>CM053408.1:33221607-33296864 GCA_028644305.1 Xerus rutilus
GTTTTATTCAGCTATAAAGAAAAATGAAATTATTTTATTTTCAGGAAAACGGATGAAACTAGAGATTGTTACATTAAGCAAAATAAGTAAAACTCAGAAGCACAAGGGTCATGTTTTCTCTCACATGCATAAGCTAGAGAAGAAAAAGGAAAAATGAGTGGGGGCAGAGATCTCATGAAAATAAAAAGATCAGTACAAGAAAGGGATCAAGAGGTGGGAGGTAGGAAGGGAGGGGAAAATTTTGGGGTATGATATTGGCCAGATTATGTTGTTATATTGTGTACATAAGTGAATATGTAACAGTAAATCCCATCATTATGTACAACTATAATGCACCAAAAAAAAATCATGTGCCTGCCATCTTTGGACTTCATAGTAGCCAACTATTCAAAAACATCAAATATTTTAATAACTAAGTGATTAGACACTGTCAGGCTATTTTTCACCTACTTAATCCTGATCCAGACTAATAAAACATACCCTAGAATACATCATTTGAAATCATTGGAGTTATCATCCATTTTCTTGTCACTGAGAACATTTCAGCAGCTCTATTCCTGTTAAGCAAGCCAAATAGAGAAGATTCTTAGAAGAGACTCTCATTTTTGATTGAATTACCAACTTGTTAAACTTGTTAAACATATTTTCATTAGGTAATTTAAGACGCAAACACTGTTGGTTTTTTTAAAATTTGTGCTAAAATTTCCTCTTTGTGCTCTTATATTATTCCAATGCCACTCTAACATTTTCCCCTGACTTTCTGGCCCTGAGTTAATGGCCATTATTTCCATGGTATTTGACATTCAAGGGTTGCCAAGATCACATTCACTTTTATTGCTATTTTTCCAGAGATCCCTGAAAGTTCACTACCTTTAAGTAGGATAAATCATTTGAATGACTTGCAGAACTCATGGAATGCTGTTTTACTCAAGGTTATGTTTCATTATTGTGAAAGGGTACAAATTAAAATCAGCAGGGGGAGAAACTATCTAGGGAGTGCTCCAAGAATGTTCCAAGCATGAGTTTCCACTTGTCTTCTAGTAGAGTTGTAAACAGTGGCAACTTCTTCCAGTAACACTGTGATAAAATGCATGGCACATTTTCAATCAGGCATACTCATCTAAACTTTGGTATCCAGAGGTTTATTGGGTGTTGATCATGTAAACATACAACCCAGGTGGCTGGCCATAGTCTGTAGTACCCCTGGAAGTTGAATTGATACCACATGTTCCAAAGACCCCATCATACATGCAGTGCTAACACAGACTTTGTGATGTGGCCCACCAGGCTTCCAGGTAAACAAGACACTACAAAGGAAGATATTTGAAGGACTTAGGGTCACCTTCTAGAAGCCAAAGACAAAGGTCAAAATTATCTATGGGCAAGTTTAAGCTATTATTGCACTATGCTTTACTCTGAACTTCTCCTGGAATGACTTAATAAGAGAAAATATGAAAAAGTTGTAGAAGTCCACTTTATTTGTTAATTATAAGTGTTCAACCATTTAACACTTATAATATGCCAAGCTCTATTCTATACCTCTCTTTTGATTTAGATTTCCTCACAATTTTTTTTTTTTTGGTTTGTTCTTCCACGTTTAAAATTTTCCATTGACCTAATTTTGAAGATTCCACCCATGATTCTATTAGAAGAATGTCTACTCCATCTGTTAAAAAACCTATTTTTTCTCTTTGAGGTTTTATTCTACAGGAACCTTTTCAACACTTTTTCTTCATTTTTTCATGCTTTTGTGGAAGAGTTGTCTTCCTAAGGTGTTCATAATACTTTCTTAGAAATCATAAACCTTTTCTCTAAACTGACCATCCCTTTCTTATGCTTCTGTTTTCTTTCCATAACAAATAATGCAATACTTAACATTCTATATATTTTAGGAATCATAATGCTTGTTATTTATCTTTCCACTCTAGAGATAGGTATCAAATATAAGGAATTTTTGTCTATTCTGTTTATCATTTTATACTGAATGCATAGAATAGAACTTTATAGATAGTGTACATTCAATGAATACTTGTTCTATGAAAAAATGAATGAATGAATGCTTAATGTATTTTAACATAAATAAAATGTGCTGTTAAGCAATATTTTTTGTTTTTGTTCTGTTGGATTGTTTAAATATTTATCCTAACATTTATGCCTTTCCACTTAACCCAGTTAGTCACACCTTTGAAAAAATTATTTAGTTTTCTGAACTGTCCTTGAGATAGGATAATCTTATTCAGGTTTAGAAGTTGGCAAGATGTAGATTTGAATCTCAATTTTCTATTACCAGCTGAATGACCCACCCAATACAATTCAATAATTCCCTATAAGACTCACTTTTATCAATGTAAAACGTATGTAGTATCTACTTCATAGAGCTGTGAGAATTAAAATCACACCGAATTTTGTTAATAAAATTGTTCCTTTTTTTCCTCCTTTCTTTTGGTGTATTTTTAAACATTTATTTCATCATTTAATTGCTTTTACAATGCCTCAGCTACTTTTGTCCAACATATATAGAATCTTCCTTTTAATCTCTCTTTCCCTATAATTATTATAAATTTTAACAAGGTTGAGAATACTGAATAGGAAATATTATGAATGTTTTTCTCAGAAGTAATTTGGCTTCTAGTGGCCAACTTTTCTTTTTCAAAATATTAATTAATCATATGTGCTATAATAGTCTTTTTTCCTTTCACAAGAAAAGGCAAAAGAATTTGTCCATTTTCACTAAATATCTTTTTATTCCTTCATAATTACTCAGAAATTGCTTGTCATTTTCAAACACTCCCAGTTATTTTTAATCTGCTGAAATAACATTTTTAAGGCAACAGACTCGATCTCATACAACACAGAGAAGTACACACTTATGACTTTTTTGTTCTTAGTTTTTTAACTTAAAAATTATTTTTCTTTTTGGAGAACATGGAAACTATATGATGGCTTGTATTTTTGCAATGTTATTTGTTAATTTTGCACCATTGACACCAGGCTGTGAACCTATTCATTCATTATTTTGTTGTGTATGTATTTAACAGAAGCAATATTTAAAATTTAAAAATTATGCTCTTTTGGATAATATTATATTTATAATTCTGTGATACTCTTTAACTTTCCTGTTGGTTTGTGTTTTACTTCCATTTTGTTAAATGTTCTTATTTCCATATTAATGCAAATATTCTCCCACAATTTAATTTCCACAAATCTCAGCGGCACCTGAAATAGTTTTTAAAATATATCTTATTTTGCTTTTTTACATGCAATTACACAACCAGAAATGCTTTCTCTGAGACACTAGACTGCTTGAATCATGGTCTATTTATGATGCATGAATTAGTATATTCCTTCTGCTTGAACTTTTGAAAGCCTGTCCCCCTAAAATCTGAAATACATTAGCAATCATGCAGTCTTTAAAGTCATGGCTTTCAATATTCTATGACAATAAAATTACATTCTGAGTTGCCATTGTTTCTTCTTCACAAATTCTTTCTTGTTCATTTTTCTAAAATTTTATGAAATGAATCATTGAGTAATTCTTTTTAAACAACAACCTCAAAATACCTAACTCATTATTTCCCATTTAGAATGCATTGTTTTTAATAATTTATTTCCTAACCAAAAAAACAGACTATGTATTCTTATTATTAAACATTCAACTTTTGAGCATTTTAAAATATTGATAGTAAACAGGATAGGTATAACTGCTTTTTAGATGTCCCTTATGGTAATTTCTAGACCTGGACATATTTCTTAAGTTTAGGAAAATGTAAGTTTCAACAATGCAAGAATTTTTAGCTAATGACTGGAAAAATGGAATATCATAGTAACTGAATCAGTTTTGTAATCTGTATTAGGAAAGTATTATTAGTATATATATATATATATATATATATATATATATATATTTTATTTTATTTTATTTTTTTTTTGTGGTACTGGCGATTGAACTCAGGGGCACTCGGCCACTGAGCCACATCCCCACCTCTATTTTATATTTTATTTAGAGACAGGGTCTCACTTAGTTGCTTAGCACCTCGCCATTGTAAGGCTAGCTTTGAGCTCCTGTCTCAGCCTCCCAAAGTGCTGGGATTATAGGCGTGAGCCACTGCACCCGGCTTAGTACATTCTTAATAGCTAAATTTTTCAATATATATTTTTGCAATGGAAAAACTCAGTCCCTTGAATCTGTCTTAAACATGATATTAAGTATAGCAAAAAATGTGACATGATAATAAAACTGTCCTCACTTAAAAACAAAGCACTCTTGTTCAAATTTCACTGTTGGGTTCCAAAATTTAATTTCAGCTGTGTATATTCTCCATTTATTTCTGAAACTGTTTTATTTCAAATAAACAGAGCTAAAACAATAAATTAAAAGTTTATTTTCACCAACTTTGATATTCATTCTGTTCTAAAATAAACATAATAATCATGTCCAGTTTTATTTTTACAAAAGTAGATACATGATTGAAAGTGCTCAGAGAAAGTGTTTCCAGAAAGTATATGCAGAAACATGTCCCAAGTCAAAATTTACACTGAATCCTCTATCTTCCCCTCCTTCTTTGTATCACTGTTGAGTTTTTTGTTTTGTTTTATTTTGTTTTTGTTTTTGGCATGTAATGTGCATTTTATTTAATTTTTTCTTTTTCTTTTGTGTTTATTTATTCTACTTAAGTATACATGATAGCAGAATGCATTTTGATTCATTGTACACAGATGGAGCACAACTTTTCATTTCTCTGGTTGTATGTAATAGAATCACATCATATATGCAGTCATACATGAAGCTAAGGCTACGATGTCTATCTTATTTCACCATCTTTACTATCCCCATGCCCACTCCTCCCTCCCTCCCTTTTAACCAAATTTCCTCCATTCTTCTTGAATCTTCTCCCCCATTATGGATCAGCATCCATTTATTGGAGAGAACATTTGGCATTTGTTGTTTTGGGATTGGCTTACATGGCTTAACAAGATATTCTCCAACTCCATCCATTTAGCTGCAAATGCCATAATTTTATTCCCTTTTCTTGCTGAGTAATATTCCATTGTTTATATATACCACAGTTTCTTTATCCAATCATCTATTGAAAGGCATCTAGGTTGGCTCCACAGTTTAGCTATTGTGAATTGAGCTGCTATAAGCACTGAAATGGCTTCATCACTGTAGAATGCCATTTTTAAGTCCTCAGGGTATAGACTGAAGAGTGAGGTAACTGGGTCAAATGGTGTCAAGTTTTCTAAGGAATCTCCATACTGCTTTCCAGATTGGGTGTCCCACCAGCAATGTATGATTGTGCATTTTCCCCCACAACCTTGCCACATTTATTGTTATTTGTATTCTTGATAATTGCCATTCTGACTGGCATGAGATGAAATCTTGGAGTAGTTTTATTTGCATTTCTCTAATTGCTAGAGATGTTGAACATTTTCTCATATGTCTGTTGATTTATTGTATATCTTCTTCTGAGAAGTTTCTATTCTGCTCCTTACACCATTTATTAATTGGATTGATTCATTTTTTAGTGTTAAGTTTTTTGAGTTCTTTATATATCCTGGAGATAAGTGCTCTTATATGATGTGCATGTGGCAAAAATTTGCTCCCAAAATGTAGTCTTGGTTCACTTCATTGATTGTTTCTTTTGCTGAGAAGAAGCTTTTTAGTTTGAATCCATCGCATTTATTGATTCTTGATTTTACTTCTTATGCTATAAGAGTCTTTTTAAGGAAGTAAGGTTCTAAACCAACATGATGAAGATTTGGGCCTACTTTTTCTTCTATTAGACACAGGGTCTCTGGTCTAATTCCTAGGTCCTTGATCTATTTTGAGTTGAATTTTGTGCATGGTGAGAGATAGGGGTTTAGTTTCATTTTGGTGCATATGGATTTCCAGCTTTCCCAGCACCACTTGTTGAAGAAGCTATCTTTTTGCCAATGTATGTCTTTAGCTCCTTTGTCTAGTATGAGATGACTGTATTTATTTTGATTTGTCTCTATGTCTTATATTCTGTACCATTGGTCTACATGTCTATTTTGGTGCCAATACCATGTCATTTTTGTTAGTATAGCTTTGTAGTATAAGTTTAAGATTGGGTATTGTGATGCCTCTTGCTTCACTCTTCTTGCTAAGGATTTCTTTGACCATTCTGTGTTTCTTATTTTTCCAAATAAATTTTATGTTTGTTTTTTTCTATTTTTATAAGGAAAGACATTGGGATTTTAATTGGAATCACATTGAATCTGTATAGCCTTTTGAGTAGTATGGTCATTTTGACAATATTAATTCTGCCTATCCAGAAGTATGGGAGCTCTTTCCATCTTCTAAGGTCTTCTTCAATTTCTTTCTTTAGTGTCCTGTAGTTTTCATTGTAGAGGTCTTTCACCTCTTCTGTTAAATTGATTCCCAAGTATTTTATTTTATTTTTTTGAGACTATTATGAATGGGATAGTTTTCCTAATTTCTCTTTCAGAGGATTCATCACTGATGTATCAAAATGCAATTGATTTATGGGTGTTGATTTTATAACCTGCTACTTTGCTGAATTTATTTATTAATCCTGGAAGTTTTCTGGTGGAATTTTTGGATCCTCTAAATATAGAATCATGTTGTTGGCAAATAGTAATAGTTTGAATTCTTTTATTTCTATTTGTATCCTTTTAATTTCTTTCCTCTAATTGCTTTGGCTACTGTTTCAAGGACTATGTTAAATAGCAGTGGTGAAAGAGGGAATCCCTGTCTTGTTCCTGTTTTTAGAGAGAATGCTTCAAATTTTTCTCCATTTAGGATGATGTTGGTCTTGGGTTTAGCAGAGATAGCTTTTACAATGTTGAGGTATATTCCTAATATTCCTAGTTTTTCTAGTGTTTTGAATGTAAAAGGGTGCTGTATTTTGTCAAATGCTTTCTCTGCATCATTGATAAAATCATATGACTCTTATTTTTAAGTCTATTGATGTGATGGATTATGTTTATTGATTTCCGTATGTTGAACCAACTTTACACCCCTGGAATGAACCGCACTTGATCATGGTGCACTATTTTTTAAATATGTTTTGTATGCTATTTGCCAAAATTTTATGGAGAATTTTTGCTTCTATGTTCACCAGGGATATTGGTCTGAAATTTTTTTCTTTGATGTGTCTCTGTCTGGTTTTGGTATCAGGATGATGCTTTTCTCATAGAATGAGTTTGCAAGGGTTCCCTCCTTTTCTATTTCATGGAATAGTTTGAGGAGTATTGGTATTAATTCTTTTTTGTAGGTCTTGTAGAACTCAGCTGAGAATCCGTCTGGTCCTTTGCTTTTCTTGGTTGGTAGGCTTTTTGTGGCATCTTCTATTTCCTTGCTTGAATTTGATCTGTTTAAGTTGTGTATGTCCTCCTGGTTCAGTTTGTGTGGTCATACACTTCTAGAAATTTGTCAGTGTCTTCAGGGTTTTCTACTTTCCTGAAGTATAAATTTTCAAAATAGTTTCTAATTGTCAATTGAATTTCAGAAGTGCCTGTCCGGATATTTCCTTTTTCATCATGAATTTTAGCAATTTGGGTTTTCTCTGTCCTTCTTTTCATTACAGTGGCTAAGTATTTGTCAATTTTATTTATTTTTTCAAATAACGAACTTTTGTTTTCTCAGTTTTTTAAATTATTTCTTTTGTTTCAATTTCATTGATTTCAGCTGTGATTTTATTTTCTTTCTTCTGCTTCATTTGGTGTTGGTTTGTTCTTCTTTCTCTAGGGCTTTGAGATGTAATATCAAGTCATTTATTTGTTGACTTTTTCTTCTTTTAATGAATGAGCTTAATGCAACAAACTTTCTTCTTAGCACTGCCTTCATGGTGTCCCAGAGTTTTTGATAATTTGTATCAGAGTTCTCATTTACCTCTAAGAATTTTTTTATGTACTCCATGGTGTCTCTTGTTATCCATACATAATTCAATAGAGTATTATTTAGACTCCAGGTGTTTGAGTAGTTTCTATTTTTTAATCTGTCATTGATTTCTTATTTTATTCCATTATGGTCAGATAAGACACAGGGTAGTATCTTTTTTTTTTTTTTTTGTATTTGATAAGTCTTGCCTTGTTGTATAACATATGATTTATTTTGGAGAAGGATCCATGTGTTGCTGAGGAAAAAGTGTATTTGTTTGTTGATGGATAGAATACCCTATATATGTCTGTTAAGTCTAAATTATTGATTGCTTTATTGAGTTCTATTTAGTTTTTGTTTGGAAGATCTATCCAGTGGTGAGAGAGCTGTGTTAAAGTCACCAAGTATTATTGTGTTGTGGTCTATTTGATTCTTATAGTTGAGAAGGATTTGTTTGATATACATAGAAGCCCCATTGTTTGGGGCATAGATATTTATGATTGTTATGTCTTGTTGATGTATGATTCCCTTAAGAAGTATGAAATGTCCCTCATTGTCCCTTTTCACAAACTTTGGTTTGAAGTTTACTTTGTCTGATATGAGGATGAAAACTCTTGCTTGTTTATGCGGTCCATGCAAATGAAACATTTTTCCCCACCCTTTCACTTTCAGTCTGTGGATGTCTTTTCCTATGAGATGAGTCTCTTGAAGGCAGCATATTGTTGGGTCTTTTTTTTTTTTTTTTATCCAGCCTGTCATTTTATGTTTTTTATTTGATGAGTTTAGACCATTCACATTCAAGGTTTTTGTTAAAATATGATTTGTAATCCAGGTCATTTTAGTTTATTTTGGTTTTTACCTTGACATGGTTTCTCCTTTGGCCTTTCCTTTAGTGTAGTTCCTCTCTTTGTATATTTTTATTGTTGGTTATCATTTCCTTCTCATGAAATATTTTGCCAAGAATGCTGTGTAGTGCAGGTTTTTTACTGTAAATTCTTTTAACTCTTGTTTATCATGGAAGGTTTTTATTTCATCATTAAATATAAAGCTTGATTTTGCTGGATATAAGATTCTTGGTTGGCATCCATTTTCTTTCAGAACTTGTATGTTCCATGGTCTCCAGGTTTTAGGGTTTGGGTTGAAAAATCTGCTGAGATTCAAATTGGTCTCCCCCTATATATAATCTGATTCCTCTCTCTTGCAGTCTTTAAAATTCTATCTTTATTCTGTATGCTGGGCATTTTCATTATAATGTGCCTTGGTGTAAATCTGTTGTAATTTTGTACATTTGGTGTCCTGTAAGCCTCTTCTATTTGATTTTCCAATTCATTTTTCATATTTGGGCATTTTTCTGATATATTTTATTAAAGAGATGGTGAATTCCTTTGGTTTGAAAATTTGTGCCTTCTATGCTTATGAATCTTAGATTTGGTATTTTAATGCTATCTCAAAATTCTTATATGTTTTCTTCATGGTTTCTTACCATTTTCACTATATGGTCAACTTTATTTTCAAGATTGTATATTCTTTCTTCATTTTCTGAGGTTCTGTCTCCCAAGTGATCTAGTCTGCTGGTGATGCTTTCTATTGGGTTTTTGTTTGGTTTATTGTTTCCTTCATTTCAAGAATTTCTGATTATTTTTTCACAATCTCTAGTTCTTTCTTAAAATAATTTTTTGCTACCTGTAGTTTTTCCCTTATCTCTTTGGTGGTATGATCAAGTGTTGCTTTTATTTGTTCTCTTATCTCATCTTTTTGTTGGAGTGATCAATGATTGCCTTTATTTGTTCTCTTATTTCTTTGTTGGAGTAATCGATTTTTGCCTGTATTTGCTTGCTTAAGTCATTCTTTAATTTGCAGATCATTTTAATCACATACATTCTGAATTCTTTCTCTGACATATCATCAACTGTGCTGTCAATGGATTCTATTATTGTAGTATTTTGGTTTGTTTGGGGCACTTTATTCCCTTGTTTTTTCATATTGATTATGTATCTTCATTTCTTGTAATGCTGAACTGAGGTATTGCAGTTTCTATTTTATAATCTTGCATTGATTCTATAGATTACCTGTATCTCAACTTGGAGTTCACTTCCATGCCCCAGCAAGTGTCCCCAGATGGACACTACTGCCACTAGAGATGGTAATAGGAAATGGGAATTGAAAACAATGTAGCTTGAGGGAAGAGGCAAATAGCTCTATGCTAACACCCTTCCCTCCCCTGATGAATGTTTCCCTAAGACTAATTGCAGATAAGGGAAGGGTGCTTCGCCAGGCCGGAGACACTCGGTCCTCAGCCCAAAGGACCCTGACCCCTGGGCCGGAGTTCCTGGGCACTAAAACTGACCACTTCATTGATTTATGGAACTAGCCCCAAATTCCTAAGTGCCTGAGAAAAACGGCACATCTCCACTATGCCACCCCCCAACATAAACCTATAAAAACCCAGTCCCTTTTTTTATTCAGTGGCTCATTTTCCACCAGGAAAATGGGTCCACCACCACCACCTTCACAGATGAATCCTGTTCCTGAATAAAAGCCTGAAATGACTTGCATGGTTTGCTGCCGCCCTTTGATCTTTTTGCCCTTACAGATGGTGGCAGTGGTAGTGGAAGTAACTCCAGAAGGCAGTAGGAGTGGCCCAAGATGGATGCAAACATTTTCAGAGATGGGGATAAAAGGGTGGGACTTACAATGGCTTTGAGTTGATTGATCAGAAATGCAATGCTTTGGTGGGTTGTTGCTTCAGGCCCTGTCTGTTGTCCCAAGGTAGAGGCTAGTACATGAGAAGAGCTATGAGGATGGCTGCAATGTCCCAAGATGGATACAGGAAGTAAGCAACAGCATGAATCTGCACACTTTGCAGGGGCAGTCCTAGACCTGGGCTCTCACACAGACCTGTGAGGGTGGTCCTAGGCCTGATCTTGTGTCCCAGGTGGTGGGCCTGGGCCTGGGCCTTGGCTCCTGCAGATTGGCAGGGGCTCTGATGCTGAACTGGAGGCAGTCCTGAGCCTCACTTAGGCCTAGTCTCACTTAGGGGTCATCTGAGACAGTCCTAGCCTGGGTCTGGGTTCCTCCCATGTGTGGGCAGATCAGCAGGTAGCAATTTTGGGCCTGACTTTGGCTGGGCTCCTATGCAGGTTCCCGAAGGTGGTCCTGGGCCTTGGCCTGTGCTCCTGCCTGTTGCAGGGGCTCCGGCACCTGTATTACTATTTTAATAATTGTGCTGAATGTCCTACAAAATTAATTAAGCACATGTATGTCTCTGTACTGTACTTGGGATTTTAGCAAAGTTTAAATCCATGGAGCACTCTCTTCTTGAAAAGCTTTCCTCCTTAGACTTTGTATTACTACACTCTCCTGAATTTTATTCTGCTTTCTATTCTTACTTATACCTGTGCATTTTCTTTTCCTCGGGGCTTGACTTTGCCTTGCTTCTCTTCTCTGTGTATGTACTCTTGACGTATTCATAAAAATCAATGGGGTTTTAAATATGTTGTACATACCATTGATTTCCAAATAATCTTTTAAAAATGTTTTTTCCTCTTTTTCTCTCTCTCTCAGGGTATAAACCAGCAACAGTTGAAGCCAGAATTAGACAGGCAGCCAGTGTAGACAAGTAAATCTAGTCAGGTCAGATCAAGGAGGCCAATTTGGGTCTGGGAAGTTGGAGAGGTATTGAAATGCTAATGCCTTCAGAGCCCTTCCTCCATCCTTATTAGGATAACCTGCCCCTGCTCCAACCTGTTGCTAGGGTAACCTGTCCTAGGGAGTTTTTAATTAAGCCCCTTCCTGACCAGATCACTCCATCAGGACCCTTTCCCCTATCCATGTGTGCTTTTCACTTTTTGGCCATTTCACCAAGCCTCTCCTGGGCCTAGTCATGTACACAGGAAGGGAAGAGATAAGGGGAAGAGAGCAGGAGAATAAGGGAAGCCTAGGACATATAAAAAGGCAAAACCTGTATACTTCTTGGGATACCAGGATACCAGCTATGGCTCTCTTCTTCCTCTCAGGAGAAGTCTATGTTACCCCTTTTAAATAAGCCCTGCTTAAATACTTGCTTTGGTGTGTTTCTCTAATATTATACTTCAGCATGTGAGGAAGCAGAACTTGTCAAAGATTAATGGTGGTACCACAATTGCCCAAGCCACTTCTTGTCTTCTTGCTATCCATGAAATCTACATTTAGTTAACCATGAATAGTTACAGATTCAACACTTTTAATACCTCTAGTATTTATTTTCTTTTCTAATCTTCCATTGCACTAATTGAAAACTTGTCTATTTTTAAATGGATTACTGGATTCAGCTTTTCCCCCGCTGCAACCAAAAGAGCAGACAAGTATAATTTTAGAAGAGGAAAAGTTTACTTGGCACTTATGGTTTTAGTAATTTCAATCTGTAGACAGCTGCCTCCATGGTTCTGGGCCCTAGGTGAGGCAGAACATTATAGTGGAAGAGTATGTTGGATGAAAGCAACTCAGGACATGGAAGAAGAAAAGTAGAGAGAGAGAGAGAGAGGTCAGCTCAATAAGGACAAAATACATACACCAAAGGCACGCCCCCAAGGACTCACCTCTCACAGCCACACCTTACTTGCCAACAGTTACAACACAGTTAATCCTTGTTAATCCTTGTTTTACATGTGAGCTTTTGGGGACATCTAATATCTAAACCATAACACTGAAATAATCTTCTAATAGATTTTATTCTACTCTGTCATGTGGAGTAGCTTTATGGTTTCCAACTTAAACCAGGCCCTCAATATTATTTTGCAATCTTCTTATTTGCTAGCCAAAGGAATCTTGTTTTTTTTTTTTTTAATGTTTTTCAGACTGTTTTATAAAATAGCTTTTATTTATTTATTTATTTTTATGTGATGCTGAGGATTGAACCCAGGGCCTCACATGTACTAGGCAAGTGCTCCACCACTAAGCCTCAACCCCAGCCTGGAATTTTGGTTTTAAAGGACTGACCTATATACTAGCATAAGCACAGATTTTTCCCTCACCCTGTCAATTACTGATTTTGGGAGAGTCTAACAATAATACTTTGCAAGTAATCATATGGTAATTTATAAGCTTATGTCTCCATGCTAAATTGTCCCAGAACCTTCAGGCTTGTTCCTATAACCATTTGCTACTTCTGTAGAGCTGCCTGTAAGAGACCTCATTCTATTGTAAAATGTTAGGGAGTCCTTTCTATATATGCTGAGCATTTTTCATCTTTGGAATACTTAAATGATTTTGACTTTGCTACTGAGGCAGGGAAAAGAACTTCCTCCACCCTAATGTTACCTTTCATTACTTGAGCTCCAAAGCATAATATCCAATGTCCCTCTACCAGGACTTTGAAAATGAATCACCCACAGTCCTTATCACATGTTTTCTCAGTCATGATGCCAAATTGAAGCAAGACTTCACCAGCTTCCCTAGTTTATTTTTATATTGTTTACAATTTTTTCTTAGCCAAAATCTCTTAGAGATATACCCAAGAGTATAAAATTCAAGATTGCTTTTATTTTAATGAGATCAATGGATATTAGGACATGTAGAAAGGGGTGGAAGAAAGAAGCATACTGTGTACTCCAGAACAGAGGCAGAGAACAAGAACGTGCTTTGTCACCATTGTCTGAATTTATCTTCCTTGTGCACTTCACTTGGCCTGTGTTCCTTATCTGGAAATACTCTACTCAGAGCTTTCCTTAATAGCTGTTTGTCATTCTTTTCATTATAAGTTGACACTAGTGCTTTCATCTTTATAGAGAAAAAACTGTTCCTCAAGTTATTTATTCATTCAGCCTTCATTGGGAATTGAATCTCCTTTTTTCTGCAAGAAGTGTACAGTGTAATAGGGGCAACAGTAAAGGAATACAGTTCTCTCATCTTTTCCATGGGAATGTGTTCAAGATCCCCAATGAATATTGAAAATTATAGATGGTACTGAATCTTATGTGAATAGTATTATTTTTTCATATATGTGAATAGAAAAGATGAAGTTTCATTTACAAAATAGATATAGTAAAAGATTAATAACATTAATAAAGTTATTATAAAACTATACTGTAATTAGTTATTTAATGTGTGAATTATTTATTTCTGTAAAGTTTTTATTGAACGTTTTTGGACCATGATTGACTATAGGTAATTGAAACTGTGGAAAGGGAACTGAAGAAAAGTTGGCACTATTCAAAGTAAAATTAAGTGTTAATACTGCCGTGCCAAAAATTCCTGTAGAATAGAGGGAGCCCACAGTGAAGGGAGAGGAAATTTTTGTTAGGAATGGAAATCAAAGATTTCATAGAGGAACTGAAATTTCAGAAGTCTGCATTTAATTTTATAAATACTGAGTATTTCTCCCACCTATATCAGAGGAGTTTTTGAGAATTAAAGGTTATAAAACATATGGAGTAAGTTTGTAACATGTAAATCTTAAGTGTGTGGTTTTATAAGTATGTGCATGTGTGTGAGAGAAAGAGTGAGATCATTAATAGAGACTCATTATGGCCTCATGTTTAAAGGCAGGAATAGTTTCCTTCTTTTATTTTTGTAACTGTGGATAGATCCTATCAATTATGTAAATATAAAATTTTACCAAAATGTAACTCATCTTTCCATTAAGAACCTCTTTCAAACTTTATGTTTTCACTTATTACTATTGCTTAAAAAGGACTATGATAAGCATGTGATTGAGAGAATAAAGGTGATTATTTAAGTGAATAAATTTGATATTGGCATTCAAAATACTTTAGAGTGGAGAAGATAAAATAATAGCAGTTGTGAAACAGACCAATCCAAGTTTTTGTTTTTGTTTTTAAATTTTAGTATTGTTGCTAATATGAAAATACTTTTTACATCATCTCTTAGTAGATAACTGCAAGATATTTGGTTCTCTTCTGTTCTGGGAGAATATTGTAGTCAAAGTATGAGCATCTTAATACCCACGATAAAGATGTGGTCATGGTCAATGGTCTTGCCCAAAGCCCATAGTCAGTGGTCTTTGTTCATACTAACATGTACATGACTGAAAGAAGGTTAGAGAATTATCACTTGGGGCAATGCAAAATAAAATCTTGCCCTCAAGATCCATCAAAGTTTGTTACTGAAGTCATTTATGTCTAAAAAGAGGAAAAATTTTAGATGTTTCAGTGATGCTTTTAGATATTGTGGTCAGTCTTGCCTGAATTCACACTACTATGAAGACTAATATATAACTTGTATTTTATTTTTAAGAAAAGGTATGTAGTCTATGTTAGGTTAGAAAACCAGAATTGCTCTAAGACTGAGAAAATAAGAGCTTAATATAGAAGGCGGGAATGATGGGAATATGAAAAGATAAGTGGGCTGGGAATGTTGGTGAGAGGAAGGTTGGTGATGAAGGTCAGTATTTCCCAGAAGTCACTTACGGCTTTAGCCAGAAGCAGTGAGCAAGAGGACTCCAGTGTTGGTTGGCAATACTCAAGTGTTAGTTTTTAAGAGAGAAGCAGGAGCTCTGGGAGAATTTAGAAAAGACTCAGTGTGTGGACATCATGACCTTCTGAAAGAATTACACCTTCTTCCAGAAATGCCTAGTTTCTTCCTTTTGTTAAGTTCTAACCTAAAAATATTAATAAAAGAAACTTCTAGGAAAATGTTCCTGGCAGCTCTGCAATATAAAGTAGTCCCAGGTGTGGGTGCTAGTAGTGCAAAGTGGGCAAGTGAATATCCAACAACAGAAATCATGTACTGTGGGCAGGATTTGAAATTTGCTACCGTGTACCTAATATCCAGTGATAAAGAGAGTATAATTTATCTAATGGCAAGTGAAATTTTAACTGCAATATAAATTTGTCCTATTTTCTCATCATATTGTGATTATTTTGAAATAGAATCACTAATAAAAAATAAAATGTTTTCACCATTCTGTAAGCAATTAACTACAAATAAGCCTAGAACACTAAATAGCGTAGTACTAAAAAATATTGTTCAACAAGACTTTTTAAAAAATTATTGTAACACATTTAAAATATCAAATTTTCATTTGATTAGGTTGTTATGATGAGATTTTACTAATTTTGTTTATTACTTAATACGTTGTAGTAAGAATGCATACATATGTTTGTTGTGTACAATGTAAAATTTATTTCTTTTTATAGAAACTTTTTTATGAGCATATATGTAGATTATGCACATATACGTGTAAAGGCCTTTGTGCATGTGTGTATAAATGCATTTTTATAAATGAAGCCAATGATACTTTCGTCCAAATTACTAACCAGTTATAGCAATATTTTTTTTATTTACAGTAGTTCAACTTTTTTAATAAAAACTATTACTATCTATACTCCAGAGTCAAGTCCAATACCCTAAACTAGTCAAAATGCATTATTTTTAATACTCTCATTATTCCCAGGGGTATAGCAGTGATATTTTTTCTTATAAAAATTCTGCCTTTTGGGCATTAAGCTTTTTCAGCTTTAAATTAGACAAAATTGATTTTGTTGCAGCAGCCTAGGTCTTTTTTTGTGTGTGTCTGTGTGTGTGGAGACCTATGTTAAGATACTTTTTTTAATTAAATGTCAAATCCGGGTTGGCACTGGAAACATAGTGCATGCTTGATGTTTGAGGAAAAGCTGTCAGCTTGTCTCTCCCTGTCAAATTGCCAGCTGCCTCATAGTAATTAGTTTAGGCTGAGGGATCACTGTTGGGCAGAACTTCATATCACAAATGGCTCGATACCCTGTGACTTGGGGGAAAATGTGAGACAACCTATTTGTCTTTGGGAGATTGAATTTTATATTTTTAATTATTTAAGGTTATTTTAGGGACTTTTCTTATAGATGTAACAATAAATCAGAAATCCCATTCAGAGTAAGGCATGAAAAAGAAAAGGTGAAATTCTTAGTAATTTTTATGCATTTTAGTATTTGGTGGCACAGTTGGAATAGAAGGGTTTGTTTTTAATTCTATTTGCCATATCAATATTTTATATTAATAATTTTTATATCTTGAAAAATCTGAGCTGGCAAAGAATTGCTATTTAAAATATTTGAGTTCTGTCTTAATTCTTTAGAACAACTCACTCCTCTGTGCTGATTTTTTTTCAAGATTGCATAACTAGAAATTATAAGCAATTATTCAAATAATTAAATCCTTCTACTATGATAAGAAAAAAAAAAGATAAACCAAAAGAAAAAGAGGAAAACATTTTACTTTACTCAGAAATCTGAGAGAGAATAGACACTTCCTCTGTGAAGATAGCTAGAGAGACAAAAACAGGCTGGCAGGCCAGGGAGGCAGGGTTTGAAACTAAAACAAGTGAGAACCGATAAAAGGGGAATTCATTCCCTGAGGCAGGGTCCAGCCAGAGTATGAAGGCACCTTTTGTTGGCAGCAGGAGTGTCCAGGCTAGTACTGGGTTGCTACTTTTGTCTTACAGTTAAATCTTTTCTTATATTAACAGATGCACCATATTTCTTTGGGCTAGAATTTGCTGTTTATCTTTTCTAAATATGCAAAATTGTGCTTTTAATTTATATACATCTTCTCTGAAGAAGGGAAAGTTAGATATTTAAAAATCCAGTCTGATAATATTTGATTTTTACCAGAATATTCAGTCCATTTACATGTAATGTAATTACTTATAGATTTGTATTTTATTTATCATCTAATTTTGACTTTGTATATGCTTTACTTGGTCTGTATACTTTTCTCCTTGATTCTGTTTCTGTCTCTTTCTTTGAGTCTCTCACTCTGTTTCATTTGTCTCCTGTGTGATTGATTATTTTACTCTTCTCATTATTTTCCCTTCTTTTATTATTAAATGTGTAATCTATGCATTTGTTTTAGATTGTTCTAGAATTTTTAGTGTAAATATAAAACCTGTGAAATTCTAAGTTGAATGAGTAATTTTATTCTCCTCTCAGAAAATGTAGATTCAAAATTATTTATCATTCTATGCAAATATTTTTATAAATATTTTATCTTACCCTATAATACTCTACTATTATAGTTTTATAGATTCAGTACTTGTTTAGGTTTATTCACACTTTTATTCCTTTTTTTGCTTTCCATTTCTTCCTTCCTAACAGATTTTTTTTAACCTGAAACCTCTTTGCTTCTGAGTTAGGGAAAGTCTTGAAATTTTATTTTACCAAGAATCTGCTGGTGGTAAATTGCCAAGGTTTGACAGATGAAATGCTTTTCTGGACATTTTCAGCCCATTATTTTTATTTAAAAGTTTTAGTTAACCCCACCCATAACATTTAGGTAAAACAGGGAAGAAGGTAAAATGTAGCTTGGTCCATGTTTGTTTTCCCATCCTCAGCTTCATGCCTTACTGTGGGAGGCATGAGTATGTGGCCAGCCCAGCTTGCATGTTCAATTTTTATTCACATAAACAGTCTATATTTGTGAGGTGAGGCCAGAGCAAGGCCTGAGAGGAAGCTTTTAATGTTACAAGCTCACGACAAGGGTCTAGATTGCCCAGAACAAATGATAGCAATTTTCACAGTATAGAATTCTAGGATAACAAGCTCTTACATTGCTCAGTTTTCAGTATTCCATCATTTATGTTCATAAGTCAGATTGTCAGACTAATATTACTCATTTGAAGGTAATTGATATTTTTTTCTGACAACTTTTAAGATCTTATGTTAATTTGTGACTTTCCTGAAGCTGACTACAATGTGTCTAGTATGAATTTTATTTATTCTGTGTGGAGTTTATTGGGCTTGCTGCATCTGAAGAATACTGATATTCATTACACTGCCATATTCTCAGCACGATTTCTTTAAATATTGCCTTTAATCCTCTTCATTCACTCTGTAAGTTAAAATCAGCCCTCCCCATACCGTTTGGGCCCCTCCCCTCTCTAAAGTTGAAGCAGTTCCTCGGCAGTTTCTGTAAAATTCACACGACCAGGAGAAGATGAATTAAGCCAATCGGCAAGGCTTTATTGGAAGGCGAGCCCTCGGACCAGATCCCCCGTCCACCAGAGCGGGTTGGGAGAAATGGCGTCGGAGATTCTGTGCATAGAGAATTTCAAGAAAACCCGGTCAGGAAGGGGAGGGGTTGGGTACAGGAAGAGAAGACCGAAGTCCTTCCTGATGGGTCAGGAAAACTCGCTGATTGACAGGAGGCGTGTCCACTAGTGATGTCACATCTGGCTTGCAGCTCTGCTGACCAGCTTCCTTATTTGGGCATCTTGGACCCTGACCAAACCTGACAGTTTCCCCGCCAGAGAGAACAAAGCCTGGCCACTCAGTTTACCTTTTCAGCCACGTCAAAGAAGATCACCCCGGCTTATCTATCACGCCAGTTTTAAAGTGACCAATCCAAAGCTTGCCACAC
The DNA here is from genome assembly GCA_028644305.1 of Xerus rutilus. NCBI lineage: Eukaryota > Metazoa > Chordata > Mammalia > Rodentia > Sciuridae > Xerus > Xerus rutilus. Next base: position 33,240,803 of record CM053408.1, read on the forward strand.
GTTTTGAGGCGGGCCCTATAAATTCCCTGTCCCATGTTCCCTCTGCCCTTTTTCCTCCTTCCTCCTCCTGGGTGCCCACCCCCCCTGAATAAAGATCTCCTGGCTGCATGAGGTGTGTCTGGCTGGCCACTACCCTAACATGCTCAACAATTATGTACTACTGATTGTTTACCAGGAGTCAAGTATGATTCTAGACACTGGAGATAGGGAGCTAGCCAAAATATCTAGAAAGATTCCTTTGCTAGTGATGGAGTACATATTTTATTAGAGAAAAATAAATAATAAACATATAAAAAATTTGTAGCATTTAAGTGAGTATTAGAAGTAGAAAGTCTAGCGGTCTATTTTCAAAACACAGTATTTGGCCTTAAATGTAAAATTACTTGGGATGTAAGAAAAGTAGCCAAGGGAAAATAAAGCAAAATGGTTGCCAGCAGTTAACTCATGCAGTAACACATAGCCTGCAAAAAATGGCAGCTCCCAAGTCTATTCATTAAACAGCCCCTTGACAAACAGGAGGTGGGGAAAGGGGCTGACTGACCAACAGAGATAAGAATATTTCTGTTAAGGAATAGTAACAATAATTCAGAACTTTGTATGTGCCAAAATGTACTCCCCCTAAGAAGACCTTCTATCCACAAGAGAAAAAAGGGAGGTGGAAACAACCAAAAATGCATTTCTTTAAATTATCCAATAGGAGACAGAAAAACCTGGGTGATATCTGGAAAGACTGTGCACTCACTCAATGAAGAACCAGGGTTGAGACCTGGAGCACTAAGGGATAAAACACTGATTGTAACTGCTCTGTGTGTGCCTGTCCCGTCAGACAACTGATCTTATAAGACCATCAGTAAAAGTCTCCCTTTCACTATATATTGTGCCTCTGAGTCCATTCTTTGGATTTGGGAAGTTGAGTGTGTTTCTCAGAATAAGTGATAAGAATTTTGAAGAAAACACACACACACACACACACACACACACACACACACACATAAAAACAAGAAATAGAATAGAAAGAGGCAGCAGCGTAGTTACAATTTAAATAGTGTGTACAGAGAAGGCCTGCACTGTGTCACATGAATAAATACAGAGGAGGAAAGGATTTGTGAGCCTTGAACATATTGGAAAGGAGAACTACAGAATGAAAGATTCACTACTGTGACAATCCTGATACAGGAAGATGCATTGCATGTTCACAGAGATTTAAGAGTAATTGTACATTATTTTAAAAATAGTTGAGACTTACAAAGGGAAGTATTTGCATTTCTTAAATCATTCCAAGAATAGTAAATAAAGCTCTTTATATAGAGAAGAAAACAATAAAGTTGGTCATTTTTAATTAAAATCTACATTAAATATTAGATATCTTCTATTATAATAGATACATATTATAAATACTGATTCATATGCCATGCACACACAATGAATATATCCTTTTAGGCTGTATAAATGAAACAATTGTTATGTAATAGTGATTTAAATATATGAACACACAACAATTTATTTTATTTTTCAATTTTTTTATATTACTTGGTGAAATTTTAAAATATAGAATGCTTCATTCTATCAAGCAAGAGTTCTTACTTTGTAAAAAATATATTTAACATTTAATTAACACAATTAGAAAAATATTTTGGAGATAAATTTTGAGAATTATTTTTCCTTTGAGTAGATATACTTATTCTTTCTGAAATTTAGCTTCTATTTTTCAACAGATTTCAATGTTAAGGTAAATTAGAAGCTATGCAGAATCTGCATTAGGATCTGACAAGCTGTTCATAAGTTTTGTTCCATTTCCCTCATCATCTCTAATACAGTTGGTGCTAATGAAAATCTTAAATGCTGCATTTCCAGAAAATATTTGATCATCTTGATAACTATTAGCTACTATTAACTCTGCTTCAGATTTTTTGTCCATATAATTCATAAAATCTTTGGAGAAATGAAATTAGAGAAGCTCTTTGAGGTCAAGACAGTTTAATCAAGTGAATGTCCTCTTTTCCCATCTAGAAATCTGTTCCTAGAATCATTTGCAGGAGAGGATCCACTGGGAGAACTTTTGGTTCTTAATCGCTTTCCTCCATTCTTTGCCTTGGCAAAGATAACATCTGACAAGTCCCTAGGGTTTGGAGGCTTCTTTTCTTCTTTTCACCTTTAGAGTTTTCATAACACAATCATGATATGATTGTTACCTCCTAGTAACTACCTTCATTCGAGATTTCTTTCCTTTTCTGAGACTTATATTTGTAACTGCTTATTGGTCATCTGTATTTTAATGTCTCAAATTTAGCCCATTGAGTTATTTTACTTAATAAATTCTCTTTTTCACCCTTTATTCTTTAATTCAGTGACTAGCATCACTGTCTGCTGTAGAACTTGAATGTAATTTATTTTAAATATTTTATCTTCCTGTCCACTAAAAAGTTCTAGTTCTTTTCAGAGAATCACTTTTTATTTTACTTTTAATGGGCTTATTGAGATATAGTTGACATATCATTTAATTCACTCATTTACAGTTCATAATTCAATGTTATTTTAGCATATTTACAGTTCTCCATCCATCAAATCAATAAATTTAGGTAATATTTACTATCTGAAAATAAACTCCATGCCAGTGAGCTATCATCCATAAATTTCTTTTACCAACCATAAATCCACTCCCCCCCATTCATTTGTTTATTCTGGATATTTCTTTGTATATACAAGCATAGAGTATATGGTTCATTGTGATTAGCTTCTTTCACTTAGTACCATGTTTTCAATGTTTTTCCATGGTGTAGCATGTATCAGTATTTTATTCTTTGTATGGTTGAATAACTTATCATGGTATGAATATATCAGAGCTTGTTTACCCCATGTATTTATTCATGGACATTTGGATTGCTTCCACTTTTTGACTATTATGAATGATGTTAAAATCAATCACATACAAGTATTCATTTAGACATGTTTTTCCTTTCTCTTTGGTATATATCTAGGAGTGGAATAATTCTATGTAGAGGAACTGCCAGGTAGTTTTCCAAAACAATGGCAGCATATTAATCACCTATCAATAGCACATGAATACTTTGATATCCCCACATCTTTCTAGCAATTGTTATTGTCTTCTAAATTTTAGTCATCCTAGTGAATTTGAAGTTGTATCTCATTGTAGTTTTGATTTGCATTTACACAAAGACTGATGGTGCTGAATATCTTTTTGTGTGCTTATGAGCCATATGTATATCTGCTTTGGAGTAATATCTTTCAGATCCTTTACTCATTTTTAAAATTGGCTCCTATGTATTGAATTACAGGGGTTGCAGTGCATCCCGAGCCAGCGGGTCGTAAGGGCGCCCTCGCATTCACCTCGCAGTGGAAGTTGGGAAGAGTTGGAGCCAACTAGCCATCCATTCTCAGCCCTGCCCTCCGCCATCACAGGACAATCAGATACTGCTAGCGGGTACGGTCAGAGCAGGCACCCGTTTATTTGCAGAACAAGCATTCAACTTATAGGGCCGTTCAGCCAATCAGAGACAATGCACATAGATAACAGCTGTCCATGTGGCAAGGCATGTAAGCCCCCTGAATTCTGGCCACTAGCTGCATGTTTGCAGAACCAACAGTAATTGTAAACCAATCACATATTTCCTCCTTCCTTTGTGCCTTTCCCATTTATACACAATGGCTAGTCATTAGGGCATAGCATAGAGCTAGCCCCCCACATTTAATTGTAACTATATATGTTACAATTAAATATTTTACAATTAATTAATATTTAATTGTAACTATATATGTTACAATCTGTGTTTTAACCCTTAGATGATTTACGTCTTCAACTAAGGATGTGGCCTGTTAGGTCAAGAGTCTACCCGAACCAAATTCAAATTTTTGCAAACTGATTATTTTGAAAATAACCCAAACAACACAATTTTAGACATTACAGTCTCTTTGCTTTGCTCCATAAATCTTCATCTCACATCTGCTAGAAATGGATAAGATAAGCCCAGGGCTATAAAGAAACCAAGATGCTGCTGAAACTTAAAGCTCATTGAAGCTAGACTCTGAGCAAAAATGAGTTCCTTGCCCTTCTCTGCTTCTGAGTTGGGACTACCACACCTTGGTCAGCATAAACTAATAGAGCTATGTGTGCTACTGACACTGAGGATCACATTCTTCCCCTTGATTAGACGTTTAAACTCTCCAAACTCCTAAAGTACCTTCTCAGATATATGATATCTAGAATTCATTTACAATTATCAAATTATCTTATTGCCCTGTTGATGGTGATTTTTTAAAATTTTTTTTTAGTTGTTGATGGATCTTTATTTTATCCATTTATTATTTATATGTGGTACTGAGGATCGAACCCAGTGCCTCATACTAGGCAAGCGCTCTACTACTAAGCTACAGCCCCAGCCCCATGGTGATGAAACACAAAAAATGTTTTACTTTGATGCAGTTCTGTTTATCTTTTCCTTCTTTTGTTTGTGGTTTTGGTTTCATATTTAAGAAACAGTTGCTGTATTCAAGGTCACATATTTAACTTATTTATATAACTGTTTTCATCTAAGAGTTAAATAGCTTCAAGCTTACATTATAGTGTTTGATTTATTTTTAGATAAATTTTGTACATACTTCGAAGTGGGTGAATTTCATTTTTTTGCATGTGGTTATCCAGTTGTCCCAGTACCACTTGTGAAGATGATCATGTTAAAAATCTATTGTATTATTTCCCCTGTTTTCATTGTTTTTTTTTTAAGTTTATATCATCAATTTTTGTCTGAATTTATATGAAACACTGCCCTAATTAGCTGATTTTTGTTTTATCCTTAACAAATTATTTTCTGTTCTCCAGCCAATGATCTTTCTCAAGTAAGAGTTTGTGTCCTTTCCTTGCAAAAAAAAAAATAAAAAAAGGTTAACTTTCATTGATTTCTGATGAAGATGAGTATCTTAACAATACCTTAAATAAATTTTGTTATTCATCTCATGCTTCTTCTTTATTCTATTGCTATATTATTTTATGCCATGTATACCCCTCTCAATTTTGTGCCTTTTTTTATGCTGTTTCCTTTATCTCTTTTTATATTTTATTTGGGGACAAGGTCTTTGTAGGTTGCTTTAGACTTCTATAAGTTGTTGAGTCTGGCCTTGAACTTTTGTTACTCCTGCCTCAGCCTTTTGCTGAGATAACAAACATGAGTCACTTTTTTGGGCAGCACATCCATTCTTAAAGGAAGACTTCTTCGAACAGCCTTAGGCATGGTGAGTTTCTCTAGATATTTGGAATTTTTCCAGATCAGGGTGCTTCTCATAGTGTATTATAATTGGCTGATGATAGTCTTTCCTCCTCTAGTTTGCAAATTCACTGAATTGAAGATCTGACCTTTTCTCCATGACATCTACATGATTGAGATGCATATACTACATTAGACAATAAATTAATATTTGCTTGTGATGAATTCATTTCTTACATTAAATGAACTTACTAAGAAAATATAATTTGAATATTCTAATCCAATTTTGAAAAGACGTGACATTGAATACTATAGGAATAAAAGGATAGATTATTCAATGAAGAAAAAGATTGCTTCTCTTAATCACTTTATTGAGCAATTGGCCATTCTAGATGTATACCCATGAAGTAACACAGTACAGTTATAATTTCCAAATACAAACTGCAGAAAAATATTAATATAGGAGTTTTTCAGAGCACATACTTTTCAATGCCTCTCTAATACTGGTCTCTCTTTTAAAATCCTAAATGTGTTTACTTTATTTGATGTATATTGTGATATTACCATGTAAATAAAATCCACCTTATCTAGTAGGAAAAATAGATAAAATATCTACAAAAGAACACATTCAGTTCAACTCAGTTCTGCTAATTTTTGCTATTTCCTTTAAAGCTAGTTACCATTCTATGAGTTGGAGATATACAATCTCTGCTCTTCAGTAAACCTAAATTCTTGCAAGGTACGAAGTCAAAGAATTAGATATTTTCAATATATTATGTAAATTGCAATAATTGCATTTGTAGACATAATAGGACCTGAGTTATCTTAAATACCTCTGAAATTGTGATGTATTTTGAAAAATGGATAGCAACATAATTATTGTCAGTATGGATAGTAATAAAGAAAATGAAATAAGTGAACATAATCATTATTAGTATTTCATTTATATTATTTTTTTTCTGACTTGCGTTAGGAGACAAACTTCTTACATCCCCAAAATAGATCTCTTAGTTGGCAAAACATAGATACCTCAAATGATGTAGAAGTAATGAAAGCTTTAGTAAATCTAATTGCAGTGTTAGATAATTAGATCTCATGATTCTTTAGTGTGCAGATTAACATTCAGTGCAACCACATATTACAGACTAGCTGTTTTTCTTTCACTTTAATCATTTTATGCCGTGGGCTGGAAATTAACCAGGAATTGAATTGAACTGAAACCTTAATAGCTTTAGTAGTTTAAGGATATTCAAATAATTATGCAGAGGAGATTCTCTCAAAAAAATCATTTACAAAACTGTAATTGTTGCAAGCCACTTCATTCTTATGAGTTCTCCAATATTGCTAAGACATTTGTTCAAGCACATACATATAGAAAATCCTGATCCAGTCAGGGTATTTTTTTTTCTCTTCTAGTATTCTCAAACAGAACAATTAGTTTAAATTGGTTTGTAATTAATATTGAAGTTTTTTTGTATAATACATAACTATATCCTTTAGAGAAATAATTTAAAAATGACTTTAAAGAGATAATAACATCATCTTTGACATTTTTAGAAATAAGGCAAGAGGAATGTCACTCTTTATGCCTCCATGCAGGCTTTGAGAATACAAATATTTTCCTTCCAAAATAACACAACAGAATTAAATAAAGAGCATTTCCCCAGGAAGCAAAACTAATCTGCAGGAACTTTACAAAATTCATGTTACCAACCAGCAGCACTACATATATAAAATGAGGCTGAATAAATTGGAGGTCATCTCAACACCAGTGCCCCTGTGGAGAGATAGTTGGCACATTGATATAGATTTCCCTGCTGTTGCCTCATCTACTTTATACTTTTCCTTGGCCCAGTAACTATCTCTTCTGTCCCAAGATTACATCTTGGGATTGGCTATATCTTTTATAATGACACATTCTAAATAATGACTCAGATGAGGGGACTATTAAGAAGTTTAGGCATTTATATAAATGTCTTGCTGGCTGTGATGTGATAAAGTGACAGCATTTCAAAAGATTCCAAAATTAAATCTAATAAATTTATGATGTTTCAGACAAAGAAGAGAGGGAGAAACAGAAAGATAAATATATAGAAATATTCCATTTCTAATTTTCAAATATTCCCATGCCAACAGATGTTCCCAAACTAGCATACTTAATAATATATTTCTACTTGAAAAGAATAAAAATGTGAGCCAAAGACTGGGAGAAAATATTTTCAAATCATATATTAAATGAAGGACTTATATCAAGGATATTTGAAGATATTCAAAACTCACTAAGAGTTTTCAAAATGGTTTATATGTGATATCTTTTTTGTTGGATGTTTTGTTTTTGGTTATCATTTTGTAAAACAAAATTTCTTCAAGTCTTGTTACCCCCAAAATAAATGCTTCTTTAAAAATTTTTCTTACTGGTTTAACTCCTCAGTAGTTTAATTCAACAAACTGAATTAAATCCTTGGTGATTTGTTTCTAGAAAAGGGATTCCTAAACTTTTTCTGTGAAGGGCAAAATGGAAATATTTTATGTGGCAGGACATATAAGGTTCCCTTCTGGAACCTGTCACTTTTCTTTCCACATCTCTCTTAACCTAAGAATGCACAAGCTATTCTTAGTAACTTAACATTTCAAAATTCAAAAATAGGCCATAAATTTGGATTTGGATTGCAGAGCATAGTATATTGACCTTTAGGGGCATGGCTCACACACTGTAACTATTTGATAGTACTCTTCTTTCTGTTTTCATTTCTTTTTGTTTCATGTCACCACATGATGGTTCTCTGGGTTCATGGCTTAAGTCTTTCCCACCACTACCTTTTCTCCTGGACAGTTGCTATATTATGGCCAGCTTGTGAGCTCTATTCCTGTATGCTTTGCCAACCAGTCTTGTCAGTTCTGCTGGAAACTCACTTGAGTGCAATGCCAACCTATCTGCCCTTTACTTAAAAACTACTCAAAACTCTACTGGAACACCCATTATATGGGATAGGGACAAGGGATGTCTACCTTGGATAAAACAAGCAATGTATTATACTGCACACTGTTTCTGGTTGCCATTTCATTATACATTTCTAGTGGCTTCCAGAATCTGTGCTTAATATGATTATTTAGCATGTATTGTTATTACTTTCCAACTCTTCCAGACACCTTAATTTTCCTGTGCTCAGCATTGAATTTTTTAATGTTAAAGTTCATCTTTATCTGAATGTGGGAAAATTACTACCTCCGATTTTACGTGAAACTGTGAACAATATAACACAAGTGCTTATATTCTTAAAATTTAGCAAGATATTTTTTCCAGTTTATCTATGACCTCTTATCTATAGGCAAAGCATACATTTAACAACATGGTGAATGGATTAGAGCAGATTAAAGTCTTAACATTATACCTACAGCCACCATTCTCTGAAACTCTGTTTGTACTGTTTGCTGAAATTTCAGTATTATCCAGAAAACTCCTTGCTGATATCCCAAAATCCTCATGGACTATTTTTTTGGTCTTATTTTGGACCTGTGTCTCCTTCCTTCTCTATATAATGAATGCCTATTACAGACAGCAGTTAACTATATTACCTGGAATCTCCAAGGGCTCTTGAATTCAGCAGATACAGCAAATATGGGACTAGAAGTGAATAAAAATTCTATATAGTTCATCAAGCTTCCAGGACATATTTTTAATACCATATAGCTAAGTAAAAGATAAACATAATAGTTTACATCATAGTCATAAAAGTTCTGAATATTGAAAAGTATAATGGATGGTTTAGCACATACTCTTCTGTTGCCATTTCCCCCAGACCAAAGTTGGTTTGACTTTCCTTACAGTATGACCCTTAATCTCCCATATATGAATCACCTGAATATCAAAGGAAATCATTGTAACTATATTATGTTATTGATAACAAACTATTCATTAGCTTTCTCTTTGCAATAATTGCAGGGGCACACCAAATTCCACATTTTATTTAATGATAATTCTTTATTGTTGTTGTGTAGAACTGTCTTTTATAGTGAATATCTGTCAAAATTTGACACAATAGGTGAAAAAACTAGTGAATACAAGTAGGGATTTTTAAAAAATGTATCTGGATATTATTGAAAGAAAGGATTGATAATTTTAAGTGTAAACATGTCTAAACCATACCAAAAAGGTATTATTCTTAATGAAAAAATTGCTAATGAAATATTTAGAAGGCAGAAAGGAATAATTAGCCTAAATTGAAACTGTATTGATGAAGACAGAAATCACTGAAGAAAGAATTTGAAATTTGGAAGAAAAATGTACTTCAAAATGAATCAAATTGAAAACAAGTAATAAAAAATTATAATAAACTGGACAAAGGCCAATAATTGGACTCACATTCTTTCTTACATACTCTATGCACTCCTCTTATTCTATCCAATTTAAAAATGATTACAAGATCATAGGTATGGACATTTTAGTGTATGTAGGCATAATAAGCCTACCACTTCATGTTTAGTTATGATTAGCTTAATATTTGTTTTTTGGGAATTTGACCAATAAACTCATTGTTATAGTTTGGATCTTAGATGTCTCCCAAAGGCCCAGGTGTTAACAGCTTGGCACCCATAGTGACCCTATAGGAAAGTAGTGGATGCTTTCAGGGGTGAGGCCAATCAGGAGGTCTTTAGGTCATTGGGGGAATGTTCTTGAGATGCATAATACAGCACTGTCCCTTCCTCTTCCTCTTTTTGATTCTTAGCAATGATGTGAGCAGTTTTGCTCTGCCATACACTCTCACCAAAGCAATGGGATCAATCAATTTTCAAATGATATCACTGAAACTGTGAGCAAAAAAAGCCTTTTTCTCTTTGTGAGTCAATCACTTCAAGTATGTATAGTGATAGTAACATATTCATTAAATGTTTTACATGGCAATAGAAATTTCACTTGTTTTATTATTTTGTGCAACTATGTAAATAAAATGGACTATACATATTCAAAGCTGATATTGTCACAATGATGTGCTATAGATATAAATTTATGTATATTATGATATACATATATATTCAATATCTGTATGCAATACAGATATGCAAATATATAAATGTTTGTTTTATTATTCTAATATGGGTATGAATAGAAATGACAGTCATTTCTAAAATATTTTAAAATGGGAAAAATATATTTAAAAATTTTTTGAGTTCTCAACCCACAAGAATATTTAGAAATTCTATGTGAAATATCATGAATAAGAATCTTAAAATAGTGCTATCAAATTTCACAACTCATTTGGAAGTTTTAGTGTTGCCATTTATTATACACTTGAAATATTATTTAGGCTGGAAACATTGAGTTGATTTTTGGCTTCTGGATACAGCATTTTAAATAAAACTTTTTTCAAAACAACAAATTGTGTTTAGTGTCAGCAATGGTGATAATAGAGCAGAAAAATAGAAACTTCAGCTTTGAAACTAAGATATAAAGGTATTTCAGAATCTAATGAATACTTGCTACCTTTGAAATTCATTAGATTATCAGACTCTTAAAAATAGGAAGTGTCTTAGGCCAAGAAGCACAATAAAACAATGAGATAATTTTGTATTATGTCTAGTGGTCTCATGATTATTTTTATATTTTTCAAAAACTGATGCATATGTGACTGGATGTAGCATTCACTGATATTTCCTGGCATTCACATAAATATGTGTGTGATTTTTCTTTTGAAGATAGTGTAGCTATACCAAGACTTTGGCACTATGAGAGCTAATTATAACTGCTGAAAATCTCTTTATTCTCTTAGTGGTTTTAAAGACATAAGGAGCCAAACAGAAATTAATTTGTTTGTAGAAGCATTTCTTATATTGCAATAGATTTTAACTTGGTTTAATTAGTAAGTATAAAATTGAAGGGATTAGATTTTAAATAAGTTGGTATAGCAAGCTTTTGTGTTAGATTCATATAATAATTTGAAAGTACTGACAGTACAAACAGCTCCAAAACCAATTTTGTCTGAATCTTCTGATTTGGTCTTCTGTTTTTGTTTTCCTACAGTTAAGCTATTTTCTGTTGAGAAAAGGAATGCAATGATTCCTCTTTATATTTGCTCTGAAGAAGTATATTAACTACACAAACAACCAGTTAAGATGAACACACCTATATAAACAAAATTTACTATTTTCGTCAATATAATTTACAGTTGATAATATGATATATATTTATAATATTCAGAATTATTATTTTGTTGTATGATCAGAAACTTCTAAAGGTAAATTTCTACTGATCTCAAATACTACTAAGGAAAGATTTGAACTCTGGGAGGGATCAAGATATTTCTTATTTGAATATGTTTACATATTTTTGCAAGTATTTTTCCCTTGCTGTTGACTTGCAATTATTTTAGTGGACATATAGTGACATGGATTTAAGTTCTGCTCACTGACTCGTTGGAGAGACACATTCCTGGTTCTTACAGAGAAATGAGTATTTGTTGTTAACATGTTCACTGAAGAAAGAAGCTAGGTAGAAATATTAAGTTCCATGTTCATCCACTTGAGGAACGAATCATAAGAAATTTGATTCATTTAATTTGCTTAGGTTAAATCAAAACAGCACATCTGGTAGTAATAGCCAAAAGATTACCAGTCATTCACTTTTAATTTTTAATTAATTTTTCTGCTGCAATTTTAATAATGACCATGATAAATTTAGTAAAATAAATTAGATATATAGTGAAATGCAAAAAATGAAAGGATATATATCTATTAAAATTATGGTACTCGAATATTTCAGATCTTGTCTAAAAGAGTGTAACCTGAAGGTTAGTACAGAAAGCTTTACATTTCTAAAAGCAGAAACCAGTGCCTCAACTTTTTTCTTGTACTCAAACAATCTGGTCTTGCTCCTGGAATTGTCTTCCCCTATACTGTTATCAAAATTGTGTTACTTTCTGAGCTTTAATATCAATATACAATTATACTGTCATTTCACCCATGTTAAAAATAAACAAACTTGAAAGGTGGCAGAAGACATCATCTGAAAATATGATACTTTGGCATGATGTTAATTTTGATCTAAAGACACTTTAAAAATAGCAGGTGCAAGAAGGACACTCTGACCTTCCCTTTATTCTTTTTGAAGTATAAAGATGGACTTCCTGCACAAAGATGAAAATAACATTCTCATCACCAGGGATGGAGTCCAGAGAAATCTGTACAACGAAACTTGTACATTAATGCTTTTATTCCCAGTTACTTGTGCATTATTAACTGGGCCCGAGCCCACTTACCTTGTCATAGTTTTACAATTTACTACATTTTCTCCAACTCAGAATATAAGTACATAATTCTAAGTGTTTCTTTGGGCCTTCATTTCCTTAGAGGAGCTAGCATATTAAATAAAACAGATTAAATGCATATATTGTATACTTTTCTACTGTTATTCTTTCTGATGTCAATGTAATGCTCAGGCACAGACTAAAACCTAAGAGGAAAAATGTAAATTTTTGTCTCTTCATCAAAGCAAAACACAACCATGCAATACTCTATTGATACAATTTCTCTTTCTGATTTTTACTTCAAGAGAGATTTTCACTTCAAGAGAATTTTTCTATCTTTTTCTCTCTTCCACCTTATAGTAACTTCTCTTAAATTTGTCTTCCTTTCCGTGTTTCCTATTCTCCCCTAAATCGGTTCTACTTGAGATTCACTGCTACACTGATCCTGGTCTTGCCAATACACTCAATTACTCCATGGTGAAAATCTGTCAATTCTCTTTTGTCATTTTATTTGAACTCTTAATATTACTGGACAGAACTGATACACCATACCACATCCTCTTGGTACATTTTTTTCTCATTTCTACAGTCCTTTAAGGCTTTGTTTTCCTCTGCCAGTGCTAGCCATAAGCTGATTTCTTTCGTAAGTTATTTGTCCTGGAGTTGATCACTAAGTGTTGGTATGTCCCAGGGTTTGACCCTAAACTTCCTCTCTTCCTCATTTATACTCTCTTCATAGATGATATTTGCCAATTTCTTTGTTTAAGTATAGGCTTTATGTTGACAACTCCAAACTAATGCCCCAGTTCTCATTTTCTGAAGCTCACTGTTTTCTAGATGTTTAAAAGACATCTCAATTTTACTGACTAAAACATAATCATGAAATTTATTCTTATCAATGGACATGTTTTTTATCCTGTCTTCTCTTTCTTAATAAAAAAATCATCACTGACCTTTGCCATCTGAAGTCATGTAAATATAATCCATCATTCAATCTCATTTTTGTGACACCAACAACTTAAATTAGATCTAGGTTCCATTTGTATGCATTGTAAAAGAAAAAAGAAAAAAACCAAGTGGGGCTTTATGTAAGAGAAAACTAATTCAAAAGAATTACTGCATGAAGGGTGAAAGGACACCGAGGGAAAGGGAGTATGGCAGACAGGAAATTCACACTGACACCAACTCTGCAAGTACCCAAAGATTTAGGTCAAAAGGTATTCTCTTTTATGAGGAGGAGGAAATAAGGCTAAAAAAATGAATTTGAGAAAATGGGATGAGAGAGTGGTGTATTGGAATAGTAAATCAAATGATTTACCTTTAGGCCGGCAATTTTCAGGAGGGATTGTGTGTTGAGTAAAGCTAAAGGAGGATCAAAGTTCAAAGGCCCAGGAAAGGAGAAAAACATAACCAAGATTTGGTTAGCAAGCATTTTGCTCTGATTGATCAATGGAGACAAGCTAGCTATTCAGCCAAATACTTGTGGAAGGTCTAGGTCTGGCCTCTTCATAGGTTAATAAGGCCAATTGAAATGTGAGTATCTGTGAGTCTTATCTGTCATCTGGGAAAAGGGGTTTCATTGTAGTAAGACACTTCCCACAACACAAGAAGGCAAGAGGGCTTAAGCATCCCAGATTTCCAGGTGGAGAGGGCTTAAGTAAAATTCCACATTGTCGGTATTATCCTAACATCTATTCTTCATTAACTGAGAAGAATTATCTTTTACAAATTATTTGTCCCATGATTAAAAGCCTTTTATGTGTTTTGATTTCCAAGTTTCTTGCCTTTATTCATAAAGCCCCCATCTTATTAAGAACCCAGTTCTCTGAGTTCATTTTGGAATTCCCTCTTTCCTGTTCATTTTACTGTAAGCCCCCAGGCCTTATGAATGTTCCTAAAACAAGTCAAGTTCTTTTCTAGCACTAGAATGTGAACTCTGTAAACCAGGAACATTTACTACCTAGTCCTGGTAGGCTTTCTCCTCAGAGAAGGAATTTGTCTGATACCGAAGCAATAACATTTGAGTAAATAAAGCATTTGATATGTTAACATGTTTGTAATAGTGGTTCTCAATTTCTACTTTACTTGATACATGTTGAACATTAATCAATTTTGATTGATATCCCACTCACTGATTAAAATGAATAACAAAGCCATATTTATATTTTTGTGGGAATTATATGACTTCTAGATTTAGAATATTTTACTATGAATACTTTCAATCTTCTGTTACTTTTTAAAATGAATTAAAATTATATGTAACTACAAAACCTTGGAAATGTTCATAAATTTTATATCTATTGAGGATTTTTTATCTTTTACTCAGTAGACCTAAAAAGTATATTTGCATTGTCCTTTCCTATGTTCTCTCCCTCCCATTTTACAATACTGAGAATATAACAATTTTCACTTAGAATTCTCCTCCTCCTCTTCACTTCTGGGGTAAAAGGGGGGGAACATGTTATTTCCAGTCTATAGTGTTTTGACTGAAATCTGATTGAAACTAGAAAACAAGAATGCCTTTCTTTTCATTCAGTTTCCTAAACATTTGGGAATCTAAGGTAATTAAAAACAATTCTGTTATGTACAAAAGTCTACCGACTTCTGAATGGGTAGTTAATGTGCAGACAGTAATTAAAGTTGGAATAACACTTTTTTTCTGGTAAAAAACTCCACAATAGCTTAAATTAAAATGCCTTGCCATTAAATAATTCTGTATTATTGGTTGTATATAAATGTAGAATAAGGAGAGAAATGTTAGTGTCAAAATTGTCTGGAATTGTGTTTAAAGGTACATCCACCCAAAGACTGGTATCTTAAGAGCATAGCTAAGAATAAAATACTTAGTGCTCTGAGAGTTTTACCACATTGTTTGATCTGACACAATTTTGGTGAAACTGCCTCAGTTCAATGCATCCATTTCTCCTCTTTAAGAATATAGACAGTGTTCTAATCAGGAAAGACAAGGACACCATTGTTTCATGAGACCAGGACACTTGAGCAGAATTGGTAGCTAGCACTTGTGTGTATGGAGAAAACTAGTGTTTAGATGTACTGAGAAGACTCCCCATACTTCAAAGTCAAGGCTGAGAAAGATTGAATGAGATGGCATGCATACAGTCAAATGGTCCAACATTCATCTATCCAGACTCAGTGGATAATTGAGGATCTAAATAGGAATCTGAATCAACCTGATAGATAGTGAAGGAAAAGCATGTGAATTTCACATAACAACCCTAGAAATTTATGTTGTAGCCTCTAAATAGATTTTTTAATCCTAGGCAGGGATAGTGTCGAAACCAGTTGAGATTAGTGTCCTATTGAAGGAATTAAATACCTGCAGCCAATTAAGGCTATAAAAATCAAATTTGAGCAAGTCATCACTCTTATATTTTAAATTTTTCTTAATCTTATAATTAAGGTTTATATGGACAGATTTCTACATTTTGCATGATCGTATATATGTGGCATCTCTGCTTTTTATCATTAATATATTTCTCTATATTCTGCATTTACTTGTGTCCATTTCAGATAGTTTTAAAATATTGTAATAGTAAAATTCACCTTCATTTTGCATTTATTTCCTTTTTTAAAAATTTATTCTAATTAGCTATGGGGACATAGGGGCAGGAGAGATGATGGAATGAGATGGACATCATTTTGCATTTATTTCTATTAACTCTTAATAAGAAATAAATTTGAGCTCATAATTCCTAATTGCAAAATTAATCATATGATCTGAATTCTGCCTGTGAACATATTTTCTTCAGCTAGCAGAGTACTGACAATTAGAAAAAAATGATTTCCTGGCAGATCATGCTCTCTCCAAATCTTCAAAATTTCCAGAGGCTTCACAATTCCCTTCTGTGCTTAATAAACTGCTTCTCACATTTATAAAACTTGTTTGGTTTCAAAAATCATTTAAATTTTAAAACATTATGTGGACAAATTTATATTAGAGGAAGTTATGTCCTACAAAAATGATATTCATGTATTTACATTTGGAAAACCAATTTTATGTAGTACCAAGTGAAACATCCAACTAAGTGTATCTCTTAAAGTTGAAGTTATTTTTAAATGAAATAGGTAAACTTTCTATACTTACAGCTTTGTTAGAGGAAAATTTGCTTCTACTATATGACTATTTGGTTAATTTTGCTTTTCCTGTTTGCATCCATGTTATCAAAGTAATTCAACCTTATTTAGCAAATTTTGAGAATACAAAGGAGATGTAAGAAAATGTACCTTCATAATATTATATAGAAGTAACCGTATTGAAATATTTTATATCTTTTACATATCTTTTAGAATTTGGTTTGCAAGATGAAGAATAAGAATTATTTTCATTAAAAATAAATTGAAATAATTGGTAACAAGATATTGTAATTTAAATGGATGTTTTTCAAAATACAGGATAATTGGGAATAATTGTACAAAATTAAAATATTGGATATTTATAATAGTTCTTTAACCTAACTTTAAAGTAATGTAAAATATTGATATGATTTATTTTTGTTTAGAGAATAATATTGAAATGTTATTGTAAAAATAAAATTCTTATTTGAATAACTATCTCTAGAGTAATTACCTGGGGTAGATGAATTTCAGTAGATAAGTCAAGTAGCTGTGCTAAAAAGTTATTTTTTCTTGTTAATTTGGCCTTTTAAATTATGAAATCATGAGGACAAATTAGAAATTAACAATCTGAATCCAATATTTTAGGATCCTGTGACATTGTATAATGAATGTTTCAAAAATCTAAGTTCCAAGATTGAAGAGCAGATATACAACATGTTGTTAGTTCATTTTGAATGGCATTTTTCATTAATAAAACCTTATTTAGTTTATACTATATATTTTAAAATAATGTTTTTGGCTTGCAAAAGTTTGACATTTAAATCCTGAAGATTTTAGACATCAACAATAACAGGAGATTTCGTATCCTAGTAGTGGACTACATCTTCCATTGCCATCTGTCTGTACTGTAAGCAAAAATAATGTGAAGAAAAGTAGCACCCATTAATAGTGATTAAGCCATAAATAATTGCCTGCTCTGGAACAATGGTCTTTAATGTGGAGTTTTGCTTCAATGGAACACAAAAAGAGAACTGTGTCATACTTCATTTTCCAATAAGAAAAAGAGAAGACTTAGGTTTAACTGACATTTAATTCACACGTGGAAATGTGCCCTTTCACAGCTCATTATCGGAGGATCACATCTCTACTGTGGATTTTGCTTCCAGTGACCCAAAAGTGGACAGGGCACTGTTGTTCCTGTTCACATCCTACCTCTCTCATTTGTTTTCAGAAAATTTTGACATGATATAGTTTGTACTCAAGTTAGTAGATTTAATATTTTTTCTTTGTCACCTATATTTTACAAAATGTATTAATAGATTAAATATTTCTGAAAATGAACTGCAAATTGTAAAATAAAACTTATAATGCAACTATGATGACTGAGTACAATGATAGAGCTATTGTTTTTGTTCCTCATATTCTTTAGTAAGCAGAGTATTACATTAAAATAAGCTCAATTTAATCATATGTATAAAGAGATTGGTCAAACAATTCAATAGGATAAGGAAGCTTACATATCTAAACTATTGTTAAGAATCAACACCAACCTGAGACATATCTAGAGATGTTTCTGAATTATATTTTCACATTTATTCAAAATAAATCCACACAAACGTTGGTAACATGTGCTTACAATTCCAATTTATGAAGAACTTATTATTTTCTTTTTTATCTATATAAATTTTAAAGCTTTTTTTCTGTTCCTGAATCACCAGTGCTTTGAATAGTGTCAGGAATATAATAATCAGTAAACATTTGTTAAGAAAACAAATGTATGTTATATATAGCAACAAAAGTTATGTATATTCCATATCACAATATAAATCTTAAAGAGATAAATAAGCATGTGTATACATAAAAGCATTAACTGCACCATCCACATGAGGTACATTTTCTATTTAAGTGTTGTAAAACTGACCAAAATTACTCTCACAGCTTGGAGAATTACACCCAGACATCATGAACCAGATACACTATTTGAGTTTTTCCCATCTAACTATACTTGTTTTGCATTGTGGTAGGATACTTCCAGACTCCAAAACTTAATCATTGTGAACTCAGACCACTAAAGCAGTGAGAAAAGAAGCAGGAATTAGAATGGTATATGGTGGATGAGGAGAGGAGATGATGAAAGCTGCCATTTGAAGGAATGGAATTGAAGGCATGGGGATTGAGGTCTGGGGAAATGTGAAAACAAGCAGAGCAGGCTGGATTTGGTCTAATAGATGTTTATTCCATATCCTCCCTATATTGCTAGTTTTCCTGGCCAATAAGAGCCAGATTGAAATTCTATTCCATAGATCTCATTTTTTTTGATTTCATTTAAATTCCTTTTACATGTTCCTAATTTTCCAAAACATATTTTCCATCCTTTTTTTTTTCTAGTTCCCATTTTCTGTCTAATGCTAACAGGAAATTTTTGAGAGAAAGCTTGTTGGTATGACCCACTGACCTCTTCCTTATTAATTGTCTTTAAATTGATTTTATTTGTTCTTTTTAGTTATACATGACGGTAGAAGTCTATTTTGACATATTGTACGTGCAGGGAGTATATCTTATTCTAATTAGGATCCCATTCTTGTGGTTGTACCTGATGTGGAGTTTCTCTAGTGGTGTACTCATATATGAACGTGGGTAAGTTATGTCTAATTCATTCCACTGTCTTTCCTTTTCCCATCCTTCCTCCCTTCCCTTCATTTCCATTAGTCTGATCCATTGAACTTCTATTCTCCTCTCCCACCTTGTTGTGTGTTAGTATCCACATACTGTAAAGATGTCTTTCAATGGCATTAAAATATATTATTTCTATGTTTCTAAAAAAAGCTTTATTAATATCATATATTCACTGGTAGTATACAAAAGTCAAACTCAGTTTTCTCTTATAAAGGCACTCAAATTTCAAAGAGCTTAGCAAATAAAAAATAAAGTTATGAACATACTGAATTTCTAAAGCAAAATCCAATGCTTGGAAGTAGTTTTTTTTTTTCCTCCTAATCTTGAGAAACACTTATTAATGATGGCAGATTTTTAATCTTAGAGGATGAGGTTCCATGTTGTATGGTATGTGTCAACCAATTAAAAATGAAAGATAAGTTTATTTATCCATCCACAGGAAGGCTTCCTTGTATTAGCTGCAAATGTTATGTTGGTGCGTAAGAGAAGCCTTGTTCCTGTGCTATGACTGGCAGGGTTACAGAAGATGAAGAAGCAAGAAAAGCAAATTATTATTTACAAGTGTGATCTGAAGATCTCAATAAGGAGATGACACTTAAGTTTGTCTTCTGTTAGGAATTAATTTTATATTAATCCACTTCAACAAATATAAGTACTTTGAAAAGCATGTCACTCCAGGTAAGACAAGAAGATACAAAAGAAAAGTAACACTGACAACAGAGAAGTTGCTAAGTACTACCCATACCTATTTAAAACAGTTATATGAGCTCTGTGCTTTGCTGAAGTACATGTTAAATCCAGCTTTTAATGTAGAATGCATTATTCTATCTAATAATAACAAATTTTTAACTTTCCAGGTAAGTTTCTCAGACCCCAAATAAAGCATTTTCGGGCTGGGGTTGTGGCTCAGTGGTAGAGCGCTTTCATCGCATGTGTGAGGCACTGGGTTTGCTCCTCAGCACCCCATAAAATAAATAAAGATAATGTGTCCATCTACAACTAAAAAAATTAAAAAATAATAAAGCATTTTCAAATTTTAAAAATAATATTACTATGAGTTTCATAATTCTTAAATTAAATGTGTATTTATTGTTCAGAGGATAATTGCTATACACTTGAAGTATATACATCTGTACTATATTTTATCTACACAGTGAAACTATTATGAAAGTTTGGTTAATTAATACTTAAGAATTAAGAATCTATGTCCAAATTGAAAACATCACTATACTCAAATTCCCTAGTAGTGATGGAAAAATTTGCAAAGTAAAATCTGTATACTGCTAGAAATTTGTAAACAGTGTGTGTGTGCATGCATGTGTTTAATATACACTGCCATTTTCATGTAAAAGAGAAAAGATGCATATATCTCTATATTTTTATGACACTATATTTGAAAAAAGTCAATTTCTTTAAAAAGCAATAGTTAACACATATAAAAGGCAAGGATTTACATTTCAAAACTATTTTAATGTTCATATTCATAACATCAACAACCCAACATTTATTGATTTCATTATATTTGGAGGTTGAGGAAGTTGGAAAGCTGTGTTCTGATTTAAGCCAAAGAAAATCTAACACATTTATCTTGTCATAAGAAGGCTTTGCAGTGTGTGACAACTTGAGTAAAACCCCATCTGGGCACAAGACTACCTTCAAGCCTTGAGATTTTATGCACTGACCTGATTTGGTATGGTAAATGGTGCGTTTTAAATTTTGTTTTGGGAATGTTGTCCCTATTTGCTTTAAACAGTTACTGTGTCTGAATCAGTGAACATTCTTTAATAGCCACTCTAGGAGCTTCCAGACTGGATGGAAGGTGTACGAATCACAACCATGAACATAGTCCAACTGTGTTCATCCTTAGTTTCAATTGAACCTTTAACCACACAGTATGTCCTGCTGTCATCTCCTTAATTACATAAATAACCCCTTAATCTGTGGGCTGATACTTCAGTGGGCTGATACTTCTACTTTTTTTTTTTTCCTGGCAGTTGGCATGTTTTCTCTCAGAATACTATGTGTTTTGCTGAAGTCAAACACACACAGAGATCTTGTTCTGTTCATCTTTTTATTATTAACATTAATTATAATGGTAACAATATGTCCCTTATTGCATGTGTGAATTCAATTCTCTTGGTTTTATATCTAGGTATAACATTTCTGATTCAAAGTATATGCCCAGGTTCAGATTCAGGAAATTAAACTATTTTCCAAGTCGTTATATCACTTTATTCATCTATCAGCAAATTAGAAGTTCCATTTGCTCCATGTCCTTGTCAATTGAAATTACCCATCTAACCACAATATTGCAGCTCTGAAACTTGAGGAAAGGATTTATCTTATATTATTTGCTCATTTTTATAATGAACACATCATAAAAGTGTCTCATGAAAATACTTCTCAATGTCTAGCACAAGAAAATGAGTACATATATATTAGCTATAACATAATTCTGAATAAAAGTATCCAAAACACCATGCCCAAATATTATTCCCTAACCAGTTGTGATCATTTACTTTATGGCTTTTAACTGTTAGTATATTCGTTTACATTTTCTTTAGTGTTATAAAGAGGAAGCCATGGTATCCTTTTGAATTGGAAAAGTAAATATGCATTTTTAAACTAAAAGGATTCACCCAGGTAAAGTGACAATTATTCACATAAAAGGCAGTTCTCTGATAGAGATAAAGTCATTATCTTTAACAAAGTCATTTTGTTTTACATTGGAAATATCCCCTAGAGCACACGCATGTAAAGGGGGTCTGGGAGGTCTGGAAGGATTTTATAGTGTCAAGTCAGAAAATAATTTCCTATTGGAAAAGCAGGGACCACAAAGGGGAAGGTAACCATATTTCTGAGATGACAGAATTAAGTTTGGATATACAAAGGCTCAGCTAGAACAGATTCACAAGTGACCTCTCAAAATAATTTTTCCCAACCTGCAGGTTCATTTCTGGAAACAGGAAGGAATGTTCACGTAAAACATTTCACTCTAAACACACACAAACAACTCATGAGAAGCAGGCCCACAAAAGAACAGCTATTGTTTGTAGTTTTTAAAAACCAATTATATTTTTTTAAATAATTATAAATTTATCTTACTAAAACAGCACCTAATTTTCTAACCTATTACATTGAGACTTTCTCTGTCTCTTCATTCTGTTATTTTTAACATTTAGTTCAGTTATGAAAGTACTTTTTAGGCTATTTTCAGTCCCTGACTTTTGAGTACACAATAAACATGGGGTCAATCAGACTTTAAGAAATATACTCCTAAGGTGATTCACTGACTACTTCTACTTTTTTTTTTCCTGGCAGTTGGCATGTTTTCTCTCAGAATACTAGGATAATGCATGGTGTCTAATTATTCCAGTTAATCTTTTTATTGTACAATTTGTTAAATCCACTGAAGTATCAGCCCACAGTTTAAGGGGTTATTTATGTAATTAAGGAGATGGACATACTGTGTGGTTAAAGGTTCAATTGAAACTAAGGATGAACACAGTTGGACTATGTTCATGGTTGTGATTCGTACACCTTCCATCCAGTCTGGAAGCTCCTAGAGTGGCTATTAAAGAATGTTCACTGATTCAGACACAGTAACTGTTTAAAGCAAATAGGGACAAAATTCCCAAAACAAAATTTAAAACGCACCATTTACTATACTTTTGGATACTTATTTTTAAGAACCTCTTTGAGAGAGTCAAAAGGTAGGATCATTTATTATGCCTCGAAAACACGGGCTCAGAGGGGCTAGAGCTTAGAGCATGGGAATGATATATTTATGAATGAAATATGAGTAGAAGTTTGCAATATTCAAGAAAAAAAAACAAAACAAGTTCTTTTAAATTCAAGCACCAAGAATATGTGATATAACATCCTTCCCAAAATTATGTGATTTATCATCCATCCGAGCTTGCATGAGATTAAGTAATACTTGATGAATAAAAATGTCTATGATAGCTGGTAACTGAATTTTTGCTTTCATGAAATAATTTACAAAAATAATTTCTTGGGTCTACTTTAATATAATACAATCTCACATTAAATCTTATTATAAAAGTCTCTTTTTAAGAAGGTAATTTTTTGAAAACAGACTTAACACTATGGCTAAATGAGTTAATACACAGTTAACATGAATTTCATTTCAATGTTGCTTTGATAATTTATCCAATATATGTCTTGTTTTCTCTCCCTATTTATTGAGGTGAAACAAAAATGGAAAGGCATTTAACATATTTTCGGTTTTTATCCATTTCCAATACCAACATTTCAACAATGCATGTTGTAAATGCATTATTTACTGGAAATATGACACTGTCCCTGAGGTTGGAGTGGAAGAACATGATTTCATCTAAATGAATCAGCACAACGTACTCTTTGAACTAATGAGTCCAATATGAGCAATGTTTCAGGACATTTGCAGCGATTCTAGGATATAGATTATTGCTCCGTCAGTGATAGTATTTTGAAACTTATTAAAGCCTAGAAATTCTGTGTTTTGCTACCATTGTACTGAATTTATTTAAGAATAAATGACTTATGAATAAGATGCAGCTAAGAAATTCACACACACACACACACACACACACACCAGATATGGAGTCCTTACCACTGAATCAATAGTTATTTTTCAATTATGTGGGGCAAGAACCACTTTGCATTTCTTTTCTAGTTTGTGATGGCTTTTTTTAAAAATATTTATTTTTTAGTTATAGGTGGACAGAATATCTTTATTTTATTTTTATGTGGTGCTGAGGATCGAACCCAATGCCTCCCGCGTGCTAGGCGAGCAAGCTACCACTGCGCCATAACCCCAGCCCCTGTGATGGCTTTTAAAAACTATTTTTCAATGAAAAATATGTAACCAAAGCAGTGTTTCTTACCAATAATAGGATTTCACAAATAACAGTCTCTAAAATCCATACCATAGAGTGAGTAACTTATACAAAATAGAATTTTTTTTTTTCTTTTAGAAACTAGAAGTTCATATCAAGGCTTCTGCAGTTTCCGTGTTTGGTGAAAGGACCATTCTCAGTTTCTAAGATGGCATTTTGTCACTACATCTTTCAGAGGGGCTTTTGTGTCAATACAAAACAGAAGGAGGAAGAAAAAAAGGATAGAAGAGTCTAGTTTCTTGAAGCCTCTTTTATAAGGGTCTTTTTTTTCCTTTCTTTTTTCTTTTTGGTACCAGGGATTGAACTCAGGGGTACTCGACCAATGAGCCACATCCTCAGCCCTATTTTGTATTTTTGTAGACACAGTCTCACTGAATTGCTTAGTGCCTTGCGGTTGCTGAGGCTGGCTTTGAACTTGTGATTCTCCTGTTTTAGCCTCCCAAAGTGCTGGGATTACAGGTGTGCGCCACCACTTCGGGCTCTCTAAGGGCCTTAATCTCATTCTCAGGGAAGGATCCCTCATGTCCTAATTGCCTCCTAAAATCCCCAATTCATAATATTATTATCTTGACCCAATTAACTTTAAATATAAATTTTTGAGGAGGCACAAAGAAAACCATAGCAGGAAGGAGAAAAAAGTATTGACAAGACTTGGCCTCCTGCTTTTTGACTATGAACCAAATCTACTGAAAATCTGATTATTCATCTATTAGAATGTCAGGGACTTGGTGGGAGAGACTGAGAAATACAGGACTCCACCATCTTCATCTATGAATGCTATCCTAAGATAATGTAGCTGATAAAATAGACAACTGCTCTCATTGTGGAAATGCAACCTAGATACAGACTTGAGACAAGGATATAAATATGTGGAGGATTTTGATTGTTTATAAACCTAATTATTACTTCAAATCATTACAAGAGCCAGATCACTTTGAAAAGATTCAGGCGAATGATCAATAAACAAAGTATCAACATCATTTACTAGAGGACAGAAACCTCCATTTCTTGTCCTGAACTCAAGACTATAATTACATAGAACATGGAACTGGACAAATATATACAGCTATAAAGTCAGCTGTGATTTATGAAGATACCCAAGCCAATGTGCATGAGTAAATATATAATAGTGAATACCATTATTATGTATACCTATAATGGACCAAGAAAATTTCTAAATGTGCATTTATTAAATTAATTTGAATAAGATTGAAAATTCATTTCCTCAAAAAAAAAAAAGAACTCCAAGCCTGATAATTAACAACCTGAATACTAATTAAGCACTCCTAAGTCTCCAAATTTGCACTAAAAGAAATCTGGATGATAAAAATGGATGGCCCCAGTATGACTGCTTCTCAAATATCAATTCTGCAGGTGTGCCCATAAAAAGAAATTGGTAAAAGTTCTTGATATTAGCAAAGCAGGATACATGAAGAAAATGATAACAGAGAATCTCATCAAAATTAGAATCAATACTACCGAATTCTCCTATCAATAATTCTATTGTATTTCAAATACTGAAATAGTGTGAGGCTTTTATATGTGAGATATATCAGTGACTACTGAATTTTGCTTCTAATTTCCCTCATGACTAAATGAAACAATTTATTGGATACTATTAGAGTACATTATAATAGTATAGGTAATAATTTGTCCCTACTTTTCCAGGATATCAAGATTTCAATGTAGAAATGATAAGACTCCTCTCATGTAGAAATTCCAGACTCAGCTAGTCACAGTATATTTATGTCAGGTAGGTAGCCAACATGTTTTAAGGAAGGATGGGGAGTTGATTATACATGTTTGGGTAGCAGGATGTTGATGGAAGCTAGGCCAAAGAAATAAAGCCAACCTGACATGGCTGCTTACTGTCCTAGCATCCTTCACACTTTTCTCTTTATAACAGCTCCTATTTCCTTTGAAGATCCATTCACTTTGAGAGAGGCTGGTTTCCCTTTTGGCTCCAAGGTTTGAGCAAATCATTTGGTTTACTATTATAGGTGCTGCTGAAATTTTCATAGATATGAAAGCTTTTCATCTCCTTGGTAAAACTTCTTATGTTTTGGTCCTTTCATTTTTTATAAATGCCTTCTAATACAATCAAAAAGGTTACTCACAAAAAGGTTACTTTTCAGCACTCTAGAAAAATCATTTGCTAAGAGAGGTCAAATTTATTGTTAAAACAAGGTGTCATCAAATATATTATTATATCTTTACTAAATGACCACATAAAATCAAAGGTAACTAAAAATAGCATTTGTCTACTTTATTTCTGAGCATATTGTCCTAAAGGGAACTATGAAGCTTAATTCAAGGCAAAACAAATATTTAGACAACTTGACTCTTTGAAATTTGAGAGGTGTGTCTTGTTAAAAACACATCTCAAAAAGTTTTATGAACATTTTTTGTCACATTCTTTAAGTGCTGTGCTATAATTTTTAAAAATACAGTATAACATGATTATGTGCTCAAGAGAAATATCTTTTTGTAATATTTTCCCAGAGGGAGAATTTTTTTATTGCTATTTATTGAACTGCCAGTGATTGAACTTAGTTTATTGTATAACATGGGGGTGGACATGATCCCTGCACTCTGTAAAGTATTTGAGTTTGAGAATGTTTTAAATTTTTATTGCATGATAAAATGCTTCTGATTTTGATCTAAGAGGAATCAGATATGCCCTGTGACTTCTGGATGCATTCTAGTCAGCTTTCTGTTTAATTGTTCAAATCTACTTTAGGGATATATATCTCAGGATTTCTCTTGTGAATCATAATTGCCCAAGTTAAAATTATGGATGGGGCCCATTCTCATTTTATTTAACACCTCCCGTGGTACTGATTAGAGCATGGAGTCCACAGTGACTTCAAAAAGCACTTTGTGCTTGGATCCTCTTAGCAGGGTGCTGAAAACACACTGAGGCATTTGGTCCTTCAGATCCTGTTAAGATGACTCCTCTGAATTTCAGCTGGCAGAAGATGAAACACTAATGTTTACCTAGATTTATGTAAGTAGGAACTCTGTGAAGTACTTGAAAGAAAACTGCCAAAGTGAAACCTTCTGGGGAAAGGCTTTATTCTACTATTCCTTACGTGAGATCTGGGTATATATCATGAAGATTGTTAACACAGCAGTTTTCTTTCTCCTCCACAATATATTAGAAAACAAAATAAAAACCAAACCAAACCAAACCAAAACAACAGCAACAACAACAAAAACCCTGCCCTAGGAAAATCCTAGCATGAATTCATATAGAGCAAGTGATTTTACCAAATGAATACTGCCTTTGGGCACAACTTCAGGCTCCATGGGTAGAGGTTGTCTGGGCTGCATGAACATCTTGCTCTTTTGTTCACTGGTCCTCTTCCAAAAACACTGCCATAGATTAGTTCTAGGATGGACAAAAAAATACAAGGAAGCCTGGGGGACTGATGGTGGTGGACAGCATCTTCTTATTCTGAACTTTTCATAGTCTCATTAATATAATCAGAGGAGAGTTTAAATAACTTCTCCAAGATCGCTTGGATAGTAAATGGAAGACTATGGTTGAATCCTGATAGTCTAACCTTGTAATGTTTTAATTATTTTGTATATATTACTATAATGCCTCTCATGGGAATTCCATCATATGGGAACTTTTTTGCTACAATAATAAAATATAGATCAAAATAGTTCCCTTGTAAACAAAAAAAAAGTTCTTCAAAGAGATGCTATTGCCTATTTTGTGCCTGCATTTTCTGAAATTTGAATGATCATTGCAAGGGTGACATAGGAAAACTAGTAATTAGTTCACAGAATATCAAAATTTATAATTTTGCTGTGAGGACCAAAACTGGATTTTCTGACTTGTAGATAAAATCTCAATGATTAGTATTTCATTAATTTGCCTTTTGCATATGATCTTTCTAAGCAGAAACTTCAAATGTTTTTTTTTTTGGCAAATGGTGATGTTTTTTAAATTAAAATGTTACATTTGTTATCAGATATCTCTTTGAACTTGAAGCAACTATTTGGCTTTCTTGAGTCTCTTCAGTTCACAGTGATTAGTGATAAAGTTATTGTTTGATATCCACATGATATAAACTGCAGAAGTTATAAATGATTTGAAGCATAAAGTCTGTATAAAACTCAGAATGCCTAATTGCCTTACTATCATGTTGTCTCTGCAGATAATGAGCTATGGAAAGATTCAGCAGACTTCTGTGATCACTTTAGTCGACCTAAATATGTACTGCGCTCAGCAGATAGTGCTGCCTGCATGTTCCAGAACAGCCAAACATTTACCTGTGGAATTTGATCATGGAATGCTCTCTTGATTTAAAGAAATTGGCAAAATATTATTCTAAAACATGAAGTTCCTCTCTTCTGACTTTTCTGCATGTGTCATTTCATTCCTTCTGAGGCTCTGCCTGTCTTTCTTTTATTTCCCCAGCTATTATTCAGTTCTTGGCTCTGCCAGATGGATTGAGTGTGATAGTTGAGGTTAATTAAAATCAATGATGAATTATAAATTAAGGTGCAAAAGTCAGGGTAGCAACAAATGACAAAAAATTTAAACTTCTTGAAAGCAGTCTATAGGATACCCCAAAGATTAGATATTATCAAAGATTAGAGTAGAGCCTAGTGGGATTTGTCAAGAGTTTTCACAGTGAAGTTGGCATCACCTTTTTGGTTCTAAATATAATCTCAAATATAAATTTACAAATAATTATTGCAAAATAGGCAAGATGATACTAAGTTATTGAAATCATTTAAAGGCACATATAAAGTTAAAAACAAACAATAGTAAAACTGACAAATGTGTTTTATCATAGTGAAAATATTAAATTTTATATCTTTCTCTTTGATTTCACATTTTTCACCTATCTTTCAATTATAATGCAAATTTCTGGAATTACAATTTTTGATTTGAGTTGGTTTAGTGGTTCTTTTCTTGTACATAAAGCATGCACAATAGTATGTAATATTTGTATACTTATGTTTTTATTATCTTATATAACACCATGGAATTTCTCTATGAGTTCAGGTCTATTCTATGGTGAAAAATAATTGAAGAATCTCAATGATTCAAATGCTGAGCTTTTCAGTATGGTAGACATAAGCTACAAGTAAAATTAATTAACATTAGATAAAATTCAAAATTCAGGGCTTTAAACACAGTAACCATATATGAAGGACCAAATCGTACCATATGGCTAGTGGCTAATGCATTGAATGGTTCAGATGCAGAATGTTACAGTCATGGTGTGGGTTCTATGGGACAGAGAGCTTAATTAATTCATAGCAGTTGAATGTTGCTTTGATATGTATTATGTTAAATGAAAGTATTTGTCTTGCTTAATTTTATATTTTAACAGTATGTACGTAGTCTGATAAATGTGCAAAAGTTTGCAAAATGTTCCTTCTAAGAAGATACCAAAGGGTGGGAGGTATTTTTACCATAAACATTTTGGTTTTGATCAGAATAATAGAGATTCATTTGTACTATTATACTGAACTAATTTTAAAAATAAAAAATTTTAAATTCTCATTCTATCAATGTTAATAAAAATCAATAGATATTAGTCAAATAACAATATATTTGTATATACTATGTTAAAATTATGATATCCTATTATTGAAAATAAACATGAAACAGAAAGGAACAAAGTATTTAGCCTCAAACATCATATAATCTAATTATAGGCATCATATAATCTAATTATAAATATGATAACTATGCAAGACTTTCTAAGGCATTTATTTAATTGTAGAAATTTTGATGAGAGAGATAATAAGGCTTGAAAAAGTAGAATGTTGAGATAGGTCCTGATAATGACAAGATAATAAAAACAACATATAAAACAGGTAGTGTGATCCATGCTTGTAATCTTAGCAGCTCAGGTAGCTGAAGTAGGAGGATCACAAGTTCAAAGCCAGGCCCAGCAATTTAGCTATGCCCTAAAACAACTTAAAGAGATCCTGTCTCAAAATAACACACACACACACACACACACACACACACACACACACACACACACATTGCTTTAGTCAGCTTTTTCTCTGCTGTGACTAAAGGATCTGATCAGAACAACTATAAGGAGGAAAAGTTTATTTTAGGGCTCACAGTTTCAGAGGTCTTAGTCTGCAGAAGGCCATCTCCATTCCTCAGGGCTTGAGTGTGTGGCATCATGGCAGAGTGTGTGGCAGAAGGAAGAAGCTCACATCGTGGTGATCAAGAAGCAGAGAGATACAGATACAAAATATATACCCCATAGCCATGCCCCCATTTAACCACTTCCTTCAGTCACACCCCACTTGCCTCTAGTCAAGCTACCACCCAGTTAATGCAATCATGGATTAATTCACTGATTGGGTTTAAAACTCTCACAATCCAATCATTTCTCTTCTGAACTTTCTTGCATTGTCTCACATGTGAGGTTTTGGGGGACACCTCATTTCCAAACCATAACACACATATATACACACATACATATGCATATATACACATGTATATATATGTATATATATATGTATGTATACAAATATACATACACACACACACCTATAGACAGGAGGCTGCTGGGGATGTGACTCAATGGAAGCAGCCCTGAGTTCAATCTGTGGTACCAAAAAACAAAAAAACAACATACAACAAATTCACCAGAACAACACATTGATTATTGAACATTCAGAGATATATATTTTAAAAAAACTGAAAGCAAAATTGGAATTTATCAAGGTTGAGTATATAGCTTAGTGGTAAAGCACTTGCCTAGAATGTGTAATCAATTCCTGACAATGCAAAATAAATAAATAAGTAAAAGGAAGAAATTATCTAGTCTAATAATTTCAAGCTCAAATGGATATAAAGTTCATTTTTAAATAAACACTTTTAATGTTCCCTGACCAAGACAGTCTTAACACTTTGCTCAACTTGACTAAATTAGACTTTTTCCTGGAGGTAGGTCCCTGACCTCATTTTTCTTAAAGCATTTATTTTAGGAAACTTTTCGTTCTTCCTCTGCCTTTTCCAAGTGTAGAGTTCTACAAGTAAGAAAAAAAGTTTTACAATATCTTACTGGGTGTGTGGTGCATGCCTGTAATCCCAGCAGCTTGGGAGGCTGAGGCAGGAGGATTGCGAGTTCAAAGTCAGCCTCAGCAATTTAGCGAGGCACTTAGCAACTCAGCAATACCCTGTCTCTAAATAAAATGTTTTTAAAAGGCTTGGGATGTAGCTCAGTGATTGAGCATCCCTGGGTTCAATTCTCAGTACCAAAAAAAAAAAAAAAGAATATCTTTTCTGAGGACCTGGGAACTAGGTATCATCAAAAAGCACCTTCGTTCCTCAGTTTCTATGGAAAGTGCTAAAATCAGTTTTGCTGGGTTAAAGTCAAAGATCAATATGGCTGCATTTCTTTGGGCCTCTAGGGGAGAATATAGAGGATGGTTGCATTCTTGACTTCATGAGGAATTCTCTATCTTTAAAGCAATTAATTCCATCATTCTGCCCTCTGCTTCTGTCATCACATTTTCTATAATGCCAACTCTCTTGCCTTCCTTTTTATTATATGGACCACTATAATAACATTAAATCCACATAGCTGATCCAGAATAATCTCTTCTGAAAATTAAATCAATCACATCTGCTGAATCCTTTTGCCATGCTAGAGAAAAAAATTACCTGTTCTGGGAATTAGATCATAAACATCTTTTTCTCAGAAAGGACATATTCTGTCCAACATCCTTAAATTTTTGGAAAAGAAATATAAAATAATATATACATATATATGTTAAGTTTTATATATATAAAACATTAAGTTTTATAACCCAAGATAATGCCCTGATATTGATATAAAGGAGTTTTAAAAGAAAATAATGTTAAGTGAATAATATGTATTTATTTTAGTATATCAATTATTGGACAAGAAATGTATGAAAATGGAATATGTAAATGATTATTTCTACTTATAATAAATAAATATGAAGATAAAGAAATAAACAACATATGAATGTTATTAGATTTTAGTATTGGACATTTTAGAATAAAGGTTAAATAGATGTATTCACATCCGTATACATACACACATATCCATATGTACAACATATGTACAAAAATTACCATGAATGGAAAAATGAGAAATATAGATTCCATGAGCGGAATATTACTGTAAATAAATCATGGCACCATGCTTTTTTTTAAGCCAACTTGAAAAGAGATTTATATGAAAAGCGACTGACCACTTGGACCACAGCCAACTTGCTAGCAATGTTTGTGAACTGCCTTGAAAAAGGACTCTGAAGTCATACTCAATTTATATCTCAATGTTACCTCATGAAAGACCTGAAAGCCAGTAATGCCCAGTTGGGTCACTTTTGAAATTCTATAGCACAGAGACTATAAAAGACAATGGATAATTATTGTTGTTTTAAACCACAATATTTTGGGGTGACATACAAAAAAATCTATATGTGATATTATATATCTAATGACAATCTTTTTGCAACCAAGTGCCAAACAGATATTGAAATGGTCTTGATATCATTATTACAGAAAATCCTTGAGGAATCAATCTCTTGAAGAATGTTTAAAGGGAAACATTATTAGAAACTTGAGGAAATACAGTCATTGTGGAGCATTAGTAGAAATTTTAGCATCAATTTAGCCTATAAAATTATGAAATGTAGCTGGGCACAGTGGAGCACACCTTTAATCCTAGCAATTTGGGACGCCGAGACAGGAGAATTGCAAGTTCAAAGCTAGCCTCAGCAACCACGAGGTGCTAAGCAACTCAGTGAGACCCTGTCTCTAAATAAAGAACATAAAATAGGGCTCAGTGGTCAAGTGCCCCTGAGTTCAATCCCTGGTGCCAAAAAAGAAAAAAAAAATATGGAATGTAGTCTCAAGGGTCTCCACTGCAGCTTTGAATTGCCTCTCACATCTTTCAGGACATCTCTGTAGGGATTCTAACCCTGCTGCATTTCACCTGACCTCCCAGGTCTTTCTTTGAAATCTCAGTTAAAGACTCTAGGACCTCCTAATTCCAGCATCCTGCATTATTGCAGAACCAGCACCATATAGACAATGCAAATATCTGACACCATGTTGAGCAGTATCTAGACATCCTGAGACTATGGCTGTAGCAGCCTCTGAGTACCTGCGTGACTGAACATGGTAAAACAAGTTTTTAGGCCCCAACCCCGTAAGCAGGGTGACCCCAAGGTCTCTTCTAAAAGAATTTGTAATTTTTCACTCTTGAACATGTGATAGGTATGGTCTTGTCAGGTCTTGATGTACCCTCATGCCATATTTCTCATTGTCTCTGCATAAAGTACTTACCATTTATTTAGTAACTATAATCTCTGAACAGTATGATCAGATTAATCATAGCAATGAAACTGCTTCTTGGTATCAATTTTAGTGTTAATATGTTTTGCATTAGAGGGAGAAAAGTTTGTTATAGCTGAAGGTTCAGAGTTTCAGTCCATGGCTGGCTAACAAATACGGCTTTCTCTGCCTCAGTTTTACACATGCTTTTCTGACCAAATTGCAAGTTTTTCACATATTTCCACTTTGCTTTCTACTTCAGATTATCACTGTAAACTTGTCTAAAAAGCTGCTAGCAATATATATGTCATTGCCTGAATGCTGTGCTGCCTTGAAATTTCCTCTGCCTTATTAGTTTATCACCTTTAAATTGACCCTGCCACAAAGTCTCAGAACATGGGGAAAATATAGACAATTTCTTTGGCAGAATGTAACAAGAATGGCCTCTAGTTCAATTTTCAATGGAGTCTTATCTTCTGAAACCTCATGAACCCAGTCTTCACTCTTTGTAGTCCCATTTGTATTCTGTTCTTCAGAGCTACAATTAGCATCATCCATTAAGCTGTGTTTACAACATTCTAAAGCTTCTCTAGCATGCACCTCCAAACTTTTCCAAACTTCTCCTACAAACCAGTTCCAAATATTTTTGAACATGGTCAGGTTAGTCACAGCAATGACACTGCTTGTTGATGTTTATTTCTGTATTAATAAGTTTTGCATTAGAGGGAGAAAAGTTTATTGTGGCTTCAGGTTCAGAGTCCATGGATGGCTAACTCCACAGTTTTTGGGCCCAAGGGGAGGCAGTGTATCATGGCAGAAAGTTGTGGGAGAGGAAAGTTGCTCAGTTCTTAATAATCAGGGAGCACAGAGAGAATTCTACTCACCAGATACAAAATATAAATCCCAAGGGTATGCTTTATTTGTGGTATCTGTATAATGAGGCAAACCCTAATAAAATTCTTATAAGTCTTACAAGATTTTTAAGAAGTTTATACCACCAGCATACTCTTTGGCTTCAATTAAAAAAGACAGAAACAATATAAATTGCAAAATAGACATATGGCTTCCTTCACCATTATAGACAATAAACAAGTTGAGAAACTTCTTAGCTGTAAACAGCCGCCATTTTTATGGAAAAGAAAAGATGAAAGAAAGGGAAGAATATTCAGAATGCAGAAGGCAGAGGAAAAAGCCAGTAAGAATTATTTCCAAGGAATGAGACTTAATTCTAATAAAATATTTTATACTCTGTGTGTGCTTAGCTAAATTTTATAATTGTAATGGAACAATAACAGCTATGTGCTACTATTTTTCTTCTTTTTGAAAAGGAAAATGTAGAGAGGTTATCTGTCTCATGATTGTATTGAAGCATATGGGAAGAGTTATAACTTTTCTCTTTAGTTCACAGGTCTTTAGTTAGAAGAAACTTTTTAGGTAGCTGTGATCCAGCACTCCAATCTAGAATGCTTCGTCTACACCTTGAAGTTGAATATGTACTGAAACAAGACTTCTGAGGGTCTTAAGAAGTTTGAGTGTTTTTTATATATAAAGATTCGTAAAATATTAAAGAAGAGTGAATAAACTACCATGAGCAGCCTTTCAAAAATAAACACAGTTGTATAAGTCTAGCTCAGAGAGTATTAAGTATTTAGCCCTATAATAATAGTTATATATGAATTTGAAAGGGAGAAATAATATCAAATGCACTTGAATAGAATTTGTAAGTCTTTCTAAACATAGATTAATGTGTTTATTTACATTCATACATATAAGTACTTAAAAGACTGAAAAGAAGTTTGTCATTTTTAGGGATGATTCCCTGACCTCAAGAACTTTTAAAACATCTTCATGAAATGATTGGAAAAGAAAGATAATCATTTCTACATCATCTTCTTTCAGTTGCACTAATTTAGGAATGACTGACTTGATCAGTCTTGACATTAATTTCATCTTTGAATACTGTCAAACTTCTACTCATTTTATTGGTGTATTCAAGCCACGGGGGTAGGGGGAAGTCTTAGAAACATGACCAAAGCCATATATCAGCCCCATTTTACTAATCTATTCCAAGTCAAAGACAAATATTACTACACATTTTTATTTTGCAGATTACTTTATCAAGCTTGCAAATAATCCAACATTACTCATTTTACCTATAAGTAAAGTGATTGGTTTTTTTATTTCATACAGTGATACTGTTCAAGCTCCCCCATTCCTATGGTCATTAGGTTAATTCAAGTCACTTCATTCTTTACTTTATATAATAACTTGTTTTATAGCTTCCATTCTTTTTTGAAAAAATATTTTTAGTTGTAGATGGACACAATATCTTTGTTTCATTTATTTAGTTTTTTTAATGTGGTGCTGAGGATCGAATCCAGTGCCTCATATGTGCTAGGCAAGTGCTCTACCACTGAGCTACAACCCCAGCCCTATATATTCTAACCTCTACCTACAAAAATCTCTCTAGTCCAAAGTAGAGAGATCAATGTTTCTAAAATATCAATTCCAAACACCTGATAAAATTCTGGGAAAGGTTCTGTAACAGACAGTTATTGCATGAGTTAAAATTAAATGGGTGTAAAAGTTCAGGTGTGTTATGGCAAACTAGGTCCAAAAACCTCGAAGAAATTATTTTGAAACTTTTCACTATAAAGAAATGATAAATAAACTGGGTGCGGTGGCACACACCTGTAATCCCAGTACTTTGGGAGGCTGAGACAGGAGAATCACGAGTTCAAAGCCAGCCTCAGCAATGGTGAGGCACTAAGCAACTCAATGAGACCCTGTCTCTACATAAAACACAAAATAGGGCTGGGGATGTGGATCAGTGGTCGAGTACTCCTGAGTTCAATTCCGGTACCAAAAAAATTAAAAAATAAAATAAAAAAAGAAATGTAAATATCTGGGGAGATAAATGAGTATGATTTAAACATTGTAATATATATATATGTGTGTGTGTGTGTGTGTGTGTTGAGACAACGTGTGGTACCACATACATATATACTATTTTTATATGTTCATGCATTAGTTAAAAACAAAAGATAAAAAATAAGGCAGGAATTAGCTCGAACAGTTGAAGAAAATCTGCATTGAATGGTAGTTAGGATACTATTTTCTGGAAATCAGGTCATCAGATCACTCTTCTTTTGTTCTTTCCACTGATGCTTTTATAAAATCTTAGCTAGCTTTTATAATGTAGGTTCATTAAAGTAGAAAATGTATACATTGAATAGTCCAAAAGCAGTGGTATCAAAGTGGCTTTTTTTTTTTTTTCAAAAGTGGTTCTCAAATGAGGTATTTCAAGTTAGATGATTCTATCAGGTTTTCATCCATTCAAAAAATGGCTCATGAAATTTCTTCCCAAAAATCAGATTATTTTGAGATTAACTACCTCAGAATTCTACTGCTAGGAACTGATTGGCTTTATCTCAAAATAAATTAAAGGTAGAAATAATTGGAAGTAATATCTCAGAAAAGTGGAGAAAAAATTTTTAAAAACTCTCAAAAAATCATTTCAATGGCTTACCAAATTGGAAGAATGAAGCATTTATGCCATAAACTAGCAGTTAAGGCCTTTCACTGACCATAAATTTTTTATTCTCAAAACCTTATTACTCACAATCAAACACCAGTGATAACAAATTATCCAAATGCATATTGCTCACCATATCTGAGACTGCTATGTGTTCAATCTAATAAACTGGTTGATCATTTGTTCAGGGTTCTGGCCTAAGGTGTACCTCGGCAGCCTATTGTTAGGTCAGAGGCAGACGCAGAAAGCCAAACCCGCCCACCAGCGCCGTGCCAGAAAGTTTGCTTGGGAGACACTTCCCGAATGTTTGTCTCTCTCTCCCTTTCCCCCTCACTGCCCGGGGCCAGCCCGCCCACCGTCGCGGGCTCCTAAAGCAGCACACACGCAACGAACGCAGCACGCATGCACCGAACATGCCAAAATGGTGGCCCCCAGTAGTCTGTATGGAGAAAATAGCGAACCTCCCATATGAGAATCACCATGGCTCTTAGCTCATCCCTGAAGGAATCTGACCTCACCAGGTGCATCGAACCAATCTCAGAGGACATTGGACTCTGGGTCAACACCTCTTCCTGGCCTCAAGCCTGCCTTTTCCGGATGGGGAAAGGCCTTTATAACCCTGTGTAGCACGAGGGACAGGGCCTTTTCTCCGACCTGTTCGAGCCTGGTGACTGGGCAGAGAACTGGTCCGGGAGCGTATTTCTCAGAATAAAAGCCTGTTTTGGTCTTGTTTCACTTCCATCTGGTTGTTCGGCTTACACTTATCATTAAAACAAAGGAGAACAAACCACAGCAAAAATAGAAACAAAATCTCCTGTTTTATGAAAATATAAGTCTTTTCTGAACCTTCTATGAAGAGTATTAGTGTGGAGTTACCTTACGTGTATGATGTATGGAGGTTGTTGGATATCTTCCTTATTTGGCACTCACTACTTTCTGTTATTTTTTATTAGTTATCTTGCCAGAGATTTGTATATTACTTTACCATTTGGTGTATAAAGTCAAATGAGAATAAAACTATACCTTGAATTGTGAATCCTTCAGGAATCTTTCCACTAGTTTGTAACACAAAATGATATGTAGTAATTTAAACTATCCTTCATTAATTATATTTATAATATTCCTATAAATGGAAACTAATAATATTTTTAAGATGCTATATGATGCACAAAAAACACAAAATGTTCCATTTTCATGTAAATATAAAATAGAATGATATTGACAGTGGTAAGTGGGTTATTTAGAAAAAAATAAAGGTTCAACTGGTATTTTACTTCCATAGGGTTAAAATGTATTTTATTTCATATATTTGCTATGATTCGAGTAAGTGTCCCTCAAAACTATGTATATTAAAAGTTGAGTTCCCATCTCATGGCACTACTGGGAGGTTGTGAAACCTTTAAGAGGTAGGTCCTCATGGAAGGAATTTAAATCATTGGGATCATGTCTCTGAAGGGACATGAGACCCTATTCTATTCTATTTGCTTCCCACCTTCCATGAGGCAAGCAACTTTGTTCCACCACATATTACCCATCACGATGTGCTGCTTTGCATCACATCAAAAAACCATAAAACCAAGAGATAGTGCACTAAACTTTCTGACCCAATAAGCCAAAGTAAAACTTTCCTATTTTTTAAGTTTCTTTCAGATATTTTGTCACAGTGATGAAAAGCTAGAACAATATGAAAAACCTTTATATCAAAATATACTGATGCGCAAAGGATTTAGGAATTCTTAATGATTAGTTTATACAAGAATTTATGTAGAGCAAGGCAAAATCTTTCTTTCATGGAAGTTTCTTGTATCAAACAGAGTTGAATTACAGTTAATTGTTTTCTTACAAGATATTAATCCATTGGAATATCAGTGATGCAAATATAATGGTTTTTTTTTTTTGTTATTTCAAACTGAATTTCAATCATTGGAGAATATGAGAGAGAATATGCTCCCTGTACCCATAAACCTGACATCAGTAGGTCAATTGTGGTGTATGTATTGTGCATTTTCAGAACAATATTTTTTAAAAAATGAAAGGCTTTGGTTTATATTCAAGAAAAACAATTTTGCTGAAAAATATTGTGAAACCTATTGTTAGATATGGGGTATGATTTTAATGCTACTATGAATATTTAACATAATATTTTATCTTAAGAATTTTCAGCCATTTAGAATAACCATTAAGATAATTTGTTAACAAGTCCAAAGGTCCAACTCTGTTGAAAACTCCTTAATATTTTTCTTTCAAATGAACAAAAATTATAAAATGTATAATAAATGATGAAAAGTTTCTGAAATTAAATAATATCAAATAAGCATAAGGTGTAGTTTTAACAATAGTATAACATGGGAAATTCACTGAGCCCTGCCTTCTTCTGTTAATGAAATTATTAAAAATACTATTGTTTATTTCATAAAGAGTGAAAAAACATTTCTTACTGAAAGATATAATGTACTTTGATGTTTTTACTCATAAATGCATATATGATAATGTTTCCTCTTTTAAGATACTGCAAGAGATAGATTTTGCCTATACATATAATCAAATTGTAGTCTATGCATAATATAAAGTGATACTAATTTAAAGAAAGATATCACTGGAGATAAAAATAGAGGAAGATAATTTTAAAGGAATTTAAAAACACAGAAACAGTAATCAAAGTGATATTGTGGGATCACATTTGAGAAGCTCCGAATTGTCTTTACTCTATTGACCTATTGTTGGTCCTGCATCTCTGTAATCCATGCAAATAGAATGCATTTCTCTCCAATTGCATACCTGATTCTTTTTCTGAATTGAGGAATATGGCTTAATTTTTGAAAAACATTTTCCCTGTTGCCAATTTGCCTTTCTCTGCTAAGCACAGATCCTTAAGAATACAACCAAGGGCATGCCCCATTCATAAGTCCATTCTTATTCTTGCCCCTATCTTCTCTTCAAAAATTGGCTCCATGTCACAGAAAAGGACCTGAGAATTTCTGTAGTTTTCTTGCCTAGCATTTTAAGTTTTAAGAGAAAATGCTATGCTGAATACCAATTAGTTTTCCTTTAAATTATGCCTTCTCAAGATTTATATCTTTCTCTTTATGTGAATCTACACAGCTTTTATATTTCTCAAAACTCCTATGTGAAACCCAAATTGTGCTATTAAACTATATTTGCTATGTACAAAATGGCAAGTTGTTAATATTGGCTTCTCTCAGAAGTAATTTTTACTAAAATGAAATATACTAATAATATTTCTACTAAGTATTTATATGAAAAATAATGTCTGTTTAATACAAAGAAGACAGTATTATCCTAAAGAACAAGTATTAAGTTAGTTGTTGAATATATAATTAGTAGAACTATCTTACAATATAAAGATGTGGTGTAGAACATATGAAAGATATAACGGAAAAATGTCATAAAATACTTAAAATTAGTTTTGAAATTATTATTATATATAATATATAAATTATATATGTTATTTACTATTATGTATAATATATAAATTATTATTATATAATTATATATATTATTATATATAATATATAAATTATTATATATTATTATATATTAACAATATATAAATCATTATATATTATTTATATAATATATAAATTATTATATATTATTTGAAATTATTATTTTTAATATATTTTTATTTAATATGTTTTTATTAAATATATTATTTAATATATTTTTATTATTTTTAATATATTTCTATTTTAAACTTGAAGTACCTTCCCAATAAAACATAGCCCCCATCTCATATTCTCATTTAGGGTATATCTTAATGAGATTTTATAACATTAAAAATATTTAGTTTATCCAAATATAATATTTACAGTATGGATGAAAGAACCAACTCTATTTGATTCCACAGGTCCTCTCATGTTACACATGAAAACAGTAAAAGCTTTTTACTTTTCAAAAACTCTTATTACCATATCAAGAGTTTATTTACTTGTATGTGTTCATTAATATATTTTAAGAAATACTCTCTATAAGCAACCTTATAAATATTAGTTTTTTCTTTGATATAATAATTATCTACTAAAATGCATATGCACTCTTCATTTTTAATTTTGTCTATTTGTCCTCTTTTTATTGTCAATTAACTACACAAAATATCCAAATAGTGTATGTTTAGTAGCAAATATTTATTGTCCATTTTATCCTACAAATTAATATTTTATTAACAAATTTATTGTGATAACGAAATGGAAGTGAATCAATATGTTTGTGACTGTGCTGCTCAGAGAATGGTCTCACATTTGTCCAAATGTCTTGCAAAGTGCAGTATTGATTTTCTGATAAGAAAGATTTCAAATTCTGAAAAGAAATCAATACATGACTGAAATAATTTAGATACTATCTCACAAATCAATATAATATGTATTTCTTTGTATTATTCATTTAATATCATAAAGTCTATATTTTGTGATTTACATTATTGTTTGTATAAGGTGTTTGCAAACACTAAAATGTGATCTTTTACATAAATTATTTTAAAGCAAAACTATTTTAAATAAATTGATTTTGGTGCTATGTTAAATAATTAAGGTTTTTTCTTTAATTTTTGCCTTTTATTTTAATAAATCTTCCTCAAAATGAAAGTACAATATATCTGTACATGTACAGTTCCAAAGAATTTTAGTAAATAAGTTAAAAGAAACGAGTTAGTTAATATCATACCCATTACCTTAAAATGAAATGCTTATTTTATACTATAAAAGTTAAACTGAAACACACACATTCACATGTCGATGTGAACATATTCTCAACTCTGTTCAAATTTATGAGTTTGAAAAATGCATCGACATTTTAAATATGACCTTCCATTATCTTTAAATAAAAGAATAATGTTTGTAATTTACCCTTTATAAGAACTGGGGCTGGGTTGTGGCTCAGTGGTAGAGCACTTGCCTAGCACGTCTGGAGAACTAGGTTTAATCCTTAGTACCACATAGAAATAAATAAACAAAATAAAGTTATTGTGCACATCTACAATTAATAAAAAGAAGAAGAAAAAAGAAAAGAACAATTACTAAATGTCTACATTATATATTTTATAATCCATGGAAACTACGGATAATTTAGTTGGGCAAATTGAATAACTTGATAAGAGTAAATTTTTAAAATATCATTATATTTATATATTTTTATTTTTTATATTTATATAAAAGACCAGTGGATTCTAACAACTTGGTGAAATAAATAATACTATCTCTGCTTTACACATAAAGAAACTAAGGCTCAGAAAGTCTAAGAAACATGACTCAAAACATGGATAGAAATGACAGAACTGAGATTTGAATTTTATTATTCTAGTTCCAGAGTCTGTGCTTTTTCTCAACTGCTGAACTTTATGCCAAATACAACTACAAGAGGAGAGATCATATTTCTATAAAAATGTAAATACACATAGTAATCTATTTTACTTTAATTTAGCTGCTTTAACCAATAATACTTCAACAAGTTTGAGTCAGAGTGATAAAACAAAGAATAAACTTTATTCTAAGGAATACTAGAATAATGTTTATAGTCTGGAAGCTACAGACACAGGCAGCCAAGTGTGGCAAGTCACCATGCAACAGTGAATGAATTGAAGTTGAAGTCATAAAACTAGGTTTGAATTTCAACTCTCTTAATTATTATTTCAGGGAAGCATTATTGTAGATGCTGGAGATACAGCAGGGAAGACACATAAAGCTCATGCTCCAAAGTATATTATATTCCAAATAGAAGAGACTCACAATTATCATGGGAACAAATAGCCATGATAATAAGAAATAGAGATAACTTCATGAAGAAAATAAGACATAATATATTACAGAGAATAAACTGGGGTGTGTAAATGGCAAAGAGGTATATTCATTGCTGCTTTTTTTAAATGAGAATTTTGAGCCAAGTTCCAAGTAAAGATAAGAATTTGTAAATTTTGTAGAAATAATATTCCCAGATAACATGGAAAAGCATTTCAAACAGAAACAAAAATGCATATCCTTGAAATAAAAGGAGCCTGACATATTTGAAGAATAAAAACATGAGTAAAAAAAGTAGTGTAGTTAATCCCAATGAGTGAGGGGTCCTAGTGGGACACAATGAGATTAAAGAAGGGACAAACACTACATTAGGAAATGTTTCAGGAGTTTGGATGTGCTCTAATTAAATGATGAATGATTGACAGGTTCATCATTTCGAGGTTCACAGCTTCAAAGGTTTCAGTCCATAGATGGCTTACTTGCTCTGCGCCCAAGATGAGGCAGAACATTATGGCAGAAGAATGATGGAAGAAACCAGGTGGGGACTTGGCCACCTAGAAGGAGGAGCCCGGGAGAAAGAGAGAGATAGAGAGAGCTCACTACTGACAAAATATTTATAAGGCACCCCCCAATGACCTACCTATTCTAGTTACACTCTACCTTCCTACAGCTACCACCCAGTTAATCCCTATCTCTGGATTAGCACAATAATTAGGGTAAGGCTCTCATAATCCAATCATTTCACCTCTAAATTTACTTGCATTGACTCACACATGAACTTTTGAGGGACACTTCATATCTAAATCATAATGGAATATTTCAAGCACTTGAGCCAATAGCTTGTCAAGAAGCCAGAGGAAATCCAAAGCTACAATATAGTTTGAAAATTAATCTTTTTGGAGATAATGTTAAGTCATGTGGTTAGATCAGAGCTTCTGAAGGGAAGCAATTAATATTAAGGATTGAAAACTCCAGTATTGAGAAGAAATGTAGAGAAACTGTGTTCAGACAAAAGGACAGGTAAGGAACATTCAAAGACTAAGAAGCAAAGCAATGAAATTAGAGGTCAGAAATCAAAAGAAGAAAATTTCTTAAGAAGAAACAATTGGTAGACTTCAATAAAAGATTCAAGGGATCTCCTTTTATTTTACTAGAAATAGAAAAGGATCCACGGATTTGGCAATATGGAGATCTTTGATAACCATGATAAAATAAGTTATTGGGAATGGAAAGGACAGAAGCCAGAACAGCATGGATTGAAAAGTGAAAAGGAGATGAGGGTATGGAGATAAAGAATGCACCCATCTCTTTAAGAAGTTTTAATCTGAAGAAGAGTAGAGAAATGGGGAATAAATGGAAGATATTTATAGTCAAAAGGAATATTATTTTGTCTTTGCTTTTATTAAATAACACTGGATTTATATTCTTTTACAGAATAATCTTAAAATATTGGACAAGGAAAAATCATACAGTGAGACAAAGATTATCCTTAAGGTTAAAGGGAATGCATAAGGGGTACATGGGAAAGAGATGATTATGAGAAATGTAGGGATATTATTTTCATCTGTAACAGAAAGAAAGACATAGAATAT
This sequence comes from Xerus rutilus, assembly GCA_028644305.1. Taxonomy (NCBI): domain Eukaryota; kingdom Metazoa; phylum Chordata; class Mammalia; order Rodentia; family Sciuridae; genus Xerus; species Xerus rutilus. The sequence continues at coordinate 33,285,101 of CM053408.1, forward strand.
GTGTAGAGGTTTAGAGATATTTGTATATTTGGTGAAGAATGACAAGGGAGTCTGTTTAAATTGCTTCCATCATTCTAGTAAAGTATAAAGGTAAAGTCATCAGATAAGGAAGGTATAAAGGCATTGGGGAATTTAGAAAAGAAGACATTGTGAAGTCATCTTCATAGTATGTGGGGAAATGGTTTTGCCATTAAAATTTAACAGAATCCTTAAGAAATGCCTTTTTTAGATTTGTGGTCATTAATTCCAAAGAGACAAAACCATGTGATTGTATTATTTACTCAACCATCTTTGATGGTAATATACACCAAAAGAAAAAGTAGATACAAGAGTTTATGTAAAATATTATGTAAGTTTCCTGTGGTGGCCATAAAAAAGTACCACTAACTGGCTTACCTGAAAATACAGATATTTATTGTCCCTCAGTTTGGGAAATCAGATGTAAGAAGTCAATGTATCAGTGGGGTCATGTTTCCTCTGAAAACTGCAGTGGAATGCTTTCTTACATTTTCTCAGCTTCTAGTTGTTTTCCAGTAATCTTTGGTGTCCCAGGGAGCTGTAGCTGCATAAATCCCATGTCTGCCTTTGTAGTTGCTTGGCATTCTCCCTGCATGTTTCTGCCATGAAATGGAGGTCTTCTGACAGGGCATCAGTTTTGCTCCAGTAAGGGTCCATCCTAATCCGGTATGACCTCATTTTAACTAATTGCAACTGCAATGAACCTACTTTTAATAAGGTCATATTTGAAATACTGAGTATCAAGACTTCAACATATATTTTTGAGGGAACATAATTCGACCCATAACATCTATCTTGGTGTTTTTGTCCGATAAGCATGGCTAATAGAGAGGCAAAAAGGTAAATTTTTTGTTGTTGTTGTTGTGTTTTTGGTTTTTTGGTTTTTTTTGGTACTGGGAATTGAACCCCCAGGGATGCTTAACCACAGAGCCTCATTCCCAGTCCTTTTTAATATCTTATTTAGAGACAGGATCTTGCTGAGTTTTCAGGGCCTCAGTAAATTGCTGAGGCTGCCTTTGAAGCTCCCAAGCTGCTGGGATTATAGTGTGTGTGCCACCGCACTCAGTGGTAAATGTTTTCTTATAACTTCAGGAAAGTCAGGTGTGCTTTAAAAATTCTATTTCCTTATAAAATGAGAGTGTTATTCTCAATAATCTTAAATGTACTTTCCAACCTTAACCTCATATGATATACCTATTTGAATTCTGAACTTAAATGTAACTTTAATGTTAGGGTGGTAAATTTTACCTACGATTTTTCATGAGACTTTTAACTTTTATCTTCTTGAACTAATTATACAGTCCAAAATAATAAGAACTTGTGCACTTTTACTATTTTAGGGAGATCTCAAAATAAATAAATATATAAATAAATAAGAAAAAGTGATCACAAGGGTTACAGAACTCCAAAATATTGAATTTTTATTTTTAGTCACTGGTATCCATCAGATAACTAATATTATACCATATTGATTGAAAAAAAATCTGAGAGGAGATTAAATGAGCAGCTGAATTTAGGGTCGGTGTTCTAAATATAACTAGTCATAGGAGTGACATTATTAAACTTATTTTCATATGATACAATAAAAGACATCTTGAAGTTCATTGATAAATGCAAATTGTGGCTTATTAGAATGTAACTCAAGTGTTATATGCAACTGAAATAATTTGAAATTTTAATAATTTCAATATCAACAAAGAAAGTAAAACAAAATGTTATAGTTAAAGATGCACATTGAATGCTGTGAATGGTACTCAGTTTTGAAAGGCTGATTGTTACTTGTAGTTCTGCTTTTAATTTTAAATTATCTCACTTGCTGAATAACTTCTTTTTGCATTTTTAAATGCCTTTGGATTAACATATTGCCTTTCATCTCAGGAAAATGCATGTGCTTTTTTTGATGGATATATTATTCAAATGACAGTGATGCTATTTGATTAGCTGCATTGTACGTAACTTGTATTCCAAAATATTAAGAAAAATAGCTGTACTGAAATTTAACAGAAATTAAAAATAGAAGTGTGTCTTTTTGGTCCACACAATAAAGTTAAGTCATCTGTTTCTACATTATAGGGAAGATTCATTTTATTCTTCATGCTTTGCGGTGTTAAGAGCAAGTACTTTAACAATTAAAATATAGGAACATAATTACTAGTCATTTCAAAATGATAATTATGCCTTTTTAATTTTGAAGATATCGTGAAAATAACTATACACATGGGAAAATTGCAAACTGTAAACAGTTTCAATGTTTTTATGACATAGATCAGTATTCTTTTCCAGATGACAAAAGAAAGCTTCAAATATATATTCTTAAAGAAGTACATTAATTTAGCATCTAATTCTGGCATTTCAGTGTGTCCTTGGCTTCTCTATAAACTAGACTAGACATGGAACTTCAAAGTAATTTTTCTTTGACTTTTTTTTTCTTATTGGTACTGGAAATTGAACTCAGGGGCACTCAACCACTGAGCCACATCCCCAGCCCTATTTTGTGTTTTATGTAGAGACAAGGTCTCACTGAGTTGCTTAGCACCTTGCCATTGCTGAGGCTGGCTTTGAACTCACGATTCTCCTGTCTCAGCCTCCCTAAGGGCTGGGATTACAGGCTTGTGCCACTGCACCGGCTTCTTTGACTTTTTATTAAAGGTTGGATTTGGAAAATGCCTATTGCCAGCCCAGCTTATCAGTTCACACATATTTAATGTATTTATTTTCAATGTATAATAATATAACTAAAGTACATATGTATAATAAATAATATATAAAATAATAATTATTATTATAAGCATTATTTTTATACATAGACAACAAATAGTCATTGTTATTATAAATAAGACATTTTGCTGATAATATTCTTGTACAGGAAAACATTTAAATCAGGGTCTTATTAAGAGTTTATGTACTTTGAGAAAAAAGCAAGAGATTATTATAAATATGTGGACTTTGGACTCATCCATACAGAACTGAAGAATTTGAACCCTGGTTTTATCATTTGCTGTCAGTGAGACAGTGGGCTTCATATTTTTCAGGAGAAATTAAAATTAAATTAGTTTAAGCATAATGGGAATTATTAACTCACACACCTGTCAGAGATAAGTTTCATTTCAATAATTGTTCCATAGGAGAATCCAAATAAGTCAGGCAAAGTTCTATTTCTTGATATATGTCTTGGCTCTTATTTTCTCAGTGCACTAACTTTATTCACCTGCACTTTCCTCTTTGATGCTCAGAAAAATGGCAGCAAGTAGTTTCAACATGCAATGTATGTGCATATTAGAGGATAATGATGCCTTGTCTCTTTAGATCTTCATTTCTTATTTGAAAAGAAATCCGATTGGCCTTGCTTGGGTCATATATGACAGGAGGGCATTGATGTTCTTAATAGATTGCATTGTCATTACTATTTCATTACTATGTGGAATAATGAGAGATCATGAAACATGGTTGTTGCTAGTGAGCGAAAGGGTGAGACATGAAGATGATAGGAATTTAAAAATAGCACAACACTCTATATGTTCCAAATGCAGCTTTTGAAACTTTAAAATATAAATAATAATATTATATAACAAAGATTAATATGTGAAGTGTTAGTATAGTGCCTGGGACAGTTAAGTGTTCATAAACGTCATATATTATTGTGATTATTATTAGGTTATAATAATTATTACATTAAAAAAAGACTAATGTTCATTTAATGCATGTAAACATGCACTTATGATTAGAGATGGAGAAACAAGAATAAATCAAAGATCCTTTCTTCACAATATAAAACTTCAATTTGTACATATTTCTCTGTGTGTGTGTGTGCACATGTGTGTGTTCACATACATTATGTGTAATGTATGTATGGGGAAAGAAAGGCAGGGAAACAAACACTTAAGAATAAGGGAAACAAACACTTAAGAATAAGACAGTATAAAGATATTTATCTTATGAGAATTATATGAGAATACAGAAAAATAAGCTTTAAAAAAACTTATAATTCTTTGGGTCAGGTGTTTGGGCATTGTTTGCTGGTTCCTCCACTCATGATTTCTCAAGGCTGGAATCAGGTCACACTGTGGTCTCATTCAGAGCCTGGACTAGGGAAAAATCCATATACAAGTTTACTTGGGTTCTTGGCAGAATCATTTCTGTGATTGACTGAGTCCCCCATTTTCAACCAGAGTTAACTTTTGGCCTCTAGAGTGGCTGCTTTCCTTACTATGTGGCCTCTTCATAGACTTTCTCATAACATGGCACTTTTCTTCAGAGGCAAGAAGGAAGATTCTCTCTTATCTATTCTATAATAGAACATAATGATGAGAATGACTTCTTATAACTTTTCACCATATAATTTAATCCAATTAGGATAACAACCTCTATTTATGTTTTATTAGTTAGAAGTAAGTCACCAGTGGAAAATGATTTAAGTAAAGGCATGGATCACTGAGGACATCTAGAGAAATGTTCACCACAAATCAATTTAAGCATGAAATTTGTGATGAGAATTGGTCATAAACCATAAAAAAGCAATGAAAATCATATTATATAGAATTTTGAATTTTTTTGTCAAAGAATTTGTACACTATTTTCTAAAAAATTGTGTGTCATTGGGAATTTTTAAGCAGGTAAATGTTATGTTTAGATCTATGTTTGCAAGACAACACTGATGAGAAAGGGAAGTGTGGAATGGAATAGAAGTAAAAGGGAGGCAGAGAGACAAAGACAGGACACTATGTTGTATCTGCTTAACCAGAAAGAGTGGAAATAGGATCAGAAGATTGCCATGGAATATTTAGTATTTTAAATTTAAAAATGTAATTCAAATTTGTGACTGAAATCAAAAAGAAGAGGACATATTTGTTTAAATATGTCCTTCTCTAATGAGTTAAATTTAAAAATCTTATTTAAAAATGTTTACAATCATCAGCTATCTGACCCAAAAGATTCAATATGCTATGTTAAAAATATATATTGCCTAAATTCTACAAAATGTATGGTTGCAATAATGTTTTAGTCATTTGTATTTTATATTAAAGTGGAATATTACTGACATATTAATAACATTTTAAGTAATAAAGACAGAACTTGGAATCATAGGAATATTTTGGCTGTACATGGTTCATTTTGGCACATAAAGTCAGCAGTACACATATTTCACCCACTTTTATTTTTCATATTTATACTTGGGAAACGATTTTGCAGTTGAAGATACATTACACTTGAAATTTAAGATTATATACAAAATTGTGCATGAATTACCACATTGTCACTTTACTTCAGTTAACATTGCGTTTTACCATCAGAGGCTAATGTTCTTTTGTTTTGCATATGCTATGAGGTCTAATGCTGGAAGCAAAGCTGAATACCAAAACCATCTGTCAGGACCCAGGAGACTTTGCTATTATTCACTGCTTTCTCATGGTGTAAGGTCAATACTAGAACAAGGTGTATTTCAATAAATATGCAGTGAGAAGATAAATTCTCTCAAAGTAAGAACTACCAGCTCTCAATACAATTAACAACAAAAAAGCAAGCAAGGAGCCTTGAGGGAATACAGCCCCATTTGAGGATTGATCACCTTAGAGTTCTGAGTTGTTCTGTAGAAAAACTTTTAGCATAAAAGAAGTATTTATTAAATTGGCATCTTTTATAATCTTTCAAATGCTACTGTTACAACATCTTTGTATGTTTTATTACTGAAACATTTATGAATAGTATATATATACACAAATGTATGTATACATATACATATGTGTGTGCATGTTACATATACCTATAATTCTATATGCATTTTTTTTCTTTCAAAGAGAAAAAGGATTTATTATGTTTAAAAGGAAGGAAAAGAAGACTTGTCTTTAGCCATCTGTGGTGCTTGCTATAGATTTAAAATATTGTCCTTGGAGAATTGCCTGCTGAGGTAATTAACTCTGAGTGGACTAAGTTAAATATTAATGATTTTCAAGAGTAGAGAAGTAGGGTGAAACATATGTCATGACCTACATTAAATATACTGATTTTGTCCAGAAATGGAATTATCTATTGCATTATTTTGTGGTAGGTTCATATTTCAGAGGGAATAATGAAAAATACCCAAGGTTAAATAATTGTACTGAGCCAAACTTAAATATTAAATGTCTAATGGTGTTGTGGTTTTTTCTTTATCTTTTAGCTAAATTAGCATTCTTAGTGCAATCCCATATAGTTTCAGAAAAAAAAAATCAGCAAATATTTTGTTTCTCTCTACCTTTTCTATACCTATTAATTTTTTTTTAATTTCAGTGAAAAATACTTTGAAAATCCATGATTCAGTAAGTGATTTAGTGGCAGCAAGGCACACTCAGTACCAACACAATTTACTTATTTATTGATAAGGAGGAGAGGCCTAAGAGCAAACAAAAATAATTCAAACTGCAGTAAGTTGATATTCTGTAAGTGATGATTTCATAAAGACAAATAAAAATGAAAAACAAAGGACTAAATTATACTAGTAAGGAAAATAAGGAAAAATATTTCTCTATTCTCCTTTTGATAGAGCACTTAGAATTGCAAATGCTATTATTTATTTCTGCCTCTAAAAGCAGCATTTTATCAGCTCTGTGACAAAGGCACAAATGTTTCTCTTGGACGTGGGAGCCATCTCTTTGAAATGCAAACATCAAAGAAGATAGCATCCCTCACTCTCAGTTTCTGTGGGAAAACATGAGCCTAATTTGAGTGGGTACCTTGATCCAAGCTGCAAAACTACCTTCTTTCATAAAGATATGTGAAGTTAGTTCTTACTCTAGATGAAGCCAATAAACTAACACAGATGATTACCCTAGTGACCAGATAAAGTTATCATGAACTATATGTGATAAAATATGCTGAGTCCTCTTAATTAAGAACTATTGTTGATATTGAAAATATATGTAAAGGATTGTATCTTCTTGCTTATTTAGAAGGATCAGATTTCTCGTTCTAAACTCTCAGTGGATTGCCAGTGATATCACATTCTAACTCTGATTTAATGCTTATCAAATAATACAGTGGTTTTCTCTCCTTGTGAAGAGGTTTGGTGGTTGAGAGAACTTTTTTAAAATTATGTTTACCCAACATTTTACAAGTTGAAGTCATTAAGGATAAAATATGTTTAAAAGATGGTGCATCTTTATTTATAATTTGCTTGATATTATATGGATATTTGCACATTACATTTGGTTGGTCCATTCCTGCAAGTACATCTTTTTGAATTGTCAGATTAGAGTGTAATTGCTTAAAGAGAGCTTACATGAATGTTTGACTAATGAAGAATTTATTTATTACCAGTTACTACACATTGTGGATTCTGTGTATTTTTTTATGTGCAGTTTGATATCCAAGGCATGGCAGCATAAACTTTAAAAGAAACTGTACAGACATACTTAGAGAATGTGTGATAAATGTAGGTGAGGTTATGTTGAAAATATGATGCCTTTAATGGAGTAGATAAAATTACATAATAGTTTAAAATGAGGGTACCAGAGTCAGATTTTCTAACCTGAAACCTTAGATTTACTTCTTGTTCCTGTGTGAATACTGATGAACTAGTTGATATCCAGGCTTTAGATTTTCATTAGTGAGAGAGAAATATGCCTTATCCGACTTTTTATAATATTCTATTGTGGCTTCAGGAGGTTTACTCGGGACTCTCAGAGGGAACACCTATAAAACCAGAAACTACTGTCAGCCGTATCCAGCACAGGGGATGGATGGTTTACTGATGAAGGTGATGAGGCTGATTGAGAAAAATAATTAGAAACTATATAAATAAGATACTAGTTATTTGTTAGTAAAAAGTGGGAGTGGGGGCGTGGTGGGATGGTCCAGCTCTGATGGAGAATGGAGCTAACAACAAAATGGAGCCCAAGCAGTCATTTACATGGGGCGGTACACTAAAGGGATTGGTACGAAAAACTTCTTCAGGAAAACACGATGAAGATGGGAAAACACGATGAAGTTTGAGGCTTAGTAGGTTATGCCCATTTCTTCTACCTCTGGGCAGGCTGGGGTTTAGAAACCAAGGCTTTTTAGCCAGGCTTGAAGGCTCACACCTGAAATCCCAGCACTTTGGGAGACTGAGACAAGAGACTTGGGAGTTCAAAGCCAGCCTCAGCAAAAGAGAGGTGCTAAGCAACTTAGTGAGACCCTGTCTCTACATAAAACACAAAATAGGGCTGGGGGTGTTGCTCAGTTTTTGAGTGCCTCTGAATTCAATCCTTGGTAACAAACAAACCAACAAAACAAAACAAAACAAAACAAAAACAAAACAAAAACAAAACATCCAAGACTTTTTGAAGGAATGAGTTCCATGACAAACATGGAACTTCCCCTATAAACAGAAATCATCTTGCAAATAGGCACCCTCACTTCGGGGTTCACTGTCCAGAGTTTCACATCGTTCAAAGCGATGATTTGTCAATAGTCTATGACAAGAAACTCTGGAACTATTAGAAAAAAAAATAGGGCAAACACTTCAACAAACAGACCAGGTGAATACTTCCTGAATAGGACTCCTATGGCTCAGGAGATAAGAGAAAAATGAGTAAATGAGATAACATCAAATTTAAAACATTCTACACAGTGGTTAAACAATTAACCAGTGAGAAGACAACCAATAGAATGAATGAAAATATGCTTCTGACAGAGGTATAATTTCCAAAATATATAAACAACTAAACAAAATTAAGAAATTCAGTATTAAAAAGTAAATAACCCAATTAATAAATTGGCAAATGAATTGAATGTACACTTCTCAAAAGAAGTACAAATGTTCATATTGTTCAACATATTTAGCAATCTGGGAATGAAAATAGAAACTACACTGAGATTTCATCTCACTTCAGTTAGAGTGGCAAGCATCAAGAATACAGATAAAATATATGATGGCTCATACAGGGAGAAAGCAATTCATTTATACCGTTGGTAGGAATGTAAATAGTACAACCATTATGGAAATCAGTATGGAGTGTCCTCAAAAAGCTAAAAATAGTATTGCCATATGACTTTAGCTATACCACTACTTGGCATTTATCCAAACGAATTAAAGTCACCATACTAAAAAGAAACATGCATATCCATGTTTAAAACAGCACAATTCTCAATAGTCAAGTTATGGAATCAAACTACATGTCAGTCAACAGATTAATGGATTAAAAAATAGGGCATATATGCTCAATGGAGTTTAACCCAGCCATAAAAAGAATGAAAGAATTTTGTTTTTCCTCATTATTTCAGACGTCAGTCCATGATCAGCAAACTCCATTGCCCTGGGCCCAAGCTAAAGCTGAACATCCTGGCAGAAGTGCAATATAGAGGAAAGCTGTTCAGGATACGATAATTAGGAGGCAGAGAGAGAGCTTTACTTACAAGGAACAAAATATAAACTCCAAAGACAAGCCCCCACGACCTACTTCTTCTAAACATGCCCTATCTGTCTACAGTTACCACTGGTTTAATCCATATAAGCAGATTATGGGGTTATAACTCTCCTAATCTGATCATCGCACCTCTGAACATTCTTTCGTTGTCTCACACATGAGATTTTGGGAGACACTTCATGTCTAAACTATACAGTAAGTTCACTAAAAATAGTTGCTTGTATTAAAAATAAATTGAATAAATTTCTAGTTGTAGGAAATTTATATATTTAGGTTGAAATGAAGGTTATATCCAAGAATGTGTTGACTTACAAGAACTTTTAAAATGCAATCATGATTCTAGAAAATTTTCTTTGTTAACCATCTATATATGTATAGACTAGTTGTAAATTTTTCTAAACTATCATTAATAATATTAGAATGAATCACTTTTATTTTCTTCAGGAAGTTTTATACCTTCTGATCCAAATTATAGAAGAAATTTTCAAATTATGATACCATTATTTAAGGAGTCAGGACAGTATAAAAGAAAATAATAATGATGACATTTCTGTATGGACATAGCGATTTATTATGTTGAATTAAAAAATACCACAACTGTAAGTCTCTATTACAACAATATGGCTTTCATTATGTTGATAAACACTATTCAATGGAGAGTTTATTATCCATGGAGTTAATATGAGAGTAAATAAAACTACTTGTTTTAATCTCTCTTCTGGAATTGTCTGTACAGCCAGTTTCCTGGCTGTAAACACACAGAATTTAAGATTAATGTTTAATAAGACAATTTTGAACATAAAGTAAAATTTCCTATCTTAATTACAATAATTTTCATTTAGGCTTAACTATTTTTATTGGCTAGGTTGTTAAACATACTCACTAGAATCAATATTTGATATAAGGTGCATATAAAAACCACATAAATGGTAGGTAACATACTATAGTGGGTTTGAGTCTGATGAATTTGTTTTAAAATTCTTACTTTGCTACTTATATTGTATGTGTGATCTTGAGAAACATACTAAATCTCATATGAACAATTTTCCTCATCTATAAAAAGCGAATAAATTGAGGGTGACTGGGAAGGGCTGAATAAGCAGAGTACAGAGAAGTTACAGGGTAGTGAAACAAATTTGTATGACACCATAGTGATGGATGCATATCAGTCACACATTTTTCCAAACACATGGAATGTATAATGCTAAGGGTAAAGCCTAAACTACGGACTTTGATCATACATCATTATAGGTTCATATAACAAATTCACCACTCTAGGAGGGAATGTTCACAATGGGGGAAGCTATGTATGTATAGGACCAGTGAGTGTAGAAAATTTTGTCCCTTCCTTTCAATTTTACAATGAACATAAAACAGCCAGAAAAAATAATTTTAAATGATATAAAATATATTAATCATTTATTTTACTCTGAAGACACATTAAGATAGTGAATTTAAATAAAACAAATTACATGTAATATAGACCTCCATAAATGGCAATTGTTTTATTGATAGCTATTATGGTCCTGAAAGAAATTTTAGGAGGAATTACAAATAAATGATTTAATAATTGGAAACATTATTGGAATACATGTTTACTCATCTCAAAGTGACTATTGTAAAGAGAAAGCCACTTATACAAAGGAATAAATATTAGACTAAGAAAAAAATCATTACTTATTTAAAATTATAGTTACCATAAAGTAGCTTGCCCTCTGGGGACTGAGTTTCTCATAAAGCAAATAGATTTTTGACTCTAGATGGTGAAATTTAATATACTTGTACAAGTTTCTTGCTTAAATTTAAAAAGGGAAGAAAGTAAAAAAGAAAAGCAAAGAAAAAAGTCCTGTATTGTTCTGAGAACCAAGTGTTTCCTGGTAGTGATTAGTCCTAAAGTGTCTAACAAATTGAGGGAATGGGAACAGGAAAGATAGTAGAATGAATCAGAACTTACTTTCCTATGTGTATATATAAATACACAACCAATGTAATTCTTCATCATGTACAACCAGAAGAATGGGAAGTTATACTTCTTATATGTATAATTTGTCAAAATATATTCTATTGTTATGTGTAATAAAAAGAAATTTAAAAATACCTAGCACTTATAATAACATCAATAGTAAAGGTTCATCTCTATAAAAATCAAGTAGGAAACAGTGAAATTTTTTTTTTTTTTTTGGTACCGGGGATTGAACTCAGGGGCACTCGACCACTGAGCCACATCCCCAGCCCTATTTTGTGTTTTATGTAGAGACAGGGTCTCACTGAGTTGCTTAGCGCCTCGCCATTGCTGAGGCTGGCTTTGAACTCGCAATTCTCCTGTCTCAGCCTCCCTAAGTGCTGGGATTACAAGCGTGAGC
>CM053408.1:33297364-33349395 GCA_028644305.1 Xerus rutilus
GGGAGCAAAGAAACCACATGTGACCTACTGGCCGGGTCCGCCACACTGTTCAGGCTGAGCTATTCCTCTGTGGTGTTATTTTCCTCCTATTTCTGGTGTTTCATCTAACCATAAAGATTTTTTAGGTCTACATTATATGCACTTAGGGAATATGTGCACATTTTCATATATAGGCTCTGACTGAAGATGCACGGCCATCGACTGAGCAAATGTTATACAGTAGGTGCAAGCTTGCAAAGCCCGGTGTGTTGACTGGTGCAGCAGCTATTTCTTTTTTGTGTGTGGGCAAACTATGCAAAATGATGGAGTTTTGTTGTGGTGTGTTTTTGCATCCATAAAAAACATTTTCAACAACTTCATTCCCAATTCCTCCCCCACCCTCTCTACCTCCTCCCCAAATTTCCTCTACCCAATTGGCCTCCCTTCTAATTTAATGGAGTCTTGTCCTCACAACACTTTTCTCTCTGAGGCCGGCTTAGTTCACTCAAAATTATGGCCTCCATTTCTATCCATCTTCCTGCAAATGACATAGTTTTGTTCTTTATGGCTGGATAAAACTTCATTTCTATTTGCTTCCACCAAACTGAAGATGCCTAGAGAAAACCATTTCTATTTGCTTCCACCAAACTGAAGATGCCTAGAGAAAACCACATTATTATACTAATTATCTTCACTTTAAATCACAGTTTTATAATTTAGTTTGACCCTTAGTACTGCCTGGGAATCATACTGTATTATCCTAGTCTGTTCACTCCCATATTTCTGTAGATAGCAATTTTCTACATCATCTTCTTCCAAATCTTAATACCTCACATTTTCACTCATGATTGAAGGCCTTTATCTTTCACTAAGAAAACAGGACATAAATTACAAGAACATTTTTATGGTTTGTATGTGTACTCCAAAGTTCATGTTCTAAAAGCTTAATCCTCAGTGCAATTGTGTTGAGAGGTAGGGGAGTTAAGAAGAGCTGGTTAGGTCATGAGGGCTCTACCCTCATGAATAGATAAATACTGTTATTCTAGAATGATTTAATTATCACAGGAGTACATTTGTGATTAAAAGAATGAGAAGTTGTCCCATTCTCTTTCTTTCTCTCTCTTTCCCCCTCCCTCTCTTTCTCCTAACTTGATGACTTTTGCAAAGTTATGATACAAGAAGAAGGCCCCACCAGACGTGACCATTTACTCTAGGACATGCTAGCTTCCAGAACTGTGAATCGAATGAATTCCTATTGTTTATAAATTTCTCAAGCCATGGTATTTTGTTAGATCCCACAAGACACAAGAAAACAAGCTCCAAAAATTCACTCACCTACTAGCATCAGTATCTGTACTTTTACATTTTCTCCTATTTCCATAGTGAACTGTCCTTATGTGGCAGATAATAGAGGCCAAAGGGATAAACTCCTTTCATTAAACCCTTTTATAAAGTCACCTTATGCCATTTGTGAGGTAGAAACCTTCATTACCTAACTACTTCTTCCAGGCCTCACTTTCTAATTGTATCACAGGACAATGCCTTAATTTTGGTGAGGACACATTAAATCCATAGCAGTGGTCTGGACTAATTACTTTCTCCTTATTTGGTGACCTGTGAAATGCTTTCTTCTGGAACCAATATTACTGATGCAGACTTTTGTGTTTTAATGTTAGTTTTAATATTTGGACTAATTGAAAAGATTCCTGTGTAAACCTGTTCTGAACTTTTTTGTTAGCATTATGGTTCTAAGGCAAATATTTATCTGTGCAAAACTTCAAAATTTTCTTGCAAATCTTCTCTCTCAAGGCCCCATGCCTTTATGAGTCTATTTCTTCATTTCAAGAAAAAAAAAATAACCTAAGATCTGTACTCAAATTTAGTTTACATATTACAAACTTTTGGCTAGTTTTTCTGATGTTTAGTTATATAAGCAAAACTTTATCAATTTTAGGATTATGATTTGGCAATTTTTTCTGCCCAAGATTAAGTGTCTTCATTTGAATCCAAAGTTCTATTCACTTTATCTTTCACTCCATCCCTCAGGCTTTCCTATTGCGATGTTAAACCTCAGTGATATCATGTCTGCCAACTTAATTAGATCTGCAGAAAGCTCTGATCAAAAATCTGCTTTTTCTTTGACAGAACTCACATTTGTAAGGCTGAGGACTCAACTACAAATTCAGATTCTCCTACTTTCTCGTGCCCCCCCTCAATAGTTAGATATGATTATTTCTTTTCATAAATTTTCTGTGAAATATATTTCATAGATGTCTACTCACTTTTATTATTTCCACTTTAAAAATATAAGAAATCTGCATATTTGAATATTTTACTATTTCTTTCTTTCCTTTAGAATTTTTTATTGTCTAGTATTTATTTTCATAGTTTTTATTTTACCAAAATTTTAATTTTCCTTACTTTCTGTTATCTGAACAATTAAAAACAAATTTAATTGTATTCAGTGTTGTTATGGATTGTATTTGGAATGCTCCCCAAAATTTATCTATTAAATACTTAGTCATCAAAGCACCAATGTAGGATCTTTAGAAAGTGATTGGATTATGAGGGCTGTAACATCATCAGTAGATTAATTTATTTAGATGATTAATAATTGGAATGGACTACTTAGAAGAGGTGGCAACTATATGTAGTTAGGGCACTCTGAGGTGTGCATTTTGGGACTATATCTTGTCCCTGCCTCCCCTCTCCCACCTCTGGTCCCTGACTGCCATGAGCTGAGCATTATTTCTCTGCTATACCCTTCTATCATGATGGTCTGCCTTAAATAAGGCTCCAAGGAATGGACTCAGTTGACCATGGACTGGAATCTCTAAAACTATGAACCATATTAAATCTTTCCTCCTCTAAGTTGTTTTTCTTAGGCATATGTCACAATGACAGAATGCTCATTAATGTTTTCAAATTTTGATTAGAATTTCATTAAAAATTAAAGTAAATTTAATAGTAAAATTTAAATTATTTTATTTATATTTCCAAAAGAATATTTTTGCTTAAATATTCATTCTTGTACTAAAGTTAAAATCAAAAATATATATTCTAATTAAAGAATTAGATAAAATTATAAAAACAAAGTAAATATTTTATTTAATATTTGACATTTTAATTTTATTTATTTGGTTATGTATTTACTTATTTTTGCTATACTGAAGATAGAATTCAGGGAAGCTCTAACACTGAGCTATATCTCAGTTTCTTTTTTTTAATTTGTTCTAATTAGTTATACATGATAGCAGAATAAATTTTGATTCATTGTACACAAATCGTGCACAACTTTTCATTTCTCTGGTTGTACATGATGTAGAATTGCACCAAATGTGCAGTCAGACATGTACCTAGGGAAATGATATTCATTTCATTTCACCATCTTTCCTAATCTCATGCCCCCTCTCCTTCCCTCCCTCCCCTTTGTTCAAAATTCCTCCATTCTTCCCACACCCCCCATCCCATTATGGATCAGCATCCACTTATCAGAGTGAACATTCTGTCTTCAGTTTTTTGGGATTGGTTTACTTCGCTTAGCATATTCTCCAACTCCATCCATTTACCTGCAAATGCCATAATTTTATTCTTTTTTAATGCTGAGTAATTATCCGTTGTGTATATGTAGCACAGTTTCTTTATTCATTTATCAGTTGAAGGATATCGAGGTTCATTCCACAATTTAGTTATTGTGAGTTGAGAAAGTAGGATGGCGATTCCTTAGAAAACTTGGAATGGAATCACCATTTGATCAACTATCCCACTCCTTGCTCTATACCCAAAGGACTTAAAATTAGCATACTATAGTGACATAGCCACATCAATGGTTCATAGCAGCTCAATTCACAATAAATAAATTGTGGAACCAACCTAGATGTACATCTCCAGTTTCTTTCGTCTTCTTTTTTTAATTATGAGACAGAGTCTTGTTAATTTCCTGAAGTTGGCATTGAACTTATGATCTGCCTGCCTCAACCTCCCAAGTTGCTGGGACTATAGGCCCGTGTCACCATGTCTAACTTGAAATTTTGATGATATCTAGTTATATATATATATTCTCATAAAAATAAAATTCTTTACCACTCAGTGAAATCATGTAGCTGAAGTAAAAATTTAAATTATGCTTTGTTATGATTATGCTTATGTGTCAACTCGACTATTCTAGAGATATCTAAACATTATTTTGAGTTCTTCTGTGAGAGTATTTCTAGATGAGTTTAACATTCAAATTGATGGACTTAGTAAAGCAGTTTGTTCTCCCTATTTTGAGTGGCCCTCATAGAGTCTATTAAAGCCTAAGCATAACAAAAAGGCTGACCTCTTCCAAATAAGAGAGAATTCCTCTGAAACTACCTTTGAACTGGGACAGTGTCTTTTACCTATCATCGGGCTTGAACCTCCTGACCATTGAATGAAACTATACCATCAACTTCCCTTGGTCTTGAGCATAATGATTAACCTTGTAGATCTTGGGAATTGTGAGCCTCCATAATTGAGCCAATCCTTTAAATAGTAAATCCTTTTATGTATAAGCATATATTTAAATGTATAAATGTGTAAATATTTATATTACATTTATATTTAATACAATAGATACTATATTTATATAATCTAAATATGATATCTAAATAGTATATATGTTTATATATAAAATATGTGAAAACTGCCTATACTTCATACATATTGTTCAAATCTTATATGCTTGTGTATATGTGCATATATAAGTATATAATATATATATTTGTACACACACGTTTAAGAATAGGATGGACTTTTTTACTGCTGAAAAGTTTCTTCAGACATTGCGTGGCGTTGTGACTATGATAAACTGTGAGTACCTATGATTTCATAAGTTAGGGCACTAAAAAAATAAGAAAGCAGACATTTGACATTACTATGAATCTATTCTTCATGATGTACAAATATATTACATTCTTGCTATCTGAAAGGAAGAATTTTACAACTTAATTTGTCTTTTTTCTTTTTATTTAAGAACTTCCATCATGCAATTCCTTTCTGCAATGCAAAATAGTATTTGTCTTTAACACTGATAGAAACAAAACCTACAAAACTTCATGACTGTCAGATGGAGTTATATGTTTTTGTTCTATATGGAGAAGCATTGCTTAGGATCTTTTGGTGTAAGTCACGAGGCCATATGGATTTTAAGTGGTGGGTGAGCCCCAAGAAAAGGCTTGTTTCTTTCATTATAAGCGTGCATGCATTCATATGCTCATTATTTACTAGGTTCTTAAAAATAATGGTTATAAATCAGAAGTTCCTCTTGCCTGAATGTCATGATGGTACAGAAAGAATTAGCCCACAATTTTACTAACTTTATTAGAGTTTACTGGTAATCTTAGACCCAAACATTACATTCTTCCCACAGAAGTGATAGTTGACCTACTATGGGGTAGACGCTGTGGTGGTAATCTTAGTACTTCAATGCTGAGCAACATATACTAATTCTATCATTGTGGGTATTACAGCCTACTAATATATACACATTATAATGAAGAGTTAATTGCTCAATAAGTTTATGACAAGGACTATTTAGTAAAGCCATAAAGTATGACAGACATTCTTATTTGTAAGGCATGGATCATTTTATGGCAGGGAAGATGAGGTATAATAGTTAACCTAACTAGATACATATATTGTTAAAGAATCTTGATTTTCCAAAGGAAAAGAATTATCCATTTATATAAAGATAAACATCTGTTTTAGAATCAACATTCAAAAGCATACTTGAAAAACGAGTATGAATTAGTCTGGGCTGGCATTCTAAATTTGAGATTTGTTGTGACATAATTTGTACTTCAAGAAATAAGAAGCTTTAGAGTGAGTATTGATGAGAATAGAGTCCAAAACATTAGTAGCATTTTACAACCAAGTAAGCAAAACTGAGGCACACTCCCCAAAAAGCAAAGTTTGATTAAAATGATTAAAGCAGCTATAACAAAGTTTCCTCAGCAAAGGTTGTACCCTTTCTGTGTTTACTGAAATATTGGAACATGCTTGTGCAGTTCTATAGCTTTCAAATGTATTATTATGTGCAGTTCTATAGCTTTCAAATGTATTATTATGCTCCAGCAATCAACTGTTCCAGCCATATTTTACCATACCTCCAGGATAAAAAGAATTCAAACAAGTTATTAAAATCTTTATTATTAGCTTGGGGATTTTAGGACAAATTTCTGAGACAGAATCATCTGAAAGAATTCACAAATAAGTACACTGGATAAAATAACAGAACTCCAGTACTGTGTCAGTAATTTGGAAAAAATGAGACAAATACATTTAATATGTATTAGAGTCAGACACTAGGGTTTAAAAAACATCTGTGAGATCTAAGAGGGGACAGTGGCTCAATAACATCACATATAATTTAGGAATTTAACTTTTTAATAATTTCAGTGTGAGTCAACAGTAATAGATGACTCAGATGACTTCCAACCATGCTAATAAAATTCCAAAGTACTTTAATAGAAATATAACCACTGAAATGAAGGAGGCAATGTGTTCAGTTTTAGAGTTTTAGATGGGCAAATAAAAGGTCTGATGATATACTAGAAAGCATTTAGAGGACATTTTTAGAAATGATAAGAATATACAAAACTGGGGGTATTTATTCTCTTCAAGACAAAACTTACAATTATCTTTTATTATGTGAAAAATCATCTTGGAAAACTGAATTAGGCTTGTTTTGAAGGCCCTCTCTGGCTTCTATTTAGATAAAATTATCAAGCAGGGAAACCTGGAGTAAGTTACATTTTATCAAAAGAGTGAAGGAACTGATGGATTTAGCAGAACAAATATTTGAAAGAAACAGTCTTGTTTTTTGTTGTTGTTGTTTTTCAACATTCCATATGAATATATTTGCAATAATCCTCAAATGAATAGTAATAATATATAAAAGGATTGTACAGCATAATCAAGTGGGATTTTTCTCAGGAATGCAAGGATGATTCGACATCTGAAAATAATCAATCTAAAATGATATAGCAATCGTATAAAGGAAATCAACATGATCATCTTGATTCATAAGGCACATTTGACAAATAAATGCTTCATGATAAAAATATTCAAACCATTAAGAATAAAAGAAAAATTATTCAAAACTACAGCTAATATACTTAATGGCAAAAGACTAAATCATTTCCTTGAAGATCAAAAACAAAGAAAGGATAACTGTTATCAACAATTCTGTTCAACATTTTTCTGAGGGTTCTAGTCAGAACAATTAGGCAAGAAAACAAAATACATGACATCAAAATTGTAAGGGAAAAAGAAAAAAGTGTATATTGCAGATAACATCCTGTACAGAGAGAAATTCTGAATGATTTCATTAAAAACATATATTGTGTTTATGAGTAAATTCATCAAAGTTGCAGAATACAATTATACATACAAAAATAATTGCATTTCTACCAAGAGAAAATAAATAATTCAACATCAAAATTAAGGAAACAACATCCACATATGATAGCATCAAAATAATAAAATACTTAAAAATAAACTAAGCAAACAAAGTACAAAGTAGATACACTGAAATAACAAAATATTGTTGAAAGAAATTAATGAGTAACTAACCACATGGAAAGCCCATTTTAATAGACTAGAAAATTAAATTTCAAGATGGAAATATCCCCAAATTCAACCAAACATTTAACATAATTTCCCCCAAATTCAAACAATAATCTTTGCCAAAAATTAAAAATTGGTTCTAACAAAAATATGAATATTCAAGAGTCACAAAATATTGTAAATATTTTGAAAAATAACACAGCTAGTTTGCTCACATTTATGGAATCCCGAATATACTATAAACCTACCATATTCAAGAAATTCTTACACCAGCATAATAATGGATATATAGATTAATATGCTAAAATTCAGAGTATAAAAATATAGCTTACATTTATTGCCAAATTATATTTCTTTTTTAATTTGTTCTAATTAGTTATACATGACAGCAGAATGCATTTCAATTCATTGTACATGAATGGAGCACAACTCCTCATTTCTTTGGCTATAAACAATGCAGAGTCACACTGTTCATACAATCATATGTGTACATGAGGTAATGATGTTTGTCTCATTCTACCATCCTTCCACCCACCACACCCTCTCTCCTCCCCTCATTCCCCTCTGCCCAAACCAAATTTCCTCCATTCTTTCCTATTCTCCACCCTCAATGTGGATCAGCATCCATATATCAGAGAAAACATTTGGCCTTTGGTTTTGGGGATTGGCTTATTTCACTAAGTATGATATTTCCCAATTCCATCCATTTATTTGAAAATGCCATGAATTCATTCTTTTTTAAGGTTGAGTAATATTTCATTGAGTATATAAACCATATTTTATTTATTCATTCATCTGTTGAAGGTCATGTAGGTTGGTTCCATAGTTAAGCTATTTATGTGAATTGAAATGTGAATTGAGCTGCTATAAATATTAATGTGGCTGCATCACTGCATTCAACTGCAAGATTTATTTGTGCCTATAGTCAAGGGCAGGTCTTTTAATGGGACTAGTTACTGTGGGGAGACCACAGCTAAGACAAATAACTCTGTCTTCCAGGAGGCTATACAAGGATTACTCATAAAGTGGAAGAAGGGATCAGAACCAAAAGACTAAAAGCCCAATGCAAGCATCTGAAGTTCCCACTTTCATTATGCTTGCTGAAGAGATTTTGGTCAAATCAAGTAATATTTAACAAATCCACATTCAAGTGGTAGATATATAGATTCAAACTATTGATAGGAGGACCTGCAAATTATTTGGTCATTTTTGTTAAAACATCATAGACCTTCTTCCCACAATTATTCACATTGTATAGCATAAAAATATGCTACCACTACCCCCACAATCCTTAAAACTCTTGCCTAATTGCACTATCAAGCTTGAAGGAAAAAAATCTCATGACCTATATCAATCTGAATGCAGGTAATGCTCCTCTGGATTCATGACCCCATAAACTAAAAAGGGATGTAATCTGTTATCTGCATCTCTAAAAAGCATAGTCCCAACATACAATGGTGAGTTAGGGCAACAAAACTGCAATTGATACTTCCAATCAGAGGAGGTGAAGGAGACCAATAGCAGTCATTCATCCACAGTTACTATACAATCCTCCTGGAAAAATGTTGCAGACTCCCTTCCTCGGGGAATTATTTGGAAGAGGTTCCCAGTTCACTACTCACTACTGTATCATAAGAGCAACTCCTTCAACCATTCTCTTGCTGTTCTCCAAGGCTCTTAACTCCACCCTTCAGGCTCTTCACTCCACCTTCAGAGAAGTTCTTCCTTTTCTACAGAAAAACAGAGTATATTTTTCAGCCTATTTCCTGTTCATAGAAAACAGAAGGCCCAGAGACATTTAAGTTTGTAAAGCACTCTCTGAATATATCTTGGAAGACTGCAAGTTGAAAGCTATTCCTAGGCACAACAGTGAGATGTGAGAAAAACAAAGCCATTAGATTTAAAAACTGGCAGCCATAACCTAAGTGTTAAAGTGCAAAAACTAAATATTAATAATGAAAATTCACTCCTGTCAACAATTTTGACCATTTTATCAGAAATAAATTTTTTATTTCTCTTTAAAGATTTTATTTTTTTCCTCACCTATATTTTCTTTCTTTCTCTATTCCCCTCATTTTTTTACTCCTTCTTAAACATTTTAACTTTTTAAAAACTTTTGTAGAGTATCATTTTATTGCATTTATTATTTTTTTACTTTTTTTTCATTCTGCAGGATTTGCTAGATAGTATGTGTGCTCTTCAAAGATATGCACAGTAATTGCTTTCTTCTGCACTTTTTTGTGTTTAGTCTTGGTTTGACTTTGGTGGGTTATAAATAGTCAAATTTTTCTGTTCCCTCTTCTTATATTTATTTATTTTTACTTTAATTTTTAATTCTCCCTTCTCTACAGATGACATCTCTTGATTCTCCTGTTTACTTTTTTAAATATTTCAAATGTTTTTTTGCCTTCCTATCCTATTTTCTCTTCACTTTAAAAGCTGTAATTTTACTAGCTAATGGAATTACATAGTGTATATAATTTCTACCTGTCATGTTGTTGTGATTATTAATACAGTGGATGACTTAGTAGATGTCTAGTGCCTGATCAAAGTTTAATATTGTTGTACTGATGTTAAATGCTGACCCTATGATTCCTATATAGGTAGCAATTAGTATTATAGATATCAAGGAAGATATCAGACATTTATCTTAAGACTAGATATCTCTTTCTAACATTAGTGCTATTCCTGGTTCCTCTCTTCCTCTAAAAGGGCCTGGAGAGTGATTGAGACACTTGAAGTTCACGGAGCTGAAATTTGGCTGCCGAGTGATACAACTCAGGCAAATAACAGCAAATCTCACCCATACATGTTTTAGCCCCATCTGAGCCTCAGCATTATTTCAGTATATAGAATTGGGCCAAGAAAAACCCTAAACCAACAACCAGGCCACAAGGAGAACCAACCAGAGAGGGACATCAGGCTCCACCCCTGGGCATATATAATTATATATCAAAAACAGAAAGAAGCCCCAGAATAAAAAAGATAACTACACACAAAAGAACTCACATAGAAAGAGGAAGTGAAATCTATCTCAATTGTTGCATAAGTTTAAAACCTCTGAATATTGAGGAAACAGGGAGATAATTCTCCCCACAAAATTCATAGTCCCTCAACAAAGGATCCCACGGATATAGAAGTGAATAAAATTCCAGAAAAAGATTATGAAAATCTGACTATAAAAATGTTCAACAAACTAAAAGAAGATCTAAGGAATGAATTAGGAGAGCAAATACAGGAGACCAATGACCATTTTATTGAAGAGAGAGAGATGTTTAAAAGAAACCAATAAAATCGGGTGCGGGGGTTCAAGCCTGTAATCCCAGCACTTAGGGAGGCTGAGACAGGAGAATCGCAAGTTCAAAGCCAGCCTCAGCAAGGATGAGGCACTAAGCAACTCAGTGAGACCCTGTCTCTACATAAAACACAAAATAGGGCTGGGGATGTGGCTCAGTGGTTGGGTACCCCTGAGTTCAACCCTCAGTACCAAAAAAAGAAAAAAGAAAAGAAAAGAAACCAATCAGAACTCCTGTAAATGAAAACCACAATGAATCAAATAAAAAAATTCACTTAAAAGCATCACCAATATATTATATTGCTTGGAGAATAGAACATCAGAGTATGTGAACTCGAATACTCAGTATTCACTAAAGGGAAAAAATAGAAAGACCATGATCAGAGTATACAAGAATTCTGGGACAGCCACAAGAAGACTCTGGCATAGATGAGAATATGAAGATGTAGGCTAAAGGCATTAAGAACATTTCTTCCCACTTAGGTAGTAACAGAAAACTTGCACCATATCAGAAATGAGATAGACATCCACATAGAGAGTCATGTAGGACCTCATGTAGACAAGATCAGAACAACTTCTCCAAAACACATGATGATCAAAATGCTTACCATAAAAAATAGGAAAGTATAATAAAAGATGTGAGGCAAAAATTTGAGATCACATTTAGAGGTGAGCTCTTAAGACTTACTTCTGACTCCTCTACTCAAACATTAAAATCAAGGAGGGCCTGGAATGATATATTACAAGTTCTAAAGGAAATTTTCTCTTCATCCTTTGCAGGTGTTTCCCCCAACAAATTTCTTGCTCATCTAACCCCAACTTGGTTTCTGTGTTACAGAGGGAAGTGTGAGGTATTCCCTAGTCGTCATCAGTAAAAATATCGCCTCCCTTTTATTACCCACCTTTATTACCTCTAGTTTCTCTAGACTAGCTTCATTTTTCTTCATTATGAATGTTAGTTTTCTGATAAGTTTCTCTTTTCCTACAATAGAATATAAGAGCCTTGTAGGGAAAGAATGTATTTATATCTTTAGTTTCTTTAACACAGCATTGTACTAATGCCTTTCATGTGGTTGGCTATAAATCTCTCTTGAATGAATCAGTGCTCCACAAAGGAGACCAAAAGCAACTGTTGATTCTGCTCATGTTATATCACAGTAATGACATCATAAGAATCTATGTTGCTAAATAGGCCTGTAAAAAAACTACAGGTTTTTAAAACTGTAGTTAAAAAAAATAGTTATTTTTTTTTAAAAAACTCTTCAGTTCTGCAAAAAGAAACTGCCCAAATAAAGCCCTGATATTTTTGATAGCTATTAAAATTATATAGTGATCATCAAATCTCCCAAAACTTACATTAATATACAGTTCCTTTCAAATGACTACAGTCAAGACTGTGTTTTCACTATGTGCCATGATATATTAGCATCTGCCCTCTAATACAATGAAATTCTTTAGGGATTTATATTCAATCAAATGAGATGACCAATTCCAAATTCTAATTTTCTTGAGTGCCAGACACCTGAAACCAATGCTGAAGGACATTATTGTATTTGTTATTCTCCTCAAAATGTCAATAGCATCCGTTCTCTACAAGTTTAAGCCAAAGGATTTAAGATATTAATAAGCTTTCAGGAATGACTCTCAACCCATGACCCAGAACAAGATAGTTAAGCAACTGGTGTTGCTGATTCAGCAGCTTCAGTCATGATTAGGTAAGGACCATCACATTGCCAACCTCATATAGTCACTGCCTTGGTTGCCTGTGTGTTTTCAACTTGAGTGCCCTATAACTGCTAGTTTCCTGTTATTACTCCTTAGAAATCAGTCTCACACAAGTGTGTTCAATTGGCAGTACCTAAGTTTCATGTTTAAAATCTAGTGGAAATGGTAGGTGGGAATATAGAAAATATTTTAAATATAGGAAAACCAGGGTCACAATTTCAAAAGCTATTGAAATATACAAAGTATATTTGATAGTTTTTAGATAACTGTTAATGACAAATTTCCATTAAAATCAGTATATGTTGTACAATGATATATTTACAAGTACTTTTTGTGCAAATTTGTTTTATGTATTCTGCATCTATCAATTCATGGTATCATTACATCTCATAAGTGTCACTGATACCATTATTCATCCATTTTTGGAGATGAGGAAATGGGAGCATTGAGATGTTAAAGCTTGCCCAAGGTCACAGTGAATATAGTAGGTAGAGGCAGAGCTAATATTCAGATATTGATTATGGCTCTGGAGTACAAATTTACCCTTAACCAGTATATACATATATTTCACATATGTATGTATAACCAACACTACCAAGGAGATAAAAAGAGGAAAAAGTAAAGTGTGTAGAATATACCAATAGGAAAATCACAGAAAAGGAATCCATGATGATTAACAGCAATTCAATTTATCACTAATCATATTTCTTTAGGCCCAATTGCCTCCCCCTCCTTCCCCACACACGTTATCTGGATAAATCTTTCTTAAAAAATTGTTTCTTACATCAATTTCTCAAAAGTTATTTTACTGATTCTTAAAAGGAATGTCTAAAACACCCTTCAAGTTATTCCATCCTGCTCACTACCATCAGGATAGTTACAGAACTCAGCTGTAATGGTTTATTTTTAAGGTGTTAGCATTGTATTGTGTGTACCTGCAGGGATGTACTTGGCATTTGTCATCCTTTAGACACTTAACGTAAAAAAAACAAAAAAAAAAAACCCCAAAAACCTTGTTGAGTATATTAAAAATTTCTGCTAATGAATTCTTCAAGGACTGTTAAAAATTCTAGGAAAACTCTCCCTTTAGAAATTCTAATATATTTTTTAAAGAGTAACTTGCTTTCTTCTCCACAGTAAAGCATATCTTAATCTTTTTGCTTATAGTTTTCTTTCTGTGCTATATATTAGCATATTTATTAAACCAACAGAGATTGAAACCCTTTTAAAGGAGTTAAAAATAGTATAAATTATAATGATCCTTAAAGCTGGAGATAATAAAATTTTGTTTGACAGAAATTCATCTACCTAGTAGATTAAAATAATAAGATAAAAAGGAAAAGAAAAAGAAAAAAGATTCAATGTACTCTGAATTTAAGATAGAAAAAAAAAAGCTGTCCTTACAAGATTAAATCTACCTTTAAAATAAAAGTAATTTAAAGTCAGTCTCAATTAGGTTAAATTGCACTTGATGTCATTCCCTTTCTCTAAAACTTCTTATATTAGCTTCTCTGTTTGATTTGGCTATGATGTGCTTTGCACATGAATATATTCATGTGTTAAAAATACCTGGATTAATTTAAATTTGATTTAACTTAGTTAAATCTAATAGTCTGTTTTGACAAACTGAGAAAAAAACACATCTAAGAAATTATAGATGGTACAGATAAGAGTGTATGAAAATTTTTATGCCCATGAGAAAGATATCATAATGGTTATAGACAATTAAAATTATACAAGTAAAACATTTCCTGTAGAATTTTGCATTGCAATGTATATGAGAAATAAGCAAGGATAAGAATTTAGAACCAAAGATCAATAATGACAGCACTGTTGATTTTAAGTACTATGTGTTATATTTTAAAACAATATCTGCCTGTTTTTGAGAGGCACATCTATGTTTTAGTTCTCTGAAGCAGCACAGTGGAATTTTCCCTAAACTAATAATAAACAACACTAAGGGGTCCAGAAAATACCACTGGCAATGGCTATATTGGAGTATGTCTGGGCACAACTGTAGAGAGGCTGTGTTCCTACACTGAAACCCACAATGAAGCTAGTACCTCAGCCATACTAGATGCACCAGAGCTCATTCCCAATGAGTAGGTCTCAATGTAAATAATATTCTTTGAGCAGCTTCTCTCAGGAGAAGAGAAGATGATGGAGACAATTTATTTACCCCAGTGGCTCTTGCTTGTCCCAGACATTTGGACTGTGTAAGCCTCTCCTTTCAACTTCTAATTGGAGTACAGAGGTATGTTAACATGGGATATATTGAGATCAAGAGGACCATGTCATGAGGAGGGTATAAGAGTGTTACTCTGCAATAGTGTACATCTGACACATCTTGAAACTGTAGGGCAGAGTGAATCAACTGGTTCAATAGGGTGCATTTCCTTGGTAAAAACAGATTATAACAAATCTCCATATTGGGGAGGGGTATAGTATACATTAACACAGAACAAAAGCAGAATTAAGAAACTATCATGGTGAGGAGAGACTGTGTGGGGTATGGGAAATAAAAAAAAAAAAAAACTTCATAATGAGTTCTGCGTATGCCTAGTGTTTGTTATATACTTAAGAACTTCCTTGTGTTTCTTTTCTTTCATTTACTTTTCTGATACCTTTTTTTGTCTTTTCCTCTGTCTACTTTCTCTCTGGATTTTGGTGTTCTTATTAATTTCATGGGGTCTTTGTATATTAAGATAACTAACTTTTATTGTGAACTGTGTTGGAAGTAGATTTTTTTCCCACATGATAACAACTCTTTTATTTTCATTTTTGGTTACTTTAGGCACACAGATTTCTTAAAAATTTGTATTGCAAAACAAAAGGTTAAATTAAAATTATTTTGTGGTTAGCATGGATTGCGTGTTTATCCGAGTGATTATCCTTATTGCATTTCAGAAATATGAACTAATTTTCATGTGTTTTAAACAACTGAGCATAATTTTTTTCACATTTATATCTTGAGTTGACTTTGATTTATATTCTTTAAAAATTGTAAGTAGTATATACTATACAATAATATCTATTTTGTCTTGTTTGTCTTATATATATATATGTATTTGTGAGAGCTGGTATGATTGTGTATATTTGGGAGTTTAGAGCTTTTGGGATTGGCATATGCAAAGGAAAGATTTAACAATTGGTTCAGTATAATTTGTGGATAATTTATTCTATACAGTACATTTCATAATCTTAACAAAATAAGCAATTTAAAATATGCTGCAATGATTAGGTGCATTAACCCTATATACTAATTTTTACTTTACATATATTTCATATCCACTATTTTAATTTTTAAATAGATGATAATAGGATTTGTACTTTGATAGATTGCTGTGCTTTTGTTTCAGCCTTAATGAGGTAGGTGGTTAGTGAATTCTGTGTACACTTTGTAAATGAGCTGCTCTCAATTCAACTTATCAGAAACACTTTCTGAATATAATAGGCATTGTTTGCTTTCTTTTGAGCATGAGAACCTTGCTACATATTGCTTTTTAAAGTTCAAAGTAATAAATTTTCAAATTATCACATAAACTGAAAAATAGTTTAAATTACTACAATCTGACAAGTTATTCTAGAAGCTCACAATTTTATTAACATACTGATCTCAAACAGAAAGCACAGCTGTTTAATTTATGCTACTGGCCAACTTCTGTGCAATTAACCATATCAGTAAACCATAAAACTATATAAATCAAATTAAAATAATACAGTAGTCTAGAACTGATGATAATTTTATACAATTCAGTCTCATATAACTAAAATTAAATTGACAAAAACTTCAGCTACTTACATTTTTGTTATTTACACTATATTTCAAATACAGCAGGATGGAAGATGGATTTTAGATTGGGTAATTGGCATAAGTAGGAAAGTGTAAATTATTTCATGTAGTCTAAGCATCAGTCACATTGTGAAAATTCTAATTAAAATAAAGGAAATATTAATTAAGCTACAGTTGATGAGTAATATATTCACTGAAATCTTAACCAAATGCCATTTTAATGTTATTTTTAATCCTTTCATTCAGTTCTTAATTTGAATAAAGAAAATTAAATGTCATCTCATGGGATATTGAGACTTAAAGACATAGATTTTGGGGTATCTATGTACAAATCTGCATTTTGAGCCTTAAAAATTAATTTTCAATATTGAATGATTGATTAAAAGCCTTTATGAGAAATATTTTGATCCATTCAAGTCTGATAAATAGAAATTTCTGAGAATAAAATAGACCTTTTCTTAGCTTCTTCATAAATGAGACCACTGTGATTCTTAGTCTTTCTGCTACACTCATTCAATCTCTTTCTATTCTATATAAAGCAGCAGAACTAATTCATTTAAAGTAAAAATCTTGACAATATCCGACCTGTAAAAATGTTCCACAGTCTATACTATGACCTCCAAAGCCTGTGTCATCTCTGATATTGTTCTCAGTCTTTTCCACATTGCTGTTTTTCTCTTTCTCATAGCAGTCTGCCACACTAACATTTTTTTTTATTTTAAAAAACCAATTAAATGTATTCCTGCCTTACATACTTTACCTGTTGCTGTTTAATTTTCCAGGTATCTACAGAGTTCATGCTCATTTGCTTTGACTCTCTGGTCACACTTCATGTCTCAGAGTCTTTCTTTCATTTCTCTGTATAGGTGATATATTAACATCACCCATATTCAAACTTTACCCTGTTTTATTCTCTTCTATGTGGCTATAATTTTCTGACATTATTGTTTCTTTCTTATTTTTCTTTCCTTACTAGAATGCAATTTACATGTGTTAAGAAACTTTGCTTTTATGTTCCTTGTTGTATCCACTGTACATGTTTAATATATGAGTACTTAACTAAATATTTCTTAAAGGAAAAGAATAATAATGGAGTGAATAAATGAATAAAATGATAATGAATTAGTTATCTGTAGTTTATTCAAGAGGTACTGGCATTTGAAATGAACCTAAGGAAATCCTTATGACCCATAATAATGACACTAATCTTCTTATGTTTAAGTTTTTTTCTATGAAGAATGAAAACCATGTCTTCATTTTTCCATTCAGTTTTTTGAGGAGGCTGAGATTTAATAGGGCTTGTTTATTATTCTATATTTGTTATGACAATGAGACTAGGTCTGGGAACTCTTTCCTAAATCTTCTATGTGGCTCTGGATTAGAGATGACCAAACCAGAAAATGGTTGAAATAGTGTAAGTAAATAGGTAAGTATCCATTATTCTTTGATGGTCATAGTGAAAAGATAGGGTAACTGAAGTATCTGATGTGCTTAGAGGGCTTGAGCTTTTAGCTTGTCTTCAATGATAGGCCCACTCATCTGAAATCAACTCAAGCTACCCTTCCAGTGTTCGACTAATTTCTTTGGAGTTGTCTGCTTTCTCAGACCTCATATGAATCTTCTTTGTGAATACACTAGGCTACCGGAACCCACAGCTTCTGAGCTTTCTAGGTGGGCTCTGAAATGACCACTAACACTATTGGTTTAGGTTTCTGTGTCTAATGACTTTCTCTGAGGTTTTTATTCCTAACTTTGAGAATGTTCTTTTCAACTTTGCCATAGTTGTGTAAGAACTTATTTCTGCAGCAAAAAACTTGTTCCTCAAATTCTCTTATTGGCTCTGTTTTGAGCACTAAATTTTGACTGATAAACCATTTATATGATTGAATATGGAATGTCTGCCATTGCATTTCTCTAGATTATTTGATCATAATTTCTATATATAAATAAAACCTCATGAAAAACAAATCACAATATTCACATATTATATATTTGTGTATGTGTGTGTGAGATAGAACTTAAAAATATTTTTAAAATGCCTAAAATTAACATCAGGAAACCTGTACAAAATCCTTTCTTAATTTTCACATTAGTAGAATTGTTGACATTTGTTTCATTAAATTAAAATGTTTAGAAATGTTATTTTATGTGTTTAATGAGAAAAGATATATAATCATCAAATCTAGTAAAACTTTTGTCATAGCACACCATTCAAATTAGAAATGCTTTACTGAGTTAGTACAGCTAACAATGAATCAATTAAGGAACTGAATACATTTGATCTTAAAATAGTATTATATAATTTTGAAATCTTGTCTACTAGATTATCAAGATATTTTCCAGATTTCATTACAAAAAGAGCAAAAGAGATTTTTTCACTATAAAAATATGCTACTTATGTTCAGAGAAGCTGGATAATAGATTCAATATTTTTTTACTCCATTGTTCTACTTGATAGTGTATTTTGTTCATTGCAGTACAACATGCTCAGAAACACCAATGTTGCCTCTTCATGTGACATTACATTGTTGCCTCAGTATTTTTTATTTTCTTATCTTTTATTTCAGTTTTTAAAAGCAAATACTGGTCTACATACATTTTGGGATGAGTCTATCTGAAGATATAAGTTTTTCCTATACTTCCAATATCATATATACATACTCCATTCATAAGCATATATTGTCACACAATGTTGTTTCATCTTCCTTTGATTTATTCATCTACTAAAATATTTATTTTATTACTTTCTGCCAATTGTAATAAAAAAAACTAGTAAATCATAAAGATTCTCGCTCCTTCTTTTACTAAATTTATAACCTAGTGAGAATTATAAACAACTAAATATAACATTAAAGTGAGTGTGGCACGTACTATTAAGATGAAAATATGATGAGTGTGTGAAGTAAGTGTGTGGATAGGATAATTCAGGAAGACAATATTATTTCAAGTTGAATCTGACTGAAGGTTAGAAGTGACCCAGGTTAAGTGAAGCTGGGGAGGATGAATGTTCCATTCATAAAGCCCTGGTGAAGATGCAGAGATAAGGAGGCATTTCAATGTATCTGAAACAGGCACTAAGAATGAGACCTGGCAGCAATGAAAAAGAGATCAAAAGTAAATAATTATTAAGAGTTGTGAGAAATTTTAGACTTTATCCCAAGGGAAATGGACAGACATATAGAAATGACATGTAAACATTAAAGTTTATTTTTAAGGTCCTTTGCTTGCTGAGTTGAAAATGGGTAACTTAGGTAGGAAAGGAGGCAAGCTTGGAGGCAGGGAAACTAATCAGAAACCAAGAAGTGACTCTCATAAACTTCGGCAGTAAGAATGGAAATAATAATTCATTTCAGAAATATACAAGGGACAATATATGTAGTTTGGTAGTTGATTTCTATGAGAAGGGTTGAGGGAGAAAGTGTCAACTTTAATTTTCAAATTTCAAGAGTGAATAAGTGGCCAGAGAGAAGCAATGGAGGAGGCGAGAAGCAAAGCAGTTTTGTTAGTTGGTTGGTTTGTTGTGGTAGAATAGACTGCAGTCTGTAACTATTAAGTTAGGTTTTAATTCATCTTTGAGTATTTAATTAGCTTTGTCGTATAGGCAAGTAAAGAGAAGGGAAACAGAAAATATTCTATAGGGAAACATGGGATTAATTAGGTTTTAAATTTTTAATTTAATTCCATTTTCTCTGAGAGATTTAGTCATGATTTAATGTACATTGACAGGAACAAGTAAAGGATAATAGAGACTTGCCCAGAACTTGCCTCAGAGTTTATGGAAGAAGTCCAAATAAACTTTGTGTCTAAAATGCATACAGAAAAGAGCAAACTAGAATCGGTCTGCATTCACGTGGCTTAGAATTTGAAAAATTTGAAGGCTTGAAGAAAAAAGCAAAATATTGTATATTATTATTATAAATTATTAACAAATAGCTGAATAAATTTATTCATCCAATAGATTAAAGTTGGTACTGTTTTCTTCCAAATTTATGAATGTTATAGGTGAGTTTGTGCATGAGTGTATGTGTGTCTGTTTCTTCTTTAATAAAGTCTTGTTCTGTATAAACAACTTGTTAAGGATCACAACATTTCTGTGAAGGTAAAATTATAACTTCTGAGTTTTTATTGTTACAGTTAGATTATATTTTTAACACTGGTTTTCAATGGCTGTGCCAAGAAGTGTTAATAATTGGATTATTTCCAAGACTCATCCAGCTTAATATGCATCTAACATCTTTCAACCTCATCATAGAAATGAATTCCAATTCTTACTTAATTCAATCAGCATAACACGTGTACTTTTCATGGTTACCAATTCCTTACCCTTACTGGAAATGATAGAATAGAAAAGAATTATTTGATGGTCAGAGTAGCACAACTATGATCATACTAATGATCCCGAATGGTGGATGTGAACCAACAGTCAAGTCAAATACAGAAATGGTCTTTTCCTCAAACAATAGAAGATTTGGAGACAACAGAGTAACAATAAGAACTGAAGAAAATAGAGGAAAGGGTAGAAGTGAGATTGGGTTTCTTATCTGACATTAGTTACTTTTCTAAAATTGAGAAAAATATTCATCACTTATAAGTGCTATTTCATTATTACTGCTTTCAAGTTGCCACAGACCTTTTCTAAATGGACCACTATATCATTATGCAGAGACGCTTCCCAGTATGCGACTCTAGGAGTTTGATAAGAAAAAAGTAGAAGTCAATGAAGTTTTAAACCCACAGCTAAGTGTTTTGTTTATACAAGGTTAAAGGGATTTTATTTCCCTTCAAAGCTATGTTCAACTTTAAACCTTGTTTAAATATTCATATGATGACTTCCAAATCAGATAATTAATGTCAGTCAGTATATTGTATTGTTTTGTTTTGTTTCCTACTTTGAGTCTCCAGAGAGTGAGTCCATTTTATGCTTTACTTTTATGTAAAAACAGAGGGCAGTTGTTCTCTTCTTTTCTTATCAACATACTGAGAGCTATGCAATAAACAAATATTCATAACATATATAAGGAAACTGAGACTCTTTTATCCCTTGATTATTTAGACCACATAAACCTTTATTGTATGTGCATATATTGTTTTTTTTCAACATATATGTAAATATCCTCTTATCTGTGGCTTTGCTTCAGCAGTTTCAGTTAAATGTGCAACTATAGTCTGAAATTATTAGGTAGGAAATTTTGAAATAAATAATTTATAAATTTTAAATTGTATGACATTCTGAGTATCATGATAAAATCTCACACTGTTCCCCTTTATCCTGCCTGGGGTGTTAGATACATATTTGTCCAGCACATGCATGCTGTATGTGCTACCCTCCAGTTGGTCACCTTAACCATTTTAGAAATCATATTGACTATTGTGTTATGATATATGTTTTCATGTAACCCATACTTAGTAGTCTTATGCTACTTCACAATGCCCCTATCATCTGTGTGACTTCATCTCATTGTATATATACATATGGCAAAAAATATTATCTATAGGGTTTGATATTATCCATAGATTTAGAAATCCACTATGGGTCTTGGCACATATTCCCAACAGATAAAGGAGGATTACTTTATCTTTTATCTATTAGTGCATATTGGGAAACTAATTTTATGTAAGGTATTTTGTAACATTTACTTAATTTTACAACTTTAAAGGCCAAGAAAGACGGAGGAAGAGGAGGAGCAAGAGGAGAAAGTAGAGGAGATGGAGGAAAAGGAGGAGGAGGAAGATATGACCACAGGCAAAAATCTGCGTTCATTTTTGGAATGAAAGGTGCTTAATTAATTTGTGAAGACAGTAATTGATAGGAGAGAATACACACACTGATAGAATCTGGAGGAAATTGTAATAAATAGCTGATTTCATTTCATGATAGAATTTAATGGCTTTGTAAATAGAAGCAAAGAAAATGGATGGAGAATCTGTATCCAAATCTGTCACCAAAGTGTGTTACGAGAAATCATTTGATTTATTTGGAAATGTCATGGCTAATTTACTGAATGTTGATTTCATATATTTTTTTTTGTCAGTTTCTGAGGCACTGACAAAATAACCATTTCTATTATATAGACTATCTTCTCATGCTGAATTTTAAAATCATAACACTGTTAACATTGTACCAAAAGATATTGGAGAAGTTCTTCGTTTCTAGTTTCCTTGAAGAATATAGGAAATCAGAAAACAGAATTTGGGTCCTGAATGTGGTTCCAAGTGTGAGTGCTTATGTTTGAACATTCTTTTTGAATTTTTCTGAACTATAAGGCAACAAAATACAGCTTCCATAAGAACTAAATTACAAGATATTGACAAGAGCAAAGAATACAATGCGGCATTTATTTCTGACAAGAAAAATGATATTGATGCCCCTAACCAACTTTGTCATAGATTCTTCTCTACTGAATGTATCAATCCATGGATGTTACTCTGGTGGCAGTTGTTTTCAGTGTTTCTTCTGGCAGCTCTTCTACTTTACAGAATCCTGAAGTAGGTCCATTTTTAAATATAAAAGCAGGAGAACAGAAATCAGTTTTTCATATTCATTTTGCCAAAATTCATCACAAAGTTGCAAAATGGACAGAATTAATGTTTTGAAAACGAAGCAACAGAATAAAATATGTTCAGAACTGTGAAAACAAGACAAACATATTGTAACATAGATTCCAAGGCTAGGGGAAATTTGTAAGTAATTATCTTTTCTGCTACTAAGCAGAGCTATAATTTACAAATAATGAAAATAAGTACTTTAATATTTTTAAGTCTTTTTTAATTTCAGTTTAGTTTTAAAAATAATAAATGCAATTGATTAGTTGAATATACTTCTGGATATTCTCTGTAAGTTTTTTTTTTTAATGTCAGTTTGCCACTTTTTACTAACTTCCTTCTCACTGACTAGCTACCTTGGCACATAATTTAATTTAAAATATCCATTTAAAAAATTGCAAGTTCCAATATATATACATAATTTTCTGATTACCCATTCTATTTGTAGAATTCTCCAGTGAATCAGAATTATTGGCACTGGCTTTGGGTGATTTAATGATAGATTTATGACACAAGAAAATGAGAGACTTAGAAGCGGATATTATTCTTAAATTGCTGTAGTTGTTGTCTATTAGAAAATAGAAAATTTTAGGCATTTGTCTTGGGTCGTAGATAAGGACTTAATGTTTGGAAAGGAGAAAGGGTAGACAAAGACAGACACACAATCCTAAAGGATTTGATATATTTTTAAAGTTATCAATACATAACTCAAACAAATGAAAATATCTAGTTTCTAGGGAAGACCCACAATTTGAGAATGACCCACAGCAATAATGATGCTGACATACTGCCTATGTCTAGAGCTTGGACCATGAGGTTATAGTATGTCTAAGTACCAAAGAGAGGCTGCATCTGCAGTGATTCAAATGACCTTATTCGAATAGAAAGATGAATCAGAAAGTGCAATTAACAGAGAAAATGAAATTAACTAATTCAGTACCTAGCAAATGCTCAAAGAACACAGTTCATTATAAATCTTTCTCACTGTTGGGTATGAAACCCAATTTTGGCGTTTGCACTGCTATTTAGAGACATTTTCTGTTTGGCTCTTTAATTGAAAATTTGTTTTAATACAGAATCTCATACTTTTTCCTTATAAAAGAGAGCAAATATTCAAATGATCTCTTCTGAACTATATCTTTAGTTGGACAGAGGGCTCTGGTATGCTATTCATGCCACTGGACTTTAAAGGTAAATAGTCCATGTTTTACCTTCATGTAGTTTAATTATAAGTCTTTATACAAGACAAAATCTGTTTATTATTAATTCAAAATAAAATGTTAACATAATACATACTACATACAAGTGCCTTTTGAAGTATTTTGCTTATCCTCATTCTGTTAAACCTCACCACAGACTTTGAATATACATACTATTATTCACTCTATTTATAGATATGGGAACCCTGGCACAGGGAGGTTAAGTAGCTTGGTGATGATGGGGAACCACATTTGTGCCTAAAGTTATGGCGTTTGAATTTATCTGCTTCTCAGTACACTACATTGTTTTCTCTCTTAGGCCATTTGTGCTGCTAACAACATACCAGAGACTGAGTAACTTGTAAAGAAGAAGAATTTAGAGCAGAGAATGGTGGTGCACGCCTGTAATCCCAGCACTTTGGGAGGCTGAGACAGGAGAATCGAGGGTTCAAAGCCAGCCTTAGCAAAAGCCAGGAACTAAGCAACTCAGTGAGACCCTGTCTTTAAATAAAACACAAAATAGGGCTGGGCATGTGGCTCAGTGGTCGAGTACCCCTGAGTTCAATCACCAGTACCAAAAAAAAAAGAAAAGGAATTTAGTTCCTCATGGTTCTGATGGCTAGAAAGTCCATGATCAAGGTGCTGACAGGTTTAGTGTCTGTGAGAGCTTGTCTCTGCTTCCAGAAAGGGACCTTCTTAGAGCATCCTCCAGAGAGCAGAAACCCTGCATAAACACATGGAGGACAGAGAAGACGGTAAACTCACTGTCTAGGTCCATTTGAGCTCCCACTTCTCATTACTTAATAGTCTCCTAAAATATCCATCTTTTAATATCATAAATCAAATGTCCCTTATTGGAAATACTTGAGAACAAATGTGTTTCAGACTAGATTTTTTCATGATTTTGGAATATTTGCATATACATCATAAGAAATCTTGGTAATAGTATATAAATCTAAACAGAATTATTTCTATTTTATATATGCCCCAAAGCAATGTTTTACATATAGCTGAGGATAATTTTTATACAATATTTTTATTGCACTTGTGTTTGACTGCCAACTGTTACATGAGGTTAGGGGTAAAAATTTTCACTCATGGAATCACATCAATGCTCAAAAAATTAAGAATTTTGGAGAATTTTGGGTTTCATACTTTTTTTGGAATTGTTAACCTAAATCATACTAATGACTATTTGAACATATGACTTTTGGGGGATATATTCATAATATAGCATTTTCCTAGTTGTGACCTGGATGTTTTCCTAAAATATAATATAAGGAATGGATGGATGGGAGACTACAAAAGTTTAAATTTTAATTATCTTGGAATAGAGAGAGATTATAAAGCAGAAAATTTTGCATTTGGAAAAAGAGAAAATTCTCTGTGGCTAGCAGAAATTATGAGATAACAGGTTCTGCAGGAATTATGAGATAAGAAGTCTATATAGTTACATTTGCTTATCAGACTTAACTGTAGTTATTTTGGGACAAAGCTCAATATGCATGCTTCTTGGTTATACTGGAATTTATAAACCCCAAACTGGTATTTAGAAACAGCAAAACATTCTGCCAGTAGAAAAAGACATATTCGGCAAATATTTTACTACACTGTTAAAGATAGAACAAGAGAATTATATAACAAAGGGAATATATGTTTCTCTGGTTTTATTAG
Organism: Xerus rutilus; assembly: GCA_028644305.1. Classification (NCBI taxonomy): domain Eukaryota; kingdom Metazoa; phylum Chordata; class Mammalia; order Rodentia; family Sciuridae; genus Xerus; species Xerus rutilus. Next base: position 33,323,163 of record CM053408.1, read on the forward strand.
AGAAATAATAACAAGATTGGGTAAAGAATTCCACAATAGAAATAACAATTAGAATGGTCCTGATTCAAATCACAACAGTACTGGATTGCTGGTTATTTTCAGAATTGCTCTTAAATCATTTTTTCACCTTCCCCTACTCTAATCTCAATTGCAAGGAAAAGACCTCTACAACATACTTTCTTGCTCTGGCCAATTGAGACATAGGGGGAGACTGGATGGTGGAGAGAAACAAAATAGTCAACAATAAATGCCCTGAGGGCTGTATTTCTTTTATGGTTCCATTTTCTGTGGAAGCCATTCTTCTGTCTTTTTAATTTATTGAAATGATATTTGCCATATTTATGTGGTAAATGATATTTGCAATATTTATAAGGTACGGTGTGATATTTTTACTCATGTATGCATTGAGTAATGATTAACTTGGGGTCATCAGCATATAAACTGCCTTAAACTTTGATTACTTCCTTATGATGAGTACATACAAATTCTTCCTTACTTCTATTTTGAGACATGTAATGTTTCATTGTTAATTATATTCATCCTGCTGTAAAGCCATCTGTGCAGAAGTTCAGCATAAAAGAGTTCATTTGTGATGGAATTGGAGATCCAGTGAACCAGGTGGTATGAGTTGTGAGAAATGTCAATAGTGAAATGATAAATTCATATCAGAAGGTTTATAGTGCTCTAGAAATGAGAGCATATAACTTAATTGTTATATTTTATTTCTATTATTTAGTTCTGAATTACTCCAAGTTACCTAACATGTCTAAGGACACTTTCTACAGCCTCTAATTAATATGAGGGCTTGGGACATTTTATGTTCTTTTAAATTATCCATATTCATTTCTTTATCACATTACTGCCTCTTAAATATCTATGCACTTGATTGCATACATGTGTATGTATCTGTCTATGTGCTTATCTCATCCTGACTCAGCCATTTTAAATGGCTTTAAAGAGAACTTAGTATGCCTTTGTAAATTAAAGGCTCAAACAAAGTCAAAGTGAAATTGAGAAAAATGGTGTTAGCAAAAGCCTTTGTCAACTCTGTTTTCTGTGTATTTGACCAAATAATTGCTATCTTACTGGTATAGATTGGATCTGAAATGTCACCCAAGAGCCCATGTGTTAAAAGGTTGGTCCTGAACTTCTTTCTCTCTTTTACTCTCTGGCTTTCTATGAGATAAGCAGCTTTGCTCCACTGTATGCTTCTACCCTGCTGTGCTGTTTTGCCATAGGCCCAAAGTAACACAGAACATGGACTGAAACCACCAAACTGTGAGCCAAAATTAAAGTTTTCTCTTTACAAGTTGATTTTTTATGCTAACAGAAAGCTAACATACTTAGATAAGTATATGTGTACATAGATTAATACATAAAAGAAAGAAAAAGCATATCATAAATTCCAGAGTTTCGTTTAATGGTGTGATTCAAGAAAGCAAACACAAACAAACAAAAATTAAAAACTATAATTTCTGTTCATATAATAGGCATTTTGGATTGTCTGAGTTATGATGCCAGCTTGGTTATCCTTTTATACATCTTGTAACCAGACTTATCTTCTCCTCCACAGGACCTAGTTTCTGTAGAGGTCAACTCATCAAGCTAAAATGTGTTTAATCAGGAAAAACTACAGATAAAAACAAAACAAAAAATTTACTAACCCATCCTAAATTTATTTTGAAAAATGCTTTTGATATCTTGACTTAGATTATTTCACACTAATGTTCTTTCCTCCAACAAATAAAAATGGCATTTGGCAGAATTTCAGAGGATCAACAAAGCTTAAATTAAATATTTGGAGAATATTGTCTCTATTCAGGCATATGATTCCTAAATATTGTACAATAATTAATCTGCATGGCTTCCAAGAAAACATTCTAAGCAATGCTTGAAAGAAAATAAAATCTTAATCTACAGTTCTACCCCAATGAGTTTCAGGGAGAAAGTCAAGTATGAAGCTTAGTTGTTCTCTTATGGGTATTATTTACCCAAGTGAACATTATTTATGTAATTGACTACAGAAACTTGGGTCCAAAAGCACAGGTGTCATTAGGTTGAAATAATTTTTGTGTACTCTTTTCCAGGAATGCCTTGTGTTTCCAGGGTATGAGCATAAATAAACCAAGAGACTAGATCTGGTTTACCTTAAGCAAAAAGAAAAACATGGAAATGTTACACAAAAATATAGAAATAAAAAGGAGGTAGACTGTTCTGTCAAGTTCTTGTATATCTTGTTGTTAGGAAAGGAAATAAAAAAGCTGAAATTCTAAAATAAGAAAGTTAGAAGAAAATAAGATGCTAGAAGAAATACATTTTAGCAGTTCTTGCTTTTATTTTTCTTTGTAGGCAGGCCACAAATTTCAATGGTTCAACTTAACATTTGTTTTTAATTTTACTATAATGTGAATGAGGTAAACTTTGAGTAGAAATCACATTTAGAATTTTTATGTTTACCTGGGCTAGCAACATGCAGTAGGATGCTCTGTCTAGATGCTAGACAACAGCATTGAGTCACTGCTCTCAGCACGCCATCGCCAGGGTGAAGGATGAATATTCTACAGTGTACTGTATTGCCAGCATTGTTTGGATGCAGGTATTCAATAAATTACATGAGATATTCACCATTTTAATATATAAAATAGGCTTTGTGTTAAGTAATTTTTTCCAACTGTAGGCTAATGTGTTATGAGCATGTTGAAAGTGAGTTATGCCAAACTATGATGTTTGGTTTGTTAGATATATTCGATTCAATTTATAATTAAAATACCTTCACCTTATGGTTCATCAGGATGTAACCTAGCACACAGTCCAGGAGCATCTGCATATCCTAAGAGAGATGAATTTGTACATCCTTAAAGAGATACACTTTTAGTGTTTCTTGCTTTTGTTTTTTTAAACTGTGTTATTTTTTTGTTCTATATTAGTGATGAATTTATTTGACATGTATTAAGTGTGCATTAGGCTTGTTTGCAATATGAAAAATAACAAAATAAAAAAGGAATTAAAGGAAAATAGAAAAAAAGGTATTACTACATTGTGGACTAGATAATATGTTAACACTTTTGTAAATTATTTAAGTATGCAATTTTTCTGATTTTTTTTAACCTGACTCCACTATAAATATCACAGGGGAAAATGTTCTCCCAGAATTTATTTTAAATACTAAACATTTCAAACAGATTAATAATTTTAAAATTTTTCTTTTAGATGCTATGAAGAATAGCATCAATGCTTCTAGATTGCTTTATAAAAAGTTCTGAAAATGCTGAAAAGGTGGCAGGAAGTTATGGAGAAGGAATATAAATGTCATGTAATATAAAATTTCCATCAGTGCCTGCATTCGTTCTATAATCTAGAGTGATGTTTATCTACCATATATTTTCTTAAGTTTATACAGCAAATTATTGTATACTTGGTGGCTTAAAAAATAACTTTATTCCCCAACAGCTTTGGTGGCTAGAAATAAATATGTGATAGGGCAATATTTCCTACATAGGCTCTAGAGGCAATTTCTTTCTATATCTGTTCAAACTTTTGGTGAGTATTGGGTTCCATTGATTGGCATTCAATCATAGTCACACTCACTAACAAGAGCCTGAGAAATATGATCAAAAAGAAGAGAAATGGGGCTTAGAGAAGACCTATGAAACCTTTGTCATACTAAGCAACATTTTTCATCAAAAAATCTGTTTAAACTTACTCATTGGCTTTAGAATGTAGTATAATGTAAAAAAATAAAATTTTATTATTGAGAGATCTTGGCCAGCTCTCACATAATTTGTGAGACTCTGATGTAAAATATAAAGTCCCTTGTTAAAAATTAGAAATAAGCAACACTAAATGTACTAACATATTAAACTTTTATTTTAAATATTCTATATTACTTATAAACATATTAGGAAATAATAGTGACACATAATTTAATAACATATGCTACATACAATGAACCCTTCTGCATAAATTACCAGACAATATATTTACATATGTATGTGTATATATGTGTATATTTTTGGAGGGAGGCACCAGGGATTGAAACCAAGGGTGCTTAATCAATGAGCCATATCCCCAGCCTTTTTTATATATTTTTAAAATTTTGAGATAGTATCTTTCTAACTTGCTTAGGGCCTTGCTAAATTTCTGAGTCTGGCTTTGAACTCCTGATTCATCCTCCAGAGCCACTGGACTTACACACTTGCATGGAGCCCAACATCTACCTGCCTATCTATCTATAGATACAGATATTCTTATAAGGCATTAAAATAGCAACCTAAACAAGAAGGTCTTGAGTGATTAAGAAAGAAAATTTTATAAGATTAATTCAAATTTGCTTCTAATTTTTTCTTAAGTGGCATTATCAAAATTGTGGTTCAGGAAAATTTTGCCTGATCAAAAAATGGCAGCATCAAAAGTGTAAAATGTTCAGACAAACTATAAAATGTTCAGGGCTGCCCAAGGTACCTGGACATAAGGAGCAAAATATGCACTGAGAATAAGTTTTTTTTTTCATTTTTAAAAACTTGTTTTGTTTAGATATGCATGCCAGTAGAGTGTATTTTGACATATTATTCTGTAATATCCAAGCTCACGAGATCACCAGAGACCACCAGGAGTCCGATTCCGATGCAATCACAAAAGGGTTCTTTATTACAATATCGAGCAGGGACTGCACACCTTCCTGATGCAGCGGGTAAGGAGGTGCGGCCTGGAGTCTAGGGGAACAGGGATTTTTATGGGTTCAATCGCAAGCAGGGGAATACATGCCTTGGCGTTGCAGGATTGGGTAAGGGAAAGCGCGTGCAGGGGGACAGCAGTCTTGTAATTCTAGGATTGGGTAAAGGTGAGTGTGATCAGCATGAGGACAGTTGACCTTTAGGCTGATAGGTTTGACTGAAGTGGGCCCGATATCTAGTTTCCTGATTGGTTGGCCCAAATTGCAAACTGACTTACTGGTGCCTGAGCAGGATGCCATTAAGGGTGTTGCAACTTTTCAGGAACTGAGTGGGGGCTGCTGATTTGGGGACAAAGGTCAACAATCTCAAGATGGTGTTGGTCCTGTCCTCTCAATTCACACAGGATAACTTAGGATCCCAGTCTTTTGGTTGTACATGGTGTGGAGTTTCACTGGTCCTGTATTCATATATGAACATGGGAAAGTTATGTCTGATTCAGGGAATAAGTTTTAAAAGCATGAAAAGGACCTATATTCCAAGAAACAAAGCAGAAAACAGCAACTGGGAGGCTGAAAGGTAAAAGAATTTTCAATATCTGTGTGATCCCAGAGAAAGGGGAAGTGGATTTTCGACTCTCAATCGGAGAAATACTTCAGAAATCATCTCTGACGTTCATTTAAGACAATAGAAGGGAACTATATTATGAATAAAGGTCACTCCTCACTGGTAAAGAATGTACTACTAAAGTATATTACACAGTATTTAAACCATGTGTGAGCTGCCTCACGAAGAGGTCCTTGGGGCAAGGAAGTTAGGTGGGGCTCCAACTGATGCCAGTAAGAAATTGAGCCAGGGAGTCCAGAAGGAGCTGCATTCTGCCAGCCCTCACATGAATAAGCATGGATATAGATCCCTTCTCAGCAAAGCAGGGAGAGGACTGCTGTCAGGCTGACGCCTCTATTTCAGCCTGAGACACTAAAGCAGAAGATCCTGATGAGCGGTAGGAACTGTGAAATAACAAATGTTGTTGTTCAAAACCAGTAGGTTTTGGAATAATTTGATATGTAGTCTCAGATACTTAAGTAGCCATAATATAAATGCAAGACTAAAATATACTAAACCCAGTCTGGATAGAATGAAAGGGATCTGCTGGCATTCTATCTGCCAAGTATAACATAAGACTTGAGCCTCCACAAATCTTAATACCAATGTCTAGCATCTGTTCTAAATTTATGAGACATGGTAAAAATAGGAACAAGTGACTGAAAAACAAGACAAAAATAGCAGAACAGATAACAGAGAAAAAATGTTGATCTAGAATTCAGAATGATTAACAATAACTTCAAAATGATCAATTAAGAGCATGTAAAACATGAAATGTGTCTATAAAGCATGTGATATAATTTTAGAAAAGAAGAAGTTATAAATAACTGATTTAAGTTTTCAGTTCAAGAAGTTTTCTAGGAAAAGAAAAAGGCAAATTAACACCAAAGAAATAGAAATAGTAAAGGTAAAAGGAAAATTAATGAAATAGAGAATATAACATAGATTTGGAATTTATTTCCTTGAAAATTTCAATTATATTGATAAATCCCAACACATCTTACCAAGTAAAACAGTTTTTTCAGATTACCAATATTGGGATAAATAACAGAACATCAATTCCAATCCTATAGATAAAAGTCTACTATGAATAATTTATATTGATAAAGTTAACATTTTTGAAATAATGGACAAAAATATTAAAACACTTAATTCACCAACTATTACAATTAGAATAAATATTTAATCTAAAAATGAATAAATTCATAATCTGAATGATATCTACCTACCTACCTACACACCCAAATACATACATACTTATAAGCTCAGATGGTTCAGAGGAAATTCTTCAAAGCATCTAAGAAATGGGCGGTTGGGCATAGTTGTAGGAAGTAAGTCAATGAGATGTGCCCTGAAAGGAGGGAATATCATCTCTCTGCCCCACCCTCCCCTCTTTCTCTCTCTAACACACACACACACACACACACGCATGCACACACATTCTCTCTGTCTCTGTCTCTGTCTCTGTCTCTCTCTCTTTCTCTCTCTCTCTCTCCCCTTTCTAGCATCCAAGAGCTGACCACGCCTTTCTGCCATGATATTTCTGCCTTGGAACCTGGCAACCATGAACTGAATTCCTTGAAAACATGAGCCAAACATAAATGCTTTCTCCTCTAAGTTGCCTTTGTCAGATATTTTGGTCACAGACTCTCAAAGCTGACTAATGCACTTTGGTTATGTTAGTTATATGGCAGAAGAGACATTAAAATGTGGTTAAATTATTGAAATGCAGAGTTTCTCCTGGATTGTTCTGTGGGCCAAATATGGTCATAAAGATTCTTAGAAGAGAGAGGCAAGAGAATCATAACCAGAACTTACAATGAGACAATGGCATTAGTGAAGAAGACATGAGAATACCATGCTGCCATCTGTGAAGATGGGGAAGGTGCCATATACCAAGGAATGCAGGCAGCCTTTAGAAATATCACAGAGGAATCAGACCTGCTTACCTTAACTTTAGCTTAATGAGATGGATTTGGAGATTATGACTTCCAGGAAGATAGTAAATTTGGGTTTTAAGGCATAAATTTGCTCAAGCAATAATTAGTAACAAAGATAGTTACTTGAACTTTAAAAATGCATTAGAAATATCCAGGGCATATATGTGTTTTGTATAAAAGCCAATGAAATCATACCTTACACAGAAATATATCCAATTTAGGTATTTACATTTTAGTAGAAGACTCCCGGTGTAGGAAAGATCATAGAAGTGTATGCTACCTTTAAAATATTTATTAGAGATTTTAGGAACACTTGAATATTTATATACATAAATATGTAAAATAAATATTATAGAGAATTCATCTAACTTGATGTATCTTTATAATATCTTTCTAATAATGACACAATAATTGCTTAGGAGTCTTGGTAACAAGTAGAAAGTTCTGTATGTTGAGAACTAGGAATATTTTTGTAGATCTACTAATAATATAAAAGAAATATTTGCTTAATATTTTGATAGTGAAATCATATTCTACTTGATATTCTTTTCTTGGTTGTGAATACCATCGGTTTTTTGTTTTGTTTTGTTTTGTTTTTCATTGTATGGGGAATTAAATCCAGGGACACTCTACCACTAAGAGCAACATTTCCATTCCTTTTTATTTTACTTGGATACAGGGTCTTTCTAAGTTGCTCAGGGCCTTGCTAATTTGCTGAGGCAAATTTGTATTTTGTATTTGTATTTTATCAAATGCTTTTTCTGCATCTATAGAAGTGACCATATGATTTTTATCTTTAAGTCTATTGATTTGGTGAAATACGTTAATTGGTTTCCGTATGTTGAACCAACCTTGCATCCCTAGGATGACCGCCACTTGATCAGAGTTCACTATCTCTTTAACATGTTTTTGTGTGCAATTTGCTAGAATATTATTGAGAATTTTTGCATATATGTTCATCAGGGATATTGGTCTAAAATTTTCTTTCCTTGATGTATCTTTGTCTGTCTTAACTATTAGAGTGATATTAGCCTCATAGAATGAGTTTGAAAGGGTTTCCTCCTTTTCTATTTCATGGAATAATTTGAGGAGTATTGGTATTAATTCTTCTTTGAAGGTATTGCAGAACTTGGTTGAGAATCTTTCTGGTCCTGGACTTTTTTTGGTTGGTAGATTTTTGATGGAGTCTCCTAATACATTGCTCAAAATTGACCTATTTAAATTGTGTATGTCCTCCTAATTCAGTTGGGCAGATCATATTTCTCTAGAAATTTGTCAGTGTCATCAACATTTTCCATTTGTTTGGAGTATAAATTTTCAGAAGAGTTCTAATTATCTTCTATATTTCAGTGGTATCTATCATGATATTTCCTTTTTCATCATGAATTTTAGTAATTTGAGTTTTCTCTCTCCTTTTTGTTAGGTGGCTAAGAGTTTATCAATTTTATTTATTTTTTTGAAGGAATGAGCTTTTCCTTTTTTCAATTTTCTTATTGTTTCCTTTGTTTCAATTTCATTGATTTCAGCCCTGATTTAAATTATTTCCTATCTGCTACTACTTTGAGTATTGATTTTTTCTTCTTCTGGGGCTTTGAAATGTAATTTCAGGTCATTTTTTTGATGACTTTTTATTCTTTTAATGAGTCAGGTCAATGCAATGAACTTTTCTCTTAGCACTGCCTTCATAAAGTCCCAGAGATTTTGATATGTCGTGTCAGTGTTATTGACTTCTAAAAATTTTTTTATCTTCTCCCTGATGTCTTCTGCAATCTAGACATCATCCAATAGTGTATTATTTAGTCTCCAGGTGTTGGAGTAGCTTCTGTTTCTTTAAAAGATTTTTTAGAACTTTATTTTATTCATTTATTTTTTTTTATGCGGTGTTGAGGATTAAACCCAGTGCCTCGCACATGCTAGGCAAGTGTTCTACCACTGAGCCACAACCCCAGCTCTTCTACTTTTTATTTTATCATTGATTTCTAATTTTATTGCATTATGGTCTGATAGAATGCAAGATAATATCTCTATTTTTTGTATTTGCTAGACTTGAATAACATATGCTCTATTTCTGAGAAGGATCCATGTGCTGCTGAGGAAAAAGTGTATTTGCTAGTTGATGGATAAAATATTCTTCATATATCTGATAAGTCTAAATTATTTTTTTATAATCTTTTTTAAAATTTTTTAAATGCATTTCAAGTCATAGTTCATATAGAGAGCTTAATTTTCCATCTCTCTGGTTGCAAACAAGATAGAGTCACACCATTTGTGTCTTCATACATGCACCTAAGGTAGTGATGTCCATCTCATTCAACCATTTTTGCTATTCCCATTTCCCCTTCCCTTTCCCACCTTCCCTCTGTCCCATCCAAATGGAGGAAGTCTAAATTATTGATTGTATATTGAGTTCTATAATTTTTTGTTTATTTTTTATTTGGAAGATCTATCTTGTGGGAGAGAGGTGTTTTAAAGTCACCCAGTATTATTGTGTTGTGGTACATTTGATTTTTGAAATTGATAAGGGTTTCTGTGATATACATAGATGTTCAATTGTTATGGGTATAAATATTTATTATTGTTATGTCTTGTTGATGTTTGATTCTCTTAAGAAGTATAAAATGTCCTTCTTTATCCTCTCTGACTAACTTGGGTTTGAAGTCCACTTTATCTGGTATGAGGATGCACGGCCCACATGAGTGGCATGTTTTTTTTTCCCTATCCTATCATTTTCAGTCTGTGGATGTCTTTTCCAATAAGATGAGTCTCTTGAAGGTAGCATATTGTTGGATCTTTTTTTTTAATTCAATCTGGCAGTGTATGTCTTTTAATTGATGAGTTTAGGCCTTAACATTCAAGATTATTATTGAGATATGGTTTGTATTCTCAGGCATTTTGGTTTATTTCATTTCTTTACTTGACTTAGCTTCTCCTTTGATTAATTTTTTCTTTAGTATAGTTTCTTTCTTTGCTGATTTTCATTTTTTTTCTTCATTTTCTCCTCATGGAATATTTCGCCGAGTATGTTCTGTAGTGTAGGCTTTCTTGCTGTAAATTCTTTTAACTTTTGTTTATCATGGAAGGCTTTTATTTTTTCATCAAATCTGAAGCTTAATTTTTCTGTATATGAGATTTTTTAAAATGTAATTTATTTATTCTACTTAGGTATGCATTATAGCAGAATGCATTTTGATTCATTGTACACAGATGGAGCACAACTTTTCATTTCTCTGGTTGTACGTGATGTAGAATCACATCATATATGCAGTTAGGACTGCATATATGAAGCTAGGACTATGATTTCCATCTCATTCCACCATCTTTACTGCCCCCAGTTTGCATCTATTTTCTTTCAGAGATTGGTGTATATTGTTCCAGAAGCTCTTAGCTTTGAGGGTCCGGGCTGAGAAATCTGCTGAGGTCTGAATTGATCTCCCCTTGTATATAATCTGGAACTTTTCTCTTGTAGCCTTTAAAATTCTATCCTTATTCTGTATGCTAAGTATTTTCATTATAATATGTCTTGGTGTGTACTGTTGTAATTCTGTACGTTTTGTGTCCTGTAAGGCTATTGTATTTTATTTTACAATTCATTATTCATGTTTGAGATATTTTCTAATATTATTTCATTGATAAGATTGTTCATTCCTTTGGTTCATATATCTGTGCCTTCCTCTATGCCAATATATCTTAGATTTGGTCTTTTGATATTTTTCCATAATTTTTGCATGTTCTGTTCATGGTTTCTTATCATCTTTACTGTATGGTCACCTTTATTTTCAAGAGTGTATATTTTAACTTCATTTTATTAGGTTTTGTCTTCCAAGTGATCTAGTCTGTTGGTAATGTTTTCTATTGAGTTTTTTATTTGCTTTATTGTTTTAAATTCTGAGTCTCTAGCTTTTTCTCTCTCTCTCTCTCTCCTTTTATTTTTTTATTTTTTATTTTGGTACTAGAGATGGAACTCAGGGGCATTCGACCAATGAGCCACATCCCCAGCCCTATTTTGTGTTTTATGTAGAGACAGGGTCTGACTGAGTTGCTTAGTGCCTCGCAGTTGCTGAGGCTGGCTTTGAACTCTTGATTCTCCTGTCTTAGCCTCCCTAAGTGCTGAGATTACAGGCCTGTGCCACCGCGCCTGCCTTGTAGCTCTCTCTTTAAGTAATCTTTTGCCACCTGTATTTTCTTTCTTATCTCTTTGTTGGGGTGATCAATTGTTACCTGTATTTGCTCTCTTATGTCATTGTTTGGTTTGTAGATCATTTTAATTATGTACATTCTGAATTCCTTTTCTGACATTTCATCTACTGTGCTGTCAATGGACTCTATTATTATATCATCTTTGTTTGCTTTGGGCACTTTCTTCTCTTGTTTTTTCATGCTTTTCAAGTGTCTTCCCCTCTAGCAGTGTGTATCCATGGTATTACAGTTTCTATCCTGTAATCTTATAGTGTCCCTGCTGGTTACCAGTTTCTCACTTTTAACGGAGAGATTAATGATAACAGTACCCAATGCAAATGATATATAGCCTTAAACCAAATAGTTCCTGTTTAGATGATTATAGTTTTGTCAAAATAAATATAAATGAGGTGTTCAATTGTTATCTGCAAGATAAACAGTAGTTTTATAAATATGTCTACAGATTCTTATGGTGGACAGAGAAATGACAGGGGTGTAAGTTGTGGTGCTTATGAGATAGACTGTAAGCATATAGAGATATTAGATCATAGGAAGAATGAAAGATGAATCAAAAGAAGTTGACTGTTAACAGGATAAAAGAGAGAAAGAGATGATCCTGTGAAAGGCTCTCTCTTGCCTCTGCAATAAGATGTTGTCTATTAGTGCACTTATCAGTGATACCTGTGGTGTAACCAAGCCTGCAGGGACTTTGCTGATTGTCTTCCAGGTTCTAGATGTTGTCCCTAAATGGAAGAGGCCACATTCCTGGTTGTTGGTGGGGTATTGTCAAACCTATAAGTTCCTTAGCCCCAAGCTGGTGTCCCAAGATATAAGCCGCCACATTTGAAGATGGTGGTGGCATCAGTAAAGGTAACCTGAGATAGTTTTTAGGTGTCCCAAGATGGCAGTGACTGCTTTTAGAGATGGGGCTTAAAGGGCAGACTGAATAATGGCTTTGGGTGACATGTTTGAAGATGCAGTGGTATGGTGTGTGGGTGTGGTCCTCATCATTTTGGGCATGCCTGAGTCTAGGCCTAGGCCTGGGCTCCTTGTGGGTTAGCTGGTCTGTCCTGGGCCTGCTCAGTCTCTGCAGGGATCAGCGGGTGGCAAAACAAATTCTTATTGGAAAATAATTGAACCTGAGATAGAGGAACTCACATATAAAATACATTGCCTTTAATTCCTTTTTTATTTCTAAAGTTCACAGTCTACTGGGAGATATTTTTTATGATGATGCATGTGTTTAATTTCATCCAAATAAGCAGTACAAGAAGTTTGAAATCTTAAGCATACTTGGTACATTACAACTTCACAAATTAGTTATGATCTATGGTTTTATTTCTTTGTTAGGGAGGGAGAAGTTTGTCATTTTTATTCTTTGATTTACATTATTGACCTGAGACGAAATTAATTCTCATATAATTGCATGTATCGTCATTATGCCATAGTAAGCACTGAGCACCTTGCTTTCACACAGCTCTGGCAGTTTCATCAGCTTTGTATAATATGTACTTTGTCAAGGAGCAGTTAGGGATCAATGTGGAGAATAACAAGGACCTCTCAGGACTGTAAAACCTCTTCTCTTGAGGACCATTGCTACATTTGTTCCATGACAAGGAATTTATGAATAACACAACTGTATTTTATGATTCTATAAGCTAGTTTAGCTCTGTGTTTTAAGGCTTGGACTAAATAATTTACACTGTTTCTGTTGTCTAAATCCCCAGACCTACCACAATTTTCATCTCTTTGCTTATGATTTATACCTAACGGGACAAGCACAGATCAATTATATATATATCCTTAAAACACTTTTCATTGATAGTTATTTTTAAAATTTGCTGTAAGGTTGAAAATGAAGTATGAAGTTTTCTCAAAATTCTGGCACTCTCTCTGTTGCAGAAAAATCTACCTATACAATAAAAATAATCATGGTCCCCTTCCACAGTATAGAGTTGTTGCACAAGTCTGATAGCCCAATCAGGATCAAATTTCTTAGTATCAGAGGGTAAACATTAGGAAATGACTACACTCTCTGTCAATGCAACAAAGAGATGAATATGGCTTCTCCACCTTCTCTCTACTTGGTTCTTAAGGCTGGATGGTGATAGATAAACTTGGAAGTCAAATGTTAAAGATCATAGAGTCTGTTGGCCTTTCTTTTTGAATGGTTGTCTTTGACTAAGTGGACTTCCCTTTCTCCTGCTACAGCTCAGGAGCACCCACAATGTCAAAGACAGAGAGGCCTGACTTTAACCTCAAGTTATATATAAAGATGGATGCTTGTGCATCTTTAATATTTCTACTTTATTTGAAAAATGAATATATTAATTGTACCTAGTTTGAAATGTTACTCATCATTGACAGAACTCACTATTACAACTGAAGAACTACAGATGGTTATGACTAGTTACACTGAATGAAATTTGGATGATCTCAGAAAGACATTCAGTGGGAAAGGATGACATATAATTACTCATAATGCAAGTGGAATAACCAACAGCATACTACAGAGTGGGAGTTCAGGGAAAGTGTACCACATACGTGAGAAGTTTGTTTTAGTCCACATAGAGTTCATGCTGAAGTCCTATGAATATATCACCACTCCCATTACCACGAGGCCCAAGCCCATAACTATGCTGGAAATGAAAATATAGGCTGCTTCTGGGGTTTTTTGTTTGTTTGTTTGTTTGTTTTTTGGTACTGGGGGTTGAACTCAGGGGTACTTGACCACTGAGCCACATCTCCAGCCTTATTTTGTGTTTTATGCAGAGACAGAGTCTCACTGAGTTTGCTTAGCACCTCGCTGTTGCTGAGACTGGCTTTCAAACTCATGATTCTCCAGTCTCAGCCTCCCAAAGTGCTGGGATTATAGGCATGCACCACCATGCCTGGCTTGTTTTTTCTTTTTCTTTATAATGGGAATTTATGGATTGAAGGTAATTATTTGCACATTATTACTAGAAAAATCAGTATAAAAATTCTTTATAAATGATACAATCTTGATGGAACAAAGTATTAACAGTGAGTGATGTTGAATTCTTCATTAGTAGATGGATACTTAGGTTCCTACTACTAGTGGTATATATCAAAAACCAGTTCTTGCGTTTTGGTCCATGGCTTTCCTGCATAGTTAGGCAAACCAATCCTAGATAATTGCACTATAATAATTCTCCTATGTTAAACAGTCAATTGTGGTCTCTGTGAAAATTTTAAGGAATATTTAGAATAGGTTATGTGACACTCACAAAATAATCAATTGTCACCTCTTTGGAATGGTAAGGCACCTTAGACCTCAGATTCCTCATGTTCACTACCTGATTTCAGGAAATGAATACACATGTTGTTGGTAAAGTCAAGCATAGTGAGATAAGAAACAAAACACTCTTCTTGCATTCAATGAAACAGCCAAGATGATTAAAAAAATACAAAGTTGCAAAAATTCACCCCATGCCAACAGGAATAAAATTCTTGAAAAATTCTCTTGGATTAAATTCTCTAAGGATAAGGACCATACAGAACAGGTCAGTAGACTACACAGACTCCAGGTCTGCATTTGGATGTTGGCAGTGATCTCTATTCTATTCCATTTCATTCTATTCTATTCTTATTATGGTTTGAGTGTTATATGTCCTTTAAAAAACACGTATTGAAGATTTCACTGTCAGCCTATGACCATGTAGGGAGGTGGCGAAACATTTAAAATATGTATTCTAGTGGAAGGGTCATTGAGGGCATGCCCTGGAAAGGAATAATGACCTTGGCCCCTTTCTCTTTCTCTATTTGCTTCATGGTTAACCTGAGGTGAGCAGCTCCTCTGCACCTAGTATCCACTACAATATTCTGTCTTGTCACATGTCCAAAAGCAATACAGTCAAGTCACCATGGACTTAAATCTCTGAAGTCATTTACCAAAGTAAATTTTTCTTGATTTTAAGTTTATTTTCTCAAGTATTTTGTCTCAGTGACAGAAAGCTGACTAATACTTATTCTTTCTATTCTAGTTTATTTTGGGCTTTACTTGTTATATAACATATGCAAATTCATATAACATAATTAAAAACAGAAATTAGGAAATTTGCAATATTTTCTATCCAGATTAACTAGCTGAATATGTTCCTTTTGATCATGGTACACTACTGTACAAAAGTGATCTAAGAAACTAATATCAGGGGGATATGATATATTCTTTGGTACCTTCAGAACGTTAGTTTTTTTGAAAATTAGAATTGATAATTGAGACTTTTAATATTCAAACCAGGTAATGGAAATGATTTTAAGGGTTGATTTAGAGGATTAAATAGATTTTAACAAAAATTGAATATAAGATTAAATGTACACAGATTTTATTAGGAAAGTTTCTGGCATCAGGACATGGTATGAGGAGATAGAAAAGTATTTTTAAAAATACAATTACACAACTGTACATATTTTCCACTATGCACAACTATTTTCTTTAATTTTATGAGGTCTGGTGGTCCTAGGCCCAGTTTTAGATTTATATGTACCCAAATACACACATATTAATAGCAAGGACATTTAACAAAGGTTTATATCAAAAAGGAAATTTGGAATCTCCAATGACATGATCCAAAGTGCAAAATGAGGAACAGTTGTGAACATACTAGAGCATGAATAGTCTAATTCTTTAGTTGTCAAATACCATAATATCTGCTTTTGTAAGTCTACCAGTTAGCAAAGATAATCTTTGTTATTGGAACTCTCTAGACACATCATTCAAATGCTATTAGATATCCCAACTATATGCAGAAGAGGGAATGGAGACATATTCAAGGAGGTATGGTAAAAAAAAAATATAGCAAATTCTTATCACCTTTCTCCACTTGGCATAACACAAAGAGCCATATTAAAACATCTAGTAGATGACTAAGGATTTTCTTACTGAGAAACTAGTCCAAGAATAAAGGATATATTGTCTTTAGAGCACTGGCTCTACCCTCAATAAAAAGCAAGATCACTTACAAATTATCATAAATTTATGATCACTAGTAAACAAGTCCAATTGGTAAGCACAATTTTCTATTCACCTATAAATGCTGCACTGTTAAATGTAAAGAGTGGGCATCTAAACATCATTAGATAATGAACAACTAAAGATCATCAAGTAGTGAAAGTGGGGAGAGAGAAGGAAACAGGGAATTGATGGTTTTTAACAGAACTTTTGATGATGTGAATCAAAAGCTATTTTTCACATTAAAGAAAAATAATTTATCACATTTATCGGGGATGAGTAGCAAACAACCTACTATATTAAAGCTAATTATTTAACTTTTTTTAAGAAAAGAGAGCTAATTGGATGCCCAATCTTCCATGTGCATGTGTGGTTGACAAGCCTTTTTATGTTTTAGATAGTATTTGTTATGTATGTAAGCAAATAATGTTTTTGAAAAAGCAATATCAATACTTTCATAATGTAATGAACTTTTTGCTATTATTCACTAAAATACATGGAGTTTTCTTTGTTAACAGATGCATTGACTCCTATAACAGTTGCATTTGTAGTATGTGCAATGGCATTTTTAAGAAAATATTTTCTTTGTTTTTATAACCCATGAAATTAATCAGAGTTCAAAATATGACATACATAATAAGTGCTATTAGGCAATTTAAATCTGCCTGATAATTGGTTTTAGGATAATTATATTTTGATATTTTATGTTCATTCTGTAATAAGAAGAACCAATAGAGCAAGTAAAACTGAGGTAGCTAGATCGTAGGGGTCTCAGATTGTATTCTGTCTTCAATATAGAGATAAAATCCAAAATAAAAAATAATAATAATGCCCTTCACTAACTCTGTGAATTAGGGATTTTTCAGATTCAAAGATTCACTAGAAGTAATCACTGGAATAAGAAAAACTGTTATACTTGTATTTACAATTTATTACAGTGAAAGAATTGGGATTAAAATCAGCAAAGTTAAAAGACATGTGGAACAGAATCTGGTACAGCTCAGGTACATGTTGCAGTCATCATTTTGTGGTGAACCTTAACTGACAAATTAAATTTCCAAGCAATGAGACATGATGTCAAGTATGTAGTATTGCCCATTAGAGGAACTCACATAACCTTGGGGTCCATGGCTTTCACTGAAAGTCCATCACATGGAAAAATTATGTGGCTTAACTTATTTAGTATTCAGTCCCTTCAAAGGTAAAACAGATGGGGCATTGCCTATGACTTCCATCATAAATTATAGTCTTAGTATAAACTATTTGGTATTGTTTAAGTTTCCAGGTTTCCACACTTTTGTCAGGTAGGATATTCCTGTCCTAGAAGTTAGTACCCTAGAGCCTATTAAGAAATTTTTTTGTTGTTGTTTTGTTTTGATTTTTCTATTTTTTAGAATGTGCTGTATTTTAGTCACCTTTTTCATCACCATGAGCAAAGACCTGACAAAAACAACAAAGAGGAGGGAAAGTTGATATGGGGCTCACAGTTTCAGATGTCTTAGTCCATAAACCCAGTCCTTAATTCTGGGTCTGAGGCGAGGCAAAACATCAAACACCATGGCAGAGAAAAGCAGCTTAGGATAGGGTAGCCAGAAAGCATAGAGAGAGTGCTGCACTTACCTGGGACAAAATATAAACCCTAAAAGCATGCCCCCAGTGACATACCTTCTCTGTCCACACTACCTGTCCAGAGTTACCACCCAGTTAATTCATGTCAGTGAATTAATCCACTGATTAGGTTACAACTCTCAAATCTAATTGATGTCACCTCTGACCATTCTTGCATTGTCTCACACATGAGTTTTGGAGAGACATCACATATCCAAACCACATCATGCTGAGTTTGAATATCCTAGAACTGTGGAACTAAGCCCTATACCCATGGATACATTTTCCTCATGCCTGCTATCAATTCAACTGGGTCAGTCTGTGCTTGGGTTGAAAGATTTTTTAGAATTCATTTCTCCCATCACTGCCAGTGCACATTTCTTTGAAAATGGAAAAATTGAATTATTCCTTATATAATTTGCTTATGTATTGCTCATTAACTTTAGATAATTTATGATTAATATCCCTTCCTTAAATATGCTCCATTTTGGTTTTTCTTAGAGTTAATATTTACCTACCCTTTGACTTTTCTACATAGACGTATTCATTTTTTATATTCCAATATCTCCAAATTTTTCAAACTTTTACTCAGATATCCTATTTCTGACTGCCTAATAATGATTTTTTCCCATTCTATAGTTTCTCAATTGTTAAATGCATGTAGGACAAATCTGAACTATCACTCATAATTTAAAGTTCTTCTCACACCCTTGTACCTGTTTAGGTACATTTTGTCTTCCTTCCAATAATGTTCTTTGCTTACTTTTATTATAACACTTTAGTGAACTTTTTAAATTAAAAATATCCCTCTCTGGACCACAAACTCTTTAAGTAAAATTTCCACATCCATTTTCCCAGTAAGCTACCTTGCATTTAGTATATGCTCGATAACACAAAATTATATGAAATATTCTATTATGTTCTTTCATATCTAGAATTGTATTAATTCATTGTGTCAAACATCACAGAATGTTTATGAATCACCTCCCTAAAACTCCAAGCGAGAATATAGATCTCTAGTGCTTGACTAGGTTTAAATATAAACTGAGGAACATATATATATAAAGTGATATATAATGTGTGTGTGAGTGAGTATGTACATAAAAGTTTAAATATGAACTGAGGCATTCACATATATAAACACAAAGTTACAAGTCAATATCAAATTGGCTAGGCTGAAATGTTTCTCATAATTCTTTTCCCAGTGTGTTTTCAGATTCAGTGGGCTACAAGAAGTATTCTGTTTTACGCTAGATGGCAGAAAGGAGGCCGCAACCATTTGCAGCATACATGCACCCGTTATTTAATCACTCACAAAGTGCTACTATGGAGGGATTTTGCAGTGGTAATTAAAGTTCCCAAGAGGTTAATTCTGATTTATTCAAGTGGGGAATTTGATGTCCTTCAAAGAGGGATTGCACTCTTCATAAAAGCCAGAGACTTCAAGCAGCACCTGGGCCTATATTCTTTCTCCCTTCCCCATGGATCTTCCCTTTCTAACTACTCTGTGGGCTCTGAGTGGCTACACAATTTTGTAAGCAAATTTCTTGTATTAAACCTTCTATGTGTGTCTGTGTGTCTGTGAACTTATAGTATCTCCTACTAGATCTCTTCTTTTGTTATACCCTGATTGATATAACTTTTACTTCTCACTGTAATAATGTATTTGGATAGATTTACTGAAAAAACATTTACAGAAGAAAATTATTACCTCCACCTGATATCTTAATTGCAGATGCTCACTGTGACTGATCATAGTCTTGACACAATGGAGTTATGTGACATGTAGCCCACTTGGGAACACATAAACATTCAAGCAACGTTTAATAGAAAAAACTTGTACTTTCAGGGTAATGTAAAAAAGTATATCTGCCAAGAATTCCACTGCAGTCATGTGCTCTTAACCACAAACAACAGATATCCTTCATTTTCTCTATATACAACTTAATACTCTGCTGTATTCACAATATCCAAAGCTGCCTGAACCAGTGCTCTAACCTTTACTTTTAACCAGGAAATATCCTTCCACATTTTAGAAGACCAAGTAGAAGAGAATAGAATTTTTTTTCAAAAGGATGCTGTGAATTCTCTAGCTGAGAATATAGTTATGGAGCATCTATCATGACACCATGTCCAGTATTGGGTTGGGTGCATAAAAAGGCTTCCTAATTCCTAACATACAGCCATGCAGCACTGAAATATGGAATATTTTTTTTTAAATAAAATCAAGACTGATATTAGATACCCATAGTAATATTATGTGCCTTTGTTTTATTTATATTTTATGATTTTGCATCCAATAAATGCTAATCATGGAAATATTCTTTTTCATGAAATACATCGTTAAAGCTTAATATTTATGAAACTATCATACAAGGGGAAAGAATCTATTAGTTCATTTTCTTTCAAACCTGTATAGGTCACATTGGAAAGATTTATTTTGATTTATTACACTGTCAATTGACTCTTACCTACTATGTTTGCCTTCAAATCCTCCTCAGACATTAACTGAGCACTAGTACTTCATTTATATATCATTGCTTGTTTATGTGGAATATATATTGGATTTATTATGGCTATAAATTAATAATAATTTAGCAACACTAAAAATTCAGAAGTTACTCCCAACAGTGAATATACACACAGAGCATGTTTGATCTGTTGAAAAATAATGAATGAATAAGTGAATGAGATGACGTTCCTGGGTCCCTTTGGCAATATCATTAATTACTTCAATGTGAGGGTAAATAATCTCATTTTATCAGAGAATATTGGAATGACCAATAATGTAGATTTTTCATTAATTGTTAAACTAAGTCTTTTTCTTTGATTATATTCAGAAACAAAGAAAATGTGTTGAAATGATATGAAGCACTCTTCTCTCCAATTCTGTGCCAATGTTTAACCACTTTCCTATCCCTTAAAGGGATTTTTTTATAGAAAATATCACAGGCGATCATTAACATTGAATTTTCACAGTTAATTTGGACAAAGTTACTTGGTAGATCAAAAATTTAATAGTTGATTTTTTTAGGAGTGTAAACATTTGAATTTTGCACTAAAACTTACCTTAGAGGTGTTGACTAGTTTAATCTCAACTTTCAAACTCTCAAGTCAATTATAACACATTAACCTGGAAAAATTACATAATTATGTGTTTCTCAAGATATGATGAAATAATATTTTCTCTTTTGCAAAAGTATAGTAATTTAAAATCCAAATGTTTCTCATATCAATTATATCAACTAAAAAATCAAAGAGTAAGTTTTGAAAAGAAATTTAAATCTTAAAAACAAATGAATCAGACAATTTTATGCTGACTCTATTTTGTACTATATTTTTAATTTGTGTGTAAATTTAAACATATACAAACTAGTTCCTCACTGTCTACCACATATAGCTTGTGTGGATACAACTGACTGTTATTTTCATAAGAAAGTACCAAAGTTACTATGTAATTACACAGCAGACATTTTTAGGTTAATCAAATGAACTTGATAGTTTTGTTTTATTGTAGAAAACAGGACCTTAAGAAGTACAGATTTGAGTTGTACTAATTTTTTTAAGATCATGGCATACTATCTTTGTTGACCATTTGTGACCCAGTTTTGATTTTGTCATTTATTTTATCATTCTTTTATCCTTAATCCTCTATCCTCCAGATATTAATACTAAATGCTTGTTTTAATATATCTTTCAAAATAACTTTTCTATCTATCTATTAATATATTTATACCAGTGTAAAATCATATTTGTTTAATGTTAAAGTTAACTTTAGTTACATTTTTGTTATTTAATATTCTGTTTCAGATCTAATGACGTTGTTCCATGGGGTCTAGCTCCTTATCTGACCACTAAATAGAAGAGTTTATCTCCAGATGTGTGTTTGTACAGACAATTGTAATTCTGTGTTTGGGATTGGGTTCTCTGTGGCATGCTTGGTATCTAGCAAGTCCCATACAAAGTATAGGATGCCTAGCTCCTGGGAAGGTTCCTGTACCATGTGCAGGATGCCCAGTGACTGGGAATATTTCTATGCAAAGCATAGAATGCTTAGTTGTTATAGCATTGCCCTTATCAGTCTGGACCTTAATCACAGGCAGATAGCTCCTGAGAATGAAGGAACTCACTTGCTAGATAACTACAGTGTTTCCGCAAACAGTGGACTTTCTTGAGGGCTACACAAAGCTCCTAACATTGCATATCATAATGATAGAATGTAACTGAGAAGTAAGCTACATAATGTTGCTGATTCTGTACCCTGACTAATAATACAATGAATAATAATGTACTAATGATCTTAATGACCTACGGTAACCTATTGATATAAATAAAGCCAGCAGCTCAGATGAGCAGCTTTTTTTCTTTGCCACTGCACTTTATATTCTTGTGCCTATTCACCTAATTGCCCAATTTATGTCTAGATTTCCTAACTTTTATGTACTTTGAAAGTATTATCTTTCTTATTCAAGATACTAAAATATTCTAGTTATAGAGAGATATTACAGATAATTTTTTCTAGTTTTCCAACTTTTTAATGGTGTTTTTTGAGTACTTTACGTAACGTAAATTTAATTTGGATATCATCAAATACTCTCACTTGATTCTCCCTCTCTCCTTTTTTATGAGTCTTCTGCATTAATCCTCACTGTATTAGTCATGGTCTACTGATCAAGAATACAGGAATGATGACCACTCATTTCTCAGGGGACCTCCTGGAGCTGAAGAGGTAAAAGCGACTTTTGGGTTCCCTCAATCTCTTTTATAAGGGCACTAATTTCATTCATGGAGGTGGAGCATTGATGACTTAATTGCTTCCTAAAGATTTTCCCTTTTAACACTGTCACTTTGGGTGATAAATTTCAACATATGGATTTTGATGAGAACAACAACAGTTAGATCATAGCAAGAACTGAAGTCAAAGTATAAATTTGAAAGTTGGAGTCTGTGGTAGTCTGAATAAGAGCCAGAAAGGAATTTGAATTTACCTTAGAAATATCTATATGTAGCAAGGGAATTACTTTGTTTTTCTTTCTCTATCATTAAGATGCCACTAATTGCAGTTAATCACAACATTTTACAATCAAAATAAGATCTAATTTTTTAGAAATTTTTTATTTGTTTTAATTATTTATACATGATAGTAGAATGCATTTTGACACATGATACATAGAGTATAACTTCTCATTCTTCTGAGTATACATGATAGAGAATCACAACTGTTGTATAGTCATATATGTACATAGGGTAATAATGTCATGTTCATTCTACTATCCTCCATACCCACATACCTTTCCGCTTTCTTCACTCTCCTCTACATAATCCAAAGTAATTTAATTCTTCCCTAGCCCTTCCTCCTTTTTAGGAATTAGCATCTGCATATCATAGAATACATTTCACCTTTGTTTTTTGGGAATTGGCTTATTTTGTTTAGGATGATATTCTCCAGCTCCATCCATTTCCTGGCAAATGCTATAATTTCATTATTTTTTAAAGCTGAGTAATATCCCATTGTGTATATATACCATAATTTCTTTATCATTTCTTCTGTTGAAGGGCATCTAGGTTGGTTCCACAGTTTAGCTATTGTGAGTTGAGCTGCTATAAATATTGGTGTGCTTGTGTCACTATAGTATGTTGATTTTAAGTTCTTTGGGTATAAACCAAGAAGTGGGATTGCTGGGTAAAATGGTGGTTCTATTTCAAGTTTTCTTAAGAATCTCCATACTGCTTTCCATAATGCTCGCACCTATTTTTGCAGTCCCATCAGCAATGTTTGAGCATATGTTTTTCCTCACCAACATTAATTGTTGCTTGTAGTCTTGATAATTGCCATTCTGACTGGAGTGAGATGAAATCTTAGAGTAGTTTTGATTTCTCTTTCTCTAATTGCTTAGAGATGTTGAACTTTTTTTTCATATATTTGTTGATCAAGTGAATTTCTTCTGTGAAGTGTCTGTTCAGTTCCTTAACCTATTTATTTATTTATTTATTGGGTTATTTGTTTTTGTTTTTTGGTGTTAAGGTTTTGAGTTCTTTATATATCCTGAAGATTAGTGCTCTTTCTGATGTGCATGTGGTAAAGATTTTCTCCCATTCTGTGGGCTCTCTCTTATTATTCTTTGTTTCCTTTGCTGAGAAGAAGCTGTTTAGTTTGAATTCATCCCATTTATTGGTTCTTGATTTTATTTCTTGCACTTCAGGAGTCTTGTTAAGAAAGTCCCAGGCCAATATGGTGAAGATTTGCACCTACTTTTTCTTTTATTAGGTGCAAAGTCTCTGCTCTTGTGCTTAAGTTTTTAATCTACTTTGAGTTGAGTTTTGCACAGGTTGAGAGATATGGGTTTAATTTGACTTTGATACCTGTGGACTTCAAATTTTCCCAGCACTATTTTTTGAATAGGCTATCTTTTCTCCAATCAATGTTTTTTTGTGCCTTTGTCTAGTTTGAGATTACTGTATTTATTTGAGTTTGTTTCTGCATCTTCTATTCTGTACCATTGGTCTACATGTCTGTTTTGGTGCCAATACCGTGCCATTTTTTTTTTTAACTATGGCTCTGTAGTACAGTTTAAGGTCTAGTGTTGTGATGCTTCCTGTTTCACTAGATGTAATATTGATTAAAGACAACAATGCTATGAGATAGAAACCAGGTGTGGTGACACGTACCTATAATCTCAGCTATGTGGGATGCTGAGGCAGGAGCATCAGAAGTTCAAGGCCAGCCTGGGCAACTTAGCAAGGGATTGCCTCAAAATAAAAATAAAAAGTTGTGGAGATCTGGCTCAGTGGTATAAGACCTTTGGATCCAATCCCTAGTACCCACTCTCTTACACACACACACACACACACACACAAACACACAAAATGCCCTGAGATAGTACCACATAAATAATTTCTGGGTAATTCACCACCCATGAAATAAATTCTACTCAGGATTAAAGTTTTCTGTATGATATTAAACTACTTCAGGACAAAACAAATTGAAAGTAAACAAAACTATCTTCCATATAGACTCTAAAGACTTTTCTTTAATTTTTAATATTCAGTTATTTGCTTAGCAAATGGAGGATTCTGCTTCATATGAGAAAAGATTATTGAGAGTAAGAAATTTAAAAATGTAAATACAAAAAATATAATCTATGACTTCCAGATGAGTATGTATGTGTGTGTGTATGTATTATGTAAACAAGTAACCTACAATGACAGCTGACATGAAGTTTTAAAATATTTGAATCAAATATTTCCTGTTTTATCTCTGAGACAATCAAAATATCTAACTTGTTTGTTTGTAAACCTAGAAAGAAGTTATTTTTTTAAGGGATAAGGCAAAATACATGATTATTTCTTCTAGAATGTGTGCTATCATTGTTTCCTCAGGCACATTCACTCATTAGTAACATTTGGTTATAGAGCTTGTGGCATCATTTCTTTATGAAGTAAGCATATTTTAATTCAATACATGTACACAAACACACATACACATACACACTTTTTTATTTGTTATTTTTAGTTATACATGACAGTAGAATATATTTTAACATATTAGGCCAAGGCACACTTTTATAGTGCCAAAACAACATATCCTATGATTTATTCTGGAGGTCATTAATATTGAGGATTTACTCTTTTTTCAAACGAACCTTATTACCACTCATCAAATAGAATTCTATCCAATAGACGTATCTATTCAATAAGGAATGGGTAGTACATAGAAGAATTTCACACTGTAAAATGTAATTAAAATTTTTGTCACACGCACATCAGATAGAGCACTGATCTCCAGGATATATAAAGAACTCAAAAAACTTAACACCAAAAAAACAAACAATCCAATCAATAAATGGGCTAAGGAGCTGAATAGAAACTTCTCAGAAGAAGATATACAATCAATAAACATATATATGAAGAAATGTTCAACATATATAGCCATTAGAGAAATGCAAATCAAAACTACCTTCAGATTTCATCTCACCCCAGTCAGAATGGCAGCTATCCAAAATACCAGCAACAATAAGTGCTGGCGAGGATGTGGTGAAAAATGTACACTTAAACATTGCTGGTGGGATTGCAAACTGGAGCAACCAATCTGGAAAGCAATATGGCGATTTCTTAAAAAACTTGGAATGGAACCACCATTTGACCCAGCTATCCCACTCCTCGGCCTATACCCTAAAGACTTAAAAACAGCACACTACAGTAAAGCAGCCACTTCAATGTTTATAGCAGCACAATTCACAATTGCAAAACTGTGGAAGCAA
>CM053408.1:33349495-33491689 GCA_028644305.1 Xerus rutilus
ACAATGGAATATTATTCAGCAATAAAAGAGAATAAAACTATGGCATTTGCAGGCAAATGGATGGAATTGGAAAGCATTATGCTAAGTGAAGTAAGTCAATCCCAAAAAACCAAATGCCGAATATTCTCTCTGATTAGTGGATGCTGATACATAAGGGGGGTGGGAATGGGGAACATAGGAGAAATGGAGGAACTCTGGGGCGGCAGGGTGGTGAGGGGGAGGGAAAGGGGAATGAGTACAGTAAAGATGGTTGATTGAGATCCTCATCACTACCCTTGGTGCATGTATGAAGACACAAATGGTGTGACTTTATCTGGTTTGCAACCAGAGAATTGGAAAAACTGAGCTCTATATATGTACTATGACTTGAAATGCAACTAAATAGACTAATTAAAAATAAAAAAATAAAAAATAAATAAAATAAAAATACTAAATGTTGAAAGGGAAAGTCACAGTTGTAACTTTTTGAGGCAATCTGGTTTTTAGAGTACTTTTAAATTCCACTTAACTGGAAAAATAATTGAAATAATTTAACGTGCAAAATTGCTCTTGATATCATTTGACACAACTATTGTTTCTAATTTAGCTTCATATACTGTTGATAAAATGTTACTTGTGAATTGTATTATACTTCAAGAAAAACATGAATTTTCTTTGACTTATATTTTAAAGGTATGCCCAGAAGTTACAGGTTTTAAAAATTAACCTGATGCTCTATTATATATGTAGAAAAGTTTCTGAATTATAAATATTTAAGTTGGGGCTGGGATTGTGGCTCAGTGATACAGTGCTTGCTTCACATGCATGAGGCACTGGGTTTGATCCTCGGCACACATAAAAATAATAAATAAAATAAAGATATTGTGTCCATCTACAATTTTAAAAAACATTTTTAGAAAAAATTTTTTAAAATAAATAAATATTTAACTTGTATATTTCTAGTTTTTTTAATTTTTATTTTTACCCTTTATAATATCTTTAAAACATACTGATTCTAGAACGAGACAGTTAAAGGTTAGTGAATTGTAGCACCTATCTCATCCCATATATTTCAGTCTGATCTACAGATGAGAGATGATTTCATAAGGAAAAATACTTTCTACACTTATTTCTATATGATATGGTGATGAGTATATTACATTAACCATTATTTGCTAAGGTGGATCCAGTAGGGAGCCAATAACTGTAACTGGTACTACCACTCATTTAATTAATTTGGAAACAGGATCACATAAAGTTGTTATTTTTTTTAACAAGGCACATATTTTCTATTTTGGCAATCCATAAAAATGGCATTGAATGTTTTTTATCAATACTTTAATAAAGCAATTAAAATATATTATCTCTCAAAAGTTAAGATATAAGTATATGATACAGTAGTTTTTTCTTTCTACTTGACTATAGTTTTACTTTCTATTTTTTACTCCAAAATAATAAAAGCTTCTTCCAGTTCCCTTTGGCTTTTTACCTTTATTGGTGCCAATATGCCAATATGTAGTTTGTGTCCTCAAACTCTAACAAACTATTATAAATAGGAAAAAGATTTTGCTCTCTGAGCAGTTTCCAGTAAAATATTAGAGTCTTGTAGACTATTCTTGTAATTAATTTCCAACCGGAGAATTGATGATATGGCTTCTTTGAGGAACTGAAATGCTACAAACTGAAAAGGAGTCACAATATTGTGACAATGAACTTATAGAATTGTACCAAGAATCATGATTGAAGAAACAGATCTTAAATTTGTTTTTTCAACGTTTCTGTATTAATTTGCATTTATTTATACACAAATATTTCTCAAACCTAAAAGCTGAAATTATTTTCAAAATACATAAAACTGCTTAAAGAAGTTTATATTATGAAATATAAAAAGAAAAATTCGTTGTCAAAAAAGTTTACCAGATTCAGGTCCTAAAAACACAAAAGTATTAAATAAAGAGAGGTAGAAAAATTTAAACTCATAAAGAAATAAAAAAATATTAATTCTAAACATATTTATAAATATTTCTTTCTTATTAATAAATCCACAAGGTAAGTGTCAAATTAATTCCAGTTTTGGCTTTAAAATATAATACAAAAATAAAAATAACATTTTGGATTAACACAAAAATAGTATTTAAGCATTTAAATAGACAGTAGTTTTGATAGTACATGGTAAAATATGAATACAAACACTATAAATAGAAAATAGCAATAAAATTAAATCAAGGAAATTGAAGTAGTCAGATATTAAGTGGATTTTATACACATATTCAAATGATATTAAAAGTTTCATTCCTAAAGGAATGAAGCACATATAACTGAAGTAGAAAATATAAAGTCAAAGATTAATTTTCTTTTCTTTTTTTTTTTTTTTTTTTTGGTACTAGGAATTGAACTCAGGGGCACTCAACCACTGAGCCACATCCCCAGGCCTATTTTGTGTTTTATGTAGAGACAGGGTCTCACTGAGTTGCTTAGTGCCTTGCCATTGCTGAGGCTGGCTTTGAACTCACGATTCTCCTGTCTCAGCCTCCCTAAGTACTGGGATTACAGGCTTGCGCCACTGCGGCCAGCTCAATTTTGTTTTCTTTAAAGAAGTAATGGTGATACATACACACACACACACACACACACACACACACATATATACATACAAAAGTTTTTTTTAATGAATTTCTGAAACACAATTTGTGCCATTGACATATCTACCAAAAGACAAAAAACGAAGACAAAACAAGAAAAGAATTTTAATAATAAATATGAGAGAATGAAAGATTGAGAAATCATGTCATATATTCCTAGGAAAGTAAATGGATTAAAACTTTCCAATTATCTTCCCAAATATCATCTTTATGATTTTATCAGTGATTACAGCTCACCCAAGACTATCAAGACAGATATAAAAATCTAAATTATTCACAAAAGTTGAAAGTAAGTTCATGTGTGAATGCATATACGGTATGTTGTATTAATTGCTTTCACATATTTTATTTCCTTTCTTTGCATTGGCCCTCCCTGTGAAAGCACTACCACATCTTTGCCCTATTGAATTCAGGCAGCCATTTGGCCCTTTCTGATTAAGGAAATACCAGATTAAATAAGTTTATTCTTTTTAATAATATTTGAAGAACATGAAACTTTCTGCCATCTTGATGTTCCTGATAGAGGTTACTCCATTAGTCTAGGACAGTAAACGAAGTTTAAGTGAGACAAATTTACAGTTGAACATGATAAGCAGGTGATGAAAATGAAATTTTGCTGTTGTATTATATTCACTGAGACTCAAGGAGTAATTTTTGCTACAACTTAATCAACTATCTGGTATCATAAGTATATCAAACAAATGCAAGAAATAAAGAAATTAGAGTCCTTTGTATATATATCAGAGAAACATATGAAGGTTAAAACTCAGAAATTAAACAATTTTCCAGTGGAGATAAAATTATTACCAATGTATATGCTTCAAATAGCTTTATATTATGTCTGGGATGTAGCTCAATATTGGAGCACTTACCAGTGTGCATGAGACCCTGAGTTCAATCCCTGCACAGTTAAACAAACAAACATTATATTAGAAGGCATACTTGAATGTCCTTGAGAAACCAAAAGAAATAGAAAGGAATACAAGTACTATCCTAAGTTAATATTGTTAAAGTAAATTAAACCAGTGACCAGTGCCTAAGGAAAGATAGGCCTGCTTAGTAATTAGTGACAATAATCTTACTTTTTTAAAATTCTGACGTTATAGAAAACTAAAGCCTAAATTAACCAATCAGAAGCCATCAACTAACTAAACACTTCTTAACAAGGGACTTTCCAGGAGGATAGCTGGATAGATGTATAACTGTAACCAAATATTTTCTTGCTTAATTTCATGTTTTTCTGTTAAAAACTTTGTCTTATTTCAATGGATCCTGAAACTACCTTCCATTTAGTATTGCCCAATTCATGAACCAATGTTTCCTTAAATAAACTATTTAAAATTTTATTGTGCCTCAGTTTATCTTTTTTAAATTGTTGATTCGTTTTTACCTTTATTTTATTTATTTATTTTTATGTGGTGCTGAGGATCAAACCCAGTGCCTCACGCATGCTAGGCAAGCACTCTACCACTGAACCACAGCCCCAGTCCCTCAGTTTATCATTAAATGGTACACTATTTCCAATATTTAACAAATAAAACGATATCCAAATAGGCATTAAAATTAAAAATGAATATAAAAATATTCATATAATATTTGGTTACTGAAGAAACTAAATAGTAAATAACATGAAGAGCAAAAAGTAAGTTAAAATGTCAATAACTAAAAAATATTTTTAAACTGAGAATAGTATTTCAAATGTGGCCTAATCATTATACAAATAGAAAACATGACCAATCTTCAACTATTTTATAAAATATACATGAAACAAAAAATACAAATGACTAAGTAATCAAATTAAGAAGGTAAAAGTAAGAAAAATGAAATTATTCTAAAAATAAGAGCAAGATAAACATTTAATTTTTCAACTGAAGGAAATATTCAAGAATCATGGAAGAAAATAAAAATGTTTTTGAAGATATTTTGTCTAGGAATTTACAGATTAGTTGCTTCAATTCCTAACTTTCAAATCATATGTTATACTTCTCAAATTTTGATTTATGCAAACATCTGACATCATTTTAATCTGTGCAAATGCAAAATTTTCCCACTAAATCCGGAAGACAATTTAACAAATGAAAAATGTAATAGAAATAATTGATAATTTGATTGCCATAAAAAAAGCAAATATAGAAAAAAAACAGTGATGAGAATTACTGGGAAATAACTCTTACACAACTGTTATGAATTTGATGAAAATAAATTTGATAATGTGTAATAAAAGTTTCAAAAATGAAGTAGCTATTAGATTGAAATTATATTTTTGAGAACTGGACTCAGGGAATTCTGTATATTTTCATATCAGCATATTTATGGTTTTACATTTGGTAAGGGACTGATAATATTTCAGAAGACTTTTATTTTCTTTGGAGGATTTTCTAAATTTTCCTCATAGTACATATATTTTTATTATTATTTAAAAATCAATTTTATTGGAAGATATTTTCAAAACAATAATAAAAATACTGAAGCATAATGTTACAAAACAAGATTGGTAATTATTAACCAAGTTTTATCATTATGTCAATAGCCAATAGATGTCTCTTTTCTCTAAACTTTATGTATCTCTTCACTGTATACAGAATGTCTGCCGGCCCACATGGCGGTTACATCAATGTGATATACAATCATATTAGCCTGTATATTGTTTCAGCATAGACACTAAATGATGTCAAATTTTTCACCTATTCTAGAATATGGCTCTAGGAATTCTCTTTTACTTCCTCACTATTATTTTCTTAGACGTTTTCCTAAGAGAGAGAGAGAGAGGACAAAAAGAGAAAATAAATGGTTTTCAGATTTTTTTCATTGGTTATTTGCATAAATTTCTTTCTACATATAATTTTGCCCTCATTGCTTTAGTTTTCATGTCATTTTATCATCATTAAGTTTATAATATTTTATAATTTCTAACTGAATTTTTTGGGCTCAATGTTAATTAGAAATACATAGATTAATTTATGAACATTTGAAGAACATTCTTGTTTTGTCAATGATTTCAATTTATTCCTCTGTGGTCTAATTTGTTCAACTTTAAATCTTAGAAACTTATTAAAATTATTTTATGATCTAATATTTGGCTAATTTTTGAAAATATTTCATTTGTACTTATAATATTTTTTGCTCAGTGTCTTGTAGATGTTGAGTGAAAATTTTAACTGCTTAAATATTCAATGTCCTTATAAATTTTATTCACCTTGTTTCTTTATTTACTAAAAAGGATGCTTTAAACTTTTCAAACTTGGGCTTGTTAATTTTTTAATTCTGTCCATTTGTGTTTGTATAATATTTTGTATCTGTGATATCAAATCTATTGTAAAATATAAATTTAAATTTAATATATAAAATGTAATAAAATATTATAATAAGAATACAATGTTCGTATAGAATTATATCTTTCAGAAGAGTGGAAACTTTACCATTAGAAATATTTTCTTTAAATCAAGCATTTATTATTTTTTTCTTAAAATCTAGTAAGTCTATCTTAATGATATATCACTTTGCTTCAAGTTAAACCATATATGATATTTTTGCATTTTTCTAGATTAGCTTTTTGTCACTCTACATTTTGGAAGAACTGGATGACATTTAGTTTTGCTTTTTGAAAAATGGAATACAGATTTTACTCCAAATGGAAAATCTTATTATGCAATTTTTCATTTTAAATTCATCAACTTTCTATTTTATTTTGTATTTGTCTCGATTCTTCTATGTTCTCTTTCCTCCTTTTTATTCTTTTTTGAATTCTGTTTCTTCCTTCTCATTGAATGGCTGATTATGTGCAATTTCTCTCTTCTGAATATGGTTCTCCTAGTTACTATAGATTGCAATGTTCATTCATTACTCATGGACAACATAAACAAATTTCCAAACTCTTAGGGTCACTTATGCTTTCATGACTTATATGTGATGCTGTGTATAGCATTAGCATAAACCTGTAAGCACACATAATATACATATGCATATATTTGTATATATTCATATAACATAAGGCACAATAAATATTCTTTTATGGCAAAGTTTACTTAGATGCATATTTATTTATCTTTTTTATTACTTCATTTATAATGATTCCTTCTCCCAATCAAAACCATAGTACAGGTACCTGATGCAAAGTTATTTGATTTTATTCTTCTGAAACATTATTAAAAAATATAAAATTGTAGGTAAGGGTCTTCAGCACTTTGAAGATATCAATTCAATGTTTTTTAGCTTCCATTTCTTTTCTGTGGAGAAAATATTATATATATGTATATCTGAAATATATACATATGTATGTTTATATTTGTGTATATGAATATATATTTCCTTTACACTTATATTTTATATATAAATATGTATATGTTTATACTTATATATATATACATGTATATATATATATCTATCTCCCTTTGAAAACAGAGCTACCATTATCACTTAATGTGCAAAGGATGTTTATGTTTTCTCTAGATTTTAGCATTTTATTCTCCTGCTCCTCTTCCCAGGGCTAAGAATAGAACCCAGGTGTTGTGGATGCTAGGCAAGCACTCCACCGGTAAGCTACATCCCTGCCCATGATTTCAGCATTTTCATGTGCTGTACTCAAGATGATTTTATTTGTAATTACTAGCTAAAGTTCATAGGATTTCTTTTATTTGTGACTTGATATATTTTGTGATTTCAGAAACTACTTAGCCTTTATCTCCTCCAATACTGCTGTTCCATTTTCTCTCCCCTTCTTCTAAAATTTCAGTAAAATTTTGTTTTTTCACTTTATTATTATTTTTTATTATTTATGTCTCTTTTGTATTTTTATTGATTTTTATACACATATTTAATTTTGCATATAGTTTGCAGCTCTATATTTTTAATTAATTTGTTGGTTTTTATATCCTATATTGATTTTATAATTTTTGTTTCTAAATTTCTTTCTGACACTGGGGATTGAATCCAGGGACACTATATCACTGACATATATCTCTTTATTTAAGTTGTCAATGGACCTTTATTTTATTTATATGCAGTGCTGAGAATTGAATCTAGTGCCTCACACATGCTAGGCACACACTCTACCACTGAGCCATAACCTCAGCCCCTGCTCCCCATTCCTTTTTATCTTTTATTTTGAAACAGAGTCTGGCTAAGTTGCCTAGACTGGCATTAAACTTACTCTGTTTCCTGAGTTGCTGGGTTTACAGTCATATACCACCATACCTGACTTGTTTCTGAATTTTAAGTTATGGAATTTTCACTTGATGCTTCACTATAATTTCGGTTACATTGTTTCTCATATCTTCAAACACATGAAGCAGAATCATTTTAATGTGTATACCTAATATTTCAACTGTGTAAGTCCCTGTAGGTTGTATTTTCCATTATGTGTGTCTTTTTTTCAAATTCATGTGCCAGGTTGTATTTTAATTAATACTGTTATCATCTAGGAAAAAAATTAAAATAATTTCAAGTCTTGGGAGTTGTTAAATTTATTTTCTTTTAAGAAAACTTACTTTTGTTTTAGTATAGCACTAGCATAAACCTGTAAGTTTCAATTCTGATTAGGACTTAACTATTTTCTGTTTACTTTTACTCCTAGGGTCTATACCCTTTTGGTTCTAAATGTAAAGGGCAGTTTTCCCAGTACATATTTCCTTGTATAGTTTATCATTTCTGCATATTTTGCAGATCCATAGGCTCTGGACAATAGATCATCATAGTCCTTAAGACTGTTAAAAGCTTACTAAACTCCTTAGACTCTGGCAGTGATTTTAGTTTTGGGGTTTTTTGTTTGTTTGTTTGTTTGTTTGTTTTTGGTACTGAAGATTGAACTCAGGGGCACTACACTATTGAGCCACATCTACAGCCCTATTTTGTGTTTTATTTAGAGACAGGATCTCACTGGGTTGCTTAGTGTGCCTCACTGTTGCTGAGGCTGGCTTTGAACTTGCGATCCTCCTGTCTCAGATTACAGGTATGTACCACTGCGCCTAGCTTCTGGCAGTGTTTTCTAAAACATATAAATGCCTGTGGAAGATGAGTAACCTCATAGGTCAAGATTTTTTGCTTATTCTCTTGGAATTTAGCAATAAGATTCTTCCAAACTGTTGTGAGAGAGCTGCGTCATTAATATAGACCGAACACATTTTTTTTTACTTGCTATAATGTTAGAATTTATTGAATAATGGTAAATATACAGACTACACTACTTTCATTGGCGGTTCACCAAATACTTGTAGGTCACACAAAGGAGTAACTCTGAGGGGACAGATAAGATTAGGAACCAGTTGAATTACTTGTTTAGGGCACAGAGATGTCAAAGTGCAGGAACTCATTCTAGGACAGCTTTCAGATAATGACAGTTTCAGCATTTCAGCTTGGAGAAGGCTGTGTGTGATTATGACTGGCAGGAGAAACCATACTCTGCTGAAGCCAGAGAACAAAGATTTGGAAGTTCATTGTGTTCTCAGTTTTCCTGCGCAAGACTTGAGACTAATGGCCAGGAGATAGGGTCACAGTTCTGCTGTGCCCAGTCTTAGGGTGCTTATCCTTTCATAGGCCTCAAGAGAGTAGGTTGCTTTCTTCAGTGTCTGGTGTGTTCAATAAGCTCATGGGCCTGTTTTTTCCAATGTGAGTTTGATATACCCAAGCATCTATGTGCTTCTAATTAATTTGATGATTGTTCTGGAGTAATTTTCATTAACAACATTAATTTATTTATCAGTTTGTATTTTACAGTTGTGCTAGGCAGACAATGATTGTTTACTTGTACAAATGGGTGTAGAGTTACTTGACTTTAGCCCTTAAACTCAAAATGGAGTAGCTTACAGGAAACTGTTGCTTTATAAAATGTTTAAAGGCACAGCAAGAAAATTGCTCTTCTATACATCATGGAGTAACTCTGAGCAAGACAAAGCCTGCTCTCCACACAAACCATGATAACTTTTGTTTCACCCACGCAAATATTTATAAAATGTATGTATTTTGTTATTTTTTCTAGTTGTCCTTGTAAGGAAGGATAGTTTGAAATACCTAATTCACTATTATCAAAGACAGAAGGTTTTAAGAAATTCAATACTTGTTTTTAATGACTGCATAAAGTTTCATTGAAAATATGTTAACAATGTTATTTTAAACATTAAATATATTATTATATTTAATAATAATCTCCCAGACAGCCATGTGTCTTAGTATTTGATTTTATTAATATGTGGGGGAATGGTAATATAGACAAACAGTACACTGTTTACACATCACACTGAGGGGATAGACAATCATGAGTGGG
Organism: Xerus rutilus; assembly: GCA_028644305.1. Taxonomy (NCBI): domain Eukaryota; kingdom Metazoa; phylum Chordata; class Mammalia; order Rodentia; family Sciuridae; genus Xerus; species Xerus rutilus. The sequence goes on from CM053408.1 coordinate 33,359,375, forward strand.
GGTAAATAGAAAAAAATAAACATGGGCATTTCAACCCAAGAGCAAGAGGTAAAGCAATAAGTAGAAAAGATTATAAAATTAGTGCTTAGAAATAAAATTGAAAATAAGAAGTTTAATCAAAATAGTTAAAATATATGCACATCAAGCTATATAAGCTTTACCAAAGCATTATCATAGATATATTTTTCATTTCACAAATTATGGGTTTTAAGAAAAAATGGTATTAATTTCTAAGTGCTAAATTAAACTATTTTCATGATGGTCCTGTAGTAATATTAATTTATTTTCCAGATACATCACCCTATTTGAAATTTGTTTAGCAATTTTAATGAGATCTACAATTCAATATTTTAAGTGCTGAAAACAGGTCCTTAATTATTGTCTGTTAATCAATTTCTCTTCGATCTCTTCCATAAAATCCAATAAAAATATCCTTTCAATCATCCATTAATATTTTTCTCATATATATGTCTTTTTCTTCATTTCTCCTTGGACATCAATAGTTAGGATTGTTGCTTCACCTTTTCTTAGTGTAAAGTTTTTATATTTATCCAATAATACAACACTTACCATCTTTTGAAAATGGATTTCATTTTGTTCCCTGTGATATTTCCTTACTTGATATCTACTTTTCTTCATTCCTTTAAAAACAAAACCAAAATCTAACATGTAAATGTAATGAATTAAATATACTCAGCTTGCCATCCTCTTTAGCATATAGAACTAGCATGTGACATAGTTCTGGCCAATATGATTAAGCAGAAATATATCAAAGTGAGAATGTATTTTTGAAAAATATTTTTAATTTGTTTTATCACAGAAAAGAGCAGAGTATTCTGACATATGGCATTTACTAATTGTACACACTTTCATGTTCCGTTAAAATTGAACATAAATTGCTTTTTCACCAATAACATGTAAGGAATGACTAAATGCTATGTGTTGACATTACAAATGTAAAATACATACTTACATTTCTTCCTATAATATGAACAATAATTTGGAATATTTGTAGATTATTTTCTTATTATTATATATGTTAATGAGGTTCAGCTTAAGGAAATTGTTTTGCTGTTTTGACTCTTTTGTAAATTATTATTGCTTTCCCACATTTTTTCAAATTTAATGGAAATAATGTTTACAACTGCCACACTGTGGTATAAACAAAATGGAACATGTTAAGTAGAGATATCATCTCGTGTTCAGGCAGTTATTAAATCTGATGGATTTAAATATATCCAGAGGGGGACTTGTCAAATTTTCTTAATAAGGGAATGTACTAGGCTTTAGAAAATTGTGACATATATAAAAATATATTTTTGATTTATAATAAAATACCAGAATTTTATCATATTATAATCCATGAAGGTATGTGGACATCACTGAATAGCACATACTCTCCCTATAGGTGAAATACAAAAGTAATTACATTAAAATTAGAACAGAACTTCAAAGTTCTGTTATGAAGAATTAAATATGAAATATATATTTGCTCCATTTTTTTTTAATTGAAAGAAAACAATTCTTCTGTATTCACCAAGACTTCAAAACTACTAAGCAGTTTACAAATGTTTTCAGCTTTGTATTATGCAACAGTTAAATTTAACACACTAAATCAAATGAGCTCCATGTGCCAGGTAATATGCTGTCATTTTAGTGAACTATTTATTTTAATTCTCACAAAATTCCTTGAAGTAATAATTAATAGTTAAATTTTACTGATAAGAAGACTGGAGCTCAAAATTGTTAATATGCCACAGATAATAGCTATTGAGGAGATATTTCTGGCCATCTGTTTCTGGAGAAAATAATCAATTCTTTCTCATGAATTTAGATTAAACTTTCTGAATCATTACAATAGTAAAATCTAACTTCAGATCAATTGATTAATTAATGAGAAATCTAACATGATGAACATATAAATCACTGGGCTTGATGTTTACTTCTTAGTGAGAATGTTATGATTTAGACATGAAGTGTCACCCAAAAGCTTATGTGTGAGACAAGGCAAAAAGGTTTAAACATAAATTCATTAGATTATAAAAGCTTTAAACTAATCAGTGGATTAGTCCACTGATTGATTAACTGGGTGCAGGTAGAAAGTGACTGGAGGAAGCAGGTCACCAGGAGCTTGTCTTTAGGGTTAATATTTTGTCCTTGGTGAGCTGAACTTTCTGATTCCTTGTTGCCATGTCATGAGATTTTTAACTCTGTCATGCCCTTTATCATGATGTTCAGTCTCATGTTGGACCCAGAGCTATGAAGTTAGTCACCTATGAACTGAGATATCTGAAAACATGAGCCAAAACAAACTTTTCTTCCTCTACATTGTTCTTGTCAAGTTTTTTGGTCAGAGATGAGAAAAACTGAGTAAAACAGGGAATGCTTATTCTGGATAGAGTAAACATAAGGGAATTCTGATTGGATGAAGTTTTCACTAGATCAAGTTCAGGAAAACTCCTTAAATTAGACATCATTTGCACATTATAAAAGAAAAATAGCTCATAAATATTTCTATATTTTCTCCATATTACAGGGAATAATATATATTCAGAATGCAAACTGAAACAGTTCATGCTCTATTTACATATTATTGGTTAATACTCAGCAATTTTATTTGTAATTTTATTGGAACAATGTAACAATAGCAATAACTTTTCACAGAATATAGTTCCACAAACATTAATGTTCCAAGTACTCTTATTTCAGATCAGATTTGGGTAACCTTCTGTTTTTGTTGCTGTCAATTTTGACATGAGAGTCATTTTGTATAAGAAAGTAAAAGTGCTTTCAAATGAGTACTTTTTTGACAAAGTGAACTGTTAAATTGTCATCTGACTCTTGTTTGTTTGTTTTTTTTACCTTTAATCACATAAATGTGAGAAAATAACATAGAAGATTCATGTTTGTAGCTGTGAGAAACACTAGCTTGTCACAAATGTCAGTTATAGATTCAGCAAGAAATATGAAAGTAACAGAATTATTTTGGCTTTATTTTGTTTTTAGCTAAAAATCAAAATCAACTTTTGGATCATTTCTGCTGAAAAATATGATGGTTTATCTTTCATTTGCAAGTTCCCACTCCCTTACATCTATGGAAGAGCATGCAGATATTGGGCAAAGATCTCTTAGGAGCTATTGTCTTTTGTAGTATTTATTTTTAATACCTATAAAATTTTAAAAAAGTATTCTTACCTGTGGTAAACTAGAGTTTAAATGGAGTCATAAACATAGGAATATATTTTAGAAGACATCAATGAATTATACCTGAATTAAAAACAACATGACCACGTGCTAGGTTTTTTTTGTTTTGTTTTGGTGTGGTTTGGTTTTCTTTTTTCTTTTTTATAGTTCCAGAATAAGCCTTTTGCCAAGCCTTAAATGTTAAAGATAAAATTCCAAAAAGGTATGCAATTTCTTGTCCTTTTTTTCAAATTGCTATATCTCTTTAGTCAAAAATTTATTATAGTAGCTCAAGTCAATGTATATTTATGTTGAAAAAACTCGAAAGTTTTGCAAAAATTTTGTCATCCCAGCCAGTTGTTATATTTCAATTATCTCATCAGATCCTATGTTTTGAATCAATTGTCCTGTAGAGAATTTAAGTAAATACCTAGGTCATTAATTGAGCCTCATTGCCTTCTTAACTTCCTGGTTTGTTTTTCATTTAATTGAACATTGAAAATAAAACTCCTTGCACAGTTTGTCTGAATTATTCAACCAATGTTCTCTGTTAATATATTATCTGCTCATAATATCTAAAGTAATCCTTGTCAGGTTTCTCTTCCACAATTTAAAGGTATTGTTTACATAAAGTAAAATGAAATAATTTCATTTCATTTTAACTTTAACATCATGGATATTTGTTCGCTTATAGTATTCAGTAAAGCTTTAACACATGGATGATAAATGATTACTGATTTTCTTATATTGTTTCAGGCAGTAAATATATTAATGTCATATATGAGAAAAAGAACCTGTGATAGTTCAGATCTTGATCATCTCCCAAAGGCTCATGTGTTAAAGGTTGCATCTCTAATTTATCCTTATTGTGAGGTGATGGAAACTTTGAAGAGGTGAGGGGTAGTTTAGGTCATGCCCTTGAAGAGGTTTGTGGGATATGGTCTCTTGGTCTCTTTTTTGCCTCCCAGGTGCAACATTTTTATTTTTAAATGTTATGTCCCTTTTTGTTTCTTTATTTTTGTACCCTTTATTTTTTATTGATTCTTTCTATTTATATATAACATTTTTATATTTGATATAATCATAAAAGCATGGAATATAATTTATGCTAATTCAGTCCTCAGCAGTTCACCCTTCCCCCCACTCACTCCCCCTTCTCCCCCCTCTACTCTACTGATATTTCTAATAATAAACACACACACACACACACACATGTGTAAATTAGTGTCTCTTGGCTATAATTTGTGTTGGGTTTGGCATATTCATGAATGTACTTATAAGGGTTCAGTCAGATTCATTCCACTGTTCTCTTTTCCCTTCCCTCCTTCCTCCTCCTCAGTCCCCTTCATCTAATCTACTGACCTTTCCACTTTTTATGGAATTTCCTCTTCTTTTCTTTTCTGTTCTTTTTGTCTTCCTCCCCCCACCCCTACTTATTTTGGATTAGCCTCTGCATATTAGAGAAAACATTCAACTTTTGACTTTTGGGGACTAGATAATTTCACTTCTCATGATAGTCTCTAGTTCCATTCATGTATTGGCAAATGCCATAATTTTATTCTTTATGTCTGAGTAATAATCTACTGTGTATGTGTGTGTGTGTGTGTGTGTGTGTGTGTATCACATTTTCTTTATCCATTCATTACTGAAGGGAACCTAAGTTGGTTCCATAGTTCAGCTATTGTGAATTGTGCTGCTATAAACATTGATGTACTTGCATCACTGTAGTGTGCTGATTTTAAAACTTTTGAATATATGCCAAAGAGTGAGAAAACTGGGTCATATGATGGTTCCATTCTTAGTTTTTTGAGGAATCTCTATACTGCTTTCCAGAGTGGTTACACTTATTTTCACTCTCACTAACGATATATGAGTGTACCTTTCCCCACTCATGCACACCAACATTTATTGTTATTTGTATCCTTTATCATTCTGACTGGAGTGAGATGAAATCTCAATGTAGTTTTAACTTGCATTTCCCAAACTGCTAGAGATATTGAACTTTTTTCCACATGTTTTTAACATTTGTATGTCTTCTTTTGATAAATGTGCATTAATTTTTGTCCATTTATTGATTGGATTATTTGGGAGTTTTTGGTGTTAAATTTTTGAGTTCATTGAATATTCTGGATATTAATGCCTATCTGATGAGCAGGTTACAAACATCCTACCTCATTACCTTTTTAATAGCCTACTTTGCTGTGCATAATTTTTTTTAATTTGATGCCATCCCACTATTTATTACTTTATTACTTGAACTTTAGGAATCTTGTTAAGGAAGTCATTTGCTATAGCTAAAATATTGAGCCTATATTTTCTTCTAGCAGTTGCAGAGTTTATTTTCTAATTTTAGGACTTGGATCTACTTTTAGTTGCTAGTTGTTCAGGGTGAGAAATATGGAACAAATTTTATTTTCTACATATGAATTTCCACTCTTCCCAGAACATTTGCTGAAAAGGTTATATTTTCTTCAATGTATCCTTTTAGACCTTTGTCTACTATCAGGTAACCATATTTATATGGGTTTTTCTCTGTGTATTCTATTCTACTCCATTGATCTTCACATCTCTTTTGATGCCAATATCATTTTGTTTTTGATACTATAGTTCTGTAGTATATAATCTGAGGCTTGCTATTATGAAGCCTCAAACTTTGTTCTTCTTGCTAAGGATTGCTTTGGTTATTCTGGATCTCATATTTTCCAAATGAATTATTGCAAATGATGTAGTTTTACTAATTTCAGTAGATTTATTATTGTATTATAGGAACATGATTGATTTTTTTTTTTTTTTTTTTTTTTTTAGTACCAGAGATTGAACTCAGGGGCACTTGACCACTGAACCACATTCCCAGCCCTATTTTGCATTTTTTGTAGAGACAGGGTCTCACTGAGTTGCTTAGCACCTTGCTGTTGCTGAGGCCGTCTTTGAACTTGTGATTCTCCTGTCACAGCCTTCCAAAGTGCTGGGATTACAGATGTGCACCACCGTGCCTGGCTAACATGATTGATTTTTAAGTGTTTAACTTATATCTTGCTACTTTGCTGAATTAATTTTTTGGCTCGACAATTTTTATGGTGGAGTTTTTTGGATTTTCTAAATATAGGATCACGTCATCAGCAAATAGATGTTTTGATCTATTCCTATTTATGTTTCTTTAATTTTTTTTCTCTTGTTTGATTTCTCTGGCTAGAGTTTCAAGGATGATGTTTATTAGTAGTGGTAAAAGTGGGCATCCTTGTATTTTTTCCTACTTTTAGAGGAAATACTTTCAGTTTTTCTTCATTCAGTATAATATTGACCTTAGTTTTATAATATATAAACTTTCAAATATTGAGGACATTTTCTTCTATCCCTAGTTATTCTAGTGTTTTAAACATGAACGGTGCTGAACTTTATCAGATGCTTTTTTTCCCATCCACTGGAATAATTTTGTTATTCTTGATCTTAATTATATTTGTGTGATAAATCATGTTTATTGTTTTCTGTATGTTGACCAAACTTGCACCCCTAGAATGAAACCCACTTGATCATAGTACACTATCTTTTTAATGTTTTTGAATGTGGTTTGCCAATGTTTTATTGAGAATTTTTGCATCTATGTTCATCAAGGATATCAGCCTAACGTTTTTTTTCCTTGATATGTATTTGTCTGGTTTGGGTATCAGGGTGATATTGGCTTTATAGAATGAGTTTGGAAGTGTTCCCTTCTTTTCTATTTTATGGAATAATTTGAAGGGGTTTAGTATTAGTTATTCTTTAAAAGTCTGATAGAACTTAGCTGAGAACCCATCCAGTCCTGGACTTTTTCTATGTTGGAGAGCTGTTGATAGCTTTTTCAATTTCATTACTTAAAATTGATGTATTTAAGTTTTATACATGCTCAGAATTCAATTTGGGTAGATCATATGTCTCTAAGAATTTTTCAATATCTTTAAGGTTTTCCAGCCTATTGAAGTATAAATTTTCTAAATAGTTTATTATAATCCTTTGGATTTCAGTAGTGTCTGTGTTGATGTTTTCTTTCTCTAATTTCATTAATTCGAGTGTTCTCCCTCTTTCCTTTGATTAATATGTCTGTGTTTATCAACCCTAACCCTGTTCATCCTTTCAAAAAACTACTCTTCGTTTTGTCAATATTTTGTATTATTTTGATCTCAACTTTATTGCTTTTGGCTCTGATTTTAATTAGTTCCTGTCTTCTACTAATTTGGGTTTTGGTATATTTTTCTCTTTCTAGGGCCTTGACATGATATCTTAGATTATTTATTTATCAGCTTTATAGTTTTTTTTTTTTTTTGGTACTGGAGATTGAACTCAGGGACACTCGACCACTGAGCCACATCCCCAGCCCAATTTTGTGGTTTATGTAGAGACAGGGTCTCACTGAGTTGCTTAGCGCTTCACACTTGCTGAGGCTGGCTTTGAACTCGCGATTCTCCTGTGTCAGCCTCCCTTAGTGCTGGGATTACAGGCTTGTGCCACCGTGCCCGGCTTCTAGTTTTTTTGATATATGAATACAAGACTATCAAGTTTCCTTGTAGAACTGCTTTCATACTGTCCCAGAAATTTTGATATGCTGTATCACTATTCTCAGTTACTTCTAAGAATTTTTTAAAATTTCTTCGTTGTTTTCTTCTGGTACACATTTATCATTCAAAAGTGTATTATTTAGTTTCCAGGTATTGAGGTCGGTTCTGTTTTTGTTTTTTGTTTTTTGGGTTTTTTAACTTGATTTTATTGAAAGATGCTCTTTATTTGGTGCCATTTTAATGTGTTTCTAATGTTTAAATTGGACTTGATTGTCCTTTGACTATTCTTCTATTGTAATTTATCCCTGTCACAACCTGCATGACATTTACTCAGTTTCCCTGAGCTAGGGTGGTGAATCAGATTAGAAATATTAAAGGTATTAGAAATTTAAGAAATAAGACAAGACATGAAAATAAGTGAAAAGTGAGATCCCTATGGGGACCAGTTCAGATGGAGACTGAGTCTAACTCTTCAAAGTGGAGTTTAGGAGCTTTATTTAAATGGGTGGGAACACCAATGGGATTCAGTGTAAAGAACTTCCTGAGTAAACATGAAGATGTCAGAAACAACTCATTTGGTGCTTAGCCATCTCTGAATGGCTGCACTTTAATCTAAAGCTGTAAACTAAGGCAGGGAGTCAGCATAATCTGGGCATTCTTGAACCAGGGAATTTTACCAGAGAGTTCCCAGAAAAGCAACCTCCCTGCCTTGTGGTGGCTCAAACAAACCCATAATTCACGGCCTACAACATATTCCTATGCTGAGTTTTATTTTTATATTTCATTTTTTGTTTATGAAATATTCCATTGAGTGTTTTGTAGTAGTCTTTCTTGTTATGAATTTTTTTCGCTTCTATTTATGATAGAAGATTTTTATTTCATCTTTAATTTTGAAGTTTATTTTGCTGGGTATAGTTTTCTTGGTTGGCATCCATTTTCTTTCAGAGATTGGTATGTATTATTTCAAGCCTTCCTGATTTTAAGGTCTGGTTTAAAAAATCAGTTGAAATCTGAATTGGTTTACCTAAAAATCTGACCAGCCATTTTTCTCTTGTAGCTTTTAAAATTCTATTCTTATTCTGTACATTAGACATTTTCATTATAATGTGTCTTGGAGCAGATCTATTGCAATTTTGCATATTTGGAGTCTGATATGTCTCTTGTATCTGAATTTCCATGTCATTTTTAAGGTTGGAAAAATTGTATAATATGCATTGAAAAGATTGTGTATTCGTTTAGCTTGTATTTCAGAATCTTTAACTACCCCAATAATTCCTAAATTTGGCCTCTTGGTGTTATGTTAGATTTCTTGAATATTCTGGTCATGGTCTCTCTCTATTTTTTATTTTTTTTTCCGTACTGGGGATTGAACTCAGGGGCACTCGACCACTGAGCCACAACCTCAGCCCTAATTTGTGTTTTATGTAGAGACAGGGTCTCACTGAGTTGCTTAGCGCCTCACCGTTGCTGAGGCTGGCTTTGAACTCGCAATCTTCCTGTCTCAGTCTCCCAAAGTGCTGGGATGACAAGCATGAGCCACCACGCCTGGCTTGGTCATGGTCTCTTAACACCACTTTTTTTATGTCAACTTTTCTTTCAAGATTGTGTACTTTGAGGTCTGAAAATCTGTTTTCAAAGTGTTCTAATAGATTGTGAAATTTTCCATTCAATTTTAAATTTAGTTTACTGAGTCATTTCCAGGACTTCTTTTTTGGTACTAGAGATTGAACTCAGGAGTACTCAACCACTGAGCCACATCTCCTGCCCTATTTTGTGTTTTATGTAGAGACAGGGTCTCACTAAATTGCTTAGTGCCTCACCATTGCTGAGGCTGGCTTTGAACTCATGATTCTCCAGTCTCTGCCTCTCAAAGTGCTGGGATTATAGCACCTCACTCATTTCCAGGATTTCTGTTTGGTTCTTTTTCAGAATATCTGTCTATTGAAGCAATCTTTCACTTTCTGTATTTTCTGTCCAATTTTACTCCTACATCATTTTTTCACTCATAGAACTTTGTAACTATGAACTTTCTACATTCTTTTGACATTTCTTACACTGTGATGTTAATGGAGTCCATTGTTGAAGCATTATGGGATGTTGAGATGGTTTGCTTTTTTATGTATTTTATATTATGAGTATGTTTACTCATATATTTATATAGTTATCACTTCTCTTTGTAATCAATGACTAATTTCTGATAGTCTTTTTCTTAAGAGTCCTGTGTTGAGTGAATATCGAAGTACTGATATTTTAACTCAACATCTGGCTTCTTCTGATCAAATTTGTGTACTACTTTGAGAGATACCACTCAGCTTTATTTACTACAATGACTTCAGAGCCATGTCTCATAATATTCAACCTTATGAAGAATAAAATTTTGTTTATATTTTTCTCCACACTTCCTTCAATTCAGGTATAATCTTATAGTTAAATTCTAGAATAGGTTGAAAATGTAATTATTAAATTTAATTAAACTGCTATAACATTAAACAAGGGCTAAAAGAGGGAAAAAAGAAAGATTGGGCAAAAAAGAGAGGAAGGAAGATAGAAAGGAAAGAAAGAAAAGAAGAGAAAAAGAAAAGAATAATGAATACCAAGGTAGAAATGAGAAATAGATGGATGCTGGGTATTTGAGGTGGTAGTAAATAATGTAATAGGAAAAATGCAGATTAAAAGGAGCAAGTTATAAACTAGGGCTAGGAAAATAATGACAGAGATTGATTTCAATCAATGGTTTAAATCATAACAAAAATACACTCAAATGTGTTAAAGGTACAGTGTTAGATATTATAGTAACAAATATCAATCAAGTTAAATAGTGTTTTATAAAACACTATTTAATTTCAAAATTGCTAGTAGAATTACTTATAGTGTGCCATGTTATAGTAAAGAAAATTTTTGTTCAATCTTGATTTGGATTTCACTGGGGTGTGGACATTTAGCAGATGTCTATCATTCTTTCTGGACTTTTCCAGAGTTGCTGGGGCACAAATACACTTCCCTAGTTTCTGTGGACCTTCCACCAGCTGGTAATGATTTGTTAGTTCAAGGCCCTGGGGTTGATTGCTCAGAGTATAGTGCTATGGTTTGTTTTTTTCTCTTGTGCGTAGGAGCTGAGGATGCAAGTTCTGGAGTGTCTATATGGGTCCCCTCTACAGAATCCTTTTTGTGGTGGTATAGAAGCTGCAGCCTGTCTATAAGCTCTTGTTCTCTGCATATTTTCTGCAGGTGTTCTGTGAGGTAGAAGCATTTTTCTGGCCAATGTCATTCTCTGGTGATCTGTAATGAAAGTTTTAAGTGGTTCACTTGAGTTTTAATTTCCATTGATTCAGGTTGTGCCTGGTAGATGCTGACTTTCTCTGTTGACTATGACTAATACAAGGTCCAACTAATGTAGGAAGCCACCCATGAAATGTGCATGGAATTTTTCAGCATTGAAGCCATTGAGGGGGAAGGTCTGGTATCTAGGAACTTACAGTAGAAATCTCTCTGACAAGATGGCCCAATACATGTGAACTCTCACTCAGCTCTGACCAAAACGTTCCCACGCAGCAATGGAGAGGAGCATGACCCATTAGAAACTAAGTTGCTTACCTGCTCCCACCTCTATCCTGTATTTGCAAAGAACTTCTATCTAATCCCTTTGATCTGTTCCAATATAAATAGTGTAATGAGGGCTCCTTTCTTTGTTCAAATCTGCACCCATCTAGTCAGGTTGGCTGGTCACTGCTCCCACTCTGAAACTATATTTTTGTGTCCTGTGGGTTTTCAGTAGTACTATTTTCTTAGCTTTCATTTCTCAGCCAGTCCATCCCTCTGTAGGGGAACCCTTTTCTTCATCCATGCAGGACGTGTGCAAGAAGCGAGTGTCCAAACAATACCTTATCCCTCATCAGCTGTGACCATGGGTCAGACTGGGAGCCAGGTCAGTCCCTACTGCCTTGGATCAAGCAATTTTCCACCTTAACTAAATTCCCTCTGGTTATGGTTCTGGGTGCCTTCTGCTTAAATTTCCTAGGGTACTCTTGCAACTTTTAGTGGCCTTAGGCTGGAAACTGACATCATCTGGAACAGTTCATTATGTCACTAGTTTTCCATCAGTACAGGACTTGTGATCAAGGGGACAGTCCCTTCAGTGCTTCATGCAAATGCCAATAGTCAGGGCTGTTTTGTTCCTGATTAATCCACTTTCCTCTGCTCAGGACCAAAGCAGCCTGCCACTAGGTCTCTGCTTGGACCTGTGGAGGCTGTGTAGATCTCTCTGTCTCTGCTCAGGTCACAAAGCAGCTGAGCAGAGTGGTGGGTTAGGGAGAAGAGCTCTTCCCTGAAGAGCTCTGCTCCACCTCATTACCTTGTTCTAATGCTTAATGTTTGTTGCGGGGGGAGAGCATTTGAGCAATTTTTTGGCTAGTAGAAATCCTTCTGAAAGTTCTTTCAGTGGTTCTAGTGTGTTTCCTTTTCTTTGTCCTGATAATAAGTTAAAGATATTCAATAATTTGCCATATGATATAGATTTTTACTTGACACTCTATATTAGAGGAAGAAGTTTCTATTTCTAAATTACCAAGTGCATTTCCTTTCCCTTATTCTTTTCTTTCTCAGTTGAGAATTGTTTTGAAATTTTCTCTAATTAATTTTCTGATAATACTGGAATGATCATATCCATAGACTTTTCTCCTCTATTATGATAATATGGTAAGTTACAATAGATAAATCTTTCTAATGCTTAAATAACCATATTTTTTAGATAAACTACATTGGTATAAACTACATTATATGTTGTGGATTCAACCTGTTATTACATAGGAATTTTTCTGCTTTGAGGAGTATTAGGCTGTATTATTATTTTTTAAATTGATACTGGGGGTTGAACCCAGGGGCACTTAACCACTAAGCCACATCCTCTGCCCTTTTTTTACATTTATTTAGAGACAGGATCTTCATGAGTGGCTTAGCACATCACTAAGTTGCTGAGGGTGGCTTTGAACTCACAATCTTCCTGCCTCAGCCTCCCTAATGGCTGGGATTAAAAATGTGCCTCATTGTACCCGGGCTATAATTTTATTTTTGTTTAACTAAAACATGACATTATTTACTAGAGATAACATCAATTTGTATTAGATGTTGGCATATTAAATTAAATCAGTTATTAATTTTAAAAAAATATTGTTTTAAAGATATCAACTAGTAATCTGAAAAATCGAAGCATAAATAAAACTTTTAAAAAATTAAATTGAAGATAGAAGTAACCATAAGAAAAGTATTCTTTTTCAGAGATTATAGACCTTGATCTTCAACTATAATTCAGTTAATTTTTATTTAAGTTCTTATTCAGTTAATAATTTGCATTAAATAAGAATACTATTAATATCTTAGAAAATTGCTTGACACATAAAGAATTTTAATAAACCCTCTTTTATCTCACCTTTCTCCTTAATCTTTTTGCTCTTTCGAATTTTCAATCAAAGTTTAGAGTGAATAAACTCATAAAATAAACAAAAATTTCTTGGTTAATTTACATGAGTATTTTTAATGTTATTTTAGTAGCTTACTAAATTGGAATTCATATATAATAAGCCAACATATATTTCAGTGCAGTTTGCCACATTTTCGTACAGGAGTCTATTCATGAAAACATCATCTAAATTAACATAGTGAACATGCCTCACATCTTAATAATACTCATTTTAATTTCTTCTCCCTAACAAGTCTCCCCTGCATAGGCAATCATTGATGTATTTTCTAGTACTATAGATTTGTTTGAGTTTACTAGAATTTCATATAAGTGTGTTGTAGGGACAGATGAGGGAGACACCAAAGACAGCAGGAAGCACTTTTATTTGACTGCAGTCAGTTCAGGGGGTAAGGCTTTTGCTGTAATCAATTAATTCCCCTGAACCCAGAGTTCAGACAGTTTCAGAATTTTATACTCAGCGTTTAAGGGGAGGGGCTCCGAAGTTCACAGTCTGCAGAAGTTCACAAAAAATCAGCTTTTTCTTTCACTGTTCTGAGCAAGTTAACACTTTTTTTTTTTTTTTTTTTTTTTTGGTACCAGGGATTGAACTCAGGGGCACTCAACCACTGAGCCACATCCCCAAACCCATTTTGTGTTTTATGTAGAGACAGGGTCTCACTGAGTTGCTTAGCACCTCGCCGTTGCTGAGATTCTCCTGTCTCAGCCTCCCTAAGTGCTGGGATTACAAGCGTGAGCCACTGCGCCCGGCTCTGAGCAAGTTAACACTTTAAGGATAGCACCTGAGAAGGGAAGAGGTTCTTCTCTTTCTTTCCTCCCCCTGCCAGCTGTTACCATGGAGCCCAATTAGTAACATCTTCTCTAATCTTTGAAATGTAAACATCTCTGTGAAGCTCAGGCCCAAAGCCTGTCTTTCCTACCACACTTTGCATTTGCAAACACACTTCTATAACCTATAGATAGTCCATAAATATTGGTGAAAAACTAGTAAAGGGGGCATTCAGCACCTGGAGTGCTGATTTCTTTCAGGCTGGTGGCCAAGTAAGATAGAGCAATAGGAAGCAGAAATTTTAACTACATTGAACTCTTTTGTAGAGACTCTTTTTCTGATAGTTCTAAAACCAATTATGGTGAAGATTTCTGGAGAACCTTAATTAACATTTTCTGTGGAGGAGGGGATGCCACTACAAGTGACTTCATGTAGTATATAATCTTCATAATCTGGTTTCTTTTATTCAATAAAATTTTTTGAGGTTCATCTAAATTTTAATATGAAATAATAACATTTCTTTTTATTGATGAATAATTTTATTTATTTGTTTACATTTTGTGTTTTCTTTCAATTATTTTTGAAGAAAATACCTAAGTGTCTCAGATCACATAGGTAACACATGTGAAGTTAGTCTTGGTTGTCAATTTGACTGCATTAATGAAACATCTTGAAAATCCATAAATGTCACTCTGATGATATCCATGAGAGGATTTTTTGAGGTAGTCGGCAAGTGAGTCAGCAGACTGAGTGGAGAAGACCTCCTTTGAATGTGGAAAGCACTATTCAATAGTCTGGGTACACAGGTGGAAGAATAATCAGAAAGAAACTAGCACATGCACAGGTGAGGTGAATTCTTCTGCTTGGGTGAATTTTTACTGTTGCCAATTCCTGTGAGTATCAGATCCCAGATTCCTCTGTCTTTGAATGCAGACTTCTACCATGACTCTCAAGCAAACATCCAGATCTTAGTCTTGAATGGACTTGGGTATCACTTGTCCCTATTTTTCTGAGATTTCCAGCTTGTTGTACTGAACAAGTACTGTTTACACTGCTCTCCAGCCTGCAGAAACCATTATGGTACTATTCAGCTTCCAATTCTAGATGCTAAGCTAATAAATCCAATCTCATAATTGTGTATGTATTCTATTAGTAGTGTTCATCTGAAGACATGTACTAAAATGCCTAAAATGATTTTCTAAACATTTTGTACTCACCATGCTATTATTTTTTAAAAAATAAATTTTTATGGTTTAACTAATTTAACCCAATCTTTGAAATAAACTAATCTTATATTTGCATTTGATGACATAATTATAACATTGTTTTTTGTTCACATATAGTATCTACAATGCATTTGAAGATTGTACACTAAAATATTTGAAAATTTGATTCTCATGATACCAAATGTTGAATTTTTAAAAATATATTATAAATGGTCAAAGTAAAATAAGAAAGGTAATTTTATTTTAAAAATGTATCTAAGTATTGCTACTTTCAAGCAACTGGAAAGTATATGTCGGAATAATGAGAAGCCAGTCATGCCAAGACTTGAAACAGAAAAGACACAATTGTGTTAGAGTTCTTTTAATTTTTTTATTGGTGATTAGTATCTATACATATTAGTGGAATTTGTTTGTGTATAAGTATACGTACACATAACATATTTTTGTCAATTTCATTCCCAAGTACCTCCATTTGCCCTCCTCTACCTACTACCCTTACTGGTCTCCCTTCTGTTCTTTTGAGGTTTTTTTGGGGGGGACCAAGGATTGAACTCAGTGGCACTTGACCAGCCCCTATTTTGTGTTTTATTTAAGGACAGGGTCTCACTGAGTTGCCTAGCACCTCACTGTTGCTGAGGCTGGCTTTGAACTCACAATTCTCCTGTCTCAGCCTCACAAAGTTCTGGGATTACAGGCGTGAACCACTGCACCCAGTTTCGAGTTTTTTTTTTTTAACCATTGTTTCTTTCTGGCTTCCATATATGAGATACACATATGACTTTCTGAGTCTGGCTTGTTTGGTTTAACATTATGCTCTCCAATTTCACACATTTTCCTAAAAATTATGTAATTTTGTTATTATTTATAGCTGAGTATAACTCCCTTGTGTATATATACTACATTTCTTTACCCATTCATCTGCAGACAGACATGTAGAATGGTTTCCTAACTTGGCTATTGTGAATTGTGGTGGTATAAACGTGGCTATGCACGTATGTGACTTTAGTTCTTATAGGTTAATATCAAGGACTGGCAGAGCTGGATAATATGCAGTTATATTCCTACTCTTTTAAAGAATCTCCATATTGTGACTACATCAATTTGCTTTTCCACCAACCATGTATTAACATTTCTTTTTCCCCCATATCACTGTTAAGTCTGGTCAGGGTCTAAAATGCTCAATTAAGTAAACTGGTCAGTGGAGCTGCTGCAAGCCAGATGTGACATCACTAGTGGACATGCCTCCTGTCAATCAGTGAGTTTTCCTGATCCATTCAGGAAGGACTCTGGCCTTCTCTTCCTGTTCCCAAGCCCTCCCCTTCCTGACTGGGTTTTCTTAAAATTCTCTATGTACGGAATCTCCGATGCCATTTCTCCCGACATGCTCTGATGAACGGGGGATCTGGTCCAAGAGCACACATTCCAATAAAGCCTTGCTGAGTGGCTTAATTCATCTTTTCCTGGTCGTGTAATCTTTACGTAATGGTGCCGGAAACCCGGGAGGGCTTTGAACCTCCCCATATCGGGGTTGACGCAAGCCCTTCAGATGGAGAGAATTCCTGAGCCACTCCCTGTCTTCCCCACCTGGACTGACAAGAGTGAGGTAGGTCCCCGCTTCCTCTGGCTTCTTGGCTTGCCCCTCCCCCACCATTCACTCCAGAGGCCCATCCTGTAAGTCGCACGTGCGCTTGGGCTCTCTGTCTGCTGGGGCCACAAAGATTGGGAAGACGTTCCCAGTCTCCATGTTAGCCATGCGCCGTCTGCCGTCCGGGCCCCGGGAAATTTCAGAGGACGCTTCAATTTTCCACCTGGCCCCGTTCTCCCATGGGCACGAGCATTCTTTGGGACGACAATTTATGTTCCCTTCCACTCCTCCCAGGGCCGCTGAGAAATCACAAGGAACTTTTGATTTTTAAATCCTCACTGATTTGGCTAATTTTTGTCACCAAATGGGGAAACGGACAGAAATTCCTTTCACCAAGGCTTTGTTGGAAGCGTGCTTTCGCCCCTCCTTTCTTTCCCCTCTGTTCTGTTTTTTCAAGTTCTTGCTGCGCTCTCCCCGCTCCCCTCTCCAAAGCCGAAGCAATGTCCCAGCAATTTCCTGACAGAGAAAACAAAGCCGGCCTCACTCCCAGCACCGGAAGGCAGGAAGGAGGCGTTGAGCAGAGCCTGCCCACCTCGCCTTCCTGCGTTTCTCCCTGCATCTGTGCGTGCTCAGACAGGCTAGCACTTCCCTGCACCTCCCTCTGCCTCTGCGCCACTCAGACAGGCCGCCACTGCCCCTCCCCCCAGCCTTACCGCTTGATGTCTGCAGCCAGCTTGCTTTCTCTTTCTAGGACTCTTCACTCTTACATTTTTAAACTTGAAACTTTCATTCTGCACGCTAAAGTTAAAACTTCTGATCAGATGTACTTTATACAACTATTAAAGTTTTTTACACTCTACTGAGACAAGTTATACCTACCTCAAAAGGAATTAAAGTTTCTAAATATAGCATTTATTGGAAGGAAAGAGAATATTTCTGATCAAAAGGTATACAACTGTGATTAAACATCAATGCAATTATGGTGCTACCAGTTCTGTTTTTATATTAAATGTGTTCATATCTTCCCGGTATACAAGTCTTTAAAATAGAAGGTTTTAAAGAATGTTTTATGAAGCTGATGTTCTCCAAACTGAACTTGTATGGTATCCATTCATATTATTTAATGTTTTATAACTGAACTTATCATCAATAAGATAAGACTTTAAATTATTTTACATCAGAGTGATTTTTAAATAAATGAGGACCTAATCTATTTAATATTCTGCTAATATTTTACAAGGAGCCCTGTCTTACCTGAGATAGTTCTGTCTCCCAGCTTACTACAATGGCTTCATAGTAATTGAGACTCCAGTTCATTTAAAGATGTGTTCAAAAGATTAATCTTGTTGTAAAGATCATTAGGACCTCAAACAGGGACATAATATATAACTCAGCCAAACTTTGAGAAAGCTGTTACACAAACTAGATGTTTTGCTGCTGTTAATTTTATTTTGTATTTTCCTGAAACTCTAACTATTGCCTGTTAATGTTTTACAGATGTACTACTTCAAAAATAAGCAACCCAGATTATTTTAAGATAAATCAGCCATCACCTATAGGATAAATAGGCCTTGAAATTAGAGCACAGTACCCTTACTTTATAACTGGTGAGATTGGCTTGCTGGGTGTTTAAGATCAAGACTTAAAAACTAAAATTAAATTAAAGGGCCAAAAAACCAGTATTTGGCTTTTGCCCTTTGAGTCA
Source organism: Xerus rutilus (assembly GCA_028644305.1). Classification (NCBI taxonomy): domain Eukaryota; kingdom Metazoa; phylum Chordata; class Mammalia; order Rodentia; family Sciuridae; genus Xerus; species Xerus rutilus. The sequence continues at coordinate 33,377,848 of CM053408.1, forward strand.
ACCTGAATCCAAAGAACATTAGAAAATTAACAAATGATAAATATACAAAAAATTACAGTGGCTTCGTTATAGAAAAAGCAATGGCTTACTCTGCATAGTTCATGACATTGCTTCTAAATTCAGAAAACTTTGAGTTCACACCACATCATGTACTAAATGACTTCATTTCTCTTTTTTTATAAAGTAAAAGAATGAAAACCTACCTTTTTTCCTTATAGTATCTGTAAAGCTTATTTTGACAACATCATTTTAAAATATATTTTAAAGTAATTGATTTTAAGAATTTATGAATTTAAGTAAAACAATGCATCTATAGGCAAGATAATTTTCTATTTACAAAGGTGACTCAGTACCATAAAATAGTTAAATACAAAAAATAAACAGTCTCATATTTTATTACCCTTGATTTAATTTACAAGTTTGGTACTATGGAAGAATTTTAATATAGGTAGCAGAGAAAAAAGTTAATACATTCATTATATTAAAATATTTTCAGAAAATATAAAAATTCTAGTAATACAAATATAGAAGGAAAGTTTTTTGTTTGTTTATTTTTTGTTATTCATGGAAAGTTAGCTGTTGGAGGACTGAATTATAAATTGGCATTTAGATTGACTGGCTAATTAAAACAACTTCATAGTCAGGTTGTACACAATTGTATTGCCTGAATATATTAAGATTTTCAAATATTTCTAGTACAATGCAGTTTTGATTGATTCAACTCTCTCAGTACTGCGGGTGTATAAATCTGGTTAGAAATAGTCTTTGGCCAGCTAGTAGAGCAGCAGATGCTATATTTGCATAAGTAGAATGTTATATGTAGAATTGGATTTTTTGGCTGCCTCTTGATTTATAGCACCATTTCAGATTCTGCACAGATGGAAGAAAATTTGGCCATGTGAAAAGATAATTAATGAATTTCTTTTTAAAAATTATTGCAATTATTTAAATGTGCAAATATGAATATGATTACTTTATTCATGAACATATATGAAACAGTAAAATTTTACTCAGTTTGTGATCTCTCATTGTAATGTTTGTTAATGAACTTGATTGAGGCTGAATCAGGCAAATAGAAGGAATTGACAGATTGACACATTGGCAAATAAATGCATTTATTCTTGTTTGGGAGGTGCAAAGTAAGTTAAAACAGTGAATTAAAGAAAAAATAAATGGCTGATATTTTCTTAAAAATTGCTTACATAGATGTGTAATCACTAAATAAATGACCAATTTTTATAAAAAAATACATAAACTGTATTATACACCATTATATTCTTAAAAATTTGTAAGTTTAATATTTTCCTTACTTTGCAAAATATGTTCAAAATCCTTACTGATATTATAATAGTTTTTCTGTGGGTTTTACATATTACTTAACATAAAATAGATACTATTTTAAAAAATTTAATTTTAAGTCAGTATAAAATATCAGTTTTATCATTTTATAGTTTTTATAAAATGTTTATTCCTCAATGGTATAAATACAGTCAAAAGGGTAAATTTATTTTTCAAAAAGGAAATTCTTAATTTTAAATAGACTGTACAATTGATCTTTGTATCTACCATATTTAATATCTGTTCAGTAGGTGGTGAATGCAATATGGGGAATGAAAACTTGCTTTGGCTCATTAATTGGTACATTAAAATTGTGGCTTTTATCTTTACTATTTGAATGACCGTATATATACCTATATGTATATATATGTGTATATGTATATATATATGTATATATATGTATGTAGATACACAGACACATGTATATGTGCATATATACAACTATATATATGCATACAAATACACACAATATATAATTTCATACATGTATTTTATTTATATTTCATTTTTTTTCTAATTTGCTTTGCATCATTATTATTATACTTCCACATGTTTATTTCTCACTTGATGAACTCATGTGAATGTCTGCTTGCTTTTCAAATAACTTTTTTTTGAATGCTAATTGAAACCAGGGGCACCTTACCACTGAGCTACTTTCCCAGTTCTTTTTATTTTTTTTACTTAGAGACAGAATTTCACTAAGTTGCTGAGTTGGCCTCAAACTTGTGATCCTGATCTAAACTTCAAAATTGCTGGAATTAGAGGAGCAATTAACTTGTCTGTTTTTTTATTATTTTTTGTAAGATTTCTTTATGTAGTCAATATACACATGCTCCTCTGACTCTTTGACCTTCTTTTTTTTCTCTTAATTTTCTCTTCTGATTAATAAAAGTGTAGTTTACTTTATCAGTGTTTTTATTTCATGGTTAGTGTTTTTCCTATACTATTTAATGTTTTTGCTTATTGAAATGTTGCAAAAATATTATCTTTTGTTTTCTTTTAGAAACATTAATATTTTAACATTGACATTTGTTTCTACAAAATATCTGGAATTAATTTTGTGTATCATATATGATAGTGTACTAATTCTTTTCATATTTTTTACTTTAATAATAATATTAGATTTACAGAATTATTTTGAGGTTGACATGGAGAGTTATGAAATATGTCACATCCTGTGTTATTAGCATCTATTAACACATTATTATTAGCCTGTTACATTAATTTGTTCATTTGTCACAATTCTTGAACAAATGTTAACAAATTATTGTTAGCTAATAGATATATTTAAATTAGACTTGCTCTTTCACCTCCTGTCTTCTTTCTGTGCATTCTTATCTAGGACAACACATTATATTTAATAATCATGTCTTTGTTTTCTTGCTTATCATGACTTCTCAAACTTATTTTGATAGGGTTAAAATTTTTAAAAATAACTTGTTGAAAAACTTTTGGCATATATGTAAATTTTTATTGGTCTGATATATTTCTGATGAGTAGACTGAGATAGTACAGCTTTAGGAACATGATAATAGAGGTAAATAAAATGCTATTCTCATCACACCTTATCAAGACTAGATGATATAAGTTAACAATGATGACTATTGATGTTAATATTGATTATTTGGGCTGAGGTGACATTGGTAAGTTTCTCAACCATAAAGATACTTATTTTTTTCTTTATATATTGAATTCTGTATAAGTCTCTATGTGTAGCCCACACTTAAGAAGTGGAAAGTTATGTGATGTCCTCTAAGACTGATTATTTGGAATTGCTCTGTATATTAGTCCGTTCTCCCCAATTTATTTTTTCCTTTCTTCATTTGTTTATATTACTATAAAAGCATGGTTATTTATTTCATATTTTGGATTATATTTGAAGTGTATTTACTTTGATGACCAAATTTTTCCAGATTTGCCCATTAGAAGCTACTTTCAATAGGTCACTGTATCCTTTTGACATTTTGAGATAATTGTGTGTGTGTGTGTGTGTGTGTGTGTGTGTTTGTTTTCAGTTATTTGTTTCTATTTTGTTTCATTTTTTTTTTTTTGGCTTAATTCTGGCTATTCAAGATACTGCAGTCTCATGTTTTATATTTTTGATGTCATGCTAGATTCAGCAATTTTCCAAGTTGTCCTGACTCCTTTAATAGGACAATAATAGAAACCAAGAACTGTCTGCTAGATATGCTTGTTTCTCTTGCATTATATTTCTTATAGACTCTGTCAGCTGACAGAATACACACACAGTACCACACACACACACACAAACTTGTGTATGTATTCATATTTATATTCCTATATGCAATCATCTGTGCATATAATAAATAAAACATGAGTTTATATTGCTGTATCCAACTCTAATCAATTATCACAGGGTTAGATGTTACTGCTTACCATTGCCTATTTGTAACTAATCTCTCATTCTATGAGAAATCTGACTTCTAACATCTTCTATCCATTTGTTAATTTGTTTACTTCCAGGATATGTGTATAGTGATTTCTGAATGTTTTACCTGTACTCCTGTAGGAAAATGTTTTATCAGCTAGAACACAGTGCTTATATAAAACTCTTTTGCCTTCAGTTTTACAGAGTCCACACATTCTAAAAGTTGCTTACATTACCACCTTATTCCCCATCCAACTCATTTTATACATTCTTTTCATACATAATACATGTTGATTCTCTTGTTGCATATTTTATTTCATTTTGGTATCTGTTGACCACCTAAATAATTTCTAAATTTACATATGTTAAAGTTAACTCTTTGTATTATAAAATTCTATGCATTTTGGAAAATACTATAGAGCTTTTTAATTCACTAATATTACCATCATGTAACCAACATGCAAAATTTGTTGTTATAAACATTTATTGTTTCAGATATTCAAACCTTTTGGCCTTGACCTTTGAACCTTTGGAAACTCTTGATAATTTAGCTTTTTCAAGAATGTTATGTAATTGAAATAATATGTAGTATTAATGGTTTTTGGCCTTGTTTCTTGCACTTAGCAATACAAAGATTTTTAAATTTTATTTTTTTAAAAATTTTTTTTAGTTGTAGATTAACACAATACATTTATTTTATGCGGTGCTGAGGATTGAACCCAGTGCCTCACACGTGTGAGGCAAATGCTCAACCACTGAACCACAACCCCCACACCATAAATTATCTTTTAAAACTAATTATCAATGATCAGCATTACTAGTTATGCATTTGTGTTAGTATAATATGCTGTATTTAAATATCTGGCTTTCCTAAATAATTTTTGTGGAAGGCAAACAAAAATAAAACTTAAACCATATCATGTTTCAATACTATTCTTAGTAAAGCATTGGTCATTGTAGATATTATCCAAATGAGAACTTAAAAACATAATGCAATTTTATGTCAGCATGAGTTTAATTTTAAAATCTAATTTAAACCTTATTAAAACCATCTGGGGAGAAATTTCTTGAGGGAAAATAAAGAACACTCTGCATCACAGATCTACTTGCTACCATTAGCAGATATTCCAGACTTGTTAATCACATCTGTTATTCAACAATTTCTAGCCATATGTTCATGCATCTAACATTAACATTCATTGATTGCATGATTCCATTAATCTCATCAATCATTCTCACCAATAAACTATTCTCCAGTGAGATATTCTTTCAAGTACTATGATTCTTATATTGATTAAAGTTTTATTCCTCTGATTTATTCCAATCCTGAATTTCCTGTCTTTATTCTTTCTATTGTTTTCTGAAGCCTCAGTCAATGTAAACAACACAAACATTGACAAGCATCCTGATATTTTTCAGAAATCCCACCTAAGAGACTCTCTTAACAGAATTTTTTGTTTCTCAAGAATATTAATATTGTAGTACTACAATATTCATATTGTAGTATTTTTGTCCCCATGATCTTCATTTGAACTACCATATCATCTATAAATAGGGTCATGTCCTTCATTCTTAAATTGTCTTATTGTGAACTTTTAATTAGTCAAATTGTATTTTGAGCTTTTTCATTTCAGTCTCAGTATCTTTCTACCTACTTCAACAGTCTCTGTCTTTATCTTTTTGTCTATGTTTCTCTCCCAACACACAAACCTGCACACATACACACATACACATTCACAAACATAAATGTGCACCAAGGCACACAAATTTACAATTATACATGTACACAATGTACCCACACAATAAAACTGTCAGTTTCATATGAGTAAACAATACATTTAAAATTCAATATTATTTTCTGAAAAAATGGACATTAACATAAAAAATACAAAAGAGTCTAAAGAACAATAAGCAGACAATAGGAAATGCATTTATTATTCTGATATTGTTTTCTAAAATGACATTTTTTAGTAAAATTCTTTCTTTGGTGTAGATGTAGTGACTCAAAATGGAAAACTTGAGAGGTAATTCAAGAACATTCATTCATTTAATCTTTTGCGAACTCATTTAAAAATCAGTGGTTACACAGTTTCAAGTATTTTCTCAAAAATTTCAAAAAATAAGACATTGGTTTTGTTACTGATTTTGTTTGAATAGATTTGTTACTGATTTTGTTTTGTCTCTAGTAGAGATAAAAACATGTAAATGAAGATTCAAATATCTGATGTTTTGCTATCTTGGAAATATGATGTGGCCTAGTTTGTGCTCATGGGAGGATTTACCAATTTGTCCTGTAAGTTTGAAACCCAGAAATAAATTCGTAAAAATGTATACTATAACTGCACTCTCACCCACCAAAGATCAAAGGAAGTATACCTGTGAAATGATATTGTTGGTGATGATCACAAAAACGTATTATTTTTAGTACTAGAGACTACACATCATAAGGAAGTGTGAAGTGTCACAAAGAGGGAGTTAGGAAGAACTTATAAAATCTTGGAATATCTTAGGACACTTGTGGGAAAAAATGACTATTTAGTCCCAAATACCTATGTGTTTTAAAATGTAAAATAATACAAGATTATTGAAGTCATGTTTCATTGAGTCAATTCTGACTATAATCCCTGTGAAGAGTGATCCATAATAATATTTTAGTATTATCTTCATATAAATAAATAGGTGAGCTGGGTAGATGGAGCACATCTGTATTACCAATGACTTAGAAGGATGGGATGGGACAGGATAATTGCAAATAGGAGGCTAGCCTCATCAACTTAATGAGAACCTCAGTAATGTAAGGAAAGCCTGTCTCAAAAAAAAATCTGAAAAAAAAAAAAAGGCTAGGTATGTAGCTTATTAGTAAAGAGCTCCTGGGTTCAATTCTAGTACCAAAACATAAATAATTTTTTAAAGTTTTAAAAAAATAAATGAACGAGTTATTAATTTTAATCTGTAGACTTTATAGAAAATATACCATCTTTTTAAATAAATTACATAGATTAGAATGGCATGAATTTATGGTAGGTTGTTTATTGTATAAGAAATTCCTAGAGCTTATAAATATTTATTTGCTAGAATAGAATAATTTTTGTGTGAAAACAAAAATCATATAAAAATGTAGATAAATATTTTATAGTACTGAGGTATTGTGTTTATTACTCTTCACTAGAAGTCTTAAGTAATTAAGAAGCAATGATAAAATATAATGGGAAGCATCCTAGATAGAAAGAGTGTCCATGTTATATTAGTTTTGATTGAGGATTTTTTTGGGGAGCTACCGGGGATTGAACTCAGACATTTAGCCACTGAGCCAAGCCCCATCCCTATTTTGTATTTTATTAGAGACAGGGTCTCACTGAGTTGCTTAGTGCCTCATTTTTTGACTGAGTTTTTGCATTTGCTAATTGCTAGTTCTTCTGTGAATTACCTATATGATTGTTCATCATATATTCCATGATGTTATGAACTTTTTTCTACTGATTATTAAAAATATAAAAGACTTTCTATACTTAGATATGATTTTAATTAAATAAATAATAATTCTGTGGTCCTTAGAACTTGTTGCATACATAAATATACATTAAAACACAAAACACAAGCATGTTTGTATTTTATTTTAAATTGGTATTTAATTTTATAGCTTACTAATCATTAGTATTAAATATATATCATCAAATGAATTTGCATCCTCTGAGAAGGATAAATTCCAGTTTCTGGCAATTTAGACCACTAAAGCAGGACCAAAATGTAGAAAGATTAGGATTTTATGCATCACTTGTGTAGTTCTAACACAAAGGAAAACAGTGTTGCTAGAATACAGTAAATGTATAGGTTCTTATTCTGTTGTAAAGTAGTTAATTTTACATAAGGTATAATATAAGTTGAATAAAAAGAAGTTAAGAAAAAATATTGTAAGATGCAGTATTGATAATGAGTTCTGAGAAATTCTTACCAAAATATACACAATGAGATACTCTGAGTATGATAATCAGTGAACAATAAATAGGATGGAATGTACATAGATAGGCAGGATCACAAAAATAATATTATGTTTTGTAAAAATACAAAGTTGATGTGGACAAAGTCAAAGAGGAAGGATGCCTGGATTTTCCATATTGGCATAATATCACTTAACACTCTGGTTCCAACCTCCTAAACACCAGAGGCCCTGGTCCATTCACATCCTCCTGTGCTCTATTCTCTACCAATGTGTTCAACCCTGAGTAATTGGTATATTCATCTTCTCAAAAACTTATCATTTATTTGTGTAGTGACTATTCAATAACTCTAATAGCTCTTTTAAAATTCAGTTATTTTTATTGATCACAATTATATATATATAATGTTATCATTATACATTGTATCATATACTGAAATGCCACACTATTTCCCATCAATATGTACAGCCATTGTCATGTAAATTTTAAAAAATACTGTAAGAAAAACTATCTATGTAATAGTGCAATTTTTCTTACATCAGATTTGCTTATGTATCTCCATCATCTCTATTTGTGAGATTCAGATAAATTAGAAGATAAAACTTTAATATCTGAATACTTATACCCATATTATTGTTTAACACATAAGTAAAATAAGTATCATGTGTCTATCATTTTGTTCTAAATGAATAATGTTATTATTTGATCTTGAAATCATCCTTATGAAGCCACTAATATAATTATCCCCTTTTACCTGTGGTGGAAGAGAAACAGGTAAATAAACTGTTAAGCATTAAAGAGTATGCATACATTAAATACTATGTATGGTGAGGTTAAGATTTGAGCTCAAACTATCTCATTCCAAGTTGAGTGCTCCTAAACAATTTATGAAATACTTGATAAAGTAGTACTTTTGGCAATAATTTAATATTTGAGGGAGGGCATTACTGAGTATTGGGAAAATATAAAGAAGTTTTCATAATAGTCATTATAATTCTTATTTACCTGTTCTGTAACTATTAAGTTGAATCTTTTTTTCTGAAGTTATTATTCAAACAGGAGTATAATATTAAGATACTTTTTAGTAATGATGATTAACTGATTTTTTACTGTACACATAAGCCTGAATATTGCAAAAATAATTCATTCTGCCTGACTTCTAAGTATTCAGGTTTATAGGTTAAGATTTAATGGGGAGAAAATCCTAGATGGTGGGGTAGAGGGAGGCTATATTCCCTGTTGATTCATGACCTGGGATTCAAGCAGTAGGAATACTATTTCTCTGTGAGTTATTAAAGACCCCAACAGCCATACCTGTGCTGGACCCCCATCTACCAATGTGGAGCTCTCTTGTCGCCTCCATCTTGGGACACTGTAACCACTGCCATAGTCCCTTCCATGTGGTAACTTGCACCTGGGGACACCAGACAGAATCTGGAGACAGCCTTCCACTGCAGCACTTCATGCCACAGAGCTGCATCTTCAAACATGCTGCCCAACTGCCACCTGCTGGCCTGCCCTAATGCTCCTCTCTGAAAGCAACTGCTTCCATCTTGGGACACTTTTGATGCCATCTTGGGTTATCCTTGCTACCACCATTACCATCTTTAGTTGGGGCAACTCCCATCTTAGGACATTGGCTGGGACCTGGACGCAATATCAAGGTACCTATAATGCCCCAACACCCCTCCCACACAGCCACTAACCTGGCACAGCACTTGCAGCTACATGGCAAGCATGCAGCTTTCAAAGCCTGGTCCTGATCTTCCTGATACAAAACAGCTTTCCACAACAGTTGTGCAGGCCTCAGATGCTGCCCATAGGACTTCTGGAGAAAGGAATTCCTGGTTGGTGAGTGAGATACAGTTTAAAGACTAAATTAGAGATCATAAATAGTGGAATCTACAGGCAATATAAGGGGATAATACCAGGTGCCCACATAACATGAGTGGGCCCCAAAAGAGATCCTTGGGGTGCAGTCTTCCAACATACATTGGCAAGTGCCATACTCCACGTCCAGGAGTTCTACTTCCAAAACCAACTCTCCAACCCTAATAACCTTCACCATCCTGAGGTTGGAAATACCAGCAAACAGCAGACAACCCCACCTACTGAATGAGAAATAAAGCAGGAAAGATATTGAACTCCAACAGAAACAATTCTTTAATTTTCCTTTGAGTTTTTCTTTACTTTTCTTTCTTTTTTTATTTCTCTATCTTTTCCCATCTTCACATCCCCAATATGTTTGAAACTAAGTACTTTTTATGAATTAGGCTACTGTGGACTGGGATATCTGAACAGTATATTGCAGTTGAGTTGTATATTCTTTTATCTTTTATTTTTACATTTTTCTTTTTCATAATAGTTTTTTCTTTTGTACTCTATCTTCTTACCACTTTCCAGTCTCCCCAAAGACTTTTATTTTCTTTTTTCTCCTGCTACCATCCAACTTCTTTTGATTTCTTTTTTAAGCTCCTTAAGATATAATAACTTTATATCACTTCCTACCTTCTTAACATCTTATCCTATATGCCCCTGGTTTTCTCTTTGTTTACTATTAGAAACTATATACCCTTTTGCGAACCTTCTGTTTATACTGTAGATAATAATTGAACTGACCATTTCTGTCTATTGTGATAAAACCGTAAACATCTTAGTGGAAGCTATTTGGTTTAAGGCTACATGTCTGTTAAAATTGATCTCCCCCTTAAAGGAGAGGTATTGGAATCCTGTAGAGATGCTATAAGTACGTAGGGGAAAAACTGCAATACTTTGGATCTGCACTGCTAGAGGGGAAGACACACAAACAACATGAAAAAACAAGGAAAGAAAGTACCCCAAACAAATCAAGATACTACATTATTAGAATCCATGGCTAGCACAGCTGAAGAAATGTTAGAGAAGGAGTTCAGGATGTACATAATAAAAATGTTCTGCAGATTAAAGGATGACATAAGAGATTAAACAGAAGTGACAAAAGACCATTTTGATAAAGAGCTACATAAACAAATACAGAAAGCAAAAGATTACTTCAATAAGGAGACAAAGATTCTGAAAAAAAAAAAAAAGACCTCAAACAGAAATCCTTGAAATGAAGAAAACAATAAACCAAATTTAAAACTCAATAGAAAGCATGACCAATAGACAAGATCACTTGGAGAATGGAACCTCAGACAATGATGACAAAATATATAATCCTGAAAATAAAGTTGACCATACAATGAAGATGGTAAAAAACCATGAGCAGAAATATGCAAGAATTATGAAATGATATAAAAAGATCAAATTTAAGAATTATTGAGATAGAGAAAGCATATACCTAAAAACAAAATGAATGAACAATATCTTCAATGAAATAATATTAGAAAAATTTTCAAACTTGAAAAATGAATTGGAAAATCAAATACAAGAAGCTTATAAGACACCAAATGTACAAAATTAAAACAAATCTACACCAAATCACCTTATAATAAAAATGCTTATTACACAGAATAAGGGGAGAACTTTAAAGGCCACAAGAGAAAGGAATCAAATTGCATATAGGAGGAAACCAATTATGATCTCTGTAGATTTCTCAACCCAGATGCTGAGCAATAGAAGGTCCTGGAACAAAATATACCATGCTCTGAAAGAAAATGGATCTCAACCAAGAATCTTACATCCAACAAAGTTAAGCTTTAGATTTGATGATAAAATAAAAACTTTCCATGATAAACAAAAGTTTAAAGAATTTCCAATTAGAAAGCTTGTACTATAGAACATCCTTGGCAAAATATTCATGAAGAGAAAATAAAAAACAAAAATGAAAACTGGCAAAGGGAGGAACTAAAGTAAAGGAAAACCCAATCAAAGGAGAAAACAAGTCAAGTTAGAAACCAAAAATAAACTAAAATGACCAGGAATCCAAACCATGACTTAATAAGAACCCTAAATGTTAATGACCTAAACTCATTAATTGAAAGACATAGACTGGCATACTGGACTGAAAAAAAAAAAAGAACCCAACAATATGCTGCCTTCAAGAGATAAGAAAAGACATCCACAGACTGAAAGTGAACATTTGGGAAAAAAATATCCCACTCACATGGACCGTGTAAACAAGCAGGGATTGCCGTTCTCGGATAAAGTGGACATCACACCAAAGTTAGTCAGAAAGGGAAAAAAAAAGAACATTTAATACTACTTAAGGGAACCAGACATTAACAACACATAACAATTTTAAATATACATGTTCCAAAAAATGGAACATCTACATTTATCAAACAAAATCTTCTCAATTGCAAGAATCAAATAGATCACAGCACAGTAATACTGGGTGATTTTTAACACACATCTTTCACCACTGAATAGATCTTCCAAACAAAAACTAAACATAGAAATTATAGAACTCAATACTACATTCAATAATTTAGACTTAACAGACATATATAGAATATTTCATCCATCAATGTGTGAATACACTTTATTCTCAGCAGATTATGGATGTTTTGCTAAATTAGAACATATGTTATGCCACAAAGCAACTATCAGCAAATACAAATAAATAGAGATATTACCCTGCATTCTATCATACCATAATGGAATAAAATTAGACATCAATAATAAAATAAAAAATAGAAGCTACTCCAACACCTGGTGACTAATATGCTATTAATTGAACAATGGATAGTAGAAGACATCAGAGAGGAGATTAAAAAATTCTTAGTGGTAAATGAGAACACTGATACAACATATCAAAATCTTTGGAACACTATGGAGGCAGTACTAAGAGGAAAGTGCATTGCATGGAGTTCAACAAATAAATGACCTAACATTACATCTCAAAGTCCTAGAAATAGAAAAACAAATCAACATCAAAAGTAATAGAAGAAGAAAAAAAGAAAAAAAAGTAATAGAAGACAGAAAATAATTAAAATCAAAGCTGAAATTCATAAAATTGAAACAAAATAAACAATAGAAAAATTTGACAAAATGAAAAGTTGGTTCTTTAAAAAATAAACAAAATTGATAAACCCTTAGCCATGCTAATAAAGATAAAAGAGGAAACTCAAATTACTAAAATATGAGATAAAAAAGGAAATGTCAAAACAGACACTACTGACATACAGAAGATAATTAGAAACTATTTTGAAAATTTATACTGCAATAAAATAGAAAATATCAAAGATATCAAGAAATTTCTAGAGTCCTGTGATCTACTCAAACTGAATCAGGGTTATATACACAAGTTAAACAGATCAATTTCAAGCAATAAAATAGAAGATGCCATCAAAGGCATATGAACTAAGAAAAGCCTAGGACTAGATGGATTCTCAGCCAAGTTCTACAAGACCTACAAACTTAAATTTTCAATGGGCACAGTATGTACAATATTCAGGAAAATTTCCATTGAAAACCAGTATTTGAAACTTTTATATCATTAACTGAGAACAGTTTTACAAAAACCCACATACACCTTTTTCTTGCACTATTAACTTTCTCTTTTTTTCTCAGAACATGGGCAAATATTCCATGATTTAGAAAATATTATTATATTTCAATATTTCTAATTTTGTGACATGTATGTAACAGAAAAAAAAAGAGAGTTATAGCAGGGCTGAGTAGTAGACTAGAAATAACTGACTAAAGACTCTGTAAGCTTGAAAATATCTCAAAAGACCTACAACATTTAAAACAAGGAGAAAATAGACTACAAATAAGGAAACAGAATATTCAAGAACTAGTTGATGACTACAAAAAGTAACACACATGTATTATGGACACCAGAAGGAGAATAAAAATAGAAAAGAAAAAATATTTAAACCAATGTCATACCTCACTGCATAATAGTTGCCACTGAATAATGTATAATCATAAGTATTCTGTGCAATCTAATTTTGTATCAAAGAGAGTTTGGTAATAAATAATTTTTAAGTAATATTGACATGTTATTTAAAAGTTATTTATTTTTTATTAGAGATTTATAGTTGTTATACATAGTTGGGTTCATCCTGAAAAACTCATATGAGCATGGAAACAGATTTTAGTTTATTATTCCTCCTTTTTTCTCTCTTTTCCTTCTAATGTTCCTTTCCCTCTATCATTATCCTTTCTTGACTCTACTAAACTTCCTTTCACTCATTTATTAATTTGTATTTTGTTAGCTCTTTTTAGTATCTTTCCCTTGCCTCCCCTTTATCTTTATTATACTCTAGCTTCTGAATATGAGAAAAAAAAACATTATATTTTTGTGTTTCTTAGTTTGGCTAATTTCATCTAGCATGGTTCTCCATTTCCATTCATTTACTGGCAAATGCTGTAATTTCATTCATTTTTTTTTTGGCTTAATAGAACTACATTGTATATATATACACCAGAATTTCTTAATTTATTCATTTCTTAATTCATAATAGCTAAATTATGGAATCAAACCAGATGCCTATTATGAATTTTTTTACTATAAATATTAGGTCTTGGGGAAAATAACAAAGAATTAGGTAGCTAGGTCATATGGTGTTTCCATCCTTAGTTCTTTGAGGAAGTTCCAAACTGATTTCCAGGGTATTTGTGCTAGTCTGGCATCTCACCAACAATGTACCATATACCTTCTTTCCTACAGCCTCATCAACATTTATTTTTTATATTCTTGATCACTGTCATTCTGACTGGAGTGAGATAAAATCTTAGGGTAGTTTTGATTTGCATTTCCCTGATTGTTTAGTTTTTTGGCCATTTATTAATTGGTTCATTTATTTCTTGGAGTTAAGGTTTTTTAGCTATTTTTATATTCTGGATATTAATACCCTATCAGAGGGGTAATTGGCCAAGATATTCTCATGTTCTCTAGGCTCTCTTTTCATGCTTTTAATTTTTTCTTTTGCTGTGCAGAAGCTTCTTAGTTTGATGGCATCGCAGTCATTGATTCTTGGTTTTATTTCTTGCACTTTGGGGGTCTTAATAAGAAAGTTCATTCCAGCATCCCTATGATTGAGTGTCAACTCTGTATCTTCTTTAAGCAGTTATAAAGTTTCTGGTCTAATTTCTAAGTCCTTAATCCATTTCAATTTGAGTTTTGTGCAGGGTGAGAGATAGGGGTCTAATTTTATTTTTCTACATATAGCACCATTTGTTAAAAGGGCTCTCATTTCTCCAAGATATATTTTATCAAATATCAGACTGCTATAGGTGCATAGATTTGTCTCTGCATCTTCAATTCTATTTCATTTATATTAAGACTATTTCGATGCCTGTCCCATGCAATTTTGGTCACTACAGATGTATAGTATAATTTCAGATCAGATATTGTGATACCCTCAGCTTTACTTTTCTTGCTTAGTATTGCTTTGTCTGTTCTGGGTTTCTTTATTCTTTAAAATTAATTTAAAAATTATTTTTTTCTAATTCTGTGAAGAATATCTTTGGTATTTTCATAAAGATTTCATTGAATATGTATATTTATTTTGATAGTTGGGCCATTTTGACAATATTAATTCTGCCTATTAAAGAACATGGGATGTTTTTCCATCTTCTAAGGTCTTCTTCAATTTCTTTTTTCAGCACTCTATAATTTTCAATATAAAGTTATTTTATCCCCTTGGGTAGATTAATTTCTAATATTTTTTAATTTATTGTGAATGGGATGATTTTTCTAATTTCTTATTGGCTGAATCACTCTTGGAGTATAGATAAGCTATTTATTTGTGGGTGTTGATATTATATCCTACTACTTTGCTACATTCATTTATAAGATCTTGAAGTCTTCCGGTGGATTTTTGTATCTTCTAGATAAAGTATCATACTGACGGAAAACAAAGATAGTTTGACTTTTCTTTTCCTATTTTATCCCTTTGATTTCCTATTCTTGCCTGATTGCTCTAGCTAATGTTTCAAGGACTATATTGAATAGAAGTGAGAGTGAAGAGTTTTGTCTTGTTGCTGAAATTAGAAGAAATACATTCAGTTTTTCTCCATTTAGTATGATGTTGGCTTTCGGTTTTTCATAAATGACCTTTACAATGTCAAGGTAAATTTCTTCAAACCCTAGCTTTTCCAGCATTTTTTAACATTAACGGGTACTAGATTTTATCAAACACGTTTTCTGCATCTGTTGAGATGATCATGTAATTTTTATCCTTCATTCTGTTTAAATGATGAACTACATGTTTGAGTTGTGTATGTTGAATCAAACTGGCATTCCTAGAATAAAATCTACTTGTGATGTATTATCTTATTTATTTGTCTTTTAATGCAGTTTTCTAATATTTTATTAAGGATTGTTGCATCTATGTTCATTAGGGATATTGGTTGATAGTTTTCTTATTATGTTTTTGTCTGGTTTTGGTATCAGGATTATGCTAGCATTATAAAAGGCATTTGGCAGCTTTGGCTATCTTTCAATTTTGTGAAATAATTTGGGAAAGACTGGTGTTAGTTCTTCTATAAAGACCTGCCTGGTAGAACTCAGCTGGTAATCTATCAGATCCTGGGATTTTCTTTTTTGGAAGGCTTTTAAAATTGCTGATTCAATTTTATTATTTAATATTTCTCTGTTTAGGTTTTCTATATCTTGCTGATTCAATTTGGGTAGGCCATATGTGTCTGGAAATTTGTCAATGTCTTCCAAATTTTCTAGTTTAATGCAGTATAAATTTTCAAAATAGGTTCTGATAATCCTCTAGGTTTAAGAAAGATTTGTGATGATAATCTACTTTTTCATCTTTGATTTTGTTGATTTACTGTTCTCACTCTTTTGGTTAGTTCAGCTATGGGTTTGACAATCTTATTTATCTTTTCAAAGAACTAACTTTTTGTTACATTGATCCTGTGTATTTTTTTCTTATTCTCATTTTATTGTTTTGGCTTCAACCATAATTATTTGATGTCTTCTACTGGTTTCAGGGTTAGATTGTTCTTTTTCTATTGTCTTATAGTAGAACATTAGCATATTTATTTGAGATCTTCCTAATTTTTTAATGAAATTGCTTGTTTTTCTCTTAAAATTGCTTTCAATATATCCCAGAGATTTTTGATATATTGAATCTGTATGCTCATTCATTTCTAAGAATTTCTTGATTTCTATTCTCAGTTATTCTTTGACCCATGATATTTTTTCTAGTTTTTAAAAATTTATTTATTCTAATTAGGTATACATGACAGCAGAATGCATTTTGATTTATTGTATGTAGATGGAACACAACTATTCATTTCTCTGGTTGTATATAATATAGAGTCACACCATATATGCAGTCATACATGTACCTAGGGCAATGATGTCCATGTCATTTCACTATCTTTCCTGACCTCATGTCCTCTCCTCTCCCCCCAACCTTTAACCAAAATTTTCCCTTTATTCCCATGCTCCCTCCTTCATTATGTATCAGCATCCACTTAGCAGAGAGAACATTTGGCCTTTAGTTTTTTGGGATTGACTTACTTTGCTTAGCATGATATTCTCCAATTCCATCCATTTACCTGAAAATGCCACATTTTTTATTCCCTTTTAATGCTGAGTAACATTCCCTTATGTATATTGTTCCATTCTAAGCTTTCTAAAGAATCTCCATACTGCTTTTTAGATTGATTGCACCAATTTGCAGTGCCACCAGCAATGTATGAATGTACTCTTCCTCCACATTCTCGCCAACATTTATTATCACTTGTATTCTTGATAACTGCCATTCTGGCTAGTGTGAGATAAAATCTTAGAGTAGTTCTGATTTGTATTTCTCTAATTGATAGAGATGTTGAAAATTTTTTTCATTTGTTTTTTGATTGATTGTATATCTTGTTCTGAGAAGTATCTGTTCAGCCCCTTAGCCCATTAATTGATTGAGTTGTTTGGTTTGATTTTGGTGGTGTTTTTTGAGTTCTTTTTATATATGCTGGAGATTAGTGCTCTAATGTGCATGTAGTAAAGATGGTGTTCCACTCTGTGAGCACTCTCTTCACATTATTGATTGTTTCCTTTGCTGAGAAGAAGCTTTATAGTTTGAATCCATCTCATTTATTGATTCTTATTTTTATTTCTTGTGCTTTAGGAGTCTTGTTAAGGAACTCGGGGCCTAATTCTATTGGGCCTACTTTCTCTCTATTAGGTGCAGGGTCTCTGTTCTAATTCTTAGATCTCTGATCCACTTTGAGTTGAATTTTGTGCATAGTGAGAGATAAAGCCTTAAATTTATATTGTTGCATATGGATTTCCAGTTTTCCCAGCACCATTTCCCAGCAACCATATTTGAAGAAGCTATCTTTTCTCCAATGTATATTTTTGGTGCCTTTGTCTAGTATGGGATAACTGTATTTATGTAGGTTTGTCTCTGTGCTCTCCATTCTGTACCATTGGTCTACAAATCTATTTTGGTACCAATACCATGCCATTTTTGTTACTATGGATTTTTAGTATATTGTAATGTCTGGTATTGTGATGCCACCTGCTTCACTCTTCTTTCTAAGAATTTCTTTGGCTATTCTGGGTCTCTTATTTTTCCAAATGAATTTCATGATGACTTTTTCTATTTCTTTAAGGAATATCATTGGGATTTTAATTGGAATTGCATTTAATTGGAATGGCATTTAATTCAATTGCATTGAATCTGTCTAGTGCTTTGGGTAGTATGGTCATTTTGATAATATTGATTCTGCCTATCCAAGAGCATGGGAGATCTTTTCATCTTTTAAGATCTTCTTAAATTTCTTTCTTTGGTGTCCTGTAGTTTTTATTATAAAGGTCTTTCATAAAGACCTTTTGTTAAATTGATTTCTGAGTATTGTATTTTTTTGAGGCTGTTGTGAATGGGATAGTTTTCCTCATTTCTAGAGAATGCATCACTGATGTGTAAAATGCATTTGGTTTATGAGTATTTATTTTATTATTTTTTTAATTTTTTTTTAGTTGTTGATGGATTTTTATTTTATTTATTTATTATTTATATGTGGTGCTGAGGCTTAAACCCAGTGCCTCACGCATGCTAGGCAAGCGCTCTACCACTGAGCTACAGCCCCAGACCCAATGGGTATTTTTTTTAGTATCCTGCTACTTTGCTGAATTTATTTATTAATTCTAGAAGTTTTCTGGGTGGAATATTTGAATCCTGTAAGCATAGAATCATGTTGGTGGCAGATAATGATAGTTTAAGTTCTTATTTTCTTATTCATATCTCTTTAATTTCTTTTATCCATCTAATTGCTCTGGCTAGAGTTTCAAGGACAATGTTGAATAGGGGTGATGAAAAAAGGTATCCCTGTCCCCATATTTAGAGGGAATTCTTTCTATTTTTCTCCATTTAGGATGATGTTGGCCTTAAGTTTAGCATAGAAAACTTTTGCAATATTGAGGTGTGTTTCTACTATCCCTAGTTTTTCTTAGTATTTTGAACATAAAAGGGTGCTGTATTTTGTTAAATTGATATAATCATGATTCTTATCTTTAAGTCTATTGATGTGATGAATTACATTTATTGATTTCCATATGTTGAACCAACCTTGCATCCCTGGCATAAACCCCACTTGATTATGGTGCACTATTTTTTTTTTAACAATTTTTTTTTTAGTTGTAGATGCACACAGTATCTTTATTTTTTTTTATGTGGTGCTGAGGATCGAACCCAGTGCCTCACGCATGTGAGACAAGTGCTCTACCACTGAGCCATAATCCCAGCCCCTATGGTGCACTATTTTTTAAATATGTTTTTGTATGAGATTTGCCAAAAATGTATTGATAATTTTTGCATCTATGTTCATCAGAGATATTAGTCTGAGAATTTCTTTCTTTGATATGTGTCTGTCTAGTTTTGGTATAAAGGTGATATTAGCCTCATAGAATGTATTTGGAAGGGTTCCCTCCTTTTCTATTTCATAGAATAATTTGAGGAGTATTGGTATTAACTATTATTTGTAGGTCTGGTAGGTTGAGAATCTGTCTGGTCCTGGGCTTTTCTTTGTTGGTAGACTTTTGATGGTATCTTCTATTTTCTTGTTTGAAATTGATCTGTTGAAGTTGTGTATATCCTCTGCTTCAGATTGGATAGGGCATATATCTCTCAATATTTTTAGTGTCTTTCTATTTGACTGGAGTATAAATTTTCAAAATAGTTTCTAATTATCATTTGTATTTCAGAAGTGTCTGTCATGATATTTCTTTTTTCATCACAAATTTTAGTAATTTTAGTCTTTTCTCTTTTTTATTAGTATAG
Organism: Xerus rutilus; assembly: GCA_028644305.1. NCBI lineage: Eukaryota > Metazoa > Chordata > Mammalia > Rodentia > Sciuridae > Xerus > Xerus rutilus. Next base: position 33,397,683 of record CM053408.1, read on the forward strand.
TTAAAGGTTTATCAATTTTATTTATTTTGTCAAAGAATCACCTTTCATATTTTGTCATTTTTTTGAGTTGTTTCTTTTGTTTCAATTTCATTGATTTTAATTATTTTAAATTTCCTGTTTTCACTTCTTTTGGTGTTGGTTTTTTCCTCTTTTTCTAGGGTTTTAAAATGTAGTGTTAATTCATTTATTTGTTGACTTTTTCTTCTTTTAATGAATGAGCTTAATGCTATTGCATTTCCTTTTAGCATTGCCTTCATAGTGTCCCAAAGATTTTGACATGTTGTATTGTAGTTCTTATTTACCTCTATGAATTTTTTTTATCTCTTCCCTGATGTCTTCTGCTATCCATGCATCATTCAGTAGTTTCAGTCCTTGAAATTCTGTCTTCAAGGACTGAGGTTCTATTTTTAACACACTCTAATCTGTTAATGATGCCTTCAATTAAGTTTTAAACATAATTGATCATGTATTTTATTTCTAGAAGTTATGCTTTGTTTCTTTTCAGTACTTTAATTTCTTTATTAAAGTGATCTTTCGTCATTTTTATTTGCTTTCTTAATTCCTTAGATCTTCTTATGACTCATTGAATATCTTTGACAACCAGTTTATTATAATATTTCTTGAGTTTTTGTCTACCTTACTATTGGTGGGATCTTTTGATGGGGGATTGTGCATTTTGGGGGGAGATTTGTTTGCCTGTTCTCTCATGTTTTCAGAGGTCTTAGTCTTGTGCATCAAATGAGGTATATCCTCTACTTTTAAAATATGTCCTTTTATATGTAAGTATCTTATTTGTTCTGGTACTTCTTTCTGTTTTTGATGTATATGTAGATGCTAAAGGGTGGGACCTGAGTTTCCTCTCTTATTGTTCTTCCTTGGGTCCTTTTGTTGGTTTTCAGCTTTTGTCTTCCCAATTCTTTGAGTTGAAGTAAAGTCAGAGAATGTTTAGTTTAGCAGCAGAATCTCTAACCTGTGAACTTTTAGTGTCCCTGAAGGTTCTCAGCACCTTACAGAATGGGTGCAAAATAAACAATAATAACAACCATTACAGACAACATTGTTAAAGCAAATACCCAGATCCTCCTATAATGTTTTCAACATTAGTTGCTACCCCCCCTAAAAAGGAATTGTAGACTCAGCAATTGTCATCAGTGAAAACAATAGCCACAAACTAGCTCTGGCTTTAAAGCAAATCACAGGTGTCAACTATATCATCCACAGCAGTAATAATTGCATTGGTGCATGTGCATGCCCACACACAGAATAAAAAATAAAATAAAAAAACAATTTTAAAATCCCAAATATTAGTGAAGACTGAAGGAATATTCCCTACTGAGGTGGCCAAAATAGTTGACTACAATGAGTGGTCATTGTCTATGTCACAGTTTTTCTTTCCAGTTCTTCTTGAGTTAAATACTGATAGAAATAGCAAGGGGTGGGGTTTTCAACCCCTTCCTGTTTTTATGTTGCTTTCTGTGCTGCTGGTTGGGATGGCCTAAACTTGAAACTGTTTGATATAAGACTCTGTTTCCTTTCTCACCAGTATGATGTGGGATGGATTAGGAATTACTGTCAGTTGCTGTTTTGTTTATTTGGACCAGTTTGATGCACTCCCAGGGTACATGTTCTGCAGCATTCTCTGAGGGAAGTGCCAACAGGTGGCACTAAGGTCTAACCAGGCCTTAGATTTAATCAGGCTTTGTTGAGTGGTGCTTTTTGAAGAGACTAGAATGACCTACACCTAGGACTAGAGAATAGTCAATATCATCTTCAGGGATGGTTCTCAGGAGCCTCCCAAAATATCTAATCAAGGATGAGAGCCAATCTCAATCACTGCTGCCTAGGAGCATGACCTTCCCATTATTAGTCTCTGACTGTATTCACCTTCAGCCATTCAGACTCCTGGCCTGCTGCAGCTGGTCATGTGAGCCACCAGACATAAAGAAGAAAAGGATTGGACTCTCCGCTTTGATCTAATGACTCAAATCCTCTTGGATGTAGTCTACTTCGCACCCATTTCTCTCAAGTTCCATCAGGTACAGTGTAGCTTCCTCAAAAAGCTGTCAGGAGCCAGATGGTGACACATGCCTGTAATCCCAGCACTTTGGGAGGCAATGGAGAGGCGCTGAGCAACTCAGTGAGACCTCGTCTCTACATAAAACACAATATAAGGCTGGGGATGTGTCTCAGTGGTTGAGTACCCCGGAGTTCAATCCCTGGCACAAAAAAAAAAAAGCTGTCAGGATATTGTGACTGTGTGTGTGTGTGTGTGTGTGTGTGTGTGTGTGTTTGTTTTGTGATCTCCTGGGTGTTAGATTGGTTTAAGGTGGCTAAAGAAAAACAAAACACCAGGCAGCCCATGTGTGTGAGAGGAAGTTCTGTCACCAGCAGACAGTGACAACAATTCATGACTTCATGACTACCATCAATCAGCCAGTCCCCTGATCAACCCTAGGAGGACACGGGACTCCCCAAAACTTCCCTTTTCGGTCCCAACCCCTCCCTTTCCTATCCCAAACACATAAAACTTCCAAACCAGCTAAGCCTGTGCATGATTCTCCCTGACTGACTCTGTTGGATGGGGGAGTCTCACCTGGGAGCATATATTAATAAAGCCTTGGCCTCCTTTTGGTCATCATTATCTGACCTTACACTGGGTCCTGCAAACGCCATAGCAATATACTTTTTCCAAGATGGCTCCTGCCTTAGCTTTCCTTGGCCAGTTGAGATACAGAGCAAAGTTTTTAAGCATGAGTGCATAGTTTAGCCACTGTGTCAGTTAAGTTTTTGATCTCAGGTTTCTTCTTACCATGACTATGTTTCCTCTCTCTTTGGTGGTGAATTCACAACAGTGGCCACCAATGGCTTACAATGTTTTCTTTTTTGTTGTTTATTGGACCTAAAATTTTTGAGTCCTTAAGCCATTTTGAGTGTCCAATATTAAATTATAGTGAAATCTTTCTTTCACTCATCTTTCTGAGAAGCTGGCACCCATTGGTTTGGTCTTACTCCAGCTTAGAATGCAGCTTCCTCTGCTCTGCTAATTCTAAGTCAAGTCTCAATACTGATTCACTTGGGGGAAAATAAAAAGATTCAAATAATGCTCCTACCCTACATTTTGCAAAAAAAAAAAAGTAAAAAAAAAGAGAAAAAAACAGAAAAAGAAAAGAGAGCATAAAATTTGCTACAATTATGCAGTGAAATATGATAATGTAATAATGACTGAGAATTTACCTAAAGTAATGTGAGACATCAAACCACAAGTAAAAAAGAGTCAGAGAACACCAAACAGGAAAAATTCAGAAAAAATTCTAAAAACATGATTTTCTAGTTACACAAAATAAATGATGGAGAAAAATATTGTTGCCAATTATACCTCAATAAATTTGGAAAAAAATTAATAGATATAAGGAAATTATTTTCTCCAGTATTAACAAAAATTATATTCCCCAAAATTACATTCACTTAAGTTTTAGTGGAACACAAGCTTGTTATACTCTTACCATCTGAAGTAGTAAATACCACTTTCTCTCATTTTCAAAAGACTATAATTTTTCTTTGGTTCAGGATGAATACTTCATATTTTGGTGGAAAAAATTGCTTTGTTTCTTTTTGACTGCTAATGTATGTCACATTTCATATTCTCAGGCTTTTGCATTAGCAAACATGAGATTGTCTTAGCACAATAAAATATTTGAAACTTTTTAGAATGTTAGTAAATTAATGGTTTTGTTTTTAGTTTAAGAAAAAGATCAGTAAATTTAGGTATATTTTAATATATACTAACATCTATAGAGTTTTATACTTTCACAAAGCAATACAAATGATCATACTACCCAAAGTTGAAGTTGAAACACTACTTTTACCTAACATCATTGAACTATTCTCCCACAAATAATAAAGATACTTTAAGAGGAGTGATATTGTACTAGTGGTAGATTTTGTATCATCTTCAAATATGATTTTGTTTAATCTTAAATACTTAAGGAAGAACTTATGCTAGTTTTCTACAGTATCTTTCAGAATACAGAAGCAGAAAGAATAATCAAATAATTGCTAACTTATTCTAGGAGATTTTCAACATCATTCTAATACCAAATCTATCCAGATATTATTAGAAAACTATAGATCCATATCTATTATGAACACAGATGCAGAAATTCTCATCAAATAAATCCAAGAATATATAAAACCTATATGGCACCATGACCAAATGTAATTTATTCTAGATTTACAAGAATGATTAAATATTTGAAAATTGATTAATGAATCCATGATATCAATAGGCTAAAGAAGATAATTTATATGATTATATCAATAGATTCAGAAAAAGTGTTTGACTGAATTTGAAATCTACTCTATTATATCAACTCTCAGTAAATGAAGAATAGAAGGTAAGTTCCACAATGAGATAAAGACCTTCTATAAAAATCTTACAGTTATCATCATAATTAGTGATAAGTAGCTGTTTCTATGATAAGGAACATGGCAAGGATGTTTCTTTTCAATAGCATAGTGGTAATTCTAGATAATGCAAAGAGAAAAGGAAATAAAAGATATACAGATTGTAGAGAAATAAAACTGTTTGCAGATGATATATTCATTTGTATTGAGAACCAGAAAAATTGAACCCCAAACTCCTAGATTAATAAATGACTATATCAATTTTGTAGAGCACAAAGTTAATACACAAAAGTCATCACATATATGCAAGCAGTGAAAGAGTGAAATTGAAATTAAAAATACAATTTTTGCATAGAATCTCAAAAATGAAATAGGTATAAATCTAATAAAATATAACATCTCCATAAAGAAATTTTTTAAAAACTGTGATTGAAGAAATTAAATAATAACTAAATAAACTGAGAACAATTTCATGTTTATGGAAGGAAAACTACTTGTCAAGATTCAGTTATTCTCAACTTGATCTGCAGGTTCAATGCAATTCCAATAAAAATTTTAGCAAGTTATTGACAAGCTGGTTCTAAAATGTATTTGCAAAGGTAAAAGACCAAAAATAGCAGTTATGGATTAAATACTATGTGTCCTCCAAAAGCTCATGTTTGAATCAAAGGGATTATAAGAGGTTTGAAACAATTAGTGCATTAATCCCCTAATAGGGATTAACAGGGTAGTAATTGCAGGCAGGTAGTGTGTGGCTAGAGGATGTGAGTCCCTGGGGGCTGCCTTGGGGGTTTCTCTGTACTTCCTGCTGATAGGACTCCAGTTGTGTTCCTCTGCCACACACTTCTGCCAGGATATTCTGCCTCATCTCAGGCCCCAAGGAATAGAGTCAGTCATCTATGGACTGAGACCTCTGTAACCATGAACCTCTCTCCCCAAAATACAAAAACAAAAAACTTTTTCTTTCTAATTATGCTTGGCAGGTCTTTTGCATTACATCAGCAAAAATGTTGACCAAAATAATAACTAACACAACATTGAAGGAGAAGATAAAGTTGGAGGACTAATAACCTGACTTTTAAGACTTACTATAAAGCTATATTAATCAAGACCATATGATATAAGAATATATTGATATATCAATAGAACAGAATAGAGATCTCAGAAAAAGACTCATATAAATATGTTCATTTGATATTTGACAAAGACATAATTCAGTACAAAGGAGCAAAGATAGTTTTTCTTATTCTTTTTTTTTTTAAACAAATTGTGCTGGGTGAACTGGACATCTACAAGCAAAAAAACAAACACCAAAACCAATTAAAACAAACCCCACAGACCTTACACACTTTGTAAAAATTAGCTCAAAATGGATCATAAGCCTAAACATAAAAAACAAAGTATAAAACTCCTAGAAATTAACTTAAAATAAAATCTAAATGACATTGGGTTTAGCAATGACATTATTGATAAAACAATGAATGCATGGTCTGTGAAAGAAGTAACCAATAAGCAGGATTTGATTAATATTAAACATTTGTTCTCTATAAAAGATACTTTCAAGAAGATGAGAAGACAAGGTACAGACTAGAAGAAGATATTTAAAGACACATCTGATAAAATACTATTATCCTAAATACGTAAAAAAATTTTAAAACTTAACAGTAAGAAAATAAACAGCTTTATTAAAAAAATGAGCCAAAGAACTTACATTTTTCATGGTAGTGAATTTTTATTTTATGTTTCCTTGACTTCCATTTGAGTAAGTTTAACTTTCTCATACTAGAAATTCATCACCCTTGAAAAACTATTCAGTTTTACCTCATACTAAAATGGTTCACACTGGTGGCCAGAGATAAAAACTTGGAGTCATCTCTCCCACCTAGCAGATTGATTCCCTATTTTCCCAATGCTGGAATTAAAAGAATTATTTAGGTATTTACCTAAAATCTTAACATGATTTGCACCCTATTCCCTTATATATTCTGCTAGTTGCCATGCACATTTCTTCTTTTTCCTGACTCTCTATTTCTGCCTTAAGTCACCTTGAGGTAACCTCTAAGTTAAAATCTTTAAACTTCTTATTACAATGGCATATTAAATGTTTGCCTTGAACTTATAAAACCAGGAGCTACCCTAGGCTGGGATTTCTTTGAATAGCTGGAACAACATTAAGACCATCACTCAGCACCAATAATAACAATGTAATATTAAACTAGACATGGATCAGACAAGAGCCACAAAAGCATTTACTTCTAAAAACAATTTTTGCATGTGAGGAAATTCCTGGCCATTTGTTGGATAATTGATCTTCCAGGTTAAAGAAATGTCCTGTGAAAATCCCACTGAAAATTCTCAAATCTAGCTTCTGTTCATTCCCCATTAGGGAAATGGTGGTAACTGTTCTAATAGTGGAACTCCAATTTAGCTGGAGTTTCTAAAAACCATCACCAAAGAAGATATACTGATGAAAAATAAGCATATGGAAAAAATTCCTACATCATCTGTCATGAGAAAAATAAAATTAAAACACAAAAATGTACCACTACATGCCCATTAGAGTGGCCAAAATACGGAATACCAATAATATCAAATGCTGGTGGGAATGAAGACCAATAACTTTCATTCATTGTTAGCTGTAATGCAAAATTGTAGAGCCACTTTGTAGTTTCTTATGAAACTTACCCTTACTATATGATTCAGCATTTGAACTGCTTGTTATTCTTTCTTCAAAGCTTTTCAAACGGAAACTTACACATACCCCAAAACATACACAAGGATCTTTATAGAACCTTTTTTCATAGTTGCCCAAATTTAGAAGCCACCAATATGTATTCAATAGATGAATGAATATAAAGTTCTGTTTCCATACAATGGAAATGAGCTATTAATCCATAAAATGATGAAGTAAAAACATACATATTATTTAGGGAAAGGAAGACAGTCTGAAAAGGTACACACTGTATGATTTCAACTACATGACATTTTGGAAAAGGTAAAACTATGGAGATAGTAAAAAGATCAGTGGTTACTGGGAGATGTAGCACAAAGGGTATTTTAGGAATGTGAAACTACTCTATAAAATACTATAAAGATGGACAATTGTTATTGTACTTTTGCTCAAACATATAGCATGCACTACATGAAAACTGAACTCTAATGCAACCTGTGGACTTTAGCAATAATGATGCATGGATATGAGTTGTAACAAAAGTACCAATATGGAGGTGGAAAATAATAACGCAGAAGGTTATATATGAATGAGGACAAGGAGTATATGGGAATTCTCTTCACCTTACATTGAATTTTGCTGTGAATCCCAAACTTCTCTTAAAAAAAATAAAACCTATGAAGAAAAAATACAAGCAAGATATCAGCAATGATTGCTAATCTTCAAAATCAAAACAAATTTTGATCCCAAATCCTCAAAATAGTACAACCATAAAACATAAATTCTAAAAGAATAAGGGTTTTCTCCACAAAGGAAATAGAAAATCTTGTAGAAAACAAAGTTCCTTTTTAGTAGCTAATCTCCCTTCCATTACCTCTTCCAACTACTACTGCTACTTCGCTATTCAGTAGGCAAAAACATTAAACCTCAGATGATACTTTGATAGTTTGATAGTTCTATAGTTTTATCTATAAGTATTTCCTACACAGGTACTAAGTAATAGAAAATGAACTTTTTTGGGGCTTATATTTTACACACACACATACACACCTAGATAGAAAAGAGATCTACATTGCTTTACTCTGTTAATATATTTGGGTACAAAATAATGAACTGTAAAAGTAATTCACATAAAGCTATTAATATTATTTCATTTACCATAATGTATAAAAATAACTCATTTTCTTCTTCAACTTCCATTAAGTAAACACACTATTCTAAAAATATTTCTAGCAAGTTCACATTATATAATAGTGTTCACTAGAGAGATTTTTCTCATGAGTAAACCTGAACATACTCTATACTTTTTTCTTATAGGGGTTGATTTTGAATAGTTCCAGTGTTTTAGTTACCTTTTTCTTTTTTGTTACCAAAAGACCTATCAACAACATAGAGGACAGAAATTTTATTTAGACTTCGCAGCTTCGGATGTCTCAGGCCATAAAAGACCAACTCCATAGCGCTGGGCCTGAAGTGATGCAGAAAATCATGACAGCAGGGCATGGTGGAGGAAAGCAACTCAGAACATGGCAATTGGGAAGCAGAGAAAACTCCATCCATCAGGGATAAAATATAAACCTCAGGGGCATTTCCCCAGTGACCCACATTCTCTATCCACTCCCCACCTTACAGTTATGACCCTAGTTAATCCATATCAATGTATTAATGCACTGATTCGATTAAACTCTCATAACCCAATCATTTAATTTGTAAACTTCTTTCAAGTGTCTTACACATGAGCTTTGGTGGTATACCTCATATCTAAATAATAACACACACAGATATTTTTGTTATTTCTCTTCTGTTCTGAGCTGCTGCTTTTGGTGTTCTCTTTCCTTTCTAATTCATAAAGTGCCTTCCTTGGGTGTTTCATCAGGACTATTTCTTATAGTCACCACTGACCTTTAATTTTTGCCACAGACAAGTTGATTATTAATATCATTAAATAAAACTATTCAGTAGGGCATTGTTATGCTGCATTATTAGTAAATTATAATCATTTTAACATTAATTTTCTTAAAATTTACTATTTGCAAATATATTACCAAATATATGTTTACATGAACTGTGCATATTGAACAACTCTTTTATGAACGTATGTTTTTCTTTCTTGGAAATTCTTCTTTAAAGCATATATTTGCTTTTGTTGTTATTATTCAAAATCAAATTGTCACATTGAAGCAAAAAGTTGTAGTAAATGATTTTAATTACATAGTAAGCAATTCAAATAAAATCCATGGTGATTTACATGGTAACTATAACATGTCTGGACTGCATACATTACCCACCTACCATCTCTACCAAATTAAGACTTAGTTTTTATATTCATTTTTTGTTACCTCAATAAACAAATTAGTTTTTCCTTATATGCTATAATGTGGAAAGACATTATACTATAGAAAATTATTACAAGTGAAATCAAAAACTGTAAATACAAATCTTCCATGTACTACTTACTAGCCATATAATTCAGAAAAATGCATTTACCATCAAGTTTTTGTGCTCACAAGAATAGCACATAATCCTTAAAAAATATATCTAAATACATACAATGGTACCTGTCAGTGGACCATACATTTTATTGTTTTATTAAAAAACCATCATTTTTAAAGTGAAGGTTTTGGAAATATTTATTACAAGAAAAGAAGGAACAGAAGATCCAAAAGAGAAAGAAAGTGATTATCTTAGAGTACTAAGAAAATTAAGAAAATTTCAACCTGTATTCACAATTGTCTATTCAAAATTGAACTTCATTTAGATATAGATATCTGTACTTCACTCCAATTCTACTAAATCATAATTCTTTTTTATTTGTTCTAATTAGTTATACATGACAGTACAATGCATTTTTACACATCATACATAAATGGAGTATAACTTCTCATTCTTCTGGTTGTAGATGATGTAGAATCACATCTGTAATGTAGTCATTTATGCACATAGGGTAATAAAGTCAAATTCATTCTATTATCCTTCCTAACCCCATATCCCCTCCCCTCGCTTCACTTCCCTCTACCTAATCCAAAGTACCTCTATTCTTCCGTAGCTTCTCCTTAATGTGAATTAGCATCTATATATCAGAGAAAATATTTAGCCTTTAGTTTTTTGAGACTGGCTTATTTTGCTTCGCATGATAATCTCCAGCTGCATCCATTTACCTGAAAATACCTTAATTGCATTCTTATTTAAGGCTGAGTAATATTCTATCAGTATATATAACTCATTTTTTTATCCTTTCTTCTGTTGAAGGACATCTATGTTAATTCCACAGTTTAGCTATTGTGAATTGAGCTGCTATACTGATGTAGTTGTGTCACTGTAGCACACTAATTTTAAGTCCTTTGAGTATAAACTAAGGAGTGAGAAAGCTGGGTCAAATGGTGGTTCCATTCTAAGTTTTTTGAGGAATCTCCACATTGCTTTCCAGATTGGTTGCACAAATTTGTAGTCCCACCAGCAATGTATGAGTATTCTTTTTCCTCCACATCCTTGCCAACATTTATTGTTGCTTGTATTCTTGATCATTACCATTCTGACTGAAGTGAGCTGAAGTCTTAGTTTGATTGGTATTTCTCTAATTGCTAGAGATATTGAACATTTTTTATATATTTGTAGATAGATTGTATTTTTTTCTTATGTGAAGAGTCTGTTCAGTTCCTTAGCTCATTTATTTGTTGGGTTATTTGTTTTCTTGGTGTTAAGTTTTTTGAATTCTTTATAAGTCCTGGAGATTAATGCTCTATCTGAGGTGCATATGATAATTTTTTTCCAATTCTGTAGGTTCTCTCTTTATGTTCTTGATTGTTTTCTTTGCTGAGAAGAAGCTTTTTAGTTTGAATCCATCCCATTTTTTGATTCTTGATTTTATTTTTTGTGCTTTAGGAGTCTTGTTAAGAAAGTCAGTTTCTAAGCTTACATGGTGAAGATTTGGGCCTACTTTTTTCTTATATTAGGCAAAAGGTCTCTGTTCTAGTGCCTAAATATTTGATCCACTTTGAGTTGAGTTTTGTGTAGGGTGAGAGATAGAAGTTTAATTTTATTTTGCCGTATATAGATTGTTGAGGAGGCTATCTTTTCCTCAATGAATGTTTTGGCACTTTTTTCTAGTATGAGATAACTGTTTACATGGGTTTGTCTTTATGTCTTCTATTCTGTACCATTGGTCTATATGTCTATTTTGGTGCCAGTACCATGCCATTTTTGTTACTATTACTCTGTGGTATATTTTAAGTCTGGTATGTGATGCCTACTCCTTTATTCTTCTTGCTAAGAAAGGTTTTGGCAATTCTGGGTCTCTTATTTTTCCAAATGAATTCTGTGATTGCTTTTCCCAGTTCTGTGAAGGATGTCATTGATATTTTAATAGGAATTGCATTAAATCTGTATAGTGATTTTGGTAATATGGTCATTTTGACAATATTAATTCTGCCTATCCAGGAGCATGAGAGGTCTTTTCATATCCTAAGGTCTTCTTCAGTTTCTATCTTGAGTGTTCTGTAGTTTTATTGTAGAGGTCTTTCACTTCTTCTGTTAGATTTATTTGTTTTTGACGCTATTCTAAATGGGGTAATTTTCCTAATTTCTCTTGCAGTGGATTCATCATTGATCTATAGAAGTGTTTGATTTATGGGTGTTGATTTTATATCCTGCTAATTGCTGAATTCACTACTAGTTCTAGATGTTTTCTGGTGTTTTTTTTTTTTTTTTTTGGATCTTCTAATTATTGAATCATGTCACCAGCAAATATCTATAGTTTGAGTTCTTCTTTTCTTATTCATATCCCTTTAATTTCTTTCTTATGTCAGTTGCTCTGGCTAAAGTTTTAAGGACTATGTTGAATAGAAATGATGAAAGAGGGCCTCCTCATCTTGTTCCAGTTTTTAGGGGAAATACTTCCAATTTTATTCCAATTAAAATGATGTTGGCCTTGGGATTATCATAGATAGTTTATAAAATGTTGATGTGTGTTCCTAGTATCCCTAGTTTTTCTAGTGTTTTAAAAATAAAGGGGTATTCTACTTTGTCAAATGCTTTTTTTGCATCTATTGAGATGATCATATGATTCTTATCTTTAAGTCAATTGATGTGATGAAGTATGTTTATTGATTTCTGTATGTTGAACCAACCTTGCATCCTTGGGATGAACCCCATTTGATCATGGTACATTATCTTCTTAATATGTTTTTGTATACAGTTTACCAGAATTTTATTCAGAATTTTTTATCCATATTTCTCAAGGATATTGGTCTGAAGTTTTATTTTCTTGATGTGTCTGTGTTTGATTTCGGTATCAGGGTGACACTAGCTTCATAGAATGAGTTTGGAGGGGCTCCCTCCTTTTCTATTTCATGGAATAATTTGAGGAGTATTGGTATTAATTCTTCTTTGAAGATCTTGTGTAACTCAGTTGAGAATGAGCTTTCATGATTGGTAGGCTTTTGATGGCATCTTCCATTTCATTGGTTGATCTGTTTAAACTGTGTATGTCCTCCTAACTAAATCATAATTCTTAACATGACTTACAATATATGTAATTTCAGTTACCTCCCCAGGATATTCTAAATTGTTTATACTGCATCATTGAACTGAAGAGACAAAAATTCAATTCTAAAATCTATAAGCTAACTATAGATCAAGTACAATGTAAATTGTTTGTATCTACAAATTTTGTGATTTTGTGTTAATATTAGAATTAGAATTTTCCATTGTAAACACTAAAACTGCAGTGAAACATAAATTTGATGCTCTTACTTAGTTCTGTTAATTAATCTAAAATTATTTTCCAATTTTCTTATGCAAACTGAAAGACTATTGAGATCATAAAATAAATATTTTAAAAAAATTTTGATGACCCTTAATTATTTTTCATCGAAAACTTGGAAAATATTTTGTTTAGAAATTTTATAAAAATTAAATTTAATGTATTTGAATTTTGCTATACATTTTAATAGTACTGTCATATAAATTTTTATAACAATGTAAAAATGAATTTTTTCACCAAAATATGTGGAGATGTCTCCTAAGCACTCTAGTTGATTCTACCGTGCAAGGGAAAGACCATTTTCTTAGCATATATTTCTAAGCATTATTTAAGGAACAGCAAGTTTGTTCAACTAATACTTCTCCACAGTACCCTGGAAAAATTATAACCTTTAATGTTTTATTATAGCATAATATTTTTTTAAAAATATACATGTCCATGTCTCTAACTTTTGGAATGTGTGGAATATTGTTATATTGTGAGTAATTATTCATCAGGCAACCTCAGAATAAATTACTAATATGAATGGACATATTTTTCATCTCCTACAGTAAAGAAGCTGATATTTATAAGAGCAGTGCTAAGCATAAAGTTCCTGCTGCATTTTCAGAATGAAAAAAATGCACCATATCACAGTCCAACATAAATCCATAAGGTATTTGGCCAAAGTATGTTGTTCAACATCAACCTTTCCAAGGTTAAATGATCTGTGAAGAAAGTACAAGAGTTAAGGACAAGCCAGACCAAACGTTAAAACTCTCATAATCTTTGTTTCCATCTATCTGACTTTGTGCTTGGTACAAGTGTTGTTAGTCGCAGAAGAAAAATCACTGATTTGTAGAGGGTACATTTCTTCATATTTACTTGCAATAAACATGGAAGTGACACCAACTTACTGCCGCATCCTCTGGGAAGACAATTATTCTGCATGAACAGACCAATAATAGAAACAGTTATGTACATGGTCTCCTGAAACCTGAATTTCATTTGAACCAGTGCTAGTCAATTAGAATGGCTCTCATGTTTCCAGTGACTTCTGGACCCCATATATATTTTGGTCTTATTGCTATTCCTCAAATTGTCTCAGATAAACAGTTAAATGTCACATATTCACTACAAAGGTTTGGATCAGCTCAATTTTCAACATCTACATAATTCACTTTTGGAATTACATCAGAGAAAGTGTCATGGAGATATTGTTCTGCAGGGGCACATCCAGATGTTCCCATTGGGCTTGGAGAGGGACTATCAACCAAAATAGGTTTTCTTTCCTGGCAGAGTCTGGCTCAGGTTCTGGCTCTAGCTCTGGCTCCAGCACACACACTGGCACTTTTTTTAGAGGTTACCTAAGTTGTTTTTGTTTTTTTGTTTGTTTGTTTGTTTGTTTTGGTGCTGGGCATTGAAACCAGGGCCTTGTGCATGCTAGGCAAGAATTCTACCAACAGAGCTACATCCCCACCCCCTAGAGGTTACCTAAGTTTTTAGCAATAACTTTTCCAATAGCTTTTCCCCTTTTTTCAAAGGCACTCTGTCTTGTAGTGGTTCACTTTGTTCCCAGGCTGTTCTTGAACTTAACCCTGGGTTCAAAGGCTGACTGTAGCAGTGGCCACAAGTATGGGTTTTACACCTGCAATAATGATATGATCTTACTTTCAGTATTAATGTTCTAGGTTACAAGGTCTATTCTACAGCCTTCACTTGTCACTTTCCTCCCAGAACCTCTTTATTCACCTACTGGGGGATTTCCTCTGAAGTCCAGGACAGTCCCTGGTAACTCAAAGCACCATGGCTTTCTCTTCACCAGGCAGTTGCTTAGGGGAAGAAGCAGAAATGCTAGTCTGCTTCTTGCTTTGAGTTACTTAAGAAAGGTGAAACATCTTAGCATAAGGAAAATAAAATTCTTTTTTTTTTTTTTGGTACTGGATATTGAACTCAGGGGCACTCAACCATTGAGCCACATTCCCAGCTCTATTTTGTGTTTTATTTAGAGACAAGGTCTCACTGAGTTGCTTAGCACCTTGCCATTACTCAGGCTGGCTTTGAACTTGCGATTCTCCTGTCTCAGCTTCCCTAAGTTCTGGGATTACAGGCTTGCGCCACCGCGCCTAGCTAATAAAATTCTTTAATAAGGACTGCTGAGAAGCTGTGAGCTTACTTCTTTTCAATCTTTTTTTTTATTAAAATATTTATTTTGGTTGTTGACAGATTTTTATTGATTTTGTTTATTTATATGTGATACTGAGAATTGAACCCAGTGCCTCACACATACTAGGCAAGCGCTCTACCACTGAGCCACAACTCCAGCCCTCAACCTTTTCTTTTTATTCATTCTTCTGAAATACATTTTCCAGAGGTGTTTTAATATTTTTTAAAAATCAACTTTAATTTTTCAGTTATTTGGAACCACAGATTTCACAACAGACTGCAATGTTTCTATTATGCCTTTTTATTCACTATACTGAGTTGCTTATGCTCTTTATATAAAGGTTTTGTCAAATTAACTGTCTTTATATAAGCAATAAGTTTTAGAAAAGGTTTTTGACTATTGAAGAACATATAAAGCGAGTCTAGGTAGATAATAGCTCATGAATTGCACTTTTTGTTAAGTACTCCATATGATTAAATTTAAATGAACAAATATCTGGATTTTTGTTATTATTAGACATTAGTCTAATTAGATATTAATCTGCTCCTTTTCTTAAATTATATTTGTGTTGCTATAGTTGTAGCAACATTATTTTAAAAAGTCAGCATGATTTTCATTGTTTCAAACCCTTTACATAAAATTTAAAAAACCTGAAATTTATAAACATTAAAATAAATTTCTTATGTCATATCTTGTAGCAAGCAGGACCAAATGAGGTGTACCAGGAAAATTGTCAACTGAAATATTTTACACTGATGTAGACTTTGAAGATCATTACACAGAATATTCTATAATTTAAATTTTACTAGATTTAAATGCCTCATTTTAAGGGATGAAAGATTGTGTGTTATGTGCTTTATTTTCAAGAAACTACATTTGCAAATAAAGTTTTGCATGTGAGAAACACTTTTTTCCAACAAATTCCACTATAACCCACATTTACTAGTATCTTTATAGCATTTATGTTAAAGAAATTATGTTGACTCTGATAGAAACTGTCACTAAGCTTCAAAGAAGTGTCTTTACTACCTATTTGTAATGAGAATGATTTGAAAAGATAATAAAAGAACTTTGTATTAGGTATCTTACTTTCACTGTGGCTGAAACTGTCTTGTTATTTACTGAACCCCTGCCCCTTTGCTCAAAGGAACTATCTTTAACCTCCTTATCTACTATAAACCTAAGAGTGAGTTTTAGACAGTGGAAAGTAGAAAAAACAATGTTCTGCACTTGAAATTATTGCCTATAAAAATTATTGTGTGATACTATACTCCATGTTTTTTCATATATAGCAGGTAAATGTAGATATCCTAGCTAAATAAAATTCACAAGTTAAAATGTCAGAACTTTGACTGACGTATGTCATTGAATACTACATGGAAAAGAACCTCTATAGCATGCTAACTTGTCTTTATGTGAAAAAAATAAGCAGATTGTACTAAGTATTAAAAAGAGTGTGATATCTATAGGGCTGTTTAAGAAAAAAAAATTGTATCACACACACACACACACACACACACACACACACACACACACACACCAGGGCTAAAAAATAGCTGCCCTGAACTCAATTCCCTACAGAATCAAGTGGAAGAACTACATTAAATCTCAGTTTTTCCTCCAGGATCTAAGTTCTAGCAATTTGGTAAATAGCTGGAACTAAGTAATTTGTTCTTTACTAGCAAGGAATCTCCCAAACTCACTTCATATAAACGGGAAAGCCAAACATGGGATCCCCTATCAGAAACAAATCTTTATAATATATTCACTTGAGCCCTGGTCCAAGAATATCTTTCTACAGGATGCCTAGAGAATAGAGGGTGTGTTTCCATGCCCATTCTCATGCCTCGCAATAAACAAGATCACTGGGCTTTAACAACATCATTTATTAACATTACAACTCTGTGGTTTCACTCTTCATAACAATTACATTTAGAAATATATTAGAATTATAAGAAATATTTTATTATTTAATTTAGCCATTCATTAGAATGGTACAGAATATACTAATTCACTGCTTATACTAATTATCTATTTGTTGCTCACTCCATAATACATTTTGTTATGGTTTGGATATGACGTGTCTCCCATAAGCTCCTTGGTTAATACAAGGATATTCAGAGACAAAATGATTATATTATAAGAGCTGTAATGTAATCAGTCCATCCTACTTTGAATGAGCTGACTGAGCGGTAACTGTAGGCAGGTGAGTCAGCAGGAATGGGTCATGGAAGGGGCCATCTTCCTCTGGCCCCTTCCCTACTCTGTTTTGAACCCCACAATGAGCTGAGAAGCTTTCCTTCTCTGTGTACTTCCACCATGATGTGCTGCTTTACCTTTAGCCCAGAGTAATGGTGTCAGCTGTCAATAGTTGGAAACTGTGAGTTCCAAATAAAAATTTCCTCTTCTAGGTTGTGCTTGTCAGGTATTTTGGTCACGGTAATGCAAAAACATAGCAAAACACATTTAGAGGTACTTTGCATGCTATCATTACATTTCTCTCTCTTTGATGTTTACATCTTGCTATAATTTGAATGTTAAATGGTACTCAAAGTTTTACAGGTTAAAGACATGCTCCCCAGTGTGGTACTCTTGATGATGCTACAGATATTTAGGAGTTAAAGCCTAGTGAGAGGTCTTTAGGTTATTGCAGGCATGCTACCAAAGAAGAGAGTTGGGCAATGGCCATCCTATTTCTCTGTGCTACTGGCTCCTAATGTATGTGGTATGCTCTACTACACTTGTCCACAATTATGTTCTGCTTTTGCCAGATTCTAAAAGCAATAAGGTCATCTGATTTTGGACTAGAACTTTCAGAACTGTAGGCCAAAATAAACTTTTTCTTATTATAAGTTAATTACCTGAGGAATTTCATTTTAGCAATACAAAGTGGATTAACACACATTTGATCTGGGGGAGAAGAAAAATTGTTTAATATATCAAATATTCTAACAATAAGAGACATGTCAAAATATATAGAACACATACATAAAATAATATATAATTCTTGCATAAAATATTTATTAGCTTCAAAATACTAATAAATTTTAAGATAGATGATTTAAATATAAAAACAAGCATTGAAGAACATAAAAACAGCAAAAAAATTTGAAAGTCTAAGTAAATAATCACTGAAAGAAAAATAACTGCCATATAAGAATACTATACATGGCAAAACTGATGGAGAGACAGGCTTTCAAACTAAACCTGATGGACATTATCACAAATAGGCCTGCCTTATATTATTTGACATAGAGAATTTTTCAAGTTGAAATGAATGAATAACAACAGCAATACAAAATATGTTGATGTGTAAAACCTACTAATAAAAATAAATACATAGAAAAATACAGAATATTGTAATATAATACTGATGGTGTGTAAATCATTTTTAATTTTAGTGTAAACTTTAGAGTTTAAAAGTATTTAACTATAAAATTATTAAGAAATTATATAAATAAAGGATATGCAATATAAATATAAGTACTTGTGAAATCAATAATGTAAAATGGGAGTAGGAGTGAGAATTAAGTGCAGTTGTATATAATTAAAGTTGTTTTGAGCTTAAAGTAGCAACTTCAATTATTTATAAAATAAAATTTAAAAAAACACTTAAATAACATGTTTTAAGCCAATATCTTGACAGAAACAAAGAAGATACCTGTAGTAGTTACCCAAAGAAAAATATAAAAGATTGAAAAAATTTCATTAGAAAAATCAACAAATTTTAAAGAGGATAGTAAGCAATTAAAAGAGAAGCAACAAAACTGTAAGATAGAGCTGGGGATATGGCTCAGCAGTGCAGTAATGTCCTGGCATGTACAAGGCACTGGGATTGATAACCAGAACCAGTTAAAATGAAACTCTAAGGCATAGAAAATAATTTAATCTATTCATTTTACAGAAGGTTATCATGCAAAATATATGAGGAATTTATAAACCAAAAATTCAAACAAGTGTGTACGTGGAAGCTAGAGCAAAATAAAGGAAAGCAGTTGGGGTGTGGGGATCAGATATCACAAAGATATAGCTAACATCAATGGAGTAGAAGAAGATCAAGACTAAAGGAGGAGAGACAGGAATGGTGAGGAAGTAGGAAAGGTGAGGAAATATGGAATAAATTTAACCAATTCATATATATATATGAATATACCACAGGGAATTTCACCTTTATGTACCTGTGCAAAGTATGAATCAAAAACTCATAAATAGACAAATCAAAGGAATTTTGGTAGAGTAAGGGAAGAAGAATAGGGTAAAGGAGATGGAGATGCAAAGGAAGGGGAACAGGGATTTTATTGAATTCCATGAATTATTATTTTGTCAAAATAAACTCAAGTACTATGTATAACTATAATGCTACAATAAAAACAAGCAAGTGAAATAAAAATGGACAAATGAGGGACTGGGATTGTAGCTCAGTGGTAGAGCACTTGCCTCGCATGCGTGAGGCCCTGGGTTCGATCCTCAGCACCACATACAAAGCAATAAAATAAAGACATTGTGTCCATCTACAACTAAAAAAATTTTTTAAAAAATGGACAAATGACCTGAAGGAACACTTCTCAAAAGAAAAAAATGCCAAAATACTAATGGCAAAAAGAATTTTAAAAAGTTCATCATCATTAGTCATCAGGAGAATGAAAAACTACAAATGAAATGTTATCTCACCCCAGTTAGAATGGCTATTAATAAAATATTAGAAAATATTGGTGAGCAAGTGGAGAAGAAGGAATTCTATTTACTGTTAGCGTTAGAGAGCACAACATGAAGAATTATATAAAACAAAAATGAATCCACTATATTATCTTTTCTTTTGGAAAAGAAAATGAAATAAACACCATAAATAAATGCCTGCACACCCATGTTTATTACAGCACTAACATAAGATATGGGATCAGCGTAAGTAGTCATCCACAGACAAATGGATAAAAAAGTGTTGTATATATACACAAAGGAATATCATTCATGCATAAAGAAGAGTGAAATCCTGTAATGTGCAGCAAAATGTGTGGAATCAGAGGAAATTATATTAAATAAGCCAGATGCAGGAATACAAGTAACACATGTTCTCTCTCATAAGTGGAAGTATCAAAGTAGAATACTGATTACTAGAGATTGAGAAGAGTAGGGAATGAAGAGTGGGAAAAGTGTGATTGGTTTTAATCAATGCATATATAGAAGTACACACTGAATCCCAGTATGCATAGTTACTATGTGTTGATAAGAAAATATGACAATAGTAAATTCTTCATATTAAAAATTACTTAAACATATATGGATTAAATGCCATAATCAAAAGGTATTGAGTGTCTTAACTGATAAAAAATTAAAACTCTGTTCTTCAAGAGACTCAATTTAGGTTTAAAGCTGAAAGGTAAAGGAATGGAAAAGATATTTCACACAAATGGTAACGAAGAGAGTGACGGCATAAAATCTTTAAATTAGAAAATAAAACTGTCCTACAAGACAAAAAGTCATCATATAATGATAGATGGTCAATATGTCAAGAAGTTATAACAATTGTAAAAATATATGCACTCTACATGAGATATTTAAGCATAGAAAAGCAAATAGTACAGAGAAACAACAAACATATAAACTAGGGAGCTTTGAAACCCCATTTTCAACCATGGATAGATAATCCAGAAAAAATATCAGTAAGAAAAAAGAAAGCTTAAATAAAACCATGGACCAAATGCAACTAAGAAACATATACAATAATGAAGAGTATACATTCTTTTTGAGTATATTCCAGGATTTTTGTGGATTGACTTTGTATCCTGCTACATTGTTAGATTTATTTATTGATGTTAATGTGTTTTTGTGGATTGCAGAGATTTTTTTACACAAAACCATGTCATGATATGAATAAAGATGAATTTAGTTTTTCCTTCTTCAAAATGAATTAAATTTATTTACTTTTTTCTTAGCTTATTCTACTGAATACAACCTCAAGTTTAATGTTGAATGAAAATAGTATAAAACAGTGGAGTAAGTCCTCTTTCTTGATTTTGCTATAGCTATAAAATCTCAGTTTACAAGACAGTGTGATATTGCCAATCAAACAAAAAATAGATCAATGAAAAAGAATTGATAGTTCAAAAACTAAAATTATTAGATATCAAGAATGAGATAAAATTATTGTGATCCTTCATCAGACAAAATGTTCTTCATAATATATAAAAGCTTGATTTATAAAATATGTTACCAAATTAGATTTATCAGAATTAAGAACCTTTGTTCTGAAAAAGTGTTAAAATTAAACCCATTATTTGTGCAATTAATGAGCTAATATTTATAATAATAAAAGGATACCTTGTAATAGGAAAAGATATACTTTTAAGAGAACAAAGAGACAAGCAATATAGAGAAAGTAATTGCAATTTCCTTAAAGTTATAAAGGAATTTATGTTAAAAATAACATTCAAAATTCAATTATAAAATAATACCAAAATGGAAACATTGAAAACATTTGAAAAGACACCTTACCAATGAAGTATGGTTTCTATACAGTTATGTGAATAAAAAATTTATAATTATCATCATTAGTAAATTCCAATTAATATTTCAGCTACTTAATATTATACAACTGCAAATAATGTCTGAAATTAAAATGAAAAATATATAGTTGTATGTATATATATATATATATATATACATATATATTTGTATGCATACACAAATCAATCACAATTCCTTTATTTTGTAGAAAGTACTAATGAACTTTCGATATTCTCCAGAAGTTGGAAAACAATTTCTACTCCCACAATGAAAATTAAGTATTTTTTTATTCAGAAACATGAATGTGTAGGACTTATAACTTTAGTTCTATAGTTTCATCTCCATGTCAAAACAAAACACAAGATTTAAACTCATTGATCAGGATCTTGAATACTCTTTTCACTTTCATTGAGCAAATATATTTTCTTTTCATAAACAAGCTGAGCAACAACAAGCAAAATAGAAATATGAAGTTTCCTTATTATCTTTTGTATACACATGTAGATGTAGGTATAATATAAACATTATATATACAGAGATTTCTTCCAGGAATTTGATTTATTAATTGTAAGAGCTGTTAAACAGTGTCTATAAGGCTGTTTTCTTTACAGCAGATGTTGGAACTTGAAATCCACAATATACAGCAAAGTGGGAAAGAGCAAGAACAGGTGGAAATTCTCAAACATAAATTGGAATCCACCAGAATGGGCTGTAACCAGTGTGTTGTTGACTTCAACCGTGAATATATAGTGGAAGACAGGACCTTTGTCAAAGAATTAAACTTATAGTCTAGAACTTCAATTATAAAATTCCAAATTCTGCACTCTAACATTTAAGCTATGGCCCAAGAGTAAAATCAGAATCTTTAAAACTCACCAGTATAGACATAAAAGAGCTCATTTTTTGCTAGTAGGCAGAGAATTCTTACTAATTTGAGTTCAGAATGCACAAAAAGAAAAACAAATAAAAAAGTCTAACACACCAGATTTTCCATTGTCTCTTGCCCTAAAGAAAATAGATCTCTGTATACCATTTATCCAATTACAAAAATAATCAAGCAGCCAGACTATAAAACCATGTTCTTTATCATGCTGCCAATACTAGTTATCTACTTTAAGTGAATAAAAAACAAAAAAGTCCTAATAGAGCTCTATATTCAGGGAACCAAGAAATGACACACCTCAGCCTCAAGTGACAAAGAGGTACACTTCCCAGGTTTAAAAAAGCTTCCTGGTTCCCTTGGGTGAATCCAGTGGACATTTTAGTAGATCATCATTTCTCAAGAAAATATCTGACTCATAAAGATATAAAAATGAACGTGTTAAATATTTTATTTAGTTAATTAATGAGAAAACTAATCAAAGTGGAATACAAAAAATACATTTGTAGCTTCAGAATATTGACAAGAATATGCAAGTGGATCCCAAACTCCTCTGTGGGTACACAAGTGCAAGAGTGAGAAGATTAATCCTCCCTCTTATAATTCCTTTTATGTTTATATAAAAATGTTAGCTATTTTGCATTGCTGTCAGTTATCAACCACTTATGAAGTTACAAAGACTTTATTGACTCAAAGTCCATTGTGAAAAAGTGCTATGAACGAAGATATGGATAATAGGCCCCAGGGAGGGAATTGCCCTTACTGTTTCCCTACGTGTCCTCCTGTTCTGCCCTAAATTAACTCCTCCACTAAAACTCCTCCCATGACCTGGCCGTGCCATCCAAAAGGCCCACTAAAAGTAACTAAGTCCTTCCATGAACTGGCTCTGCTAAGGCACTGTAATACCCACACCCCTGTGGTGGCCCACTGCTATCCATCTCCACCCCACACCTGTGTGAGTACTTAATAAAGCATTGCTGGTCCATGAGGTCTGCCTCCATTTTCTTTTTCTTTTTGTGTTCTCTTTCTTTTGCTTTCAATGAATAGTGCATAGTTTATCATGGAAGCACAGGTTTTATCCTACAGCCCATTTATTTATTGGCTCATTGGCCCAAATCTGTGATATTTACAGAGTAATATACTAAGGGTAACAGTAGTGGATCTCTTATCAAAGCAAATTATTTTTTGAGTTAAAAGACATTTTTCATACATCTATGAAGTTTGCATATATTGAAGATTTCAATTTTCTATATGAGGCAGGAGGATCACAAGTTTGAGGCCAGTCTCAGCAACATAGCAAAATCTTAAGCAATTTAGTGAGACCCTGCCTCAAAATAAAAAACGAAAAACAAAGACCTGGGAATGTGACTCAGTGGTTAAGTGCCCCTGGGTTCAATCCCTGGTAACAAAAAATAAATTTTAAAAAGTATAATTAAAATTGAAAGGGCTGGGATTGTCACTCAGTGGTAAATGGCCTCTGAGTTTAATTTCCTAGTAACATACAAACACAATTACTCACAGTTATGCATACACATGCACAAAGAAAGAAAAAAGAAGTAATAGAGCTATTTCAATGGTGCCTCAAAGCCTGAGATGAAGAAATAGGGATTCATGAAACCCACCTCACCTTAAAAAAATGCCCTAAATCCTGAGAGAGTTTCCACTCTGCTCCCAAGGTCTATTTTTACCTCTTTCATGAAATCCAGGAAAAATTTTCCTGTTTTCAAAATCGTAGTGATGTGTCCTGTGTGTGTGTGTGTTTCTCTCCCCTGTATGGACAAGAAAGATTCCTATGATCCTTCATTTTCACTGACATAGGAAAGAAATGTACACTAATTTATAAATATTTCACCTACATATTCGTTCTCTAATTTCAAGTCCTTGAAAAGGGAAAAAAAGATATTTATTCACGGCAAGAAAATTTACTGATCCAAAAAATGAGACATATGTTTATGTGTTTCTTATTATGTCAGAGAGCATGGGATTAAAACTTTTAAAACCAAAGCATGTTTTAAAAAAGTAACCTCAAATTTGTCTTTGTTTTTCT
Organism: Xerus rutilus; assembly: GCA_028644305.1. Taxonomy (NCBI): domain Eukaryota; kingdom Metazoa; phylum Chordata; class Mammalia; order Rodentia; family Sciuridae; genus Xerus; species Xerus rutilus. The sequence continues at coordinate 33,422,096 of CM053408.1, forward strand.
TATATAACCTCAAACTTAATGACTCATACTAAACAAACTCTTGTGAGCTTATTCTTTCTGATAGATTATATTTTCTTCAGTACTTGCCTGGCATTGGAAAATATCTGGATAATACATTTGAAAATAAATCAATATTTCTAGATAAGCCATTTTTAAAAGTAGAAAAAAATTTGCAAACTCATCAGAGAAATCACTAACGAGTAAATATTTAACAACTATTCATCACATTAATAATTTTAAGCACAAGATATTAGTCTCAGTCTTTTTGTACCATTCTATTGATTTCTTCATTTACTTGAGGTTACTAGAAAGACTGAAAAAGTATCTTAATATCAATGTTGATTTTTATTGAACAGTTGTCACTATGTGGTTCAGTAATCACTTTAGCGTTTGAGGGATAATCATTTAAGCTCAAAATGTTGTTAGTTTTCTTTTGCTTCTAAAAATAATGACCACAAACCTAACAGTTTTAAATGGTACAAATGTACTGTATTATAAGTTTTGCAAATTAGAATTCTAAGAGGAGGCTGCCTGCTGAAATCAAGATATCTTATATCTGAGGCTCTTATGTGGAGGCCTGTGGGAACATTTTTGCTGCCAGAAATCTATTCCTTGCAGTTGTAGTGCTGAGGTCCCTGTTTCTTTGCTGGCTGACATCCACCCCATCCCCAGCTCTGTAAAGGGCTTCCTTAACATCTTGCTCTGACTTTTCTCTCTTTGAAGCAGAACAGCCCAAATGCAATTCACACTTCTGAATCCTGACTTGTGCTGTTTCTTCTGCCTCTAGCTAGAGAAAGTTCTCTTCATTTAAGGGCTCACATGGTAAGACTGGATCATCTACTTCCTCTTTCCTGTTAAGAAGGTAATTCTTAAATTTAATGGTAGTTACATACTCCAGGAAGATTGAGTGGAAGGAATAGGAAAAGTTGATCAATGTTACAGTTAGATAGTAGTGAAAAATTCTGTTGTAATATCACAAATAGGATAGATATAGATGAAAATTAGGTACTGTATATTTCCTAAAGCTAGAAGAAATAATTTTGAATGGTTTTAAGAAAGGAGTTTTAATGTTTTTACCATAAAGAAATGGTAAATGTTTAAAGAGATAAATATGGTTAACCTGATTTAACCATTACACAATACATGCATGTATTGAAATATCACTGCAATGCATATTTTTGGTTTTTTGTATCAATTAAAAATGAACCAAATAATTGCAATATTTTTACCAACATCCACTATTAGAATCCATTTTTTATCATAAACAATGCAGACAAGCATAAACATTCTCACAAGCATCCATATCATAAATGAAACTGAAACATGTTTTAAAAAGTCATGCTTCCATATTTTACACAGCAGAGAACATTCACGCATTCTCTTTTTATTTCATTCTACTTTTTTCTCTGTTTTATTTCACTAAAAATTCTCTTTAAACTGATTTCATAACCAACTAATAGGTTATCTATGGTTTGAAAAAACTAATTTTCCTTAAGAGACTACAGGTTAAGATATGGGTGCTGTGCTTCTCTCACTTAAGTTGAGAATTTGTCTGTAGCTCTCTCAAGTGTGGACCTTGACTTTAAAAACTTGAGTTCTTGTCTCCTGTCCCATCCTTAAGCATTTTTCCAAAGATAACTTCTCTTTCCTAGGATATCAGCATAAACAGTTCTCACTCCATTTTTGCCAGTCAGATAAATGTCAAAAGGTCTCAGTTTCCTAAAGACTTTTTATCCCCAAAGGATTCTTCATCCCAGAGCTGCATCACTACCCTATATCATGAATTGCCATACTTCTTACTTTTAAATATAGATGAATTTCCCCTTCCACCAGCTCGAAATGTGCCAATAATCCATTTCAAGTTAACTGTTTCCCTCACTGTCTCTTGCTAACCAATTGTTAACCAGAAACCTATCCTATCTAATTTAATTAGGAAATAAACATAATTAGGGAAAGAATGCACTGGAAAACAAAGCAGGTGATTCTGAAGCAAGAGAAAGATTAAACAACTCAATTTAGAAAATAGAAAAGAACCAAGAAAACCCAACTTACCCATATGCAATTCAACACCACACCAAAGAAGATACAGGCAAAGATCCTGCTGTGGTCACACCACAGCTGCTGGTACTCAAGGAACACTTCACTGACAATAGTTCTTGTAATTCCTCCAGAGTCAACATCTCAGGTCCAACTGAATTCATATGCTATACAGCAAGAGATCCTGTGGTATTTACTTTATTAGAAGCAATTAATATTTTTCTCTCTGCACATTTTTACTTTTTAGCATAATTATTTTGATGTATATTTCTTTGGCAATTCTTTATACCCTTCTCTGTATGTGCTTGATATGCTTCTCTCTTGCTCTCCTCTCTCCTCACTCTCGCCAGCCCTTCTTTTTTTTTTTTTGGTACCAGGGATTGAAACCAGGGCCGTTAACCACTGAACTACATCCCTAGCCTTTTTATATATTTTTATTTATAGGCAGGATCTTACTACATTGCTCAGGGTTTTGCTAAGTTGCTGGGGCTGGCTTTGAACTTGCCATTCTCCTGCCTTAGGGTCCAGAGGCACTGGGATTATAGCCCACTGTACCCAGTCTCTTTCTTAATTTGATTTCATATTGTTTTCATGCTAGTCACAACTTCTGCCATGTTTTAGATAGCAAAATGAAAACTATATTAAGCAAATTAAATTCAATGATAAATGTGGAAATGGGGCAATGGAGTGAGTTGGGGAGACAGGACCTTTCACTTGAGGCCTTAGAGCATGTTTTTCTCAGGGCAAGTTTCCAACAATTCCACTATAAATTCAAACTAGAGAAGGGATGTCTTAATTCAGAGTGCTTAGGATTCTACATTTTTCAATAACACTTTAGCTGGTATGTTTATGTAATTTGGTTATTTAGCACTCAAATATTTTCTGATAATTGCAATTATCAGTAATAAAAGCCAAACACTTCTCTTTGTCTTTTCTTCCATCTGTTACAACCATTGTGTACATTCTTTCTTGTCATTTCAGCATAATTTCTGCCCTTTTCTGTATTCTCTCTTCCTTTCCCTGGAAAATTGTGCAAATGATATTTGCCTAGAATATTTTATCATCTGATTTCCAGTTAACATGCTGTCAAAGGAAGACACTTACACTAACTCTGGAAGGCAGGAAGAAAAGAGCCATTTTTCCCCCTATGGCAGTGGCAGACAGATGTTGAGCTCACAGCAGACAACAGATGTGGGATTTGCCATGGGTTCCCTGCTTCACTGGTGAATCACCTACCATGGTGCTGCAGGCAACAGAGATCATTAGCAGCATTTTCCATAATCAATGCATGCAAAGAAGTATATACATCATTAACAATGCCAACCTCAATATTTCAATAATGTTAATAAAAGAACTTTTAAACATCAGTTATTCAATCCTGCAAGAGGGAAGTCAATATTTTTCTCACACATTTAAATATGATACATTTTATTTAGATTTTGACAGATTATTAAATAATTTAACTCTGTCAATACTATGTTCTTAATCTAAACATTAAACATTACTTCACATGTAATGCAAGATTATATATATGGGCATAGGGATTGAACCCAAGGGTACTTTACCCCTGAGCTGCATCCACAGGCCTTTTTGCTTTATTTATTTATTTCTTTAAATTTTGATACAGATTCTCACTAAGTAGCTGAGGGATTTGCTAATTTGCTAAAGCTGGTCTTGAACTGTGAATGTCCTGCCTTAGCCTACTGAGTTACTGGGACTACGGACATGCACTACTGCACCCAGCAGATCTGATACATTCTTTATCATCAATTTAAAATCTCGATTTAACAATATTTTAAGTGAATGAAATACATAGAAACTCTGAAATAGATTTCCAGCGTTAGTCAAATTCAAATATTGTTAATGTAAAATAAGATTGCCAGCAATATAATATCAAATGCAAAACAACAGTCTCTTCATACTTGAAGCATACATTTTTTGGCATATATCAGTATATATCAGTGAAAATATACTTGTTATTGTCAGCATACACATACCGTGAAGAAGCAGAATGTTATAATTTTCCTCAAGTCATTAATATTTAGTTAAAATTTAAGGGTTATGTAAACTTAGAGTGGGGTTGATGTAACATTTGGATAAGACCATCTATTTTTAAGCAAAAGCTATACAGTCATATCACTCACTAGGTTATATTTTAATTCACAAAACAGGGTGATTCATTTAAAGAAAATAGCCTCAAAATCTGCTGCTATTTTATTCTATTGTTAAATGAAAAATGACTTTCACATCAAAGAGAGAAAATTCTATCAATGTGTGTTGTCTCTTTCTATATGATTTTATGTGAAAAAGATAAGTAATCACCCAAAATTTTGAATATTTTAATCACAGATGGAACCAGTACACACACAATACTTTTTATATTTCATAAATGAAGCTTTCAAAGATGGACTAAAACAATGTAGAATTATTGAATCATAAATTTCAAATTCACATCCTATAGAAATAGAAACCTACATGAGAGGCCCTTTTTGCATTTGCTAATAAAACTCTATTCTCCTAGAAGGTTCTAAAGGATCTGACGTGGTGCTTGGATTATGAAAGTATATTGAAATCTAGTATTGCTCTATGGGTTGTGTTCTCACATGTAGGATTTCCCATAGAAACACTTAAGAAATATTAAGAAGTTTCAAGGCAAGTCTAAAGAATAATTTTTTCAGACTTTGATGAATATATTTATAGCAATTTAAGAACATTTTAATTTTAATTCACTATTATTTATAGAGCTAATAATTTTAAATTTTAACTTTTTTGTGTGTTAAAACCAAATAGACTTCATATAGGAATTCAGTATGCTAGTAATGTCTTTTCTATGCTTATGAACACAATGGCATCACAGACTTCATATTCCTGGCATATGGTAATTTTTCAAAAAATGTTTGAGTAAAGGAAAGGTGAAAAATTATCTTTTCATTATCAAATACATTTCAATAGATTTGTGTTTATATAATGGACTGCAAATCTGTTAATATAGCTTTCAAAATTTTCCTTTAAATTTTATCTTGAATATGAAAATACTTATTTCTTAAATGAAACTCAATTCTTATGTTCTCATATACAAGATTCCTTTTATTTCCTTTAATCTTCTGTCCCATGTTTTATTTCACACAATCTGAACTATCCTTTTCCCCAAAGCACAATGTGGATCAGACTTTCAATAACTTCATATTATTAAATGATGTTTTCATTGGAAAATAATTTCCAAAGTGACTTTCTTGAAATCATTGAGGCAATTTTTGTTTTAGTCATTTTCACCCTTTCCTCCTGCCATGCACTATTCTATAGTAAGACAGAACTAATAAAATTCCCCTAAATCATATATTGGCATAGTTTGCTTTGCTTCTGGTTTTTCCTCCATATGTTTACCTCAGCTCTCCCTTTTTTAAGGAACTGACAATCCTCTCATGTAAAAGCAGTCAAATCCCTTCCTGATAATCTCTCAATACTTATCTCTAATATCACTTCCTTCTTGAAGATTTCTCTAGATTATTGTCTTTGTTCTTTAAAATCTATGACACATATGCATTAATCTTTTTGTGTCATTTAATTTTCTTTAAGTGTTTGTATGGTATTTTCATGTTGTATTATATATGCTTGTTAATGTTATATTGTCAAGTTTGGGGGTTCTAAAAGATGGCAGAATGTCATGTATTAGGAAGTATTTAAGTATTTGTACTATTTAGTGCAATCAAGATAATTACATTTTTATTTAGGAATCATAATTATCCTGTTTTACATCTACTCACAAAAGAAAGTATATATTTAATTACATGAAAATAGAGGTAAGGTAATTTGTTTCTATAGCATATACATAATTGTCCTAAAACAATTTTAACTTGAAGTTTCATAAGTCATAGAATATCTACAGAAAAAAGAGATAGACATGTAACTCATCATAAATATTATGAAATGTTTCACCTCTAACTTACTTCTAATTTGTAGTTTGTTTTCTATGTAGTGTTAGGAGTTCTGAGACAGTCCAGAAATCTTTGGCTTCTGTAGGAGCACTCTCCATAACTTCAACCCCTCCCTTCCATCTTTCCCCATTCTATGCTAATAGATTGTGCTCTTTACAGAGAGCACCCCTTTATTTGTGACCTTTGGGCCTGATTGGTCCAGGAGTGTATTTAAGCTTCTGTACTTTCTGGAATAAATGGTGTTTTCTGCATCTCGCTCCGGTGTTTCTGCGTCTCACTGGGCAGAGCAGATTTTTTACCTACACCCTGGGGTCTGGGGAGAGTAGCCTCGTTGATCGCCACCTTCCAGGCAGACCCCATATCATCTTCCTCCCTGGAGACCGCTTTCCTCCTCTCTCTGGACCCCAACTCATGCAGCAGACCGATGCGGTACCCTGCCTTAAAGCAATAGGTTCCTTTGTGTGATTTCAAATTCTCTCCACTGAGAGGCATGCATGATGTGTTCCTTACTGATTCTCAAGCTGAGACAACTTTTTTTTTCTCCCTAAATTAAGTGTCTAGATTTTTATGCCCAATACAGTAGCTTCTAGCAGCATGTGGCATTTAAATTAATTTATGTGCACTGACTTAAATTGAGTTAAAATGTCATTCTTCAGTCACATTGGTCTTTTTTCAAGTGTGCTTAAGACAGGCAAAAATAGAACATTTCCATCTTTGTAAAAATGCTATTTGACATTGCTGCTATAGTGGAAAATTCATTAAGTGGACACCTTTCCAACCACATTTTTAACACTATTATCATGGAATGTTGTTTTTAAGGCCAATTTTTTTTATCTATTGCATTGTGCATGCTTCTGAGTACCCAGCTTTTCAAAAATGACTTGTTTCTACACAAGGGTATCACTAATTTTTTATCACTTCCTGGTAGAAAGAAAATACAAATTCTTCTGGTTATATCACTACAATTTCAGATAAAATAACCTTTTTGTAATTTAGTAATTAGAACACCCGTGATTTTATTTTTGTCTAGAGAGAAAGTGAAAAAAACAACACTATGAATACAGATGGCTGTTAAAAGCTTTGCTTATTTCTAGTCAGTGAAACTTACTTCTTTATAAATGTGCTAGCTTAGCTCAAAGAGATAAACCATAAATCAGCATAGTAAACACACTCTCTGACAAATTACTTTGATTATATATTAAGTAAAATTTTGTAAATTTAGAGAGAGTCTATGTAGAGATTTTAATAATTTTCAGGGGAGTTTGACATAAATTATCTTATTCTCACAGTAATATTTCATATAATTTTAATTCTTATCTTTAAATGCATATGCAAACAGGTTCAGATCGTATGAGTAAAAACTTATGATATGAAATATATACATGCAGTTAAGAACAATGAAATACAGAACTTCTTTGCAATTTCCAGATGATTTCTGCTGTTTTAGTGGTATTATTTATCCATTTCTTTTAATAGTTTTTATCCCTTAGTTGACAAATTATTCTTGGATACAAGAAAATTGCACATATGAAAGCATATTTTCTGTGCATCATAACAGAATATGTAAAATGAGAGAAAAGTTTTTACTCAATACTTCATTAACATTAAAGTTAAAAGTTTCAAGTAATCTTTTACCATACAGTTTAACAATATTACATATAAATCATTCATTTATTAATTCAGCAATCTGTTAGATAATTACTGTATTCCATATACTAATCTGAGGTTTGGATATGAAACAGATGAATTGTTTGCTATCCTTGACCTCAATGAGGTCTTTCTCAATAGAACAAAGGACATTCTCCAAGACAGATATAATCAGTGAGGCATTATAATCCATACCATGTTGTGGACAGAACAGTTTCACACTAGATGGAAAGTGTTGTGGTGAACATGTAAAATGATTTTCTTAAAGGATCAGCAAAAGATCTCAGACTTAAAACAATTAATTTCAGACAGATGTTGTAGTGTATACCAGAGTGATGGAAAATAATGCTTGAGATTTTCTTAATGTTTTATAATAAACTGAAGGTGCTAATTAACATATCTAGGGTTATACATTAAAAAATAAAGCATTTTGGTAGAGAGAAATAGTATAAATGACACTATAGAGAGGTACATTGGCTCATAAAATGCTCTGTATGGAGGCTAAGGAAAATGTTTTAGTAAAGAACCACTGGAGAATTTCAAATAGGAGAGCGAGTGGATAATATTAGTGTTTTAGATAGACTAATCTAGACTTGCATTTAGAAAGGTTTTAGAAAAGAATGTTTGACTGGAATCATTGGGATTAGGTCTAAGGATTTTAGAAGGCTTTTCTTTTATCTATTGAAAAGCACAGATGCTGGCAAGAAGAAAATATTCTACTTAAACATAGGATGCACCTTTGGAAGTTTGTGGGGACTGGTTTGATTCAGTTGTGAATATTCGTTTATGGATTTGTGTTATCACACCAAGGTATTTTCAGCCATAAGCAGCAGAAAACTGTACCAAAAATGGCTTAAACAATGAAGGTCCTGACCTCGTAGGTCAGGAAGTCCCAAAGTCTAATCACAGTGGGTTAATTGAGTGACTCAAAAGCATCATCAAGTAAGTTATTTCTTTCCATTTTGTTTTCCCCACCATTTTTGGCTATATCATTTATCCTCAAGCTATCTACATGAACACAGCATCTTACATTTTCTGACACCAGAAAATGTAATGAAAGAAATGGAGAAGCTACTCTGACTAGTCTTTTTCAGGACCAAGGAACCCCTTCTGAAATATCTTCTAGCAAATCTCTTTTCATGCCTCATTGACAAGAACTGCTTCATTTGCCGAGGGAGATAAATGGTATAACAGTGACTGGAGGATCAGTTAGGAAACTGTCCCCTGAGGGACGAATGTGAGTGGAGACCATCTTCTCTTTGTCATTTATGGATGTGATATCTGGAAATGTGGTTGCATAGATTACTGATACTCTTCATTTTTTTCTATTTTCTTTTTTTATTTGTTTTTTTTAGTTACACATGACAGTAGAATCTATCTATCTATCTATCTATCTATCTATCTATCTATCTATCTATCTATCTACAAGCATGGAATATTTCTTATTCTAATTAAGACCCCAGTCTTGTGGATGTACACAATGCACAATGTAAAATTCACCGTGGTGTATTCATATATGTACATAGGAAAATTATGTCAGATTCATTTCACTGCCTTTCCTATTACTTTCCCTCTCCCTTACCTTCATTCCTATTTTGTTTTGTTGTTTCAGTTGATGGGAGATGGAAAGAGTGAGTACATCTCTTCCTTGTTACTCCTCTTTATGGAAGCAAAATCTTCCATAATCCCTATATTCTTAACTTTTTAAAAATATTTCTTACTACTTTATTACTTTGTGATGTGTCTTGGAGTTTTGAGACCTGAATTTCCACTTCTCTAATTCCAACCTCTCTACTTTCAATTTTATATTCATTTAAAAATGCATATTTTCTACTTTTACACTGATTTTCTGGGAAAGTTTGAAATTTCATTTTTCATCTACTAGAATATTATCTCCACACATTTCAGAAGTCTATATGTGATAACCCCATATATAAAACATTGGATTTATAGTATCTCTTGGATTATGATATGTTATTAACTCTTGCCAGTGTTGAGTTTGATTAAATAATACACAATGAATATGAAATTTTGTGAGCACATTTGATAGACTATTATGGTGTTAACATAAGGTTTGCTTCTGTAGACACTTAGTATACTAACAATCTCATATCATCTAATAAAATTTCAAGGATGCAGATATTTTAATGTTACAGTTCACACTCTGCCATGCCAAATTCTTTTGGTCTTATGCCTGTACTTAGAAGTCTAATACTTTCTAACACATCAATTAAAAGACTGGGACATTTACAAAGAAACTCCTATTTAGAAGTTTAGCTTTGGTTTGGAAAGCTAACATTTTATTTTCCTTAGGCCCTAAGTTCTTTTTCAGGCATAATTTTGTCCCCAGGGCATATTTGGCATTGCCTGGAGGGAGTTTGGTTGTCTCAGCTTAGTGCAGGAAGATGTTGAGCCAAAGCCCAGTTGGTAGAGACCTGTGATGCTTTTCTGATGCCTTTGGGAGAATTAAGCATCCTCTAATGCATATGCAGTACTAACAACAAGGAATTATCAAGTATAGCATTTTAATATTTCCAAGGCTGAAACTGCTTCCTTGGCTCTGGAAGACTGAGATGTTCCATTAATCTCTCAGCATCTCAATTTGTTTCTTTTGTTTATTTTTAATTTTATTTTTTAAAATATTTTGGTACAAGGAATTGAATTCAGAGGCACTGTATCGTGAAGCCACATCCTCAGCCCTTTTTACTTCTTTGGTGGGGGTGCAGGGGACGGCAGTTCTCGTTAAGTTGCTTAGGGCTTTATGAAATTGCTGAGTCTGGCCTTGAACTTGAGATCCTTCTTCCTTAGCCTCCCTAGTCACTGGGAAAATAGGTGGGACCCACTATACCGGACTAGCTTCTCTTAGAATCATCAGAACACAGCAGAAAGGTGGCCCAAACACCAGTCTTATTTCTCACACTTCCTTATTCCTTCAATTCCTGTCTAATATCCTTTTCTATAAGTATCCAAATACTTCAAACTGATGCTTTTTTTTAAAAAAAAGTTATGATAATATAATGTGTGTCACTATACAAGGGATTTTAAGTCTTTAGACACTTAGAATTTAAATATACTTCTACACATTTAAATGTAACCATTTTCAGTATTCAAATAATATTTGCTGTAAATTTGAAATTAAAAAATTGATTTTGTAATGATTTAAATCCATATAAATTAAAAATTCTATAAAGTAACAAATTTTAAAAATTTTTACAAATTTTATAAAGTAATTTCATAAAGTAACATATTAGTAACAAATGTCATAAATTTTAGATGTCTTAACACTTTTTTGAAAAACTTTAGCTTTTTCATTTTTACTTTTACATTTAGAAGAAAATTTTACTTTTTACTTCAAACATTCTTCTTTCTATGGTTAAAAAGTTATATGAAAACCTTAAAACTTCACAGTTTTTACTATAAATTAGTTTAACTATGAACTAATAACTATCTGTTATTTTAGTGTCAATATATTGACAGTCACATTTTAAATTTATTATGGAAATAATTCTCCAAGGGCAAAATGCCATATGATAATCTTTCAAAAATAAAATGAATTTTGTTGCTATGTTTTACAAAACTTGTAAATAACTTTCATCTAGATATCTCAAAACTGCATGTATCATAGTTGACTTATAATTAAGAATAAATTCTCTCTTGAAAATGTTAATTGTAACAAAGATCTTTCAATAAGTTCATAAAAACCAAATTGTCAGTCAACAACATAGTACAATGAATATTTTAAAGTGTACTACTCCCAGTTGATAAAAAAGCTATCCAAGTCAACTTTAGAGCAAAGAGCACTAAGTTTGCATACCTAATTAAATTTATACAATTTAGGAACACTTTATCTTATATTTAAATTAAAAAATGAGTTTTTTATTGTTTTAATTATTTTATAAGATGAGAAAGTATAACATAATTTCATTAATTTGCTTTATAGTTTCCTAGATTCTAAGTTTCTAAGTGTTTATGCTGCAAACAAAAGCATTTAAATTTTAATACATTAATCTTTCCTTTTAGTTTCTATTTTTTTAAATATATTGATATAATTTCTATATTTTTAAATAATATTGACATATTTACTATTGCTATATATACAATGAATTTTGCTACTATTCTAATGAAACTACAGAAATACACATAAGCCTATCATAAATAAAATGAGAATACATCTGAAAAACTGACCATTAATATAAGAAAAAATCTAGTATCTCAGTATGTACATGTACTGGACTGAATATTGCCTCTCTAAAATTTAAGTAATACCCACTTCGAAACTTCTAAAAACTTGGAAATCTAGACACAGAGGCATAGACATGCAGCAATTGCACAATGAATCAATGGAGACAGATACTGGAGTGAGGCATCTGCAAGCCAAGGAATTCCAATGAGTGCAAACAACTGTCAGAATGTAGAACAATCAAGGTAGTTCTCCCAGAGCCTTCAAAAATCATGCTCTTTCATCTCTTGATTGCTAGAGCTTCTAAACTCAGCAGTTGTGAAGTCACATGTTTATGTTGTTTTAAGTTCATATAATTCTCTAGGGCATCTGTAAGAAACCAGTAAAATACATATTTAATAGTATGGTAATACAAAACAACCAGAATATTGCATTGTTACTTTTTAATATTTTAATTGCATACTTAAAACATTACAGGTAGTAGAAACTTCACACTTAAAATAAAAACATTTTTATACAAATGCTCACACATAATTCAGCTAATATCTCCTGGTTTCTGAGACTTAGTGTACTTCATGATAATTTGATATGGGTTACCAGAGAAGAGCAATTTTAGTTTATGACAGAATACATTATAATTCTTCTTTGTTAAAAGAAGTAATTAATTTGCTTTTCAGTCAGCTTCAGAATAGTATACTGCATTGTCAATAAAAAGTATATTTATGGAGGCTTTAAAGAAGTAATTATCCTTTATTTTATTAGCAAATACATTTAAACTACACTGCAAAATAATTTTCTTCAGTGTTTGCTATGCCAGTTATTTTCTTATAGTGAGCAATAACTATAACATATAAGTTTAAATCAAATTTTCTGTAGAATTTATAGTCCCATTTGGAGGCAAACTGAATTTGCTATTACATCAATTATTTATTTCAGAGTGAATAAATTATCATTAAGTATTTATAAATTTGAAATCAAATTTGGTAATAGTGAAATGATTTAAGACATATCTGAAATACACAAACAAAATTTTAAATTTTGAGCTAATTATTGAATTTTTACACAAATATATTTGATTACTAAGTGTATACATTTATCATGTTTATAGCATAAATTATTTTATCCTACTTGCTAAATGTCTTTAGATTATATATCTAGTATAATCATATATAACAAAGTAGTCAAAATAAAACTAGAAGGAATAGTTTGATGAAATAATAAATGTTGTTATTTGGGGAAAGTAATGTTTTCTATTCAGCAAACATCTTTAGATCACCATTATATGGGGTATTTGAATCTCCATAGAATATCTTCTGTATTAAGCAAACTAACTGCCAACACTTACATCACTAGTTCTCCAATGTCTGCAATAAATTGCCTAAATTTCAAGTTGCTTAACAGGGAAGCCAAAATAATCATTCATATAAGCTCATATAACCTGATTAGCTCTAGAAAATCACCAAAATGGCTATTAAGATAACAAAGAAATTAATAATAATAATAATTTAATCTTTTAAAAATTGGCAATCATTTGTATGATTAAAGAATGAACTTACAAGCAAAATCATCAAATCCATTTCTCAAATCATGTTAGCACAATTCATTCACTGAACGTAGTAATTTTTTCTCAAATGGTGATATGACTGTGAGATCCATATTGGTGAAATATTTTGTTCAGTGTTTAGCCTCTATTTCTCCCAGAATTTTGGAATTTTAATGTTTATATTGTAACTTTTGACCCTAAAGATCAAGTGACACAGCAAATAGGAAATAAAAGCAATTGTGAATTAATGTCAAGCATTTTCAGCAGAAAGGTGCTTAGTTTATTGGGTCATGGAAAAAATTTATTTGTTTTCTCTGAAATCAATGTTGGTAAAACATTAATAAATACTATACAAAATTACTGATATTTGTATAATGATTTATAGATGATAGAGAATGCTTTAATTCACACATAACAGCATTTCCTAAGAATCAATTAAATAGCAAAACTTGAAAATAACTTTAAGATTGACTATGCCTTCCAAATATGGAGCTCAAAGAGAAAATTATTTATGAAAAGCATACATTCTAACAGGTTGTCTTTTAAAATTAGAACCCCCAAAAGCATAGTAAAATATTAGTATTGACATATAATAGTCAATAGGAATCACAACACAAAGATTTTTCTAAACATATGGTCTTCTTAAAATTTTTCTTCAATTTCTTTGAATATTCAAGTTTAGTTCTATTCTTTACTACCAACAACTTCCCTATGAATTTATATTTAAAGAGCATCTATTATGTGCTAAGCATTCTAAAATTCTTTCTTATTTTTATGATTTCTAATTTATAGGAGAAGAATCTTAGATTATCTGTGCAAAGGAAGAGAAGAGCCAAATAAATAGAAGCCAGACATGATCCTATGTCCAATTTCTTACCACTAAACTGAACTCCCTCTGATTCACTTATATAATTTATTCTATTTTTAATACAAGATTTTTCAGTTGATATAAGACAGTAATGGCAAAATTAGTCTGTACTATTCAGATAAAGAATAGAGAATAAATTTTGTCTTATAGTTATGAAGTTTAAAAGTAAAATGGACAAAAGATAGATATTTTTCCCCATTTTTTGTACCAGATTCCCTTGTAATTGTGCTTATGACCTATGAGTAAATAGGTAAATGCACTTAAAAGTAAAATTAATGTCAATATTAATATCATTATCAAATATAATCAGATGCTGTTTGGAAAATATGATTTATTTTTATTTTAAATGTTAATTTATCCATAATTAGAAATGTATCACTCGTGTGTATATGCAAAATATTTATTAATTAAAAGATAAGATGTATTAGATACTACTTTAACCAAGATCAACATAAATTGCATTATGATAATTACTGTTTTAATGTCTTTTCTGTAATTTCTGTTATTTGTTATTTATGGGTATATTTTGATTTTTCCTCATTCATGTTTCTATTTTCCTTCTTTATTCCATGCTAGATATTTTTTGGGGGACATCAAACATGAATTTAACTGTGATGGGTGCAAAATAGTTTGATGTTACCATAAATATTATTATTTTTTATTTTATTTATAACAAGTTTGTACAGATTTTTTTTTAATTTTAATTTTTTGTTCTACTTATTTATACATGATAGCAGAATGCATTCTAATTCATTGTACACAAATGGAGCACTGCTTTTCATTTCCCTAGTTGTACACAATGGAGAGTCACACCACATTTGCAGTCATACATGTACCTATGGTAATGATGTACATCTCATTCCATCATCTTTCCTGCACCTATGCCCACTCGCCCTCCTTCTCTAATTACTAGAGGAGTTGAACATTTTTTCATGTATTTGTTGACCAATTGTACATCTTTTTCTGACAAGTGTCTGTTCAGTTAGCCCATTTATTGACTGGGTTATTTATTTTTTTGGTTGAATTCTTTATATATCCTGGAGATTAGTGCTCTATCTGATGTGTGTGTACTAAAGATGTTCTCCCACTCTGTGGTCACTCTCTTCATGTTATTGATTGTTTCATTTGCTGAGAAGAAGCTTTTTAGTTTGAATTCATCCCACTTATTAATTCTTGATTTTATTGCTTGTGCTTTAGGAGTCTGGTTCAGAAAGTCAGTACCTAATCCAACATGTTGAAGATTTGGAATTATTTTTTCTTCTATTAGGCACAGGTTCCCTGGTCTAATTTCTAGGTCCTTGATCCACTTTGAGTTGAGTTTTGTGCATGGTAAGAGATAGTGGTTTTGAGAAAAATATGTATTTGCTTGTTGATGGATGAAATATTCTATATAAGTCTGTTAAGTCTAAATTATTGATTTATTATTAAGCTCTATAATTTCTTTGTTTAGTTTTTGTTTGGAAGACTTATTCAGTGGTTAAAGATGTGTGTTAGAGTCACCCAGTATTATTGTGCTGTGGTCAATTTGATTCTTGAAATTGAGAAGGGTTTTTTTGATGTACACAGATACTCCATTGTTTTGGGCTTAAATATTTACAGTTATTATGTCTTCTTGATGAATGATTCTTTTAAAGAGTATAAAATGTCCCTCTTTATCCCTTCTAACTAACTTTGATTTGAAGTCAACTTTATCTGATATGAGGATGTAAACCCCTGCTTGTTTTCATGGGCCATGTGAGTAGTATGATTTTCCCATCCTTTCATCTTCAGTCTGTGGATGTCTTTTCCAATAAGATGAGTATCTTAAAGGCAATATATTATTGGATATTTTTTTAAATCCAGTTGGCCAGTCTATGTCTTTTAATTGATGAGTTTATGCCATTAACATTCAGAGTTATTATTGAGACATAGTTTGTATTCCCAGTCATTTTGACTAATTTTTGGCCAACTTTCTTACTTGATTTAGTTTCTCCTTTGACTGGCCTTTCCTTTAGTGTAGTTCCTCCCATTGCTGATTTTCATTTTTGTTTTTCATTTCCTCCTCATGGAATATTTTACTGAGAATGTTCTATAGTGCAGGCTTTCTCACTGTAAATTCTTTTAACTTTTATCTATCATGGAAAGTTTTTATTTCATCATAAATCTGAAGTTTAATTTTGCTGGATGTATGATTCTTGGTTGGCATTCATTTTCTTTCAGTGCTTGGTGTATAATTTCAGGATCTTCTAGCTTTAAAGATCTGGGTTGAGAAATCTGCTGAGATCCAAATTATGTAATCTGAAACTTCTCTTGTGGCTTTTAAAATTCTATCTTTATTCTTTATGCTAGATATTTTTATTATAATGTGCCTTTGTGTAGATCTGTTTAATTTCGTACACTTGGTGTCCTGTAAGCTTCTTGTGTATGATTTTCCAATTCATTCTTTATGTTTGGGAAATTTTTGATATTATTACATTGAAGAGATTGTGCATGTCTTTCATTTGTATCTCTGAGTCTTCCTCTAGTCCAATATATCTTAGATTTAATCTTTTGATGTTATCCCATAATTCTTGGATGTTCTTCTGTTCATGGTTTCTTACCATCTTCACTGTGTGGTCAACTTTATTTTCAAGATTGTATGTTTTTTCTTCATTGTCTGAGGTTCTGTCTGCCAAGTGATCTAGCCTGTTGGTAATGCTTTTATTGTTTTTTTTTTTTTAAATTTGGTTTATTGTTTCCTTTATTTCAAGGATTTTTTTCACAATATCTTTCTTGAAGTATTTGATACATGTATTTGCTCTCTTATCTCTTTGTTAGAGTGATGAATTGTTGCCTGTATTTGCTCTCTTATGTCATTGTTTGGTTTGCAGATCATTTTAATTATGTATATTCTGAACTCCTTCTCTGACATTTCATTTACTGTAATGTCAATGGCTTCTATTATTGTATCATCTTGATTTGTTTGGGGCACTTTCCATATTTTTATGTTTTCCATCTATCTTTTCTTCTAGCAGTGCAGATTGAGGTATCATAGTTTCTTCCCTATATTCTTATAGTGTCCCTGTAGATTACAATGTCTCACCTTTAAGGGGAAGATTAATATTAACAGCACCTAATGCAAATGATATACAGCCTTTAGCCAAATAGTTTCTATTTATATTATTATAGTTTATCATCACAATAAACAGGAATGATGTGTTCAATTATTACCTGCAATATAAACAGTAGGTTTGCAAAAGGGTCTACAGGTTGTAATAGTAGACAAAAAGAGAAATGGGGGGGACTTAGGGTGTAATGTTTATGAGGTAGGAGGTAAGAATACAGAGGTATTAGATCATAAGAAGAGTGAAAGATGAATCAAAAGAAGTTGGCTGTTAACAGGAGAAAAGAGAAAAAGAGGCAACCCAGTGCAAGGCTCTCTACTGCCTCTGTAACAAGATGGTGACTATTAGCAAACCTAACAGGTATACCTGTGGTGTAACTAAGCCTGTAGGGACCTTGGTGATGGTCTTCTGTGTCCTGGCTCTTGTCCCTCAATGGAAGTGGCAACATCCATAGCTGGTGGTGGGGTAGCATCAAACCCGAAAGTACTCTGTTGTTGGGCTTCTAGCCACTGGCTGTCTTCCCAAGATAGAAGCAGCTGCAACTAAAGATAATGGTGGCAGTAGCAGGGATAATTTGAGATGGCATTGGAGGTGTTCCAAAATGGCAGCAACCACTTTTAGAGATGGGGCTGACCAAGCGATGGCTTTGGGTGGCTTGTTTGGAGATGCAGCACTGTGGTGTGCAAGCATGATCCTCAGCACAATGGGCAGTCCTGTGCTTTGGCCTGGGCCTGGGCTCCTTATACTTTGATGGAGTGGTCCTATGTCTGGGCTTTGGCTCCATGCTGCTAGGAGGGGCTGGCCTGGGCCTGTCTGGGCTTTGCAGGTGTCAACAAGATTGTTCTGGATCTGCCTGAGCTCTGTGTGGATTGGTGGGCTGTCCTGGGCCTTGCCATAAATATTCTTGAACTTTGGTGACAAAAAGATTTTGGAAACAGATTTATCCTTTGAGGTCTTGCTCTTAAACTTTGTTAGACACTACTAGATCTCTGTTTAGTTTAGGATTAATTTTTGTTATACTACTAATTTTTCTTGCACTATGAACACAAGGTTCTGCTTATTATTATATCTGATGCCCCTTAATATTAATTTTCTGCACTGTACCTTTTTTTCTTGGGGGGATTCTCTGGATTGAACCCAGGGAGTTTTTACTCACTGAGCCACATCTCCAGCTCTTTTGTGTAATTTGTTTATAGATAGGACTTCACTGATTTGCCTAGGGCCTCACTGAATTGTTGAGGCTGGTTTTGAATCATGATCCTCTTGCCTCAGCTTCCAGAGCTGCTGGGATTGTAGGCATGTGCCATCGTGCCTGGCCAGATATTGTTACTTCTAATATTTCTGGGTGAATTTTCCCCCTGGCATCATGTAATGTCTTTATTTGTATGCATTGATCACTGATCAACTGAATATTAAAGGGAAATTCTTTGCATGAATTCCTCTAGTGTTCTGTCATGCAATCTCCATTTTTTCTTGGATTCCTAGGACACCTGGTTTTATCCCTTTAACTCAAGGCAAACAGTGGGCTTTTCTGTATTTAACCTCCAAGCAGCATGGCCTAGAAAGTTGATCACCTCCTTGCTTTTTCACTCTCATCTGTCATTTCCTATTACTGAATACCCTGAATACTGAGGTTTTAAGTATTATGTCTCTTGCCTTTTGGCAACAGTAAATCTGTTGCCTATTAATCCAACTTGACCAAAAGTGGAAGATTCTTCTATTTTGTTTTCATATTTTAAACTATATATAACTTCTATCTAGTATCTCTCTGATTTTTATATGCTCATGGGATTGCCATTTATCAAAACAAACAATTTTGTTTTTCTTATATAAAATGTTTTTCATTCACAGTACACTGCATATGATGGAGTAACTGCAATTTGTTTGCACTTCCTGCTTGGATTATTTATAGGCTTTAAATTTGAGTTTTACATTATTTCATTTCATTTCATTTCTTAAACCAAACTACTAATTTTTGATACATATTGAAAACTTAAGTAATATTCTTTTTAAATCAAACCAAGATCTGATCTAGTGTATGAGATTTATGATTTCTATTGTGACTGATACAAACAAGTTAATCAACAATCAAATACATAGCATTGTCAATCGTAATTTAGTTAGTTGCAGAAAGACAAATGCAACATTTAGTAATTCTGCCTATCAGCTGACAAGATGATTCTGTGACTTATGTGAACTCCATCCTTTAAAAGATATTGACAGGATGTACATTTGAGTTAAACAAATATGGTATGATTCTTAAATTAAGATTTTATACATTTTTAGGGTAATGTAACCTGTTAATATAATATTCTACTAGTAGCCAAATTGTTCTCATGGTGATATTTGAAAAATCATGAGATTTGATAAATTCATTTTAAATAATAATATTAAACCATATAATTTGAATTATTTAATTTGTTTTGAGTAACTTAAAGGGCTTCCTCATGCATGTTTAATAATACAACCACAGTAATAACATTTTTTTGAAAATTTTTATTTCTGTACATAGAATATTATTCTTATTTTAAAAATACAAATCATGGAAAAAATGCTTTCTAAAATAAAAATAAATAATTTAGTCCTATATAAAACAGATTATATATATATTTGTACGTTTACATATTATCTATAAGTTTTTATTTTTTTGACTGATCTATGGTACTTTTCAACTTACTCTATTTTGCTACCTTTCTGAATTGTTCTCTAATTATAGTTCAGTAAAAATTACAGAACCTGAAAAGTAACATTTTCATTTAATAGACTATTGTTTTCTACTATCATAACATATTTTCAGCTTCATTTAAAAAATGAATACATGGAAGAAACTTTTGTTGAATTTCAGCACATTTTTTATGTGTAGTTTCTGTGTATCTTGACAGACATAAAATAATGTGAATGTATAGTAGAACAATGGAAAACATTTGGAAATAAATTGAAAAAAGTAAAAAGTTAAAAATGTTGTAACTACTAATTTTATTGCATAACTTTAGCAGATTTGGCACACGGATATGAGCTGGTAAACAAAGGTCAATTATGATTTCTTCTTCTGATCCTGTACTGCATTTTCTACTTTTTCTAGGGTTCATTGGTATTGGCAAAAGTCAAACTTTTAATGTTGCATGTTCTTTCCCAACCCAATTGAGATGACTACTGAGAGAGAAAAGGATGAAGAGATGAATGAAAATTAAACAACAATGTAGATCACTTTTGTAAATTCACTTTAAGAAAAATTTTTTTTCTTTCTTTTTATTTTTTTTTTTTGGTACTGAAGATTGAACTCAGGGACACTCGACCACTGAGCCATATCCCCAGCCCTATTTTTGTGTTTTATGTAGAGACAGCGTCTCACTGAGTTGCTTAGCGCCTCGCCATTGCTGAAGCTGGCTTTGAACTCGCAATTATCCTGTCTCAGCCTCCCTAAGTGCTGAGATTACAGGCTTGCATCACTACGCCTGGCTAGGAAAATACTTCAGTACAAAAATATTCTGGTACAATTAATGTAGTAGATCATTCTTGGGATACTATACTGAAATGGTCCCTTGTTTGACAAATACTCATCTTTCAACCTGTCCATTCCTTTGCCACACACAATACCAGATAGAAACAAAACAGCAGAAATTGCTATTAGCAGAAAAATAATCAGACATTCAATAGTGGTCAGGAATTACATCATTTGATCCCATTAAGGGGAAAAAAAAAAGGAAAGAAAAGAGATATATCAATTTTTCTGGTGGATTATACTTACTTTTTTCAGAAGGCCATTTTACGTTTCATGCCCATGAATTCAAAATGTGCAATATTTCACTTAGATTATTTGTGTAAGCTCATTTGAACATGTTTTGATTCCCTGAAACAAATGATTTCTGATGCAGAGCCAAAGCATTAAATGTCCTATCTTGCATTTGGTAATACAATCTCTTATGCTATTTTCTTTTCTCATAGTTTCAGGTCCACTTTCATTTTTATTGTTAACCAATAAATCTCCATTGATTATCTTTGAGAATGAGAGTGAAAAAATAGTCTCGAAGGAATAATACTTTGCTTTTATCCTTGCATCAGCTACAGAAGTATAAACAAAATTCACATTTATGTTGTGGATCTGATAAAATAGTAGATTGAGAACATTGCAAAATACAAGTCTTATGTCTTGTCAAATGTAGTGGCTTATATAAAAAATGCAGAATTCTATTGTTATTGCAAAATTCTTCTTGGAAGTATTATTTGAATTAAGATATCTATTATTATGCTTATATTTCAGATATTGAAATATGGTTTGTTGAAGAGTTAATTATTTCTAACTGAAAACTTGCATTTTCTATCCAAAGAGTGGCTAAAAGCATTATGTGATGTCACACAATTTTCATGGTAACACTTATTTAACTAAAGCCACTGAAAAGCCGGGCATGGTGCCTGTAATCCCAGCACTTAGGGAGGCTGAGACAGGAGAATCGTGAGTTCAAAGCTAGACTCAGCAATGGCGAGGGGCTAAGCAACTCAGTGAGACCCTGTCTCTACATAAAACACAAAATAGGGCTGGGGAAGTGGCTCAGTGGTCCAGTGCCCCTGAGTTCAATCTCCAGTACCAAAATAAATAAATAAAACCACTGAAAGCTGTCATCTGACCATAAGGTGCCAACATCTCTTCACAGCTCTTTCTTCTTATGGCACAAAGCAGCTTCCTCTAGATATATGTGACAATATACTTTTTTTCACTTCACTTTCATTTGCTTTGTTAAGGGAAAAACTGCCTCCCCCCCATTGATAAATAATACTTTTCAACTGGAGAAAATAAGATTGACTCTACAGAATTTATTGTTGTCTCATTGTTAACTGATGCCAGGAAAATTAAACATCAAATTACAAATATCTTAACAAATGAGTGAAATGAGTGAAAAGTTCCTGTAGTCTTTATTCATTAATATTTTTCTTTTTCCTCCTCTGATTTTGTACTTTCAAATATCTTTCAGGTTACTAACTTTTTCTTCTATTTGATTCTGTTATCAATTTCTTCTATCACATTTTGAATGTTGACTATTTTCATATTTCAGCTCAAGGGTTTATGTTTGATTTTTATTTTTACTTGCTTCCATGTCTATGTAGTCTCTCCATTACAGTGTTGAGTGTTCTTTTTTTTTTTTTAGTTTCTTTAAAATAGCTCTTTTAAGTATCTGAATGTTCTCTCATAGTGGTTGCTATCTTGTTGGTTTCTGACACATTATTAGGTGATGTCATGGTTTCTTGAAAGTTCTTAATGCTTATTGGCATACAACATCATCTGGGTATAGAAAAATTAGACAATCAGTTCCAAGATGGCAGCCTAGACAGACATGGTGTTCCTAGTCTCTTCAGGACCGGAGCTTAAAGTAATGGAAACACTGTTTCTCAGTGAGTTTGTAGAAGGTACCTGACAGCTGCCTCCACATAGGAATTCCACTCCTGTGCTTGCTGGGCCACCAGGCCCCAGTGTTTGCAAAGGACACCAGTTACAAGGGCACAGGACCCCAGCTGCTGACTCCAGTGTGGGACTTGTGCCCTGTACAAAGCCTGCTCCTACACAGGATCTCTGGCTCCAGTGCCCTCACACCTCTCAGGTCCTCAGGTCACCCACCCACATGGAACCCTGGGTTCCCGTGCAGGATCCCTGGCTGATGTTCTTGTGTAGATCTCCATCTACCAGGGCAGAACCTCCTACATTGGGGGTGCTGAACAGGATCTGGAGACAAACTTTTACTTCAGCACAGCACACCACAGAGCCGCATCTCCAAACATGGCATGCAAGAACACCAAATCCAAGACCACTGAGTGATCTAGCCCTCCCCCTATCGCTGAAGCAGAGGGCTTCTTTGTGAAATTCCAGCTATGCCATTTTTCACCTGAGCAGACAGATACCAGTAACAAATAGACCTAGTGGAGGTGAAAGGAAGCAATCCTGTTTCTTTACTTTGAGACTTTTAAATTTTTTTTCCTAATATTCTATTTTTATTTGTCTTTTTTTTTTTTGGTGTTTTGTTTTGTTTTTTTCTCTTCTCCTTTCTTCTTCTTTTTTTCTTTTTCTCTCTCTCTTGCTCTTTCTCCACCCCCATAACCCCAATGTTTGTAAAACCAAGTATTTTTTTATGCATGAGGATATGGTAGACTGATACGTCTGATTAGTATACCACAGTTGTATTATATAGTCTTCAACTTCCACATGTACATGTTTTGTTTTTCTTAATTTTTATGTCTCCTCATTTGTTATACTCTATTTTCTTCCTTCCCATTGGTCTTCCCCAAATCTATTTCTCTCTTTTCTACTTATAGCCAACTTCTTTTGGATTCCTCTTTCATGCTTTCTAGGACCTAATAACTATATCCTCACTTCTTACGGGCCTAACATCCTATCTTACACCCTTCCCTCACTTCTCTTTAGCCTACCAGCAGAAACCATAGACCCTTGTGCAAACTTATTGTTTATATAGTAGATGCTAATTGAACTCATAATTTCTGTATATTGTGACTAAGCCGTATATGTATTTAGGAGCTATTAGGAGCTACTTGGTTTGAAACTATATATTGTTTGTATTGAGATCTGTCAATACTGGTCACCCCCTTAAAAGAGAGGTATTGGAACCCTGTAGGCAAACTATAAGCCTATAGGATAAAAAATGTAACACCTTGGATCTGCAGAGTTAGAAGAAAAGATAAACAACATGAAAAAATAAGGGAAGACAGTGTCTCAAATAAACTAAGATACTACATTATTAGAATCCACGGTCAACACAACAGATGAAATGTCAGAGAAGGAGTTCAGGATGTACATAATTAAAATGTTCTGTGACTTAAAGAATGATATAAGAGAGCAAGCCCAGGCAGCAAAATACCATTTTGATAAAGCGATGCATAGGCAAATACAGGAAGCAAAAGATCACTTCAATGAGGAGATAGAAACTGAAAAAGAAACAAACAGAAATCCTTGAAATGGAAGAAACAGTAAACCAAATTAAAAACTCAATAGAAAGCATCACAAATAGATTAGATCACTTGGAATACAGAGCCTCAGATAATGAAGATAAAATGTTTAATCTTGAAAACAGAGTTGACCACACAATGAAGATGGTAAGAAACCATAAACATAACATTCAAGAATTATGGTATAACATAAAAAGACTAAATTTAAGAATTATTGGGATAGAGGACAGCATATAATTTCAAGCCAAAGGAATGAGCAATCTATTCAAAGAGATAATATTGAAAATTTTCCAAACATGAAGAACAAATTGGATAATCAAAAACAAGAGGCTTACAGGACACCAAATGTGCAAAATCACAACAGATTTACAAAGGCACATCATAATGAAAATGCTTAGGATTCAGAATAAGGAGAGAATCTTAAAAATTACAAGAGAAAGGAATCAGATTACATATACGGGGAAACAAATTAGGGTCTGCAGACTTCTCAACTCAGACCCTTAAAGATAGAAAAGCTTGGACAACATATACCAAACTCTGAAAGACAATGTATGCCAACCAAGAATCTTATATCCAGAAAAATTAAGTTTTAGATTTGATGATGGAATAAAAACCTTCCAAGATAAACAAAAAATTAAAAGAATTCACAGAAAGAAAGGAGTGAGATAACTGAGTCAAATGGTGGTTCCATTCCAAGTGTTTGAAGGAATCTCCATACCTGCCAGATTGGTCGTACCAATTTGCAGTCCCACTAGCAATATATGAGCATGACTTTTCCCCCACAACCTCATCAACACTTATTGTTGTTTGTAATCTTGAAAATTGCTGGAAAATTCTGACTGGTGTAAGATAAAATCTTAAAGTAGTTTTGATTTGCATTTCTCTAATTGTTAGAGATGTTGAACATTTTTTCATATGTCTGTTGATCAATTGTATACCTTCTTCTGAGAAGTGTCTGTTCAGCTCCTTAGCCCATTTATTGATTGGGTTGCTTGTATTTTTTTTTTTTTTTTGATGTTAAGTTTTTTGAGTTCTTTGTATATCCTGGAGATTAGTTCACTGTCTGATGTGCATGTGGTAAAAGTTTGTTCCCAGAATATAGGCTCTCTGTTCACTTCATTGATTGTTTCTTTTGCTGAAAAGAAGCTTTTTGGTTTGAATCCATCCCATTTATTGATTCTTGATTTTACTTCTTGTTAAGGAAGTAAGGTCCTAAGCCAATATAGTGAAGATTTGGGCCTATTTTGGGGCCCATTCCATGAGGAGAAAATAAAAAACAACAATGAAAACCTGCAAAGGAACTACACTAAAGGAAAGACCAATCAAAGGAGAAACCCAGTCAAGTTAAAAACTAAGAATAAACCAAAATGTCTGGAAATACAAACCATGTCTCAATAATAGCACTGAAAGTCAATGGCCTAAGCTCAGCAATTAAAAGACATAGACTGACAGATTGGATAAAAAAAAAGACCCAACAATATGCTGCCTCCAAGAGACTCATTTCATAGAAAGAGACACTCACACATTGAAAGTGAAAGGATAGAAAAAAAAAAAAATCTGTCACTCACATGGACTACATAAACAAGCAGGGGTTTCCATCCTCATATCAGATAAATTGGATTTCAAGCAAAAGTTAGTAAAAAGGGATAAATAAGGTCATGTCATACTGCATAAGAGAATCATACATCAACAAGACATAACAATCATAAATATCTATGCCCCCAAACAATCGGGCAGCCATGTGTATCAAACAAACCCTTCTAAACTTCAAGAATCAAATAGACCACAACACAATAGTACTGGGTAACTTTAACACAGCTCTCTCACCACTGGATAGATCTTCCAAACAAAAACTAAACAAAGAATCTATAAAACTCAATAGAACAATCAATAATCTAAACTTAACAGAGATAAATAGAATATTCCATCCTTCAACAAGCAAATGCACTTTTTTCTCAGCAGCACATTGATCCTTTTCCAAAATAGATCATATGCTATGCCACAAAGCAAGTCTTAGCAAATACAAAAAAAAAAAAGAAAAATAGATATACTACCCTGTATTCTATCTGACCATAATGAAATGAAATTAGAAATTAATGAAAGTTTAAAAAAAAGAAGCTACTCCTGCATCTAGAGACTCAATAATATGCTATTGAATGATGTGTGGGTAACAGAAGACATCAGCGGAGAGATAAAAAAAAATTGTTAGAGGTAAATGAGAACTCTGATACAACATATCAAAATCTCTGGGACACCATGAAGGCAATGCTAAGAGTAAAGTTTATTGCATTAAGCTCATATATTCAAAGAAGTAAAAGTCAAAAAATAAAGGACTTGACACTACATCTCAAAGCCCTAGAAAAAAATAGGAACAAACTAACACCAAAAGAAGTAGAATACAGGAAATAATTAGAATCAGGGATGAAATCAATGAAATTGAAACAAAGGAAATAATTCAAAAAATTGACAAAACAAAAAGCTGTTTTTTTGAAAAAATAAACAAAATTGACAAACCCTTAACCACCCTAATGAAAAGAAGGAAAGAGAAAATCCAAATTACTAAAATTTATAATGAAAAAAGAAATGTCACGACAGACCCTGCTGAAACACATAGGATAATTAGAAACTATTTTGAAAATTTATACTTCAGTAAAATACAAAACCCTGAAGACAACAACAAATTTCTAGAGGCATATTACCTATCCAAACTGAACCAGGAGGACATTCACAACTTAAACAATTCAGTTACAAGCAAGGAAGATGTCATCAAGAGCCTTCCAACCAAGAAAAGCCCTGGACCAGATGGATTCTCAGCTGAGTTCTACAAGACCTACAAAGAAGAACTAACTCCAATACTCCTCAAATTATTTCATAAAATAGAAAAGAAGGGAACCCTTCCAATCTCATTCTACAAGGCTAGTATCACCCTGATACCAAAACCAGACAGAAACACATCAGAAAAGGAAAATTTCAGACCAGTATCTCTGATGAACATAGATGTAAAAATTCTCAATAAAATTTTGGCAAATCTCATACAAAAGCATATTAAAAAAAATAGTGCACCATGATCAAGTGGGATTCATTCCAGGGATGCAAGGTTGGTTCAACTTTAGGAAATCAATTAACGTAATCCATCACATCAATAGACTTAAAGATAAGAATCATAATTTTATCAAGTCATGCAGAGAAAGCATTTGACAAAATACAGCACCCTTTCATGTTTAAAACACTAGAAAAACTAGGAATAGTAGAAACATGCTTAAACATTGTTAAAGCTATCTATGCTAAACCTAAGGCTAACATCATCCTAGATGGAGAAAAATTGGAAGCATTCTCTCTAAAAACTGGAACAAGGCAGGAACAGCCTCTTTCACCACTCTTGCTCAATATAGTGCTTGAAACTCTAGCCAAAATAGTTAGAGAGATGAAAGAAATTAAAGGGATACAAATAGGAAATGAAGAACTCAAAGTATCATTGTTTGCAGATGACTTGATATTATACTTGGAGGATCCAAAAAATTCCACCAGAAAATTCTAGAATTAATAAATAAATTCAGCAAAGCTGCAGGATATAAAATCAATACCCATAAATCAAATGCATTTCTATACATCAGCAATGAGTCCTCTGAAAGAGATATCAGGAAAACTATCCCATTCACAATAGCCTCAAAAAAAAAATGAAATACTTGGGAATCAATCTAATAAGAGTAGTGAAAGACCTCTACAATAAAAACTATGAGACACTAAAGAAATAACTAAAGAAGATCTTAAAAGTTGGAAAGATCTCCCATGCTCTTGTAAAGGCAGAATCAATATTGTCAAAATGGCCATACTACCCAATGCTCTATACAGATTCAATGTGATTCCAATTAAAATCCCAACATCATTTCTTATGAAAATAGAAAAGGCACTCATGAAATTTATTTGAAAAAATAAGACACCCAGA
The DNA here is from genome assembly GCA_028644305.1 of Xerus rutilus. NCBI lineage: Eukaryota > Metazoa > Chordata > Mammalia > Rodentia > Sciuridae > Xerus > Xerus rutilus. The sequence continues at coordinate 33,450,286 of CM053408.1, forward strand.
CTAGCCAAAGCAATCCTCAGTAAGAAGAGTGAGGCTGGAGCCATCACAATACCAGACCTTAAACTATCCTACAAAGCTATAGTAACAAAAATGACATGGTACTGGCCCCCAAAAGACATGTAGACCAATGGTACAGAATAGAAGACACAGAGACTAACCCACATAAAAACAGTTATCTCATACTAGACAAAGGTTGCAAAAACATACATTGGAGAAAAGATAGCCTTTTTCTACAAATGGTGCTGGGAAAACTGAAAATCCTTATGCAGCAAAATGAAACTAAACCCCTATCTCTCACCATGCACAAAACTCTACTCAAAGTGGATCAAAGACTTAGGAATTAGACCAGAGACCCTGCATCTAATTGAGGAGAAAGTAGGCCCAATTCTTCATCATGTCGGATTAGGCACTGACTTCCTTAACAGGACTCCTAAAGTGCAAGAAATAAAAGCAAGAATCAATAAATGGAATGGAAAAGCTTCTTCTCAACAAAAGAAACAATCAATGAGGTGAACAGACAGCCTACACACTGGGAGGAAATTTGTACCACACACACATCAGATAGAGCACTGATCTACAGGATATATAAAGAGCTCAAAAAAAAAAAAAAAAAACCCAAAAAAACCCCAAACAAGCCAATCAATACATGGGCTAAGGAGCTGAGTAGAAACTTCTCAGAAGAAGATATATAATCAATAAACAAATATATGAAGAAATGTTCAACATCTCTAGCAATTAGAGAAATGTAAATCAAAACTACTCTAAGATTTCATCTCACATCAGTCAGAATGGCAGCTATCCAAAATACAAGCAACAATAAGGACTGGTGAGGATGTGGTGAAAAAGGCACACCCAAACATTGCTGGTGGGACTGCAAACTGATGCAACTTATCTGGAAAGCAGTATGGAGATTCCTGTAAAAACTTGGAATGGAACCACCATTTGACCTAGCTATCCACTCCTCAGCCTGTACCCTAAAGACTTAAAAACAGCATACTACAATAATGCAGCCATTTAATATTTATAGCAGCACAATTCACAATTGCTAAACTGTGGAAGCAACCTAGATGCCCTTCAGTAGATGAATGGATAAAGAAACTGTGGTATATATATACACAATGAAACATTACTCAGCAATAAAAGAGCATAAAATTATTGCATTTGCAGGTAAATGGATGGAATTGGAGAACATTATGCTAAGTGAAGTAAGCCAAGCCCAAAAAACCCAAGGCTGAATGTTCTGTCTGATTAGTGGATGCTGATACATAAGGAGGTGGGGGTGGGGAACATGGGAGAAATGGACGAAATTTGGATCAGGAAGGGGGCTTTTGGGGGAGGGGAAGAGAAAAGGGAGTAGTAAAAATGGTTGAATGAGATGGACATCACCACCATATGTACATGTATGGGGACACTAACAGTGTGACTCTATCTTGTTTGCAACCAGAGAGATGGAAAATTGAGCTCTATATATGTACTATGACTTGAAATGCATTTAAATAAATAAATAAATTTTAAAAAAAGAAAAATTAGATATTTATTTCTGTCTTTAAAATCATTGTGACTATCTCCAGTTCTAACCAGTCTGCCTTTCTTTTCTCCTTTCTCCTTTCCCTTCCTTTTTTAATTTCTTTCTTCTTTCTTTTTCTGAGTCTGTAATCACTTTTGCTATTTCTAGCATTAGATAGCACCCTACATCCAGCTTTGTTGAGTGTTTGGTTTTGGAATTTTTTCACAGTTTCAGTATTAGAAGGCAATCCAAGCCATGCTTGTCTCAACTCAGTGCTTGGTTTGTTGTTCGACATAAACCAGGGGAGTAGTTGAAAAGGGTTATCCGACCTTACCACTTTTAGGAAGTGTTAGGTTTATATGCCTATTCATAGTTACATACCTGGTTTTTTGAAATACAGAATTCTGCCCACCTGGGAATCACCAGGAAAGGATCAGTCTAGGTTCTGAAGTCATGTGCGTGAGCAGAAATGCCACAAACTCTGTCACAGCTTGAGTCCATAGCTGATGAAGTAAAACACAGCACTGGGGTAGGACTAAGGACCAAAAGTCTATGGTCTGTCTACTCTTAAGTAAACTCTGAGAACACTTCAACAGTTATAGTTTGGATGTAAGGTGCCAACCAAAAGCTCATGTGTGAGACAATGTAAGAAGTTTTAGAGGAGAAATGTTTGGGTTATAAGAGTCTTAACCCAATCAGTGAATGAATCTCCTGATAGGGATTAACTGAGTGGTAACTGAAGGCTGGTAGGGTATGGCTGGAGGAGGTGGGCTTTGGGGTATATATTTGTATTTGGCAAGTGGAGATCTTTCCTTTCTGATCATTATGTGAGCCCTTCCCTCTGTCACACTCTTCTGCCATGATGTTCTTCTTCACCTCAAGCCCCAAGAAATGGAGGCTGCTGTCTGTGGATTGAGACCTCTGAAACTGTGAGTCCCCAAATAAACTTTTTCTTCTATACAATTGTTCTGATCAGGTCTTATAGTCACAGCAGTATAAAAGCTGACTAAATCAGCATCTATCCAAAGGTAATGCTGGCTGAAATAAAAGTCCTCAGATTGCAGACATTTTCTCTCTTTGGCACCATAATTGTTTCCAATGGTCCATCTATAGAAAGTCCTATATGTGGACTCATTAGGATTTAATCATATACAATTGTGGGAAGACATTCAAGGAATGCACGAGGACCTTTTCTTGGCATCACAGCCAGGGAAGGAATAGGTCTGGCACTGGAAACTTCTCATGACATTTCCGTCAAGGCAGGTCACCTCATGCACGTGAACTTTCCCTCTACTCTGCTAGAAAGGTCCAGCGCAGCAGCACTGGAGATAGGCATAACCCAATAGCAACTGAGCACTTATCTGCCCCCACCTTTATCTTATTTTGTTGAAAAACTTTACATGGAACTTCTTTGATGTTTTCCAATACAAACAAAGCAGAAGCAGGCTCTTTTCTTTTTTAGAAGCTAGACTCGTCTGGTCAGCTTGCCCATCCTGCCCTCTCTTTTGAAACTACTTTGTATGTTCTGTGATTATTTTGCCGCTCTACTTTTCCTTAGCTTTTATTTTTTAGCCAGGCCATTACACTGTAGGGAACCCCATTTCCATTGCTTGCATGGGACATGAGCGGTAGATAAATTTCACTATCCCAGCACTAAATCCCAAAACTAAATTTTCTATTACTAACCTGTACTACCCCAGTGAATGGGGTCATGTCCTACACTATGTTGCCTGAGGTTGAGGTAGCACTGGATAAGGTAGTGCCTTAGCCATGAGGATGATGAACAGAGTCACGCCTGAGTTTCACAGCTGCTGTACCTGAATAGCCAGGGATGCACTGATGCCCATGTGATAGCTGATACCGATGCAGGCTGAACTATGCAAATGTCACTGGGGCACACAACTCTGCTTGGTGCTAAAGTAGATCTAGAGACTATTGCTGTGATTCTAGAGGTTGGGAGATTGGCGATAGAAAAACATTTCTTTGGCTATTAAGACTGTTGTTTACCTGGGTCATCCTGAGTCTCACAGCTTCAGTGACCTGTACAGTCTAGATAGAGTGGGAAGGAGTGTGCCCCAGTGACATTCTAAGGTCAGCAATGATGCAGACTGACTCTTGAGTCTGTACCACTAACACACAGGTCTCTACCTGATCTTAGGGGAGTTCTAGAGTTCTGTGGATATGCTCTAGCCTGGTTTTATGGGCTGTTGTCTTCTGCCTGGCAGAGGTCTCACTACAGTTGGACCATTACTTAGCTCCAATAAAAAGCTCTGTGGTAGGTTTTGCACCCTATTTCCCAACAAGTAGAGCCTTGCTCACTACTTTGCTGCACAGTGATGGAGGGAGGGTGGGAGTCAGTCAGGCACTGGTTAATTGCAGTCTCAATAAATCAGGCTACAGGTGTTGCCCTGGGAAGAGTGGTCATGGGAGTCTTACTAGGACTGGGTTACACTATGGCAGGCCTGATACTGGATTTTTTTTTCTAATACCTAAACTTAATTCTCTTTTTCTCTTCTAAACATGAGGCATTTCCCTTCATACTGGACTGCTTACAGTTAGGTAAGGAACAATGTTGGCAATACTTTCCTTCCTTTTATCTTCAATGTGTCTTTTTTATTTTACTAAAACTAGGTATAGTAATCTCTCAGGTGGCTTTCTTAGCTCTTGTAAGGACAGTTTAATACATGAATATCTGCTCAAATTTATGCATGCCTGGGGAAGAATCACCAGTGTACCTTACTCAGACACTATCTTCTGTGTTACTTTTTGGGGTAAAGGGGATATTGTAAATGTGATGGAGTTAAGAATTTTAAAAATCAGCACCCGAGAGCCAGGTTTCTTTGAACAGATGAAACCACAAGTCCAGCCTATACAGTCTTGTGTGGCAACTTTTGTAAGTTAAACAGATAGTCAAGATAAAAGGGAATTTAAAAACTATAAAAAATTTGATTACTGATACTTGTTTATTTTTTTATAATTGAGGTACACAATTGGCCATCTTGAAATCATCAGAGAATCCCACTTTGATTTTAAATTGTTTATGTATTATAAGATACTGAGAAAATCTCAGATCATGCTAGAGAATCTGAGAAAAGATAATAGAAAAGACAATACACAAACTAACCAAATCAATAGTCTTTAAAGTTCTTAAAATCCTTCTAGTCTTTTCAAAATAAAATCAAATGAAGATGAGGTAAAAGTTAATGTTGAATTCATAGGTAAGAAGAGAAAGAGAAAGGATAAGGTAATTGCTTTACAGTAAGGCTTTTATAATGAATAAAGCAGAACAATAGAAGAAAAATATTGCACCCTAGAAAATGATTTACTGTTTCAAGATTCATTTCAACTTCATAATAGATTTTGTTTCCCTGCTTTTTCAGTAATACATTTATTTCATGCCTAATTTAGAGCAAAGTCAACCACAGAACCCTTAAGAAATGTAAGACAAAGTTACTTTTTATCTTTTGAAGCACAGGAGTCTGATGTTAGATAAACCTAGAGGATACTAATGCAACAATGAGAAAAAATGTGAGCAACAGTTTCTCTAGTGCCTTACCAACAAAAATGTTATTACTTTGCCAACACATAACTGCAATGTATTCAGCTATTACAGATCCATTTTAGTTGACTCAATTCCTAACATTTAGGTTGGACATAGTCTCTTTTCTTTTTCATGTTTATAACTAAATTCTCTAAAATGAAAAGGGAGAAATAGTGTGCCTCCAGCAAGCTGGCAATAGGAAACAAGCCTTATCTCTCTTGTTAGTATGCTCCACAGTATACTAGCTCTTCAAGAAGAAAAATGTTCACCCATCACTTAATCAACCAAGCTGTCAATCAAATATGGACTATGTGAATAGTGCTTAAAAGACATGTTGTTTGGGAAAATATTTTTTCTTAAGCTTAGCAATGAATAGCTGTGATGACAATGATACAATTCCTGTTTACTTTGAGGGTCTTGGTTTAATTATCAATGGCATACACAGACTTGTTTACTGGCTAGGAAATACTGTCTCTGAGAATTCTCTTAATTCACCTTAGCTGGCTAAGAGTCTGTTTTTACATAGTCCAAGTTATCTATACTCTACCACATTTTCCTCCTCAAATGCTCTGTGATAATTGGTGCATTTTTCATCTAATTAGTTATGGGAAATGTTTTTGAGATTATGGGTCTTAGGAATAGAAACAGGACCTAGGAATAGCAAAGAAAGGAAACAAACTATTGCACCTATACACTTTGTTTAGAATGTGCATTTTTATTAATAAGTTTTAAGTGAAGTGGACTTTAGCTGTATTTATGTTTATCCATATAATTCAATGTTATTAACTATAGTTGCTAAATTCTCCAAATAACACTGGTCTCATTTAACACATACTATCTATATACTCTGAAGGTACAAAGTTGCTCATTATCCTTGGCCAGCTGTAGGCTGAAGTTTCTCTTGAATAATAATTAAAGTGAATTTCCTTTATGACAATTTGTGATATTTGAGAATTGGGCACATATAATAAAAACTCATGAAGATTATCCTTACACTAAGAAAGAAAATTAAAGCCATGTACCTTTCCAATCTTTTCCTCAGAAGAATGACCAATGGAATGCATTTCATATCTTTAAAAAAAAGTTTATAATAGTGTGGAGAGTGGATGAGACCCTGGTCATCAGCTAATCCTGTGGTGTTGGCAAAGCCAAACCTGGGAAACATTCCTTGCCAGAGGTGAGGATGTTAGGAGCCATGAATCTCAGCTTTCATGCTAACAGTTATCAGATGTCCCAGGACAATGGCTGTCCTGGGTACAGCAGGATAATGGCAGAATACTCTTGGCACTGCAACAATAGTATAGCTGCTACAAAATATTTCTAGCTCTGTAACTTTTTAATGCACAAAGAAGCCTCTGGCAACTTACAAGCCTTGAACAATTTACAATGGCCCTATGACTTCCTGATTATGAGATCCTATATGATAAACTTGTGGAGATAGTTCTGGGTCACTGCTACTACATCAGAGTGAAGTTTTCTCACTTGGCCCCAGATTTTAGTGAAATTATCTCTGTGTCTTCTTTGTCTCTGTGTTTTCTCTTCTCACCCGTACTGGAGAATTCTTCATTGATGCTGTGTGGTTATCAGCATAATAGAACAAAAATTAAAATCAGAATCTCTGTCAATGTTTACCAACCATTGACCTACTCAGAGGACTTTTATCATTTTCTTAGTTCTATAATAATGCTTTATTTTTAAAAAAATGTTTTTAAGTGGTGTTTGTGTGTATGTGTGTGTGGATTCCTGTATCCATCTAGCCTTTTCCCATGTGCTAACTGAGGATTTGGCTAAATTTACCCTACTCTTCACCTTCCTTTAAAATCTTCTTCAATTCAAATGGTTACATTAAAATACTTTTAATTCCCTGAAGGTTCTCACTGTATCCTCATGTACCATTAATTAAAGTCCTGTTTTTATATGTACTATAAATGCATGTCTACCATTTTGAATCTCCTACCCTGTTTCTCCCTTTTATTACCAGCAACTTCCAAACTCTTATAGCTGTAATTATAATTTCCCTTTGTCTGTTATAATTGTTATTAAATATTTCACAATTATTCTTCCAGTTGATTGTAAAAGATGAAAATTAGTTACTGACACCTATATTACCGAGTTTAGGTATATATATATATATATATATATATATCTAAGTATATATAATATAATTCAGAGACAAGCACTGTGTCAGGATTTTTTTTTCTTTCCTTATTGTTCAATGTACTGATTTCTGTCTTTCACTGAAGAATACTTCAAGGATGACACGTGGGTTCCCTCTTGATTCTTTATCATAAACCTGTTTTTTCAAAGATCTCATTCACTCTGATTACATTCATTCTTCTTATTTCCTAAGGGCCTCGTTCATGGGTCCTTTTATTTGTTTTACCACACAGTGGTCAAGTTGTAATGGTCATCCCATGCAGGGCAAGAGGACAGCACACATTGGTGATAGAAGCATTGTTTCCAGTTGTCTGTAAAAGTAGGAGGGGCCTGAGGATATAGCTCAGTGGAAGAACACTTGCCTGTATAGTAGGAGAGTTGCAGAATGTTATAGCTACCAAAAGAAACTGAGTGCTTTATTTCTAATCTTCTTGTATAAAGGCAGCTAATAGAAAGGCATGAAAATAGAGTGACCTTTGTGAAACAAGAAACAAAATGTAGTATGAAAAAAAGATTTAAGATAGTAAATAAAACAAAACAAAGCCTTGAATAAGCATAGTTGTGGCCTTTTAATTTAGCTATAATGGTTATTTACAAAAAACAAACAAACAAAACAAAAACGGTAGTCTCATAAGTAGCTAACATTAACAATTTGCTTACTCTAGACAATGAACTTCACTAAGCAATTTCTCTGCATCATCTCTGTTTACCTAAGGGCATATGAAGAGACACTGAGCCAGCATATAAAGACTCATGCTTTATAAAAAACAGCTGTGTGTTTTATGTTTTCGTTTTGCCTTTCCCAATGTCTCAAACTTTCTCCTATTGATCAAAAATAATATTTAAAATATATTAAGCATGGTAAACAAATTGATCCCTAAATTTCTGGCAATGTAAAAAAAAAGGTTTTTTACAATCCTATAATGCCTAATATCTTGCATGTATATATAAATCTTATTTACTATCTTCTATAGCTAATCTGGCATTCATTAGACACGTGTTCATAGAAAAGTTAGGGTGGGGGATGGTGATTAAAGACCTGTGATTGTGCCTATTTATGGTTCTGTATCTCTGAAGGTTGCATCTTTGGGTCCACAGGCCAAAAGAGAATAAATGTGGAGAATATATCTGCTTCCTATAAACCATGACCTAGATGAATACGTATTTATTACCTTTACAAACGTTGCATTGCTCATATCTGGTTACATGGTCATAACAGAATGCAAGGGAGGCCAGAAAAATAAAGTCTAGCTCTGTGATCCCAATGAGGCTCTTAGCTGCTAGGAATGCCTGCCACAGAAAGTTCCTGTGCTGTATCCATGTGAAAAACACTATGATCGGCAGCTAAAGGAGTTAAGATGTACTCCTTTAGGCTATATGTGTGCACACCTTTTTTCTCTATTTGGTTCTTTAAAAAAATGCCTTATTTTATATTCCAAATATGAACCCTTGTTTTCCACATCTGCTACATGATTTTTACTGAACATAAAATTTAAAGCATAGTGAAAATTCTGTCTTCTATTCTCATCAGGTGGACACTGAACAATGAATGAAATATTTTTCAATAATATTCTTATTATGGAAATAATTTTTTGTAATCATAGAGAATTTTCTAACATTACACTTAACAAAATTATTGACATAATAAAGTGTATTTCAGTAAATGTGTTTATTTGGCGGGAGACAGCAAATACAATACGGGGATAGAGTTGTTATGGTCTTCCTTAAACTAAGATATACATAATAGAATATTTAGAAAAATAAAGAGGTGGAAAATTTTTCAGAAACTAATTCTCAAGAATCACCATACTTCACAGACATATGGTATGGAAATGACAGCAATAATGTATGTGCTGCCAAAGATCTGGTTGTGGCTTTTTTCTATTGTCAGACAATAAGACAGCTTCAACTTTAAATAATCCTTGGGTTAAAGTTAAGTGCTTCACTAGAAGAGTCAAATGGATAAATGACTTCCTGAAAAAGAAATGATCTTTTCTACTTTATATAGAAGCCAATAACATATACTGTTAATTTCAGAAGTTATTGCTCTATTCTTAGGAAAGTGAGGCATAATTAAATTGTTTTATAAATCTCAGTACATTCTTAGGCCTAAAACTATTTTTGTAATTGTTCAATGAAAAATTAAAAAGCATAGAATATCAATTTTTATGATAAAAATAAAATATATTTCAAAATATTTCTTCTTTCTCTTATTTGAATATTTATTGTCAAAGTCCTTTTTTCAAATTATGCTGAAACATAAAATAATGTTTTGTGTACAATACATAAGAATAAAAATGGAGTGAGAATTGTCATGGATCTCCAGAGTTTTGTGGCTTAACTGAAAATCAGGAGTACAAAAAAAAATGTGTTCAATTAGTCTCCTTTAGGTATCCAAACAAATAAATATGAGAAAAGTGTTTCAACCAACAGGATAAACTAAAGTGTGCAGATATTGCTGTAAGCAAAGACTTCAAAAATCCTTACCACCACAAAGAAATAAAAACTTAGCATTGACCAAAAGCATTGGGCACACTAAACTTTGTCAGTGTATAGAAAAAGAAGATTGAAACAAATGTACAGATAAAATCAGAAATGAAGTGTAAAAATTGAAGGCCCTAATCCAGCAAATCTGCACATAAGCAATGGCAGTAACAAGGGCTCAGTTGTAACCTAAACAAACCATGAATCCAATCTCTCCTACTCAAGGACAGGAAACCTCATAACTACTGGGGTGTATCTAAACATCCTCATGTAATCAAGTACATGAATATTGTTTTGACTAGTACTCTAGGAAATGCTGTATCCAGGAAAAAACTACCAGGCTTTATATTTCTGGTGTCTTTGTTTATCATAAATGATGGGATCCTTTCTGATTGCATATCCCCTTCCATACTTCCATTCTCAAGCCAGCAGTAATTTTCCTCGTGTCACACAAACTCCCTATCACCTGCACCCCTATAATTTCGCTACCACACGGTGCAACCATCTATTCCTTACAAACTCTGATTCCTAACTTATATCATCTCCTTGCTGTAACTGAGACTATTTACACTGGTTCTACTAATGTCCTCTCAAGAAGGTGGAGTCTGAGTCTGAGAGAGGTCATCTTGCTTTTTGACCTGCCTCTCTTACCTCACCAGCCTGGCCACACAAAAGTTAAAATCACTCAGCCATAGTTTTCATGTCAACTTTCCTTTATATTTGTCCATCTGGAACTTAGTTTATGTCTTCCTCTTTTTGTAGATTTGCCATCATCCTTCCTGACTTCAATTCTTCTGAATTATCAAACAGCACCCACCCTCTACTGAGTCTCCACAAATAGTCACTCTCATTGACACTTTGTTGTTTTTAATAACATTGAGATAATAATTATTTAAAAAGTCAAATTCAAATATTTCATTTTTTGGTTTCATTTTTTCTTCTTTTATGTTTTTTTCATTAAATAATAAAAAGACTATATAGTAACAATATCAGATATAAGTCAAAATTATAAACTATTGTGACTGTACAACCATGGACCACCCTCTAATGATTAGACAGAAGCTCTATTCTTAGATAAGAAAATTAGCATTATGTGGTTGAAATTCATTCATGTGCTCACATTATGTTCTTTTTTATCATTTAAAGCAACTTATTTATCTATCTATCTATTTATTTATTTATTCTACTTAGGTATACATGATAGCAGAATGCATTTTGATTCATTGTACACAAATGGAGCACAACTTTTCCTTTCTCTGGTTGTACATGATGTGGAATCACATCATATACGTACTTATATATGAATCTAGGGCTATGATGTCCATCTTATTCCACATTTTACTGTCCCCATGTCCCCTCCCCCCACCCTCCTCTTTGTCCAAAGTTCTTCCATTCTTCCTATGTCAGTGCCCCCATTATGGATCAGCATCAACTTATCAGAGAGAACATTCGGTCTTTGGTATTTTGGGATTGGCTTACTTTGCTTAGCATGATGTTGTCCAACTTCATCCATTTACCTGCAAATCCCATAATTTTATTCTCTTTTATTGCTGAGTAATATTCCATTGTGTATATATAGCACAGTTGCTTTATACATTCATCTATCAAAGGGCATCTATGTTGGTTCCAAAGTTTAGCTATTGCGAATTGGAGCTGCTATAAACATTGAAGTGGCTGCATCACTGTAGTATACATTTTTTAAGTGTTTTGGGTATAGACCGAGGAGTGGGGTAGCTGAGTCTAATGGTGGTTACATTCCAAGTTTTCGAAGGAATCTCCATACTACCTGCCAGATTGGTCGTACCAATTTGCAGTCCCACCAGCAATGTATGTGCATGCCTTTTCTCCCACAACCTCACCAACACTTATTGTTGTTTGTAATCTTGAAAATTGCCATTCTGACTGGCGTAAGATAAAATCTTAGAGTAGTTTTGATTTACATTTCTCTGTTGGAGATGTTGAACATTATTTCATATGTCTGTTGATCACTTGTATACCTTCTTCTGAGAAATGTCTGTTCAGCTCCTTAGCCCATTTATTGATTGGGTTGTTTGTTTGTTCATTTGTTTGGTGTTAGGTTTTTTGAGTTCTTTATATATCCTGGAGATTAGTTCTCTAGCTGATGTGTGTGTGGTAAAAATTTGTTCCCAGAATGTAGGCTCTCTGTTCACTTAATTGATTGTTTCTTTTGCTGAAAAGAAGCTTTTTGGTTTGAATCCATCCCATTTATTGATTCTTGATTTTACTTCTTATGCTATAGAAATCTTGTTAAGGAAGTAAGGTCCTAAGCCAACATGATGAAAATGTGGGCCTATTTTTTCTTCTATTAGGCACAGGGTCTCTGGTCTAATTCCTAGGTCCTTGGTCCACTTTGAGTTGAGTTTTGTGCATGGTGAGAGATAGGGGTTTAGTTTCATTTTGCTGCATATAGATTTCCAGTTTTCTGAGCACTATTCTTGAAAAGTGTACCTTTTCTCCAATGTACATGTTTTGCAGCTTTGTATAAGATAACTGTATATAAGTGGGTTTGTCTATGTGTGTTCTATTCTGTACCATTGTTTTACATGTCTGTTGGTGCCAGTACCATGCCATTTTTGTTACTATAGCTTTGTAGTATAGTTTAAGGTATAGTATTGTGATGCCTCTTGCTTCACTCTTCTTGCTAAGGATTGCTTTGGCTATTCCAGGTCTCTTATTCTTCCAAATAAATTTCATGAGTAATAACATTGGAATTTTCATTGGAATTGCATTGACTCTATACATCGCTTTGAGCACTATGGCCATTTTGACAATATTGATTCTGCCTTTACAAGAGCATGGGAGATCTTTCCATCTTCTAAGATCTCCTTTAATTTCTTTCTTTAGTGCTTTGTAGTTTTCATTGTAGAAGTCTTTCACTGGTCTTATTAGATTGATTCCCAAGTATTTTGGTTTTTTTTTTTTTTTGAGGCTATTGGGAATGAGAAAATTTTCTAATTTCTCTTTCAGAGGGTTTATCATATGTAGATATATAGAAATGCAATTGATTTATGGGTGTTGATTTTATATCCTGCTACTTTACTGAATTCATTTATTAATTCTAGAAGTTTTCTGGTGAATTTTTTGGATCCTCTAAGTATGGAATCATGTCATCAGCAAGTAATGATAGTTTGAGTTTATCTTTTTTCTATCCATATCTCTTTAATTCCTTTCATATGTTTAATTTTTCTGGCTAGTGTTTCAAGAACTATGTTGAATAGCAGTGGTGAAAGAGGGCATCTCTGTCTTGTTCTTGTTTTTAGAGGGAATTTTTCTCCATTTAGGATGATGTTGGCTTTGGGTTTAGCATAGATAGCTTTTATAAAGTTGAAGTATTTTCCTACTATCCCTAGTTTTTCTAGTGTTTTGAATTTAAAAGTTTGCTGTATTTTTTCAGATACTTTCTCTGCATCAACTGATAATATCATGTGATTCTTATCTTTAAGTCTATTGATGTGAAGGATTATGTTTATTGATTTCCATATGTTGAACCAACCTTGCATCCCTGCACTGAATCCCACTTGATCATGGTGCAGTATTTTTTTAATATGTTTTTGTATGTGATTTGCCAAAATTTTATTGAGAATTTTTGCATCTATATTCATCAGGGATATTGGTCTGAAATTTTCTTTCTTTGATGTGTCTCTGGTTTTTGTAACAGGGTGATACTCACCTCTAAGAATGAGTTTGAATGGATTTCCTCCTTTCCTATTTCATGGAATAATTTGAGAAGTATTCAAGTTAGTTCTTCTTTGTAGGTCTTGTGGAACTCAGCTGAGAATCCATCTGGTCCTGGGATTTTCTTGGTTGGCAGGCTTTTGATGGCATCTTCTATTTCCTTGCTTGAAATTAATGTGCTTAAGTTGTGTATGACCTCCTGGTTCCATTTGGGTAAGTCATATGCCTCTAGAAATTTGTCGGTGTCTTCAGGGTTTTCTACTTTACTGGAGTATAAATTTTCAAAATATTTCTCATTATCCTCTGTATTGTAGTAGTGTCTGTCATAATATTTTCTTTTTTATCATGAATTTTATTAATTTGGATTTTCTCTCTCCTTTTCATTAGAGTGGCTAAGGTTTTGTCAATTTTATTTATTTTTTCAAAGAAATAGCTTTTTGTTTTGTTAATTTTTTGCATTCTTTCTTGTGTTTCAATTTCATTGATTTCAGCCCTGATTTTAATTATTTCCTGTCTTCTACTTCTTTTGGTGTTGATTTGTTCTTCTTTTTTTAGGGCTTTGAAGTGTAGAGTCAAGTTATTTTTTTTTGTTGTTATTTTTCTTCTTTTAATGAATGAGCTTAATGCAATGAACTTTCCTCTTAGCCCTGCATTCATGATGTCCCAGAGTTTTTGATATGTTGTATCAGAGTTCTCATTTACCTCTAACAATTTTTTTTATCTCTTTCCTGATGTCTTCTATTATCCATGTGTCATTCAATAGCATATTATTTAGTTTCCAGGTCTTGGAGTAGTTTCTATTTTTTAATCTGTCATTGATTTCTAATTTTATTCCATTATAGTCAGATAGGATGCAGGATAGCATCTCTATTTTTTTTTTTGTATCTTCTAAGACTTTCTTTGTGACATAACATATGATACAGTTTGGAGAAGGATCCATGTGCTTCTAAGAAAAAAGTGTATTCACTCTTTGATGGATGGAATACTCTATATATGTCTGTTAAGTCTAAAGTATTGATTGTTTTATTGAGTTCTATGGTATATTTGTTTAGTTTTTGTTTGGAAAATCTATCCAGTGGTGAGATAGCTTGTTAAAGTCACCAAATATTATTGTGTTGTGGTCCATTTGATTCTTGTAGTTGAGAAGGGTTTATTTGATAAACGTAGATGCCCATTGTTTGAGGAACGGATATGTATGATTGTTATGTCTTGTTGATGTATAATTCCCTTAAGAAGTATGAAATGTTCTTCTTTATACCTTTTCACTAACTTTGAAGTCCACTTTATCTGGTATGAAATGGAAACTCCTGCTTGTTTACATGGTCCACGAGATTGATACATTTTTTCCCAACCTTTCACTTTCACTCTGTGTATGTCTTTTCCTGTGAGATGAGTCTCTTGAAGGCAGCATATTGTTGGGTCTTTTTTTTTTTTAATCCAGTCTGTCGGTCTATGTCTTTTAATTGATGAGTTTAGACCATTCACTTTCAGGGTTATTATTGAAATATGATTTGTTGTTTTGGTTTATTTTTGGTTTTTACTTTAACTTGGTTTCTCCTTTGATTAATTTTTGTTGTTGTTGTTGTTGTTTAGTGTAGTTCCTCTCTTTGTATATTTTCATTTTTGGTCATCATTTCCTCCTCATGGAATATTTTGTCAAGGATCCTATGTAATGCAGGCTTTCTTGCTGAAAATCCTAACTTTTGTTTATCATGGAAAGTTTTTATTTTATCATCAAATCTGAAGCTCAGTTTAGCTAGATATAAGATTCTTGGTTGGCATCCATTTTCTTTCAGAGCTTGGTATATGTTGTTCCATGATCTCCTGGCCTTTAGGGTCTGGGTTGAAAAATATGCTGAGATCCAAATTGGTCTCTCCTTATATGTAATCTGATTCCTCTCTCTTGTGGCCTTTAAAATTCTATCCTTATTCTGTAGTTAGGTATTTTCAGTATAATGTGCCTTGGTGTAGCTCTGTTGTAATTTTGTACATTTGGTTTGCTGTAAGCCTCTTGTATTTGATTTTCTAATTTATTTTTCATGTTTTGGAAATTTTCTGATATTATTTCATTGAAGAGATTGTGCATCCCTTTGGTTTGAAATTCTGTTCCTTCTTCTATCCTGCTAAATCTTAGATTTGATCTTTTGATGCTGTCCCATAATTCTTGTATGTTCTGTTCATGATTTCTTACCATCTTCACTGTAGGGTCAACTTTAGTTTCAAAATTGTATATTTTGTCTTCATTATCCGAGATTCTGTCTTCCAGATGATCTAGTCTGCTAGTGATGCTTTCTATTAAGTTTTTTATTTGGCTTATTGTTTCCTTCATTTCAAGAATTTCTGATTTTTTTCCCACAATCTCTAGCTCTTTCTTAAAGTAATCTTTTGCTACTTGTAATTGCTCTCTTATCTCTTTGTTAGAATGTTCAATGGTTGCCTTTATTTGCTCTCCTATTTCTTTGTTGCATTGATCAATTTTTGTCTGTATTTGCTCACTTAAGTCATTCTTTAATTCACAGATCATTTTAATTATGTACATTCTAAATTCTTTCTCTGACATTTCATCAACTGTACTGTCAATGGATTCTATTATTGTTGTATCTTGGTTTATTTGGGGCACTTTCTTTCCTTATTTTTTGATGTTGATTATGTAACTTCCTTGTTTGTAATGCCAATCTGAGGTAATGCGGTTTGTATCCTATAATCTTGTAGTTATACTACAGATTACCTGTATCTTACCTTGGAGCTTACTTCTGGTCCCCAGTAGGTGTCCCCAGATGGACACTACTGCCACTAAAGATGGTGCTTGTGATAGTGGAGGTAACTCAAAATAGCAGTGGATGTGGTCTTGGCTGGGCTCCCTTGGTGGTTCCTGAAGGTGGTCCTGGGCCCTGGTCTGTGCTCCCATTGGTTGGCAGGAACTCTGGCATGGAACTGGGGGTGGTCCTGGTTCTCATTTAGGCCAGGTGTCCCAAAGAGGCCCCCAGAGGCAGTCTTTCCCCTGGGTCTGGGTTCCCCTGTGGCTGGCAGCTAGCAATCCTGGGTTTGCCCTTCTGGTTCCATTTTTTTCAATCATTTGTCCTTACATCTCTTCTTTTATTGTATTGAGAACTTCAATTCTGTGACCTTTATGTTTTCTTTTCTTTTTTGTTTGTCTTACTGTTGTCTGATCCACTTTCTGTTTAATATGTACTCTTAATTTTCTTGCTTCAGTAAGGTGACATTTCACTTCATGTGGACTCTTATCAAGAACCTCAACACTTGTTCTTTATCGTCCTTTTGTTGAATTCACTGGTCAACATTTCACTCCTGAGATACTCTAAAGGTTTTTTTTTTTTTTTTCTGTATTATTTCCACCTATACTGAGTTACTGAGTGTTCCTTGAGTAAATTGTATAGCTTTAATGATTATTGCCAGTTGGAATTCAGAGGGTTGAATCTCAATTGTTTTCTGAATCTTATAGGATATGTATCTCTTTTTCTCACATTGTTCAAGATAGCCATCCTAGTAGTTTTCTAACTTCTGTAAACATCCAACTCTACAAACTATCCTCTACCAGCAGATAAACCTGAAAATATCTTCATGGAGAAAATTGTAGCCAACTCTCCATTATACTTACTAATGTATTTGCATTGTCATTCACTATTCTATGTTCCTCCCAATCAAACATTGTCTTTTCTCTGAATTTTCTTTCTTGTTTTTGATTACATGTGCACTGAAGGTCATCTTTCTATTTAACACCATCCCCCTCTATAATGGATGTTACATTGATAGCTATCACAGATTGTTTGTTTGTCTTACTGTTTGATCCTACAGATTAAACCATCACCTCTTATCTTCTTTGTTTTCATAATCAATGTATATGCCATCATGTTCTCATTCTTAATTTGAATTCCACAATAATAACTCTTGTTTTTCTACTATAACCAAGTTTATTCAGGGATATAAAAGTTTTATTATTCTTTACCTTTTTGTACCTCTCTTTTCACTCCAGTCTCATTTTCACCCTCAGCTACCCAGTGGAATGGTTCTTATTATGATGATCAATGAGCTATTTATACATGGACATGTCTCAATTTTCTAAATTTAACAAGTATATTATCAGAGTAACATAGAAATAATGACTTTATTAATTTATAACACTGGTTCTTCCAAAACATGATTATAAAATTCTTGCCAGATTTTAGGTATGTTCCTTTCCTTTAACTTTAGATTTCTAGATTCATATAATATTTCAAATTTCTCTATTTTAGGAACTAGGAGGAGTGGGTTGGAAAAAGATATTGACACTGCCATCCTAGATATAAATTTCTAGGTTTATTTGCAAATGTTGTAGTCTATTGACTTATTAAATACAGATTGTGAGAATTTGCAATCTTCTCAGTAATTTATAAACTGTTTTAAAACCAGAGTTCATTTCTGGTGACTCAAAAATAATTTTAGCCAAAACAATCTTTTTATTGTTTGGGAAAAAAGAAATACATGAAATGCATAATATCAGAACTACTTTAAAAATAGCAATTTTCTCTTTCTTTTCTAATTCTCTTAGTTTTCATTTGAAAATGAATTTAACTCTTTTATGTATTTTTCCTTTATTGAAATTTTGACTAGCTGCCCAAAATAATAGAATATGTATTGCAAACAATGTAATTAAAAATACTATTGTGATGAATTAATAAATTGTTTGTATAAATAAACTCGTAGAAAACTTGTATAAATAAAGCAACTGTACTCAACTGGAAGAGTAATAGTCTTTCAAGGTAAACATAAGAAAGTGAGTTGGAAGAAATGGAATAATTGCAACTCTGTTAAGATTATCTAGCAATACTTATAATAGAAAAAATATATAATCAATTTTCAAGTTGAGTGTGGTAGCATATGTATGTAATCCTAGTAAAGCTGGAGGCAAGGCAGGAGCATCACAAGTTCAATGCCAGGCTACAGCACTTAGTGAGATTCTGTATCGCTTTAAAGGGGGGCTTCTAGTGGATCAGCTCCAGGAGTTGGGGGTCCTGAGAGACGAAGAAGGAAGGGGTCTCTGGAGAAGATGAAATGGAATCTCCCATGATGTGACGGTCTGCGGAGTCACTCACCCCAGACCCTAGAGTGTAGGTAAAGAACTGCTCTGCTGGGGCAAGAGGCAGGAACACCAGAGTGAGAGGCAGAAACATGTTTTATCCCAGAAAGTGCAGGAACTTAAATACACTCTTGGACCAATCAGATCCAAAAGTTACAAACAAGGGGGTGCTCTAGGTCAAAAGCACAGTCTATTAGCATAGAATGGGGAAAGATGGAAGGGAGGGGTTGAAGTTATGGAGAGTGCTCCTACAATTATAATTCAAAATAAAAAGAAGTGAGGGATAATAACAATAATAATTAACCTGGTTTGATGATTATATAAAAGCAATATCTGCTCATTTAGGAAGTGCTGTTATAGACTTTCTTGATGTGCTAGAGTCCTTTTAAAGATTGCTCATATTACTTTAGATAGCAAAAACTAATATAATTAAATTTGTTAGCCAAATCAATAAAGAGACAGGTAATACTTATAATCAGATTGCTTAAATAGGTATTTAATTTCTTTGTGCACAGTTGTTGTTAGTTAATTAAAAATCATTTGATTTTTCTAAGAGAATTTATTGATATTTTCTCTGTAGTTAACTGAGAAACACGGCTCTAATGTGTAGTTTTAAATTAGTTTTGTTTAGGCATTGACTTCATTGGATCTTAAGTTATAAAGTATATGAAGATTTACCCTTCTTTAGTAATAGTATTATTAACTTTAATCACATGCTTACTTTTTAATTAGTTCTTAGCATTTTATGTAAAGGCTCAAGTAATAATATTTATGCTTTGCAAGTAATTCAGTGCCTGTTGCAAGTTCTCAACTCTGATGTTTTAGCAGGAAATCAATCATAGAAATATTTAAATAAATGACATAACTTTGCTGCAAAACCTATACTTATAAATACTAGAGGTGAGCTGGACTTCAGTTGATTTACCTTTGGCATACAAAACTCATATTAAAAGTAGCATTAATAAAGCCAGGCACGGTTGGCTCATGCTTGTAATCCCAGCACTTTTGGAGGCTGAGATAGGAGAATCGCGAGTTCAAAGCCAGCCTCAGCAATGGTGAGGCGCTAAGCAACTCAGTGAGACCCTGTCTCTACATAAAATACAAAAATAGGGCTAGGGATGTGACTCAGTGGTCAAGTGCCCCTGAGTTCAATCCCTGGTGCCAAAAAAAAAAAAAAAAAGTAGCATTAATGAGAAAGTATATTGTTTTTTCATAGATTGCTCCCAATTATAATTTAAACAGAAAAAGTTCCCTTAAATTTAAATTATCAAAATTACTTTAAAACATGTTACTAAAATATTTATTTCACAACAATTTTTTAAAAAGATTATTATCTGCATGAAAGGTGATGTTCACAATTGAACAATATCAAAATAAGGTAATGATAAAGATGTTAAAAATTACTTATGGCTCACATTATTTAGTTTTCTGAACATTCTTTTTTTAGCATTGATTCTATAATGTGTGATGGAATAAAAATTTTCTAGAGATCAATATGGTGATAATATTAAGTATTTGAGATTTTTAAAGTTTTTTAATTTTAATTTTTGCCTATGATATGATAAATATATGTATTATTTTACTTTACTAACTAGCTTGGCAATTAGGAAGTACTAATAAATCTTTGTAGCATATAATAAAGAATACTGGTTTCCCTGCGAAAGTTAGTTATTTCTTAATATATCACTGTTGACCAAACTTTCAAGTGGCAAACAAATTGATGAATAACCTACCATTGAAAAACTTCAGTTTTGCCTCTGATTCTAATCATCAACTCATTTATTCAATATTTATTGAACACCAATAATAGCAACTGCTAAGGCATTTATTGTGGACTAAATTTTACAGATATACATTAGAAAAAGTATAGGAAAGCATTCTCCAAATCTAGTTCTTTTAAAATTTTTTTTAGCATACTTATCCAATCTACCTACCTACTTACCTAACATCTCTCATAAGTTCCGAACAACAGAGACAAAATTGTCTCAGGGGCACTTGACCACTGAGTCACATCCCCAGCCCTATTTTGTGTTTTATGTAGAGGCAGGGTGTCACTGAGTTGCTTAGCGCTTTGCTGTTGCTGAGGCTGGCTTTGAACTCACAATTCTCCTGTCTCAGCCTTCCAAAGTGCTGGGATTACAGGCGTGCGCCACTGCTCTCAGTTTAATTGCAGAATTTCTTAAGGAACTCTGTCTTATTCTCTTGAATCCTCACTGAAAGCATTTTTTATCTTAGAAGCAAAATGGCGGGAGTGCTTTGCCTAAACACTTTTAGTTTTTCTTCATTGCCTCTGTTCTTACCAACTGACACAGAAAAAGAAATAACTTTCTTTGAATTCCACAGGAACTCTTGGACTATTACTAAAATGTTGGCAACAGTTCTCTGCAGACAGGAGCTGCATCCAGGAACAAAACTCTTAGCTGTGTGTACAGGCAATGAGTGAGTAGTATGGGTAAGAAATACCACTGTGAAACTAAGTATAAAAGCTTTGAAAAAAAAATCAAGATTTTGCTAGAAACTGAAATATTTCAGAGGATCCAAAAGATTTTGATTTCTTGTGAAAGAATATTGATTTTCATTAATTTACCCAACATGCTTTAGAAAGCCTTTTTAAAAATCATTTTTCTGTGTGCTCCAAACAATTCTTTTTATTCAGTAGAATTTTTCACTTCTCAGCAGGGATTCAGGAAGACAAAAGGGATATGAAAAAACAAATGCATGAAAATACCAAAATTGAATAAGGAAAGGAAAGTTAGTAAAAGTTAAAGAGAACTTCTGAGAATATAAAGAGAATAGCCAGTGTAAGGAGGAAGCAGGAGCCAATACCAAAATAAAATAAGCTAGAAGGAATAATTTCTAGTGTTCTATAGGATAAAATGATGAGTATAATTTATAACAATTATTATATAGTTTTCAGGAATTATAAGAAGTTGAAAGGTTTTCAACAGAAAGAAATGATGAATGTTTAAGGAGCTGGGAATGCTAATTACCCTAATTTGACCATCACACATTGGATACCTGTATCAAATTATTACAGTATAAACTATAATATGTACTGAGAAATTAAAACATATACTTTGCAGCCAAAACCATTTAAAATGATTTTGAAAACATAATGGTTATAAATAATTTCTTTGAATTCTTTTTTATGCTTTATTTTTTTCTTCAGAACAATAGAATTAAAAGCAAATGTTTGGTGGATTGCCAAAACAGCAAGTCAGTTAAGTGTAAAATTAAGTTTAAGTACTTGATTGGCATCAAGTGTCCAAAATAAATTTTCACATAATATTTGATATATGTGATTGAGTGCACAAATTCCCACTTCTGCTATACCTTTACATTTAAAGAAGTTTGTAACACTTAACATTAAAAATTATGGAAAAGCCTCAAATAATAATACATAATTTTACTCTCTATTATTCCTATCTTCCAGAATTATATCCAAATGTGGCACAAGTGCCTGGAAATTATGCATATTGAACAAACATTGGCTGAACTTCACTCTTGTATTTCAAGAGAATATTTTTTTAAGTAATCAGCATATTTTAATCTATATCAATAACTTGAAAGTATTTTGTCTTTTCATTGCTAAAGATAAGTATTTGATAACACCATATAATAACTGGGGGTGGTGTAAGTACCCTGTGAATAGATATAAAATCAGTAAATATCTTCTTTGGCAACTCTGTGGTTCCCTATTTGATATTGACACATTAAAATTTCTTGAGCCAATACATATTTATTTTGCTTAAATGATATTAAGGGTCACTCAGATGGCTTCCAGTAATTCTTCTTGTCTATTTTCATTGAGACAACTTGTAAGAGTGGTATACATTTTTGCTTTGAGAGCTTTTTTTTCTTCTGCTGGAAAATTGTTTCCTTATGTAATGCACATGCATTTTATTAATAGGAAATGTTTTTGTTTTTCTAGATTCAAATTTTTCTACCTTAAAGATAAAATTCAATGCTAACAGCTGAGTATTTTCACATTTGTCTGATAGTGTTGTGGCCTGCATGCATTTTTCAAGCATGTAATATATCAACCATTCATGAAATTCCATCTATTAAAATGTTACGTATTTTCAATTGCAGAATTAAATTTATCTCATGCACACCAAATTAAGATGGGGAACAATGGTTGAATATAAAGTATTAGCAGAAATGTGGAAGAAAACAGTGATTCAGCATTTTCAGTTAATAACATATTCAATTTCTGCAAAACTGCTGGACTTTGATAAGAGCATCCATGTTTCTTCATATTACTGAGGAAATAGGGCTCTCCACAAATCATAATACACATGGAAAATGACATTCCTTGAAAGATTCTATATCTTACAAGCTATTCATCAACTGTGTAAAAGCACTGAGACAGGCTGAAGAACTCAAGATGTTGCTTTATTTCTCCCTCTCCATTATCCATAAATACTCAATTCTGGATCTGATCTGATATAGACAAAATACTGTTTCCCCTGTTTTTTTAATAGCTATAAATCATACTTTTCTGGAATCAGGTTTATAAGTTTTATAATATTGGAATGAAATCCATCATTAATTTTTATTAGTTTAATAGGAATGCAACCACATTAATAAACTGTAAATTATCCGCATTAATTCTCTTATGGTGTGAAACTGGAGAAATTTCACATTGAAGGCTTGGTCTGGAATGTAGAAATTTTCAGAGATGAAGTTTTGGGGGAAGTGGTTAGAATATCAGGGCTCTCACCTAATCCACTGATAGCTAAATGGACTTCTGGTAGGTAGTGGGACATAGTTGTAGAGAGTAGGTCATGGGGACATGACCTGGAAGGATATTTTTTTTCCCTGGCCTCTGTCCCCACTCCCAACACTGTATCCTCTCTGCTTCCAGCTGCCATGAGCTGAATAGCATTTTTTTTGCCACACCCTTCCATTATGATGTTCTGCCTTACCTCAGGCACAAAGCAATGAAGCCAGCTGACTATAGATTGAAACTATGAGTTAAAGTAAGTCTTTCCTCCTCCAAATTGTTCTTGTCTGATATTTTGATTGCCAGGATGAAAAACTAACAGAATTTCTTTATCACTATAATAGAATGATTGTTTCTTTGTTTATAATAGAATGATTGTTTCTTTGTTTTATTAATTTAGAAGAAATGTGATGTATTTAAAAATGACTGAATATAAAACTTTGCTTTGTTTTCATGGGAATGCAGATTGTTGCAATAGTTTAATAAGTAAATTAATAACAGAGCTACCATATTATCCAGTAATCCCTTCAGGTATAAACATGTACATAAAAGAAATGAAATCATTGTTTTGTAAATATCTACACTCCTGCATTTATTGAAGCATTATTCGTTATAGTCATGATATGGGAACAATCTAGATGTCCATCAGTGAACAAATGGTGGTATATGATTCAGCCTAACAAAGGAAATGATTCTGTAATTTACCACAACATGCATGAAAGTGGAGAACGTTTTGCAAAGTGACATAAGCCAGAAATAGAAAAAGAACATTTTGTGATTTTACTTACATCTAGAATCATTTTAAAATCACAAATATACAGAAAAAAAGATAAATCAGTAGTGGTAGTAGAAGGTTGGAGTAGTAGAATCAAATAGAAAATGTAAGTCAAAGGCTTTAAAGTAGCAAATAAAGGGGATGAATAAGTAAAAAAAATCAGATGTACAGCATGAGATTTACAGTGAAAAATAGTGTATTCAGAATTTTTTGTTAAATGAGAAAACATAGGGCAATTGACACAAGCTACCTATATGAAATAATAGATTTATTAATTGTCTCAATGTAGTAGTCATATGCCTACATACACATATATTATAGCATCATATTTTGTATTTTAAATGTACACAACAAAATTTATTAAAAAGTTTATGTGAACTTGGAAAATGATGAATAAAACTGATATATTTTCCCAAAACTTGTAAGAAAAGAAAATAATAAGAATATGTATTTATTATCTATTCTGTGTGACAAATTATGATACGTTTAAGGAACTTTATGGCACATCCTTTACTAATTTCAAAATTACTTCCAGTTAGGGACAGAAGAAAGTTTTGCTTAGTCCTTGACTTCAAAATCTCTCATTAGACTACAATCAAGGTGTTGACTCTGTCTTGGATCTCATTTGAATGCACAAGAGAGGGGGTGGAATCTAATTCCAGTCTTACTTATATAATTACTGGTAGGCTTCATTTGCTTTTGGGCTGTTAGCCAGAATTTTTATTTTTTAAATGGCTTTTTTTCTGGTGATCACCTTCAGTTCCTTGCCACATGGGTCCCATCAATACAGCAAATTTGCCTTATCAAAGTCAATAAGGGAATGAACAAGTGAAGATCATGTGCTAGGTGGAAGTTTAGAAGCTCTTGTAACCTAACCACAGGAGCGATACCTATGTTATATTCTATTGTAAAGAATAAAGTCACAAGACAAAGACTCGACTACCAGAAGAGTAGAAATCATTGGAAACCATCTTAAAGTCTGGTCTCCCCACTACAGAGTATTAATTACAAGAATGTCTTTTTGTAGTTAAAAAAGCAACAACACATTATATGACTCACAGTAGAAGATACATGTTGTGTGTGTGTGCTTGAATGTGTGTATCCAAAAGACAGTGTGAAAATTTAACTAGTTTTTATATTTGAAACTTGTAAAGGAAGCTACTCTTCAGGATTTTTGTCTTCTTCTAAAGAAGTTCATGGTTTTTAAGCATTTGATTGCAGTCTACTACCCACATATGGTATTGTGCTTGTGTTAAAATAAAAAGGACTAAATTTTGAAAAGGTGACTGAAGAAATAAGATCATGCATATGTGTTTTAAAAATATCAAATATCCATAATGCCAACTTAGAATCTCTCCAAAAGAACAAATATAAAACTCTAAACAATTCTGGTCCACTGTTGACCTAAGCTATATTAAAGTGAAAAAGAAAGTAATAAGGGAAATACCATGGTGCAAAAATTGTAAGTAATCAAAATGGAAAAAAGATAGTATTATCAGTCTTCACTGGAAACTAGACATTTTTGGTAAACCATGAATATTATCTGATTTTCTTGGGATTCTGAGACTTGTCATGTCTTTAAGATACTTTGTAACTACCAAATTGGCACAAATTTAATTTATGTACCTTTTAGTGTCACAAATATTAAAGGTACTTACATTTGAGGACTAATAAATATAGAACCTAAAATATAATTTCTAAACTAATTATTTCATACAATCTAAGTTTTTAAGTAATATTACACTAAAGTTGTTCAGTAATGTTTTAAAATTTATAGCCAGATATTGCAACTGCAATGGAAAATCACTTCATTAAATAGTAATTCAAAAGAATGAGGGACATTTCAAATGGAAAGATTTGCAGATTTAATTAAAATGTTGTTATTGTTGAAGCAAAAGTATAATCATAAAATGTAATTCTAAGAATTTTATTAACCTCTACACTAATGCATTCTTTTCAGTTCAAAATGTATATTACATATTTGCCTGTTAAAGGAAATATGAGTTTAATTTTATATGAGTAGATGAACTCAGATGAAAAGAATATTCTAAATTTAATACTTTTAGGAATTAAATTTTCAGACTCTCATTTCCTTTCTGTATATGTGCAATTTTCTGTTTTTAAATCTCTGGTCTAGCAGTGTGTGGGAGAGTGTGGGTGTGTGTGTGCTCACATGCACATACATGTGTATTAACATTAGGGGCTGATATAGTGATACAGTGACCAGATACAATATACTAGAACTTTCTTTCCATTTTTTGTTTTCCATATAATAAATAAAGGTAAATATAATGCAAAATTTCAAATGTGATAGATCTAAACACTTGTGGTTGTGATGACTACATGACTGTAGTTATTGCCTTAACACTTGGGTGAAAGAGGGATTAACAGCATAGGGGAAAGAGTATTTTCCTGGGAATGACAAAAATTCCTTTAACTATTTGATTTTGGATAAGTAACTCACCAACTCTTTTAAGGCTTTCTTTTCCACATCTGGAAAATAAAAAGTGGGAAAGTGGGATGAATATTCTCTATGATCCATTGTATGTTTGGATTTTTCATAGAGGTATAAGAAACTGTACAAAGCAGAAATTATGTATAACTGTTATTTACTGCATTTGTAATCTGCAATTAGATAAAACCTCTAATTTTCTCTCCTTTATATATGTAACTTTTGCAGAATGGATTAAAGGCCAGCTACAAACAATATCTCCTAGAGAATATTTAAGAACAGATTTGAGAGAACAAAATAATTATAATACTAAAAATATAGAACACAAAGTTTTCATAATAAGAGGTACCATGATGATGACAGATAAAACTATTAAGGAGACTAGAAAATTGTGGCTAATCCTTTCAATGATGTTTGCTATTTGCATTGATTTTCATATACTGCATTAAGTATGCTCTAATAAATGAGAATTGTTATAAACAGATAATAACTAATCAAAAACATTTTTTACATTTGGACAGTGTAATTCTTAAACTGTCATTTCCTTTCTCAGTGCAATTCTATCTGTATGTCTAAATTTATATGAAAAACAGAAATATTCTGAGCTAAGCTCCTTATGTTGTCATTTTAAAAGAGAAATTACTGTTCTTACTCATTACTCACTATAATTAACTTAATTATTAATTATAATCAGCACAAAAAGAACCAAAATTATTTTATCTTTTCTGGTAGCCAAAATTACAAAGAAATAAATAACATATTTACATGTAATTCACAGTTGTATACACTGAAGATTTTGTTTTTAATGGGTACATTTTTTCTATGAATCCAAAATCATAGATAAGTGTATTTGAAGTTTTTAATAATAAATATTTTTCTTTATTAAAATAATTATCCTTATGAATGAAAAATATAATACAAAACAGTCATTTTCATGTTAATTAAAAAATTTTCAGGAATACTTCTTGATTAAATGTTGTTGTAACACAAAGATCTTTAAAATGTAAATTCTCAGAAAAATCAATAATTTTTTCATACTGGCCACACTAATTTACATTGCAGCCAGCAATGTGCAAGTGTTTCCTTTGTCTACACCCTCTTGAACACTGTTTATCTTTTTTCTTCTTATTAGCCTAATGGATATAAGATTATATAGTAATTTTTATTTGTATTTCCCTGATGAATAATGATGTTAAGCACCTTCTATGGAGAAATGTCCATTCATATTCTTTAGTCTTTTTTTTAAATTAATTTCATGTGTATTTATTTATTTATATATTTATTTATTTTGCATGTGTTTTTTAAAAATAAATATTAGAAATCAACTCCTTACCACGTGTATAGTGTACAAATAATTATTTCTAATCCACATGATGACCTTTGATTTTTTGATTGTTTCCACTGCTACGCAAATTTTTTTTAATTTGATGCAATCTAATTTATTTATTTTTGCTTTTGTACCCTGAAATTTTGGTGTGATATCCACAATATCATTGTCAAGGCCAATATCTAGTTTTTTATGTGTTGTTCTAAGAGTTTTATAGATTCAAGTGTTACATTTACATATTTTATTCATTCTGCCTTGATTCTTTTTGTGTTATAAGTTGCAATTCCATTTTCTTCTTATAAAAATATAATTTTTATAGCATTTTGTATGGGATAGACTATTCTTTCATCATTAAGCCCTCTTGGTATTTTGTCTAAAGTTAGTTTAACATGTAACACACTTTTAAATTAGAAGTGTGAAATCCAGTTTTTTTTTTCTTTCTCAGAATGTAACTGTTCATGATATTTTATTGTTTCATATTGATTTTAGGATTTTCTTTCTATTTCTATAAAGAATATCATTAGAATTTTGATAGAAATTGCAGCAAATCCACATATTGATTTGGATAGTATGTACATCTTAACATTACTTTTTTTGTATGAACGCAGGATATTTTTCTACTTATAGACCTACGATATGACTTAGCAATCACTATTCTGCCTATGTACCAAAATAAAATTAAATCGGCACTTCATAAATAAAATATGCATTTCTATGTTCATTGAAGCATTGTCAAAATATGGAAACAAACTTAATTATCTGTCACTTAACAAATTAAAAACTATGACACATACACACACACACATATACACACAATGAAAGGTTATTAGCTTTAAAAAGGAGATCTGTTACTTATAACATTGAACTTTGTAAAAATTACAATAAACCAGATGCAGAAAGAAAAAATATTGCATGATCTCATTGATATGGAATTCTAAAAATGGCTAAATATAGAGATAATAAAACAATTGTTATCAAGGTACCAAGATGGGAGTTGACAGAGAAAGAAACAGAAAGATCAAAGTCAAAGTATGCATAATAGCACAGACTCATGTCTATATTTTATTAATGCAATTCTTTTTGTTTTTGTCTTTACTTTCCTAGTTTCTAATATTAATAATTTATAGACCTGAAAAATATATTTTTAATTCAGTTTTCCAAAAAGAAGTAAAAATCTGTAGAAAAGAGAGAAAAGTAATATATGCATCTATAAAATAAAAGCAAATTCAGAAAACCAAAGCACACATCTGTGTGTATTTCATTTGCTAGAACTATTAATATCAGCAGAGGTTGGGCCAAAGATTTAGCAAATGTATTACCACTTTCAGCTAGCCTGGAAATTTGTTGTGACATACAATGTGATGAATTGGTATCACTAAGGAAATAGACTGTTGTGCTTTGATTTCTGATACTAAACTATTTGTATTGTCATGTAATTTTTAGTATGTTTCTTTATAATAATATCTTTAATATTTTATTTAAGATTTTTGAATTAGTATTTGACAATCTCATATGACTTTTGATTTTTAGCTCTATTTATGAAGGTTTGCATGAAAATAATTTTATAAGAATAGTTTTTAAAATTTCCATTCCTTTTTCCTTTGAAACACTTAAATATCATTGAACTAAATGGTTATTTAGATACCCATCATATTACTTGAGGAATAGCTCTTTGAAAAAGTTTAGTAAAACTGTAAGTTCTTATATGTGAAATTGATGTGTGTAATTTCCTGTTTGTTATTTTTGCTAATTCAATTTAAATGTTTTTTCCTCCTACTTTTTTCTTGGATGTGTCACAAAATGCTTTATTTCTTTTTCAAAGAAATACCTCTTAGTTGTATCCATTAGTGTCCTATTTACCTCTCCTCAAAGTTAGTAATTATTTGATCTTTAAAGAATAAATTCAAGAAATTAAAGAAAGAATGAAAAAGAATTAGTACATAATCTAATAAAATATGAAATAGGCATGCAAATGTGAAACAACATGTTGTCTATAGATAACTAAAAAAACTATATTTTTTTAAGAACAAAACCAATTATAAAGTGGATTGATAGGATGAAAAATGTATCTATGTGGTCAGGAATGGCTCAGAGCATTGGCAGTTAATTACTCTGTGCCTAGTATTAACTAGGTAAATTCAATACATTCCTTATCACAGCAATTCCATTATCATTTCTGCTTTGCAGAGGAAATCTTTGAATTATAAACCAGTAGTGCAATGAGATTCTCATGTCTGTATAAGAATAGAGTTCTTGAAATAAACTCAGAATTATTTGGTTTCCATCTTTGTATAATTGGTTGCCCTCTTTATTCATGGTAAATCTTTAAAGCAAAGATTAGTTAATGCTATGCAGGTGAAGAAGATAGTGAGAAGCCAATTAAGTTGTATTAAGCTACTGCACAGTTAACAAGAACAGGTAATAAATCTCACCTCTTAGCTAGACTGGCAAATGGAAGATATCTCATCCTATGTTCATTTGTAGAAGTTGGAACTACAGCTGGCCAACGAATATGATCTGAAGCCACTGTAGATAATCAGATGCCATGATATGCACAATTGCAGGCTAAAAACAAGGGCAAAATACTCTAATATTTCCCTTCTTTGTCCCCTGAACTCTCCCACCATTACCTCTGGACAAACCCAAGGAAAAATGAGCTAAAACACAAGCTGTCATACTAGCTTGCAGTTTACAGAAATAAACCCCTATAATGCAGAATAGAAGAGACAGCAGTCAGGTCACAGTCTGAACATAGACAATCCTTGAACCAGCACAAAGGGTAATATGATATAAGCAAAACAGATGTTATTGTCATTATATTTGGACAACAATGTACATCTCTAATTTTTTAAAAAATTTTTCTCATGAAATCATACTTTAGATGCACATTTTAATATTATTTTTCTAGATTTCTGTTGCATCTGAAATGACAAGAAATTGTAAAACTAATAATATAGCAGACATCATAACTAAAAATGAAAATTAATATTTTCACATTAATTCCACATCATCCTTTTAAAGCCTTCTGGTGCTTTTAGGAAAGAAGAAGACATAAAGAAAGATATTTAAACCAAAGATGGTACATGGAAAGTTTTTTTTATCAGTGTGAGTTTTAATATGAAGAGTTGGACTACACTTATTAACAGGCCTCAACACATGGTGAATAGTGTTTTGAGACAGGAAAAGAGTCCTAAGAAGATATGGTGAAAGAGGGACCAATGAGATAAAAAATATAAAACCAAAGGTAAAAAATGGAAAGTGTCACATTTATGAAACCACATTTAAAAGTGACTCAAGAAAGACAGGTACTATGTCAAAGAAGAGAAGCTGAAGAATTGTAGATTCTCATTGTGATTTTCCTGATTGTTTTCAAATCTATTCCCAATCTTTCCCCTTCTCTTTTCTGCACTGCAGGTGGTTGAAGTCTCACACTGAATATCCTGTAGTGAAATTTGAGGAATATCTGTAGTGAAATTAATGTTGCATAGCATCATAGCAATGGTGGTTTCCTAGTTTTGATGCCAGGGCATTATGTTAAACATTTGTGAGAGCTGGATGAAGGAAATGTGAGCTTCCTTATACTATATATAGAACTTTTCTGTAAGTCTAAAATCCTTTTAAAATTTTAAAGATGTTCAAAATAAAAACAAGTAGTAATTTTTTTCTATTTTTCCTTTTTCTTTTATAATATTTGATTATCTGCATTCACATTGTCTCAATCCTCAAAAATTCTTAAGGGTGTTTTTTATTTATATCATAGCTTACAATGCTCAAAGATCTTCACTGAATCAGTTTGAGATTTACAGTACCTCTATAAGACAGAAAAATATCATTCATATTTTATAGTTGACAAAATTATGCCTCAGCCATTCTTAAAGGTACCTAGGTAGGCTAGCTATATAGTCCTATCTTTTCTTTATAACATTATATGTATTTTCAATCTTAAACCAATATTTTAGCTATTTATTATGAGAACAAAAGAGAGAGACAAAGAATGAAATACAAAATGAGAGAAAGAGATGAAGAGAGTAAACAAATGAGGTAAAATGCAATTAGGAAAAAATTAAGCGTAAATGAGTGTTGATGAAGGGTATGCCAAGACATTTCATTTTTTTGAACTTTTTTAAGTTTCAATTTATTTCCAGGTAAATGTTTTCAAATGAATTCTAAGAAATGATAGTGTAACAAAATATTTTTCTGGTTTTTGCATTTTAATTTGCATTTTAAAATGATATAATAGTGTTGCAACACCATCCCAACTTTCTTTGTAATAAAATTCAAAGGATATAACATATGTTCAATGAAGATTCATTTTTTAACTTGGCAAAAATCTTTTACATATTATAATAGTAGACTATTTTTCTGTTTCATAATTATAAAACATTGATCTCATTCTAATGTATAATTCATTAAATACCATTTTATAAACTCTTTTAAAGTCTCAGAATCTCTAATTTTGAAGATGTCAGATACTTCTGAATCCCTGAAAATAAAAAGTTAAAATATGAAGAGTCACTAAATTTTATTTAAATTAATTATAGAAAATATTTCAAATGGGATTTTTAAAACTTTCAGAATGAGTCTGTAAATATATAATTAAAATTTGCCTTATTTTGAAAATTTAAAAGTCTACAACAAATAAATAAAATAAAACATTATTACATGTTCATGTCTGTTATAAATTATTTCATAATTGAAAAAATCACCCAAATCATTTTATTAAAATTTTGTTCTTCTGGACACAAACACGTGCGCATGCACACACGAATCACTTTCATTTAGTACTGACTGTAATTCTCAAGTCTTTAATGTTGATACAGACTATTATTTAAACCATAGTCCATATTCAAATTTCATCAACTCTCTCAATGTTGAATAGGTAAATTTGTGGGGAAAATGACTTAAAACTTTTTACTGGTTTAGCCAGAAGTATTAATAGGTGTTTCATCTTTATACCATTTCAAAATGCATTAACACATCTGTAATATGTGAATAAATATGTGAGCTTCTAGCAATTTATGCTTTAGTCCATATTGCTCTTTGGAACCTTTTTAGAATTAAAGGTGTCTGATGTATAAACAATACCTCTGCATAATGGATTGACATTACCATCACTATAATCAACTGCTTTGACTTTTTTAACATTGTCCCACATGTCCTCATGTGTTTGCATATGGAAATATTACTAATACCAAGGCACAGGTTAAAGACTTCTCAACTGTATCAAAAGGAGAGAAAAATATCCTGAAGAAATCAGAAAAGCAGAGACCTATGTGAAAACAATAAAACTTTAGGCTGCCAAGATGACCCCAGTCTTAGAATTAAACCATTTGTTCATTCCATAGGTGACCACAGAAAGCCTTCCTATCATTTATCAATAAAGGGAACTATAATTATTATAGTAAGAAGAGAAACATTTCTCTCAGGTGGGGCTTCTAGTTTAATCTGCATGATGGACTGGACTGCAGCATTCACTCTGGAGGTAAGTATTTTCTGTATCACAAAATTAACTAATTTAAGTAAACTAAATACTTAATTGGGCATGCTGAAAAGACAGTTTTAGCATTCCTAAGGGTAAAATAATTTATCCTGAGTCAACATGACTAAACTGTTTTCATTAATTTACCTTCAAATTAACTCCTTGCCTATATGTTTACCGCAATTGGATTGCATCTAAATTTTTCACCATTAGTCTTGTGTCTCAATTCAGAAATTATATGATGTTGCTTTATAATTATTTTTAATTCTAGAAATCTAGTTAGTAAAAGTAAAATTTTTAACTTTCAAATAATCTGACAAAACCATTTATGTCTCTTAACTTCCGGTGCTACTGTGGCAAATTAAATCCTTGTATTACTAAAATATGAAAATTCCTGTTTCCATTCCAAAATAATTCCTGTCCATCTTTCTCAATGATGCCAGAATGATCTTCACAAAATGCATTTTCCTTTCTCTGATGAGAATAATTTAAGAACATCCTATATTGAAAAAACAAAAAAACAGTTCTCAGCCTGTAATTTGTCCCTACACCTAAATCTGAATCTTAACCATAATCTCCTTTATCTCAGTTGAGCACCTCTGCTTTATCCATACGGCACACATTCACCAAATGCAAATGACTACCATGGTTTTAACTAATGCATTTTTATATCTGTTGTTTGTTTTAATGTTTTCCTAGGAATCATCTCTAGTAACATCCTCCACCCATGCAAATAATGACAAAAGAACAGCCCACAAAGCTATAGAGAACAAAGTTTAGTTTTTTAATTCTGCCTTTTTAAAAATCTATAACTTTTTGACAATTACTCAGTATTCCTAATATCTATTTCCTCACCTAAAATATTTTAGCAATATGTCTCCCAAAAATTTGTTAAGAAAGTTATGATGATCTCCCACTTGAGTCTTCAAACCAGCTTCTATCTCTACACAGATGCAAAATAGATATTTCCATCTCAGCTAGTATAAAGATGACTCTAGAGTTCATTTATCCTCAAAAACATTCGTTTATCAACCTAAATATATTCTCTGCCTTATAACATTACTTCTCCATCCATTTATGAGTTCTTTCACTTCTAATTCAAACATACATTGAAAATATATTCACATATTTTCTTCCACATTAAATTACTGTAGTTCACACTAATACAATCTATACAATACTCTCCCCTAACAGGTTACTTTTCCTGTTGCAATCCTATGAAATTATCAACTCATGCATAAAAAGTTTAAATGGAAGATTAGATCATATCACTCCTACCTGCTGACTTTCCATCACACTTAATAAATGTTCCCAAGTCTTTGCCTTGCCCTACAAAGGGCTTTAGCATATGACCTTTCTGCGGACACCAATCATAAGTTTCTCCCTCACTAGTCATACATCTGCTTGTCCAGGTCTTCTCTCCCCTTAAAAAAGTTTACCGAGCTGGACATAGTAGCACATACCTGTAATCCCAGGTACTCTGGAGGCTGAGGAAGAAGGTTTGTAAATTCAAGGCCAGTCTTAGCAACTTAGTGAGACCCTGACTCAAAATTAAACAAGAACAAGAAAAAAATTTAAGGCTAGGCATGTAGTTCAGTGGTAGAGCACCTTTGGATTCAAACTCTAGCACCTCCCACCAAAAAAAAAAAAAAAAATAGAAAGTTACCAAACTCCTTCCACTTCAAGGTGGCATCATTATATATAAATTAGTTAAACTGAAAATTTTCTGGTGAAATTGTCCTTCACATTTTAAGATTTGTGTATTTATTTACTTATTATATGTCTCACTAGACTGACTACACCACCGAGAATTTAATATTGTTGATTGCATAGAACACTTCTGAAATGAAATGTCAGTACACAATGGTGTCTAACTAATCTTACATACTCAAATTATATAATTTTCTTTCAAATTGTATTATTTTTTGTAGGCTTCTGGATGGATCTATGCATTATTTACTTGAGCATTTCATAATCATTTGTCTAGTTTGTAAACATATCTTGAATGCAGAATCTATGGCTTTAATTTCATATTACTGGAACTATTAAAATTGTTAAAAAGTAAATAAGATGTCAGAAGATGAGCTTTTAATAGCAAAAACATTGTCAAATAAATAATTGAAGCTGCACCTTTCAATTATTAATTACAAGCGCACGCCTGTAATCCTAGCACTTTAGGAGGCTGAGACAGGAGAATTGCAAGTTCAAAGCCAGCCTCAGCAACAGTGAGGCGCTAAGCAACTCAGTGAGACCTTGTCTCTAAATAAAACACAAAATAGGGCTGGGGATGTGGCGCAGGGGTCAAATACACCTGAGTTCAATCTCCAGCACCAAAAAATAAAAAATAAAAAAATGATAATAATAGTAATTGATATTTACTCATTTATTTATATGATTTTATTAACCTAATAGCATGAAAGAATCTTTGCTCCATTTATTCTCAGTAACAGAAACAGAAAAAGTATGGTATATTATATTAGTACATTAAAGATATACTTTGCATAAAGGTGCTGTGGGCCCGTGCCCTGAAGAATTCTAGAGTGTAGTTGAAAGGATACAAAGCACTTTTAATATGGTTCTTCATGACTAGCTGAAATTGTACATATAATTGTATATAATAGCATATCTGACTTTGAGAGGGGAGTTTCCAAGGATGGAACCCAGGTGCACTCTACCACTGAGCTGCATTACCAGACATTCTTATTTCATTTTGAGACAGAATCTCACTAAGTTGCCCAGGATGGGCTTCAGCTTGTGATCCTCTTGCCTCAGCCTCCCAACTAGCTGAGATTATAGGGTGCACCATCTTTCTAAGTCTCAACCGAAGGTCAGATAGCCCCATCTGATTGTTTCCTACTGATTATTTCCCAGAAGTTATTTCCTTCTTAGGGATTTTTGTTTTATGGTGAGATACTCAACTTGAGGTTTAATTTTAACCAGGAAATACTGACTAATTTGTGCTTCTTTTAATTTATTTTAAAATTGTGCACCTTTTTTTATTAATATCTTTGAGATTATCTTGATTTTTTATTCAGGATAGCAAAAATAAGCCATTTATCATTTTCCATCTTCTGCTTGGTATCTCCTTAGCCAGATCCACAAATCCACTGGTTTTCCATTTCCTGTTACAGTTTTTAATTTTTCTTCCAGTACAAGTGTTAGTTTCTTGTCTTCTCTTTTTTCCACCTTCCCCAAATCCCCTGCTCTTTATTTTTCAAGCCTGTATTGTCTCTTCAAGGTTGTATCATGTGCCCATTGCCTATTCAGGAAATCTGTGCCACGTAATTCAGATAAGTATTAGAGCAGGATCCTGGTACTAGGTTCCAAGTGCTGTTTCTTGCTCCTGGTATAGCTCATGATTTCATGGGTTGGCTTGATGTCAGCAGGGCATTTATTTTACAGTTCACTTTCGGAGTCTCTCACAGTAGTATAGGATGGCACTGGCAAATGGAGCTCGTACCAATTGCCTGGTGCCTTGGTGCTTGCCTTCCTAGATTCTTCTCTGTATTGTGTGTGTCATTCTCCAAGGTTTCTCCATATATCATCTCTCTCCAAAGAGAAGCCTTGACTCCATACTAGGTGGCTCAAAACTATAAGAGAGCAAGAGGGTGTTCCTTGAGTGGATATTAGTGATTGAAAAAAAGGGAAAGAAAAAAAGAAGGGGGGATGCAGAAGTTTCTGATGCAAATAGGCAGTAGTTCTAAAATTTTCAGAGTATGACTTTTACTGTATTTTCTTATTGAAACAGACTGGAATCTATTGAGATCAGGTGATAGGACGGTATATATACAAGTAAATTCACTGGAGTACCTTGGGTAACTTTTCACTATACTTAATACATTATTGCCATATTTTTCTTGACAAGTATTGGTTAGAGTTTAAAGATGATTTTACAAGTTGTACTCCTCACATTGTGTTTTTGAGAGATTTTTGGAACGAAGAAAAGCCTAAAAGGAGAGAAAGATGGGAAAGAGAGACAAAAGGAAAGTGATGGTGTAATAGTCCTTCATAGATTTTGCTATCAGCAAACAACAGAGGACAAATCTGGTAGGTGAAAATATTTGTGAGATATGTTAGCAGTTAGGAAAAATTTCCCTAGCAAAACCTTATGCCCAAAATTGTGAGAAAAAGCAATTATTGAGTGGGAGTAGAGTGCTGAATAAAATCAATAGGGTGCAAAGAAGGTAACTTATTATTGGTATCTTATGGAGAGCAGCAAAGAATGCTCTTTAGAACGTAAATGCTTTCAGAAAGTAAAAATAACACATCATTATCATAAAATGTGAGAAATAAATTATTGCATTGTGACTCTTTTAATAACCATAATTAAAAATGACATGCATAAAAATAATAATGGACACCTACATGGATAATCAATGACCTGTTAAAGAATAGTTCAAATTATTTGTATTATTTGAATTTATTTTATTGCAATGGCATTCAAATTTTGCATATTAGTAATTGCTAAAAACACATCAAAACATGTTTTGAAATACCTTGGTACTAAAAATAATTGTGTTGACAGATATTTTAAAATGACATGAAGTCTAAGTGTTCCATGTAGAAAATTACTTATGAAAAACTTTATTTTTTATAATTCTATACCTAGAACATTTATGACAATTTTATTAATTTCAGTCTTACAGAGCAATTGCCTTGATGCTATGCTTAACAGAGCATAATTGTTCAGAATTTTATGTATAACTCAGCTAAAGATAAAGGCAACATTTTCCCTGAATTTCTTGGCCTGTGCTAGATGTTTCTAGAAGTCAAGTAAAAAAAAAAAACAACAACAACTAATTTATATGATAATAGTGCTATTGAAACTATGGTCCAAAATAGCCTTCTATAAATTTAGCTCTTTTAACAAATATCATTGTTATTTATAAAGTGCTTATAATATTTTGCATAGAAAATGGCATGCAAAAATTTAAAATGATTTTAGTTTTTCTTTTTTGAGAAATATTCAAAGAAAAATATTTATCTTTTTTGCCTCTCATCCTAAAAGCCCAAGTAGCGGCATTGTGTTAGGTTTTCATCACTGTGACCGAAATATCTGACCAGAACAATCTAGAGAAGTAAAGATTTATTTAGGCTCTCAGTTTCAGAGTTTCGGTTCATGGAGAGCTGATTCCGTTGCTCTGGGCCTGAGGCAGGACATAGCATCATGGCAGAAGAGTATGATATGGGAAAGCTGCTCACTCCATGGTATCCAGGAAGTAGAGCAAAGTAGATACAAATCTCTTAGTCAAACCCTACTGTGAGCTACTTCCTCCAGCCATATCCTACCTGCCTACAGGATTACAGTTACCACCCTTACTAGTAGTCCTTTCAAATTTTTAATCCATCAAACGTATTAATTCACTGATTAGGTTATAGCTCTCCTGATTTCACCTCTGACCATTGCTGCATTAACATAGGAGCTTTCGTGGGATACTTCATATCCAACCTATAAGAGGCATGGAAAAAATTACACATATCATGTTATTTCTATAGAATATATATCAAATATATTACATTTATAATATATATCAAATTAAAACATTAAATTATAATTTATTGAAAACAAATTTATTATCAATCAATTTACACATATAGAGCATTCTGTTTTATTAAGTTGTAATTATTTTATGCAAAATGACTTAAAGCAAGAGAAAACATATTATTTACTGTAAATTTTACAGCAATATTATAATAGCTTTCAGAGAACTTTGAAAATCCAGATATAAATATGTTGCTTTTACAAAAAACTAACAAGGACATAAAATATAAGAAATAATTGTTGTTTACAAGTGAAGAACGTTAATTTCTAAATGCTAACTGAGAGGATCTTAATATTCCCCTCACCTTGAATTAACTTTGGACAGGATTCTTCCTGTCTTCAGGTCATTTACTTCCTCTCAAACAGAACTTTAAAGAATCTAGGGGATCTAGCTGCAGAAGTTCTCTCTCTCTCTCTTTGTAATTCTAAATACTTTTTTTTCTCTTCTGAGTTGTAAATATCTCCAAAAGCCTCCTGCCAGTTTGCCAGTTAACAGCCTAGAATCTTTTCTGAAGAACCTGGGAGGGTCTTTTCCATGGACTATAATCCTCAGGGAAGATATTAATCATTTTCTCCTGGTTTCTGTTAGAGATTGGGAGATTAACTTCAATGAACATCCTGCTCCAAGCTCCAAATTACCTCTGTCATAAACATATGTAAAATTTTTCCTAAGTACAATTAGCTAACACAGATGATCACACAATCACCAAATATATTTGCAATGAACTATGGTGACGAGTGATGCTAACTTTTCTTACTTGGGACTAGTTATTGTTTATATTGAAAATATGTATGTAATTGCTTGTATCTGCTTAGCTACAATTAGTGTGAGATTCCTTTCTGTTTTTGGTTTACCATCTGTTAGTGTTTTCTTATAATGTATTCCACATTTTGATTTAATTTAATAATACTTTTTCTTTC
Organism: Xerus rutilus; assembly: GCA_028644305.1. Lineage (NCBI taxonomy): Eukaryota > Metazoa > Chordata > Mammalia > Rodentia > Sciuridae > Xerus > Xerus rutilus. The sequence goes on from CM053408.1 coordinate 33,489,970, forward strand.
TCTTCTACCTTTGTGGATTGTTTTCCTTGGGTAGAAGAAGATTTTGGTTTTAGTTTTAATTTTTATGACAGGCACTGGATGTCTGGACGTTTTTTAATTGTGTGGACCAGATGAAGGTTGTAGAAATACAAGAGTCAGGTAAGATAAACTGAATTCCATAAAGTCTTCCTCCAGCTTTCTACTCTTTTGGAATACTAGCTGGATATACCATTCTCTATAAATTAAAAAGTTTACTATTGAATAAGCATGGGTAGTATGTCTTCTAATATTCTTCCAGCATTACTATATGGCTATAATATAACAGAGGCCAAGAAAGTTGCTTACATATCTTTCACTTAAAAACCTCTCTGTCATTTTTACTTAAAAATCAACTGGATTCAAATTAAAATTCAGTTGCTTAAAATAGTTCTTTCGATTTGAATAATTTTTTCTATTTTCTGTATTTCTTAGGACTCATTCCAAATAAATGAATTACTGGCCTCCATGGGATTAAAATAATTCTTAAAACAACAACAACAACAACGGAGTTTTAATTATTTGAGTACCCAGAGAAAAAGTTTGATAAAAGTGGAAAAAGGAATTTGAGAATCGGAGGTACTTTCCTTTTCATGATACCCTCCTTTCTCTTCTGTCCCTATTCCCTCTCCCTAAGTTGCATCTCTATATCTTCCAGACACACAATGACTTCAAGGAAGATTTGGTAGAGGTGATAATCTTATGGCAGGTTGAGTTACCTTCAGCGGTGAATTTCTTCTGTTTGAGAACACAGGTTCATGAGCTTCATGGTCTATCCCACCTCCAAGAATACCTTCTATCAGTACACCATGCAGCTTATAATGTGGTGATGATAAGGGGCTAATGGAGAGCTTGCATTGTGTCCTATAGGAAAACAATTAGACAGATGGTAGCTGCAGTAATCACTTGGGAAAAAGCAAACAAAGGGTTAAGCTGATACCAATTAACATGGGAAGGGAAAGCAAAGTGGCATGTAATTCTCACTTACCTTTGAGTCAATGTGAAGGAAACTCTTTTTCTAGTGGAATTGCCAGAAAAATTAATGCCATTGAGAAATCTCCAACTCTCCTGTACTCATGCCTTGCTTGCCATATTACTCATAAAACCTTCTTTTCCCTGTGCCATAGAAATTTCTAAAAGTATTCTGCAGCGTATTTCAGTTTACAGCACCACAATTGGAAGCTCTGGCTACTGTCTAAAATTCTTCAATTAGAAGCTGCTTGCAATTCTGAAATCAGCACACATTTCTCCTTTGATAGAAAAGTGGAGTCCAGGGGATTATATCAAGGGATATGATGTAAGGAGTGGTGGCCAAGAAAAACTGTCACCACTGTCCCACAATCAGAGGAGATCTAGGGGCATTGGAGACCCAGCAGAAGGGGTTGCTAACAGTTTTATTTGAGGCCTTTACACTGAAAGTGAGCTGGGGGAATTTGTAGCCAATTGATCCCTTTTCAAAAAATCTAGTGATTTTGTAAGAAAAATAACATTAATAGCATCTAAGAAATGGTACTAATGTAAGAAATGTTGAACCTTGGGGGTTTGAAGGAGGATAATTTACACACTTTTCTAAAAGGTGAAAAATAGTTACATTTCAAATTTTCTTTTCTAATTCTTGCTATATGGAGAAAAGAAATTAATATCATCATTGATTATTCAGTCAAAACTTGAATATTTTGAAGAGACAATATATCTACTAATCATG
>CM053408.1:33491789-33516886 GCA_028644305.1 Xerus rutilus
AAAATCAATCTATATCTGCAATTGAAATTCTCTTTAATATTTATTAAATAAAAAAAGTATTTAAATTAATACTATGACTTTTGAGGTATAATTTTACAGAAAGTCATGGAATATTTTTGTTACATAAACAAGTTTTATATTCAAATATGACATTTTTGGGAATCAAGTAGCTAGTAAAAATAGTGGAATAAGCGAAACAAACTGAGATGATTGTAAATGATCCAATATGCATGGTCACCTTATGTTTTGTTTAATAACTTTTCATCAGTTAAAAATAATAAGGCTAATGTTAACCATTTATTTTTTGGTGAAACTAACTCAGGTAAAATAAAGAAGATAATTTAAAATTTATCCATTCTAAATTGTCTATGAAAAAATGCAAGTATATTTTAAATAATACAATTGAAAGGGATTTTGCCTTCACTGACAGAATTGCAATTAATTTTTTGAAATTTCTGTTTATTTAATATGGTAGATGATGTTGGTGTAATCAAGATTTCATCAAATTTTAGTCTCATTGAATTTACATGGTCCATAAGATAGACTAATAAATGTTATTCATGAAAACATCTTTTTACCAGTGTTCCTTTTCTCTTGGGAAAACCCAACAGCTCATTGAAAATTTAAGTGGTACATTAGTACAAAACTGCATAGGTTTCACATCAATTCCTTGCCATTGGAAGGGAGGTAAATTTTAAAAACAATTTCAGTTTGAGCTTTTTGCACACTACATAATTATAGAATATTTCCCATGTGGGTGAAAGTAAAGGATCATGGTATAGAGAACCCATGTGACTGAAACCAGATTCGTAAGTCACTGCTTAAAGGGGATCCAGTAGAGTCACATGGCCTACATAGGAAACTGGTATGAGTTAAACATTTTATTGTATGAAGCAATTAAAATAGTTGGACTATTTATTACAGCACCTATGAGTATAGTATATTAAAAAGGGCCATAAATACTTCACATGGCTAAAAATTCTAAGTAACACTGTCCTTGTACATTGTTAGTTATTTTACAGGCACACTTTGATGATTTTGTAGATTTGGATCCACATCATTGCAATAAAATAAATATCACAATGTAGCAAGTAACATGGATTTTTTGGTTTTCCAGTGCATTAAAAAATTATGTTTACATTTTATTGTGGTCTATTGAGTGTTCAATGCCATTATCTAAAAACAGTGCTCATACTTCAATTTAAAAATAATTTATTTCTGAAAATGCTAACTATCATCTAACTATTGGAAAATTGGCATTGGATAGATTTGCTTAACATTGGGCTGTCACAAAACTGCAATTTGTAAAAAACACATTATCTGTGAAGCACAATATAGCAAAGTACAATAAAGCAATGTATGTTTGTATATCCCAAAGTACTTACTTTTAAAAAAGAAAACTTCCATATCTTATTACATTAAAACTAATGATAGGTCTGAGGATATAGCCTGGTTGGTAGAGTGCTTGTGTCATATGTACAAGGCCATGAGTTCAATCCCCAGCCCTATTTTGTGTTTTATGTAGAGATAGGGTCTCACTGAGTTGCTTTAGAGCCTCGCCCTTGCTGAGGCTGGCTTTGAACTCCCGATTCTCCTATCTCAGCCTCCCTAAGTGCTGGGATTACACTTAGCCACTGCGCCCAGCTCACTAATGCATTTTTATGGATTCTTTTTAGTTATACATGAGAGTACAATTCATTTGGACATAATTTTAGTAGCATGGAATATATTTTGTTCTAATTCAGTCCCCAGGACCTTTCCTTTCCATTCTCTTCCCCCATTTACTGCTCCCTTCCCTCTGTTAATCTTTCTTCAATTTACCCAAATTCATTTCTTTGAAATTAGTTTCTCATGGATGTACAAAATATTGAGATTCACTAGCATATTCATATATGTGCATAGGAATGTTCTGTCAGATTCACTCCATTGTCTTTCCTTTTCGCATTTGCCCTCCTTTCCCTTCATTCTCCTTTGTCTACTCTCCTGAAATTCTATTCTCCCCCCCAGTTATGTGTTAGCTTCCACATATAAAAGAAAACATTTGACCAGTTTTGGGGGATTGGCTTATTTCACTTAGGATGATAGTCTACAGATCCATTCGTTTACTGGCCAATTCTTTATGGTTGAATAATATTTCATTATATATATATAATATATGTGTATATATATATGTCATTCATTTTGATATGATATATATATGTGATATATATATATATACATGTTTATATATATATCATATTTTCTTTGCTCATTTTATGTTTAGGGACACCTAGGTTGGTTCTATAGCTTAGCTATCTTGAATGTACTGCTATAAAAATTGATGTGGCTGTGTCACTGTAGCATGCTGATTTTAATTCCTTTGGATATATACTGAGCAGTGGGATAACTGAGTCAAATGGTGGTTCCATGTCTAGATTTTTGAGAAATCTCCATACTGCTTTGCAGACTAGTGGCACCAAGTTGCAGTTCCAAAACAATGTACGAGTATACCCTTTTCCTCACATCCTTACCAAAATTTTTGTCACTTGTATTCTTGATAATTGCCAGTTTGGTTGGTGCAAGGTGAAATATCAGCATACTTTGCATTTCTCTAATTGTTGGAGATGCGAAACATTTTTTCATGTATTTGTTGACCATTTACAGTTTTCTTTTGAGAAGTGTCAATGGAATGGAATTAATACCTGTCTCTCATCCAGAGTAAAACTCAACTCAAAGTGCATCAAAGATCTGATAATTATACCAGAAACCTTGCACCTGCTAGAAGAAAATGTAGACCTAACACTCCAACATGTCATCTTAGGAAGTAACTTCCTTAACAAGACTCTTAAAGAGCAAGAAGTAAAATCCAAAATCAATAAATGGGATGGTACGAAACTAAAAAGCTTCTTCACAGCAAAGGAAACAAAAGCATTAAGAAAGAGCCTTCAAAATTGGGAGAAAATCTTTGCCATCTGCACCTTAAAGATAGCATTATTTTCCAGGATATACAAAGAACTCAAAATGATTAGCACCAAAGAAAACAAATAATCCAAATAGTAAATGAACAAAGGAACTAATTTGCATTTCTCTAATTGCTAGAGATGATGAACATTTTCTCATATATTTCTTGACTGTTTATATTTCTTCTTTTGAGAATTATCTGTTTAGTTCCATTCTCCATTTAAATCAATTTTAATTACTATTTTTCTAATCTGGTGGTTATAACAGAATTTCTTAATACCACTTATTTGCATTTTTAATTAATTAATTTTGATACTAGAGATTGAACTCAGGGTGTTCAACCACTGAGCAACATTTCTAGCCCTTTTTTATTTATTTTGAGACACATTTTCTTAAGGCTTTGCTAAATTGCTGAGACTGGCTTTGAACTTATGACTCTCTTGCCTTATCCTCCTGAGCCACTGGTATTACAAGTGCATGCCACCATCTGGCTTAATTGCACTCTAATGCTTACTTATTTTATTTTCTAATGGTTATTGTTCAAATTATGTTTTTTCTATTGTGAAATGACTGATCATATATTTATCCTTTATTATGGATTGTTTATCTTTATTCCATTAATATGTTGACAAACTTATTTTGGTTACCTAAACCCTTTTCAATGTGTTCATTACAAAAATAATTTTCTTACGATAGTTTAAGAGAAATCATTTGAAACAATGATTTCTTGTTTTGAAAAGGAAAACATGTATATAGAGTCATGTGTTACTTAGTAATGACAAAAGTATTCTGAAAAATATGGTAAGTAATTTTTTGATTGACCAGATAGCCTATTCATTAAACGGTGCTGGGAAAAATGGAAAACCTCATGTAACAAAATGAAATTAAACTTCTACCTCTCACCCTACATGAAACTCAACTCAAAGTGGATCAAAGACTTAGGCACTAGAACAGAGACCCTATGCCTAGTAGAAGAAAAAATAGGCCCAAATCTTCACCATGTCAGCCTAGAATCTGACTTCCTTAAAAAGACCTGTAAAGCACAAGAGTAAAAGCAGGAATCAATAAATGGGATGGATTGAAACTAAAAAGCTTCTTCTCAGTAAAATAAACAATCAATAATGTGAAAAGAGGGCCTACAGATTGGGAGAAAATCTTTAACACACGCACCTCAGATAAAGCATTAATTTCTACATTACATAAAGAACTCAAAAAACTTAACACCAAAAAAGCAAATAACCCAATCAATAAACTGACTAAGGAACTGAACAGACACTTCACAGAAGAAATACAATAGATCAACAAATATATGAAAAAATGTTCAACATCTCTAGTATTAGAGAAATTAAAATTAAAACTATTCTAAGATTTCATCTCACTCCAGTCAGAATAGCAATCATCAAGCATACAGGCAATAATAAATTTTAGTGAAAATGTGGGGAAAAAGATATGTTCATACATTGCTGGTGGGACTGCAAATTGGTGCAATCACTATGGAAAGCAGTATGAAGATAACTCAGAATGGAAGCACCATTTGACCCAGCTATCCCACTCCTAGGTTTATACTCCAGGACTTAAAATCAGCATACTACAGTGATACAGCCACGTCAATGTTTATAGCAGCTCAACTCACAAAAGCTAAAATATGGAACCAACCTAGGTGTCCTTCAATAGATGAATGCATAAAGAAAATGTGTATATATATTCAATGGAATATTCCTCAGCTTTAAAGAAGAATGAAATTAGGGCATTTGCTGGTAAATGGATGGAGTTGGAGAATATAATGTTAAGCAAAATAAGCCAATCCCCAAAACCAATGGCCAAATGTTTTCTCTCATATTCGAATGCTAATTCACAAAGGGGGAAGGCATTATAGAAGAATAGAATTACCTTAGATTAGGTAAAGGGGAGTTAAGAGAGGGGAGGGGAGGGAAAATGTGGACAGGAAGGATAGTAGAATGAAACAGACATTATTACCTTATGTATATATATGACTGCATGACCAATGTGATTCTACAACATATACAATCAGAAAAATGAAAAATTATACCCCATCTATGTATGATATATCAAAGTGCATAAATGCATTCTATTGTCATGTATAACTAATTAAAACAAATTTAATTTTCTAAAAAATCACAGAATATACTACACAAACTATGATGTCTATGACATTATTTGGCAATATCATCTTATGGGATCACTTCCATTTGTGTGGCTTGTCATTGACACAAACATTGCTATGTGGCACCTGATTATATATATATATACTATACATATATAATAAATATATATTAGATATATATTCTTAATTTAAAGCCTAATTTTCATTTTATTACATATTCATATGTATTTCTATTTATATTCATTTTCTTTATTACATCATTAATAACATTTAAATCACTCATAATCTAAATAGAGAAAAATTCTTAGAATTTGTTGCTTAACTCACTTGAATGAGCTTATTATTTTGTTTCTAAACTTCTGCATCCAGTTTGAGATAATTAAATGTCTAATAGTTTCTGAGGACAACAATCTTCTCCATTATATCTGTATCAAGGTTAATATTCTTTCCTCTTAAGTTTGATGTTTCAGGATTTCTTCCTGCCCTAATCTCCTTTAAATGTTAAAAAAGACTGTAACTGAACACCATGCTATATTCAAACTACATTCACATTTATCATGTTTTCCAAATCAAGTAATATTTAGCATTTGTATGGAATAAATTTTTTCCTATGTAAAATGGTTGACTAATTGTAAAGTTATTAAGCAACTATATCTATGATTTAAAAAATGGTTCTATAATTAACACTTTCAGTTCGGTAAATGAGAATTTTCAAGTGTATGAGCAGAATTCTTACTTGGCCAAAATATTTTGGGGGGAGTTTTATTTCTAGTTTCTCAAAAAAGGAGACTTCATATGGTAAGTGATCATATTTAAAAATATCTGAAGACTCAATTCATAAAACATAAAAGTTAATATATGATTAGCAGAGATATAAAAAATTGTCAAAAGGTAGGAAATTGTTTTATAAAATTTTAGTTTTAAAGAACAGCAAACATATAATCAACACATGTTAATTCTCAAGATTTGAAAAAAAATATATAATGTTCACCAACAAAAAGTTATGTGAAGCCGGGCGCAGTGGCGCAAACCTATAATCCCAGCACTTAGGGAGGCTGAGACAGGAGAATCGCGAGTTCAAAGCCAGCCTCAGCAATGGCGAGGCACTAAGCAACTCAATGAGACCCTGTCTCTACATAAAACACAAAACAGGACTGGGGATGTGGCTCAGTGGTCGAGTGCCCCTGAGTTCAATCTCCAGTACCAAAAAAAAAAAAAAAAAAAAATTATGTGATTATTTGGTACAAGCATAAAGACTGTTTCTGCTTTAGTTTGCAATTTAATGTGTATCTATGTTCTGCCTATTAGTACAGAAGTAATTTGATGATGAGAGAACACTTTATAATAAAAACAAAAATTTTAATATATCTTGTTTACAACTATATATAGAGATGAATATCTCTATACTCATGATTATTGGTTATAAATATCCAAGAATTCAGACAATCTGAGTTGTTCTTCAAAACAGTATACTTGTTTTGAGAGAAACCTACAAACACATAATAAAATTATTGTAAAACAGCCTTTCTCTTGACAGAACATTTCAATGCAGAAAAGTTTGTAAAAATCGTTGGAAAGAATCCAAGAATACATCCTTTTAATGTTAGTTATTATTTTTATGGATTCTGATAATTTATTTGATTAATCTGTTATACTTTTATTATTTCAAAAACAATATTTAAAGAGAAGCTATATTTCCATTGTTGGTCTAGTCTGTACAATATGCTTATCACTAACCACATGTAACCATTTTTATTTAAATTAATTAAAATTAAACATAATTTAAGTTTCCAGTTCCAGTCACAATAGCCACGTTCCAAAAACTTATTAGACACATGTGAATTATTACCACTTTGGAAAGAGTTTATATAGGTTATTTCTATTGTGGGAAATTGTATTAGATGGTACTGCTTTAAGGTAACAAAATGCAGTGATACACAGTTAAACTGGTAAAATGAAAGTCATAAAAATGGTGACATAAGAAGACAGAGTAATGAAGTGATTGAAAATCTAGGCTTTAAAGTAGCATGTGCAACTTTTATTCTTGTTCCATCATTTACTCAGTGTAGAAACCTGGAAAATCTCCTGACTTCCCTAAACATCAGTTTTTTCTGTGATAAATGAGCTCCTCAATTTTCCTTAGCACATTTCTAATAGAGTTAAATAATGTATAGAGTTTTTAGTGAATCATATCCATAATGGATAGTTACTAAAGAGTTCTTGTTAATATAATTTGTTAAAAATTATATCAGAGTACATGAAATGGCACTCACACAGTTATTCTAAAAGTTATGAAAGTCATGCCCATTCAACAAATAGGCAACATAATGAAATACTCATAAAAAGTAATTCTATGTTGTAATATAAAAGTATTTCCTTAAAAATTCCTGGGTTTCCACTACTTAAATTATTTCTACTCTCTAAATTTTTATCTTAAGTTCATAGCATTATTTTAAAATGTAAATAAAGAGAAAGACATAGAATAATTAATTTACTTTAACTACAGTGAACTAAACATGAAAAAAAATTCCTGGAAATTCATAACTAGATCTCAAAGAAGAGATCAGATAAGAATCAATAGTCATGTTACCATTTTATGTTGGGACTGAGAGCTTACTTTACTAAACTTAAAACTAAAAAGGAAAAGAGAATATTTTAGTCACATTCTTTGTCTTTTCTCCCCATATTCTGCTGAACATCTTTTCTTTTCACTTGGAGATGTTCATATTTGACTAATATATCCTTTAAATGTGGCACACCCACTTGACCATAATTCCCCAGATAAAATTGTTATATACTAAACGGAATAATTTACTTTATTATTTGATGACAATAAGGAGATCAACCACAATTTATCAAATATCTTCTACTCAGTAGGCTCGCTATTAGAAAACTGCTGACTCCATCATTAAATTCAGTCACTATTGTGATGAGGTTGGAGACAAAATCTTGCATGCTTTGATGACAAGCACATTGTTTATCACAAGGTAATAAATTTTCATGTTGTTCTGAGTATGTCAAATACTCAGAAAATTGTAACCATTTTTTCACAACACATTTTTATATAATAGTATTTGTACATAGTATAGAGTGAAGTTGTATGCGGCTTCCCAATCCCCATCTCTTCACCTCAGAACTAATCTCAGTGATACGTAGCATTTTAAATAACTTCACAGTCAAAATATTTTGTTTGTATATATATGAATTGTAGAAGGTTCCTGATTTTTCTAAATTTTCAAAATATTTGCAGTCAAAACCATATGTCCTTAACTTTTTCAAAGATTTCCAAAGTTACATTTACAGTGATACAAGTTGCCTTAAGTACTTTTAGAATAAAACAACAAATAAATACAATTTTATAAATTATACAATTCAAACTATAAAATAAAAAAAGACAAAACTTAAGGAAGAGGAAAAATGTTTTAACTATCCTTGCAAGTTTGAATTATATAATTTAGAGTTGTAAATATTACATTTATAAGTATGAATCAATGCTAGAATTATATTAAATACTAAATTAAATTACATATATAATTTAAATAAGAATACTAGAATACATAAAATTAAAACAAAAAATTTAATTATAAATTTACAAATAAAACAATAAATGAATACTAAAATAACAGCTATTTTCAAATTAGATACATACATAGTTATATTGTTATATACTGAGTTAATACATTTAAACTTTGATATATAATCTCTAATAAAATAAATTAACAAAGTTATTTAATAATTAATATATTCACATGCTTAAAAATCAGGAATAACTTTATTTTTACAGAAAAACTCTAACTCTACCTTTTCCAATATGTAAATATCAATTTATTTTTACCAGCTAAAGATATTAATATAACTTTAAGGATAATATAATTTTACTGCTAATTATTTTAAATATATCCAAAATATAGAAAAAGATGGAAGATTTACACATTCATTTTAAAGTTACAATTGAGAACATCACTAAAATGTTGGTATCTACTTAACATTATTAATTCTGAAGTGAAGAAATTGGAAATGGAGACAACCATAGAGATTGATTCTTTATTCTATGCTGCATACTACATATTGTATAAATTTTTGTATAAAAATAAGTTTATTGTGAAGAAATGGTTATAATTTTATGCATACATAAATTTGCAGTTTATAACATACATATGAACATATAAAATATATGCTTGAAACTGTGTGTATTGTCTTATGCAATATCTCAAATAAGTTTTATTTGTAGAATTAAAGGACTGAGAATATCAGAAAATATTTTTAAACATTTTATTGTGAAAAAAGAAAAAGTAGGATTAGCACTGCAGATGCTAAATATGCCTATAGTTACACTGAAATTTTCTTTTCAGTGGAAATAATAACCAGGTAATTCTAGAAAAGTGTTATTCAGGAAAGTAAGGATGCAAACGTGGTTGGAATATGGATAGTGTTCCACTAAAGGTCCATGCATTAAGGATTTCATCCCAAGAATAATGTTATGGGAGGTACTACAGACCTTTAAGAGGTGTGACCTAGTAGAACATCCTTAGAACACTGGAGGCATTCTTTTAAAAGGGAGTGGGGGAGCCTTTCCCATATTTCCTAGCTTAAGATGCAGGCACTCACTGACATGAGCTCCTGTCATGTTTTGCCATCCTCACCAGGGGACAAACCCATGGGGAAAACCAACATTGAGCTTGAACTTGCACAGCCGTGATCCAAAATAAATCTGTATTTCATAAGTAGCCTGTGTAAGATATTTTTATATAATGTGAAGCTAAAAACAGCAACATACACCAATAAATAATATCATTATCTGATTCAGGAACATTCTGAAAACACAATTATCCAGATTCATCAACTATTTCACTAGGCAATTAGTTCTTTTATGAAAGAGTGTCTACATAAAAAAAAAAAATTCATGTTAAACATGCTTAAAAGACTCCCATGTCCTTTTTCTCTAAACTTCCAATTATAATCTTATGAAATTTTTTCCAATCCCCATTAAATTCTTGCCATGAAATTCTTACTTTAAACTATTTGAGCCAGGAGCCCAAATCTTATCTTTCACTGTTTTTTCTTTTGAGATGTCATTTAAAATCTGAATAAAATAGTGTTATATTTTATAGCATTAAAATTTACTACATCACAATGTTTTTCTAGAGGAAATTTGGGGATCTGACAATTTTTAGCTGAAGTTGAGGTTCTTTCATGGTTAAAACTCCTGACATGTAAACAGTGACTTTGTCTTCAGTTTTAAGTCCCTTGAGTTCATTAAGCAGGGGACTCCTTAATTTCAACAATCAGTATGTCCTATTTTGGATCTGAAGTCTAATTTATTTATTTATTTATTTACTTATTTATTTAGAGCTCTGAAATACTGTTTTGGTTTCTTGGAAGAGGATGGAAGAAGATCAGTTTTTGTAGAAATTCTTTTTACTATCTGGCCAGATTTTAAAACTCTTTTGTAGAATGACCATAGTTATCTTCTTATGTTCATTGAATCTGCCTACTTGATTTATGTGTTTTGGAAAAATAGAAATGATAAATAATCCATCTTCACATTTCCTTAAACATTTGAAAGAGCATTATAGTAAATGCAAATGTCTCAAATAAATTGATAATTTTCATGTAAAGCAATTAGATGGTCACACCTTACTAATTATGAGAAGAGGGAGGATTTCAATTAAGATATATATACATATCATAAGCAATAATCTTTGGTAAAATAATTATCTTTTGCTAAGTTTCAGAAGAGAAGAAATTAAAGAGCTGAGAAATGAAGATATTTCAAAGTGAGACCAAGTATCTGATTGTTCATTTTATTCTTAAACTCATCAGAAATCATTTCTGAAAAGTTAATAAAATATTGGCAAATTATATTGACATTGTCAATGATACCTAAAAATCTGTGTTAATCAGGTTTTCACCACAGTAACAGGCACCTGAGATAAATAAGCATTTAAGGAGGAAAATTCTGTTTTGGCTCAATTCAGAGGTATCAGTTCATTGTCTTTTAGTCCTATTGTTTTAGGCCTGTGGAGGCAAAGTATATAATGGTGGTAATGCATGGTGGAGATTTGGTCACCTTATGGCAGCTAGGAAGGAGAAATGAGGGAAGAGGAAGGAGACAGGGTCCCTTTATCCCCTTTAAGGGCACTCCTCCAATAATCTAATTTCCTTCCATTAGGATCTAGCTCTTAAAGGATACACTAATTCCCAATAGTCATTTAACATATTGGCCTCTGGGGCAGACTCCAGATCCAAAGTATATTATCTTACAAATTCTCCTTCAGTCAGTAAAATACTAATATACACATATCTTAGAAGTTTTAGATACTTAACCATGACAGCCTAATTTTTTTTAAGCAAAGAAAATACTTCTTCTTCTATGAGAAAACTCTTCATAACTTAAAAGAAAAATATTTTTTTTAAACTGGGGAAGATGAAATAACTAAACAAAATGTTTTCCTGCTTACTTCTTGAAATCTCTGAGAAATACCATGGCCATAATTATGTTAGAGGTTAATTTGAATATTGATATCCTGATGTCTTTTTTGTTTAAAGAAAGCCTAATTTAATGATTTTCAGGATTTTCAAGTTCATTATGGATGAAATGCTACTGATTTTGACAAAATTATTAAGACTAAACCTCTCAACATACAAAGAGACTCATTCAAACCCCGATTCAATTTTTGTAATATCCTTTGAAAAGAGAAGCAGAAAAAGCACTAAAATTAGTAGTTGGTGGCCTGTTTCTAAATGGAGAAATGATTCCTCAGACTTTGTCCTAGGTCTTATACTACTCCTTATATCATACCTATGCTTTTAGTCCAGAAAATCAGCATTGAGGTAAGTTTTTTAGAACTTCAGGTCCATAGATAAAATACTCAACAATGACTTCCCTGTGGGTTCTGAATCCAAATATATTTTGTCTTTAGCATTGAGCTACCTGTTTTATAGGGGTAATTATATGTGTATTTTCTCTAATGGCTATGATACTCAATATGTGTATTTTCTCAATTATATGTGTATTTTCTCTAATGACTGTGGTACTCAATAGCTATTCATTATTTCCTGAGAAGTCACTATGTATCTTGAATGTTAATTTCAGAGGTTGACTAAGACACTCTTATTAATTTACTATCTATTTTTTGAAAGATGAGGTAAGTTCAAAAATGGATTCCATAAAGTCTAAACAAAAATAGTTAAAACTGTATAAAAGAAAAATGTTTCTTAAGACATGTAATTTATTTGAAGAGAAATCCCTCAATTGGTAAAGACTATGGGCCCATTGAAACTTGCCCAGGCCAGTCACTCTAGTCAGCTAAAAGTACCTATGGGTTTCATTTCTTACTGTAAATAATCGACTCTTGACTTTTTTGACATTGCCTTGGAGCTAAATAACTTGAGCATCAGAACATAAACAGATTTCAAGATTTAAAAATATTCTTCAATAGCATTCTCTGAGCCTATTTAATGACTATGACTTCCTACGTAAAACACACTTGAGCAATTTCAGCAACAGTTTCAACTTCATAGAATTCATCAGACACCAGTAGATTACTAAATCCTTGCTCTTGATACACTGTTCAAAGTAACCCAATAACATCTTAGAGCAATGGAATGCTTATTTTACCTGGGTAAACATTTAAAGACCAACAGATAAGGTAGTTCATATACAGGGGACATGAATGTAGGAGCTGCTTTAATCGCTTACAGTGGGAATGACTTGTTAGATGACATTAAAAAGTATCTCCTAGTCAGGCAGGGTGGTACACGCCTGTAATCCCAGCAATTTGGGAGGTTGAGGCAGGAAAATTGCAAGTTCAAAACCAGCCTCAGCAATGGTGAGGTGCTAAATAACTCAGTGAGATCCTGTCTAAAACAAAACAAAAAAATAGAGCTGGGGATGTGGCTCAGTGGTCAAGTAACCCTGATTTCAATCCTCAGTATCAAACCCCGCTGCCAAAAAACAGTATGTCCTGCTATAGGAGTTTGATTGCACTTCCTAATATAATAGGGATATATTAATGACACTTAAGCTGTTTTCTGAAACAGTGATTAATATGTAAAATTATGATACGAAAAATGATTCACACTACTAAGGATTTCAAATAGTTTTTGGAACACGTGTAAAATAGAAACTTAAGGTAATCTAAGAGCAAAATTTGTGACTTTATGATAAATATGAATTCTTTTTTGTTTTCTTAAATTTCAAATCATTTTTTGAGTATTTTGTGAAAATTATCAGGAAATTTAAAGTGGTTAAAATGTTTTTAAATTTCTGAAAATCAGAACAGATAGTCTTTTTACTCACTTTGTTGTTTCTATGTATGCAGAATAAACGTTTATGCTACAAGTTCAGAGTTTATATGGTTAAAAAAATTAACAATATGATATATAATAGCTGACTATTTGCAGCAGCTTCAGATAAGCTCAAGGGTATCATTTCCACAGTATTGCTTTTAGCAAGCCAAAAAAAAAAAAATCTGCTTGCCTCACTTCACTTTAAAGCCTCCTATAATGTGCAAGTGTTAAATAGAACCAGTTATGGAATGAGTCTACTTCTCTTGAAGCTAGTTAAACCTTAAAAATAGATAAATAAACTGTCTTAGAACAAATTTTCAAATTTGTACTAAAAAAACAAATTTACATGCAAAAATTTCTTAATTCTGAATATCTTCTTTGTGTTCTTAACATTTGAAGAGTTCTTTTACTTGTAGTAGAAATAGCAAATAATAACATTAATGATGAAGGACTCAAAAACTTAAAAGAGCAATTTTAAAGGCATGGAAAGTTTTCAAATTCTACCGGTGGTCTAATGAAGTAATCAGATTCAATAATGTATTTATCAGGAAAATATTGCCTCCTGAAACTGAAGTCAATTAATATCACAATGAACTTTTAACATTATTTATATCAGAAATCATTTTTACCCTTTAGACACTAATTATTGTTTAACCAAGAACAATAAAACAACTTTTTAAATCTCCTTGCTAATACACATGTGTGTTGTCATGAAGCACTTAGGATTTTAGGGATATGCCTTAGCCTGTATAGGTATCTCTTTTCAATTTGCCACAAAAATAAAAAACAACAAATCACAAACACTATAGATTTGAAACAATGTAAAAGCATATATAAAATATTTTGACTTTTGAAAATTGAAAATTCTTTTCACAGACTAAAGGTTTGGTATATGTGTTGCATTATTTTCTCATGTTTTATATTTTTCTGGATTTCTATGTCTATCTTTTACTACTATGTGTTAACTTGGAACATTATCACAAATGCTAATGGTGAATAGAATGTTAAATTTTCGTATATCATAGATATTATCAAGAAAACTTGTTAAACATAAATGCATAAACTTAGCACTTTCATCAACATAAAAATATCAAACATATCTTATCTTCTATGATATATAACATAGTTGCCTAATCCAGGAAGAGTAACTACAAACTTTTAATTGTGACAAAGTGTTTAAGTTCAAACTGTAAATGGTGCTTTTTAAACCTATATATTTTAAGAAGTACTAGACTGTAGCAGCTAATCTCATTTAACAATTCTGAACATCTCCCTGTCTGAGACATTCTTGAGACTTTTACGTTCAATTCTTAAGTTGTTGCTATGAACCGAGCAATTTTTCTATCCCATTTGAGACACTATTGAGCTTCTGTCAAGGAAGTATCCCTAATTTCTCAGCAAGCTTAATAAACTTACCTTTGTTTGTTGTCTATTTTTCTTACGCATTGGGGGAACAGATTAATGCATTTATACTAAACTCTTTCCAAGGATAAAGAGACAAGAAATTAAAAAAAAACAATAATAACAATAAAATCTTACACTTGTCATAGAAAGAATTATAGGTAAATTAGAAATAAACTATAAAGTAATTTTTTTCAGATTCTAAATTTTACTCAACAATCTTTCATTATTAAATAGTATTTAAACTACTTGAAAAGGAATACATACATTTAAAAGGCAATTAGACATTCTTTAAAAAATCTTTTTTCAAAAGCACATAAAAATTTGCTACAATTTTGCTTTTTATTTTTAAATCCTGAAGTAGGTTTTTATTTTGTTTCCTTAAAACTTTGTTCAATTTATTTACTTACTTATTTATTTATTTATTTATTTTTAATTTATTTATTCTACTTAGGTATAGATGGTAGCCAAATACATTTTGATTCATTGGACACAGATGGAGCACAACTTTTCATTTCTCTGGTTGTACATGATATAGAATCACATCATATATGCTGCCATACATGAAGCTAGGGCTGCGATGTCCATCTCATTCCATAATCTTTACTGCCCCCATGCCCACCCCCCTCTCCCTCCCTTTTGACCATAGTTCCTCCATTCTTCCCATACCCACTTCCTCATTGTGGATCAGCATCCACTTATCAGAGAGAAAATTCAGGCTTTTGTTTTTTGGGATTGGCTTACTTCACTTAGCATGATATTCTCCAACTCCATCCATTTACCTGCAAATGCCATAATTTTATTCTCTTTTACTGCTGAGTAATATTCCATTGTGTATATATAACACAGTTTTGCTTTTTTTCTTTATCCATTCATCTATCGAAGGGCATCTTGGTTGGTTCCATAGTTTAGCTGTTGTGAATTGAGTTGCTATAAGCATTGAAGTGGCTGTGTCACTATAGTATGCTATTTTTAAGTCTTTGGGATATAGGCTGAGGAGTGGGATAGCTGAGTAACATAGTGGTTCCATTCCAAGTTTTCTAAGGAATCTCCATACTGCTTTCCAGATTGGTTGTACCAATTTGCAATCCCACCAGCCATGTATGGGTGTGCCTTTTCCCCCACATCCTCACCAACACTTATTGTTATTTGTAATCTTGATAATTGCCATTTTGACTGGTGTGAGATGAAATCTTAGAGTAGTTTTGATTTGTATTTCTCTGATTGCTGGAGATGTTGAACATTTTTTCATATGTCTATTGATCGATTGTATATCTTCTTCTGTTCAGCTTCTTTGCCCATTTATTGATTGGGTTGTTTGTTTTATTGGTGTTAAATTTTTTGAGTTCTTTAAATAACCAGGAGATTAGTGCTCTATCAAATATGGATGTGGCAAAAATTTGTTCCCAGAATGTAGGCTCTCTGTTCACTTCATCAATTGTTTCCTTTGCTGAGAAGAAGCTTTTTAGTTTGAATCCATTGCGTTTATTGATTCTTGATTTTACTTCTTATGCTATAGGAGTATTGTTAAGGAAGTAAGGTCCTAAGCCGACATGATGAAGATTTGGGCCTATTTTTTCTTCTATTAGGTGTACGGACTCTGGTCTAATTCCTAGGTCCTTGTTCCACTTTGAGTTGAATTTTGTGAATAATGAGAGATAGAGGTTTAGTTTCATTTTGCTACATATGGATTTCCAGTTTTCCCAGCACCATTTGTTGAAGAGGCTATCTTTTCTCTGTTTGGCATCTTTGTCTACTATAAGATAACTGCATTTATTTGGATTTGTCTCTATGTCTTCTATTCTGTATCATTGGCCTGCATCTGTATTTTGGTACCAGTACCATGCCGGTTTTGTAACTATAGCTTTGTAGTATAGTCTAATGTCTCGTATTGTGATGGCTCCTGCTTCACTCATTTTGCTAAGGATTGCTTTGGCTATTTTGGGTCTTTTATTTTTCCAAATGAATTTCATGATTGCCTTTTCTTTTTCCATAAGGAATGATATTGGGATTTTAATTGGAATCACATTGAATCTATATAGTGCTATGGCTAGTGTAGCCATTTTGACAATATTGATTCTGCTTATGCAAGAGCATGGGAGATTTTTCCATCTTCTACAGTCTTATTCAATTTCTTTGTTTAGTGTCTTGTAGTTTTCATTGTAGAGGTCTTTCAACTCTTTTGTTTAATTGATTCCCAAGTTTTTTGTTTGTTTCTTTGTTTGTTTGTTTTGAGGCTATTGTGAATGAGGTAGTTTTCCTAATTTCTCTTTCAGAGGATTCATCATTGATGTAGAGAAATGCAATTGATTCATGGGTGTTTATTTTATATCCTGCTACTTTGATGAATTCATTTATTAATTCTAGAAGTTCTCTGGTGGAATTTTTTAGATCCTGTAAGTACAGAATCATGTTGTCAGCAAATACTGTAAGTTGGAGTTCTTCTTTTCCTATTTGTATCCCTTTAACCTCTTTTGTCTGTCTAATTGCTCTGGCTAGTGTTTCAAGGACTATGTTGAAGAGCAATGGTGAAAGAGGGCATCCCTGTCTTGTTCTTGTTTTTAGATGGAATGCTTCCAATTGTTCTCCATTTACCATGATGTTGGCCTTGGGTATAACATAGATAGCTTTTACAAAGTTGAGATATTTTCCTATTATGCCCAGTTTTTCTAGTGTTTTGAACATGAACGGGTACTGTATTTTGTCAAATGCTTTCTCTGCATCCATTGGTAAAATCATATGATTCCTGTCTTTAAGTCTACTGATGTGATGGATTATGTTAAATGATTTCTGTGTGTTGCACCAACCTTGGATCGTTGGAATGAACTCCATTTGATCATGGAGAACTATTTTTTTAATATGTTTTTGTATGTGATTTGCCAGAATTTTTTATTGAGAAGTTTTGCATCTATGTTCATCAGGGATATTGGTCTGAAATTTTCTTTCCTTGATGTGTCTTTGTATGGTTTTGGTATCAGGGTGATACTCACCTCATTGAATTAATTTAGAAGGGTTTCCTCCTTTTATGTTTCATGAAATAGTTTGAGAAATATTAGCATTAATTTTTTTGTAGGTCTTGTAGAATTTGGCTGAAAATCAATCTGGTCCTGGGCTTCTCTTGATTGGTAGGCATTTGATGGCATCTTCTATTTTCTTGCTTGAAATTGATCTGTTTAAGTTATGTATGTCTTCCTGTTTCAGTTTGGATAAGTCATATGCCTCCAGAAATTTGTTAGTGTCTTCAGGGTTTTCTATTTTACTGGACTATAAATTTTCAAAATAGTTTCTGATTATTCTCTGTATTTCAGTAGTGTTTGTCTTGATATTTCCTTTTTCAACATGAATTTAATATTTGGGGTGGCTTAGGGTTCATCAATTTTATTTATTTTTTCAAAAAAAAAGCTTTTTTCCTCCAATTTTTGAAGTGTTTATTTTGTTTCAATTTCATTGATTTCAGCCCTGAATTTAATTATTTCCTGTCTTCCACTTCTTTTGGTATTGGTTTGTTCCTCTGTTTCTAGTGCTTTGAGTTGTAGTGTCAAGTTATTTATTTATTGACCTTTTCTTCTTTTAATGAATGAGATTAATGCAATAAACTTTGCTCTTAGCCCTATCTTCATGGTGTCCCAGAGATTTTGATATGTTGTATCAGAGTTTTCATTTATCTCTAAGAATTTTTTTTTATCTCTTTCCTTATGTCTTCTGTTTTCCATGCATCATTCAATAGCATATTATTTAGTCTCCAGGTGTTGGAGTAGTTTCTATTTTTTAATCTGTCATTGATTTATAATTTTATTCCATTAAATTTGAATTTAATTTCAGATAGGATGCAGGGTAGTATCTCTATTTTTTGTATTTGCTAAGACTGGCTTTGTGACATAACATATGATTTATTTTGGAGAAGAAGCCATGTGTTGCTGAGAAAAAAGTATATTTGCTTGTTGAAGGATGGAATACTCTATATCTGTTAAGTCTAAATTATTGATGGTTTTATTGAGTTGTATGGTTTCTTTGTTTAGTTTTTGTTTAGAAGATCTATCTAGTGGTGAGAGAGATATGTTTAAGTCAGTATTATTGTGTTATGTTCTATTTGATTCTTGTAGTTGAGAAGGGTTTGTTTGATATATGTAGATGCCCCATTGTTTGGGGCATAGATATTTATGCTTGTTCTGTCTTATTGATGTATGATTCCCTTAGTAAATATGAAATGACATTCTTTATCCCTTTTTACTAACTTTGGTTTGAGGTTACTTTATCTGACAGGAGAATGAAAACCCCTACTTGTTTACTCAGTCCATGTGAGTGATACATTTTTTCCATCCTTTCACTTTCAGTCTGTGGATGTCTTTTCCTGTGAGATGTGTCTCTTGAAGGCAGCATATTGTTGGATTTTTTTTAATCCAGTCTGTCAGTCTATGTCTTTTAATTGATGACTTTAGGCCATTCACTTTCAGGGTTATTATTGAAATATGATTTGTAATCCTGGTCATTTTGGTTTATTATTGTTTTTTACCTTGACTTGCTTTCTCCTTTGTCCTTTTTTTTCAGTGTAGTTCCTCTCTGTATATTTTGCTGTTGGTTATTATTTCCTCCTCATGGAATATTTTGCCGAGAATGCTATGTAGTGCAGTCTTTCTTGCTTTAAATTCATTTACCTCTTGTTTGTCATGGAAGGTTTTTATTTCATCATCAAATCTGAAGCTCAATTTAGCTGGATATAAGATTCTTGGTTGGCATCCATTTTCTTTCAAAGCTTGGTATATGTTGTTCCATGATCTCCTGGCCTCTAGGGTCTGGGTTGAAAAATCTGCTGAGATCTGAATTGATCTCCCCCTATATGTAATCTGATTCCTCTCTCATGTGGCCTTTAAAATTCTATCCTTATTCTTTATGCTGGGCATTTTCAGTATAATGTGTCTTGGTGTAGCTCTCTTTTAATTTGGTACATTTGGTGTCCTGTAAGCCTCTTGTATTTGATTTTCCAATTCATTTTTCATGTTTGGGAAATTTTCTGATATTATTTCATTGAAGAGATTGTGCATTCCTTTGGTTTGAAATTCTGTGCCTTCTTTTATCCTGATAAATCTTAGATTTGGTCTTTTGATGCTATCCCATAATTCTTGTATGTTCTCTTCATAGTTTCTTATCATCTTCACTGTATGATCGACTTTATTTTCATGATTGTATATTTTATTTTCACTACCCAAAGTTCTGTCTTCCAAGTGATCTAGTCTGCTGGTGATGCTTACTATGGAGTTTTTTATTTGGTGTATTGTTTCCTTCATTTCAAAAATTTCTGATTTTTTTTCCCACAATCTCTATCTCTTTCTTAAAATAATCTTTTGCTACCCGTATTTTCTCCTTTATATCTTTGGTGTTGTGATTGATGGTTGCCTTATTTGCTCTCTTATGTCTTTTTTGGTGTGATTAGTGGTTGCCTTTATTTGCTCTCTTATTTCTTTGTTGGATTGATCAATGTTTGCCTGTATTTTCTTGCTTAAGTCAATCTTTAATTCTCAGATCATTTTAATTACATACATTCTGAATTTTTTCTCTGACATTTCATCAACTGTGCTTTCAATGGATTCTATTATTTTAGCATCTTGGTTTATTTGAGGCACTTTCTTCCCCCCCCTTTTTTTTTTTTTTTGATCATATATACTCCTTTCTTGCAATACCAATCTTAGTTACTGAGGTTTCTATCCCATAATCTTGTAATGACACTACAGATTACCTATATCTCACCTTGGAGTTCACTTCCAGTCCCCAGCAAGTGTCCCCAGATGGATACTACTGCCACTAAACATGGTGGTGGTAGTAGTGGAGGCAAATCAAGATGGCAGTGAGAGTGGCCTAAGATGGATGCAAACACTTTCAGAGATCAATTTAAAAGGATGGTATTTACAATGGCTTTGGGCTAATTGAGATGCAGTGCTTTGGTGAGCCGCTGCCTCCAGGCCCTGTCTCTTGACCCAAGGTAAACACTAACACATAGGAAGAACTTTGAGAATGGCTTCAGTGTACAAGATGGATACAGGAAGAGAACAACAGCGTGGATTCTGCTATGTGCAGAGGTGGTCCTGGGCCTGGGCTCTCACACAGACCTGTGAGGGAAGTCCAAGGACTGATCTTGGCATGGACTCCCTCAGGGATTCCAGGTGGTGGGTCTATCCCTGAGCCTTGCTCCTGCAGATCTGCAGGGGCTCTGGAACTGAACTGGGAGCAGTCTCAGGCCTCAGCTGCAGAGGTCCCTGGAGGCAGTCCTTTGCCTGGGTCTGGGTTCCCCTGTGGGTCATTGGATTGGTAAGTAGCAATCTTGGGCCTGACCTTGGCTGGGCTCCCATGGAGGTCCCTGAAGGTAGTCCTGGGCCTTGGCCTGTGCTCCCACTGGTCGGCAGGGGCTCTGTCGTGGAGCTAGGGGCAGTCCTGGGCTTCACTTAAGCCAGGTCTCCCTCAGGGGTCCCAGGAGGCAGTCCTTCACCCAGGTCTGTGTTCCCCTGTGATTGGTGGGTAACAGTCTGGGGTCTGCCCTTGGCTGGGCTCTGGGGGCAGTCCCTGAAGGTGACACTAAGCCATGGCCTGTGATCCAATCAGTCAGCTGATGAAGTAAAATTTTTAAATACAACTTTTAAGTACAATTCTGGATAGTCAATAAAAAATGATTTAAAATTTTTCATCTATGAATTGCCATCTTTTCTTTCTAAAAAAAAATAAGAAAAACTTTAAAAACATGATTACAATATTGTCCGTAAAAATCACCCTCAATGAAAACTCAAGAATATTCATGGAACATTTTTAAAAAGAAAAAATAATGCCTCTAAAACTAGATTAATAGAAAAATTATACAATTACTTCCATTAAAATTCAAGCCAAATTAACATTCAGAAATGCTAAACTCATCAGAAATTCAAAATTTTATCACACAATGACAATTTTCCTAATTTATTTTTAAAAATATCTTCTATAGTAGAAAATTATTATTCAGAATATGATGTTATTGTATCATAAGGTAAATAATTGCAGATATGGTTTTATCTTAAACATCTATATGTTTATTAATTTGTTAATAGAAGGAAGACCAATAGGATAAAAGAAGGGGGTGGAGAACTGGGAAGGGATAGCACTGAGGATTTAAAGAGAACAGATTATGTTAGCTGCATTTATAAAAACTGCTTGTAGTGGCACAAGCCTGTAGTTCACACCAGTAATTTGAGGCAGGAGGTTTGAAAGTTTAAGGCCAGCATGGGCAATTTAGTAAAAATCTGTCTTAAAATTTTTAAAAAATAATAAAAGCAGACCTGAAACTGTACTCATTGAGTGCCCCACATTACTGCCAAAAATAGGCCTGTTCATATACACTTCAAAACTTTATATTGTACCGGAAAAATTAATAGAATTTTATGTATTAATTAAAAAATAAATTTGGAAAACCAAAAATATTTAAATTTTAGAAAATAAACGAGATACGTGGGAGAAGAGGAAAACAAACAATTTTGTATATAATGGTGAAGTAGACATATATTAAGACAAGATTTCTGCCCCCTGAATTCCTGTTGAGTATCAGCAGAACCTGTGAATACCATTGATGTCATTCTTGTTGTTATGTTGAGCTGTAATGGAGAAAGGATTATTTTTCTTTATTGAGGTGATAGTCCAAGCAGAGAATTTTCTTCAGGTGATTTCAGAAGTAAGAAAACAAGGAACACATCATCTGCTAACTTGAAAGCAAGTAACAGCCATATTTTACACTGTTGATGTAGAAGAGTAACTTCTAGTGACCACAGCAGTCACAGGCCAACAGATGATAAGCAAATAGCTGCAGCACAGCTCTACTGATAGCCAGTGAGTTTGGAAGATGACCATGAGCTGATGAAAAAGGCATGTAACTGACAGGTTGACTTCAGCCTTGTGAGTTTCAGCAGAGAACCCAGCTCACCATACCCAGACTCCTCGTCCATGGAAGCTGTGAGAAAGTAAAGTAGTGCTATTTAAGGTTGATAAGTCTGTGGTAATTGTTTCCACATGGATAGAAAACTAATACATGAATGATCTTTTTTATTTCCCTTTGTTCTAATGTATGTTCCTTCAAAAGATAATAGTGTTCCAACATAGAATTTATTAAATGAGTATTTCCTCACTTTACAATATTTAAATATACACACTTAAGAGTTAGGAAAAGGATTAATGTCTTGTGGAAACTTGTCCAGAAAAAAATCAGTGTGTATCTGACAAAAAAGGCTATAAATTGGTATTTTATAATTATACTCCAAATGATCTGACGTTGTTGAGTTGATAGACTGATACTATCATATGAGATGTATGTATTAATAACAAAGTAAAATTTCAGTTTACAAAGCACTTAATGTTCCTGTCAATAAAGGGAATGATTGAGTCCATTATCATGTGTGGCCCAGCACCAAATTATCTGACCAGCAGAATCTGCAATTGCTTGTATGGTAATATTAGGATCAGATAGAAAATATCCAGAATGTCCTGAGCAATAAATCAGAGATTGCTTGATATTAGATGTTTGTCTTCATTAAATACATAAATTATCCTATTAAATCTATATAAACAACCATTGCAACATGTACACCACAATTCTATTTTCTGAATGATAATTATTCCTATATTCCATTTGGCCATTTATTAATCTAGTATTCTCTTTAGATATATTAAATTGTGTAAAATAGATAACTAGTCCCAGTGAAGCAATTTAGCCTCACAGATTTAAAAGCATGTCGTATGCTTTGTTATGAGGTGATAAAATTAACAATCAAAGGTCAGTCACATTTCTCAGTTCAGGAAATAGAAGTCATTTCCAATGTTTTAATTATGAAGGTAATTAATTTAGGAAATTTGGGGTATTCAAGGTAATTGAAAGAAATGAAGAAGCAGGTTAGATGCTGAATTCTCAGCACACATGCCAGAGGCATGTACCAGCTGTTAATGCAGTTGCCTCTAAGTATCCAAGAGACTGTTGAATATTCATCAATAGCTTCCGTACCAGGCTCTTTGCCATGATATGAATGAGAAATGCATTGTTTTGTATGTGTTAAGCCACTAAAATATAAAGATGTTTGTTAAACTGTTAGCTTAGCAGAGCTAATATCAAAATATATCCTCTTTACCATTATCAAAATTTTAATCTGTGGTGTATTTGAGTATGTTTAAGATTTTCCCTTTTATGTTCAATTTAATATGTTTGATTCAGTATAAGTATAAACCAAATTTTGGTGTCTCATACATGTAAACTATACCCATAATCTTGCTAAGAATAGTAGTATGTTTTACATATAGTCTTTATTATATAATTATCTGAGGAAAAATGTAACAGTTCTACTGGAAATATGATAAATATTAGGATAATTGTAAGAGAAATATTTAGTAGCCACTTTCTCCTCCCCATTTCCCTTTTTCTCTGATTTATTAATGTGAACAAGCATTCGTTGTTTTTAATATAAACACATTCATATCCACATTGTAATTTTAAAGCCAACAATGTATTATGTTAGTCTATGTTCTTCTAAACCAGATTTAATGGAAAATCTAGAAAATCTGGAGAAATTCTGGATCTTCATTTTATTTGATTTCTGGGGCTTGTATTCCAGCAAACCATGAGAAATCCCTTAAGAAGTACCTCAGCTTGGGTAGCATGTGACTCACTTCAGGTGGCTCTAGGTCAGAGTTTCTTAAGCTAGGGTAATTGTTTTAGGTTTCAGGCTTCCTGGATACTGTTTCTGTTATTTCACTGAAATAATAGCTGATAAATTTGTACCTTCTATTGCCATAAAATATCACTACACGTGCTTGTATTTAACTTTGTATTTGCTTTGTGCATAAAACTTTATCCAATTTAGTGAGAATGCTTCTGCCCAACTACTAAAAATATTGAAAGGATTGAGTAGTCACATGTCACATGAATGTAATAAACTAAATTCAAAGGATCTGTATTATAACATTCAACACACTGTTAATTTGGGAAACAAGAGGTATTATAATTTCTATTGTACAACTTCGTAACAGTTTGTTATAAATCATTGAAATATGATAAATAGAATGAAAAATTGTTTTGCCTTGTAGCAATACTTGAATTAGACATTTAATGTTCATTTAATTGAATTAAAATGCTAATTCTTTCTAAAATAGAAGAGATAGCTTTATAAAGATATGAAGAATCATAAAATAATTTCAATTTGATGATACATTAAATTATAAATAAAATAAATTATTATTTTATTTAGAATAAATTATTAAAATAATAAATCATTATTAAAATAGTTTTGAGAATTGCTTACTAAAATGTATTTTCATAAAGATGATTTTTATTTATTTATTT
>CM053408.1:33517386-33532783 GCA_028644305.1 Xerus rutilus
GACTCCTTCAAGTGCACATAGTATTTATCAGAGCTTCATTTATCACTGATGTGTAAGAAGCACAAAGATATACTTTATGCTTTCAAATCAAGTTAAAACTTACCTTTCTAAGTTGGAAGAATCTTCATTTTTCTATAAAAAGGTCTTGTTCAGCTGAGTTGTATTTTATTGTTTTTCATCATCTTTCTTCTCTATCTGCATCATCAACTTTTAGAACAATGTTCATAGCTGTCTTATAAACAGACTTTAATTTGATAATATGAATGCTATGTTGGGGTTATGTCATGAGCAAATACATTATAAATTTGACATATTTTAGATTCAGATAATCACAGGATATACGACAGCATTATAACACAGCAGAATCAATCAAATTTGAGCATAAACTCAGAAGTTTTGAAATTTTCTACATAACAACAGGCCTAGTATTAATCCACAAGTTATGCTTTATCAGTAGAAAGACATCACTGAGAAAATAGTGTCAATTTGTATTAGTTGCTTCTCCTATAACTTCTAACTGATCCTATTTATCCATCACTAGATGATTGAATCTCTTTCAACCATTCTTTTATCTTTTACCTTGATTTTGAAAGAAAAACAGAATGTATTAAGTTACTCTTGCACAAGTTAGCACAAAAACTTTCATATTGTTAGCTGTTGGTGTTATTTCATCTATTCTCCTCATTAAATGTGTCTTATCCAGAGTATGAGCAAAGCAAACTTATATTCTTAGTGCTAACATAAACAGGACAGTGAATGTCAAATTAATGTAAACTAAATAAGTTCTGCAGTATAAGCTGGGTAAAAGTTTATGTTCTGTTAATAGTTATTTTCTCTAATCTGATAGAAATCAACAAGTAGATTTGTTTAAAGTTTAATACTCCTAAGCCCTAGAAAGCACAAAATACCTAAGTAAATTTATTTGCAAATTTTATAAGATATTAACATACATTCTACTATCCCTAAAGATTTGATTCTTTTCCCCAAATATAAGGCTAAAGTATTTGTATTTTATGAATATTTAAATAGTTAATATTTAACACTGAAAATAAATTTCTTAATGAATCACAATTCTCATAAAGTTCAATCCCTTTCTTGCAAATATTCTTATTCTTTCATACCATAATATTTCTTATTTTTAGAATATTCTAATGCAATTTCAACCAAATTATTCAAAATCCACACAAGAAGCATTTCCTTAATATGAATACATGCCACAATTTCAATATGTGAATTCTATTTTTGAATGTGAAAATAATGGAATATAGGAAACAAATATTCATATTTATTTATATTTTTACAGAATTTATCATTGTTCTTTACATTTTTATGTGATTTATAAAGGATAATCAATCTATAAGCAGTATTACTAAAAATTAAGTTTTTAATTGTGTTGTTAAAAAGAAGCTGTAAATCTAATATGAAAATCATACATTGAAAATTACAATCACAAAATACATATAAGGAACCATTTCAAATGAATAAATTGCAGCAAAGTGCTTATATTTTAGGTTTTATCTTTGTCTTTGTTTTTTGATCTCAAAATACAGTGAAGTATTCATTAACCACTTTATACAAGAGAAAATTGAACCAATTTGTTAAATCATGTCTTAGTTGTATCTGAACATTATATATATATGGTTTATTTTCTTTCCCATGTATGCATGTGTGTGTGAGAATGTTTATTTTCTATTTGTGATCTGGCAGGTAAGAGGAAAAAACAGGGTGAAGCACATGTTTTTTTCTTAGTTCAGGGAAGCTACAATATAATCCCCCATATTATTCCAGTGGATTTTTATAGTTCTTATCACTTTCATCTTTAACCAAATCTCATACTCTATTCTCCTCCTGTTGCCAGAATGATCTATCTGAAAAAATAAACCCAATTATATTACACTCATTTTGGAAATTGACTTTAAGATACAACATAATCTGATAAGCTCTATTTAATGGCTTCTTCATCTATTTTTTAAGTCTTATTTTTTTTTAACCTAATTCCATATAATCTGTTCGATCCCATCAAAGACCTTTGATTTGCATGAATCTAAGTTCACTTGAATTTGCTATTCCCACTGCCTGGAATATTATTTCCCCAAGTTCAATCATTGGTTTTCTTATTTCCTTTACCTTCCCTAATAATTCTGACACAATAAATACTAGCTCTTCCCAAATTTCTTGTTTATTCTCTTTCTCCACATACTACTTTTTGTTATTTGGCATATTACAGTTTGTTGTAGATTTTTTTCTTTTGTTTGTCTCTTTTATAAAAATCTATAAAAGAAGAAATTCTATTATTTCTATAGTCCCTGTATATGTAATCTCCAGCATCTGGACACAGTAATTATTTAATTATCACATTAAATACTTATTTACTCACAAATTATCACTATAGAAGATACAATATTTTCTTAAAATGTACTGAATATTTATTTGCCTATGAAATAAATTCTGAATATATAAGGTAAATTATAAATAAAAGGCAATACATTCAATATCTTCTAATTTAAAACTGGAAAATTCCGCTGTTGTTTTTAAGTGAAAGTATTAAGCTTGAGATATCAAAATGATATTTTATGTAATGAATTTGTACAACTCTTTTTACAATAATTTATTCTTTTTCATTGATTTCTTTCTTCTCAGCTAATATATTTATCTTCTAAATTTATTAAAATACCTTAATTTCTTGCTGTTTTTTTTTTTTATTGAAAGAGACAGGTAAATTCTTCCTCTTTCCCATGTATGCGTGTGTATGTGAGTGTTTTGCAAAATACTGAAATCAATGCACTTGTAACTGCCTAAATGTAAAAACCTTAGGTGATTTGTAGGAAACACAATATATTTTATTAATCATAAGTGAAATACATGAGTTTCCATATTGTTCAGGTTTCACAAAAATGTCTGTTATAATACATGCATGTTGATATATGACATCATTTCTAGAAGAAATCATGATGCCAATTAACAGTAGATAATTTCTGTATCATTTTGTAATTTATTTTCTTCATTTTGATTCAGGATAAAACAATGCTAGGTAGTACAGAAAATTAGTTCTAGCATGTTAATAAAATTTAAATGCAGTAACTAGTGAGAAATTGTCTTGATCACAGATGTAAATGTACTAGTCAAAGCTTCATAATGGTTATGTGGTATGCTCATTGCCATTAACGTAGTGGAAATGCATTGCTATTAATAATTGTTCCTATGAAACAGGATACTTTGGTTGCCATTTAAATGATACTAAAATGTTCCCTTCAAGATACCAAATTTTTTAAGAAAATCCATGTACTTAATATATCTCATTACATTCTCATTATATTATAGTATGTTAAGAATAGTAGGAAAATATTAAATCCGTTATTATTCCTCATTGGTTCTCTGTTTCAATACTTGACTGAAACCTTAAACTAATTGTACCTTATCCAGATTTCAGTGTCTTCTTATTTTTCTTCTTAATGAAGCCCTTGCTGATACATTCAGTGTCACTGTGATTTGTGAGAACTTGGGAAAACCTACTTAGCAAGCAGGCTTTACTTTTTGAAACTGTTCCAAGATTTCTAGGCTTCTAAGCATAATTAAAGTTAATGAAGAAAAAAATTAATTGCTCTACTTAAGGGTGCTATTTAGGGGCTTACAAAACTTGAACAAGTCGATATATGAGATACTCGATCTCTTAACAAGCTGGAATGACTAATTTGAGATGCAAGTGTTCTGTATCTACACTTCCTCTGCCTCAGAATACCACATGTATTCTGGAAATTGCACAGTGTTAGTAATTCACCTGTGCTGCCCACTGTTTTCATCCCTCTAATTTTCAGGGATGCTTTTCTTGGAATGTAGGTGAGTTTTCTCTCCACTGTGGAACATGCATCTGCCCTCAGAACCAGGCATTTATTTTTCTGTATATATATGAAGGAATTCTGTTAAGTAAATAAATGTTTAAAAGATAAGCAAGATGAACAGAGGTCAGCATTCCCAGTAATTACAGAACAACAGGAACTTACTAGGTTTTCTTAAAAAAGAAACACAAATGAAAATGATGTTAGTAAATACCTTTATTTTTTTTTTCAAATATTTTTAGTTGTAAATGGACACAATATCATTATTTAATTAATTTATTTTTTATGTGGTGTTGAGGATCAAACCCAGTGCCTCACTCATGCGAGGCAAGCACTCTACCACTGAGCCACAGCCCCAGCCCAAATACCTTTATTTTTAATGCAAAAAATGTGTGAAGACTTGACTATTGATAACTGTTACATGTGGTTTTAGAAAACATAATGGTACTGTTTGTGTAGGTAGAGTATGTTAAAAATAGCTAAAAGAACATCTTTATGCTCTTGATTTATTTCATATATTTTTGTAAATATTGTACATATATAAACAAAAATATATTTGAGTTTACATTGATTTACACATATGTAAATTGCAAGAATATCATATCCAATTAAAATGAGATGATATCAAAATAGAAAATGAAAGGGAATAACAAGAATTCCTATTCCACCTACATTCACTTAAATTTCCTTTTACTTATTCTAGTCTTCCTTTGGTCCAATTTATCATGAAAGAACATGTTCTTAATTTTAGTCTATGCTTTACAAAAGTATTTATAATGTAACCATTATATAATATTTGTTAGATAACATATCCCTAAAGTTATAAAAGTTGTTCTATATTATCCATTTTTAAATTTTTGAAATGAAATACTGTACAATGATATCTTTACTCAATACTACATAGTTTTTGAGGACTGTGATTAGACAATTACAGAAACCCTGGAATATTTATTTCTGTTCTTTCCAGAAGAGATAAATTACTTTTTTTATAGTGGATTTCTTACTGAAGAATTATGTTTTTATATTTCTCAAGTTCAGTTGTTTTAGAAATGGTGCAAAGATCGTAACTCAAAAGTTACAAAAGATATGAGTTAGTTTCTTATTTGAATCATTGTCAAATGGTGGCCTTCAACTATAAGTTAAATGATTCAACCATAACAATTTTTTATAAATTTAAATGTAGAAATCATCATAACTAACATTTATTAAGTACATCATGTGTTGCCTTCAGTATCTTAAAAACATTATCTCCCTTAATTCTCAAAATACTGCTATGAGGTAGATATGATTACTATGCTCATCTTAGAGACAAAGAACATAAAGCATTTAGAAACTAATTTTATTATATTTTATTTATTTTTCTGTCTCCTCACCATCAATTTTACTACTGAGCATGAGTCTAGCCATAAATACTTCACATTTTAAAACTCCAAGATAAGACAAACTGCTTTAGAGATTTTTAAAACTGAAAGGAGAGCAAAAATTTCCTTCAAGAGTTATTTTTCATGAAGAATTTATCTACAATCTGGAAGTTCTGGAAAAAAATTATTGATAGAATACCATATTATGGTTTTTTAAGGCTATATTTTTCACTTATATCTACATATTTTGTTTATTCTAATAACATTTTTTACCTCTTCATAAACAAACTGTCAAATTAGACCTATTCTACCAAAGAGTTCAAGAGATTTGATATTTATCAAAGCCCAAGTTTTCATCATCTTCTTTTTTTTTTCTTTTTTAATAAACAAATGAGAAATCAACCATATCTCTTAACCCACAACATAAACTTTCCACGGAAAGAATGTCACAGATATGCTTTTCAAAAATAATTCATTTCCAGAGTGTGTTTTTATTTTGTTTTGTTTTGTTTTTGTTTTAAATAGGTATTGGTTGAGATCACGTTTCAGGTGTTAGAACTAAAAGTAACTACATAACTGTGTTTACAACCAGCACCTCCACAACTACCCTATTGCTGCCTCTGATGATGATATGCTAACTTAACACCAAGAGTCTATTTTACAGCATGATTGAGAGATGACATTTTTTTTCTGCAGGAACAGTGTACTATTATGAGATTTTAAAACATCAGGCCAACTGGGTCCTTTTGCTATTTGTACTATTTAATACTTGTATAAATTTATGTAATCAACTTAGACCATATTAGTCAATGTGTGTTTTTGCATTTCACAAAGTAATTTCATATGCATGAGTGTATTGATTGTCATGCCATGGGTTAGTTGTTATCCTTTCTGTAGGCACATAACTGAGACCTGAGCTTTTAAGATCTTACATGATTTCACCAAGATTTTACCTGGAGAAAATAACAAATAAGACCAGAACTTTCAGTTCCAGATACAGTGTACTTCTTTCCACATACACACTCTTCTTGACTTATGGGGATTAGAGTTGATATACAAATAAGATGTTATATCTAACAGTACTAGGTAAACTCTAAAATAATCACTTTTATAAAATGAGTCAATTTCTAAATAACCATTGTGTTCATTTTTGCTCTATGTATATTATTTTAAAAACAGAATCTATATTTCTTGGGAAGCAAAAATCAAACAAGCATATAGAAATTTAAGAAAGAGGAAGTCCTTATTTTTCTTCACTGTATTACTCTTCAGAAAATCTACAAATTACCCCCAATCTTATAAATATGTACACAAATATGTCAGTATTTGTTATGTGAATTTAGTTATCAAAATACTAATTGATGAAATTGAGCTATTTAGGAATAGATGTTGTATTTTTGTTAAGATACCTGTCCTAAAAAACACATATAGTTCAGTAGTGTTAGGGTCTTTTGTTTAATTTTGTATCCTAACTTGGAAGATAATTTTGAATGTCAGTAAACTTTGAGGTTACTGATGGAAATGTGGTGGGCCTCATGTAATCAGTTGAAAAAATACAACAAAAGAGCTTCCCTCAGCAAAAAGGAATTATCTGTTTGACATCAATGTCCACTGTGAGACAATTCTTAAAAATTATCTATTACCTATCTACACCACACACACACACACACACACACACACACACACACACGTACATCATATTGGTTCTGTCTCTCTTATTAACTCTAATATAGATAACTGTATTTTTATATAACTCACAAGCAGTTAATATTTAT
Organism: Xerus rutilus; assembly: GCA_028644305.1. Lineage (NCBI taxonomy): Eukaryota > Metazoa > Chordata > Mammalia > Rodentia > Sciuridae > Xerus > Xerus rutilus. Next base: position 33,524,359 of record CM053408.1, read on the forward strand.
TTCAAAAATAATTTCCTATAACTCATTTATGCATTTCAAAATATACTTTAAAATAAAAGTTCTGAATATTTTTTTATAAGTTTCTTCATGTGTCAGATCCCAAGTCTTAATTGAACATTCCCACATCATGTGACATTCTATTTTTAGCAAAGTTATCCCTTTTAAAAAAATATAAGAAAATGAGCTGCAATGATTTATAGAGTATGTTCCATGATTCTTAGAAATTTCTTTTTTATGGTAATATTTTTCATCCATTTCATGCAAAAGGTATGTTTCTTTTTCTGCAAGACCTATATTTTTTCTTATTTGTTTTTTATCTTTTTTCCCTTTATTAGTTTCATAAAGAATTTTACTGTATAAATAATGTTTTTAAAAGTGTATAAGCATAGGGGCTGGGGCTGTAGCTCAGTGGTAGAGCACTTGCCTAGCGTGCATGAGGCACTGGGTTCGATCCTCAGCACCACATATAAATAATAAATGAATAAAAGAAAGATCCATCAACAACTAAAAAAGTATTTTAAAAAAAAAGTGTGTAAGCATATATATTACCTAATCTTAGAAGTCCATCAAAAATTTTGAGTACAGTCTTTTGGAAATAGGTGTTATTGGAAAGAAAATAAAAATCAGAAAATTTAGGAGATTCTCAATGACCTAAGGGTCACTTTCATACTACTGAGGTCATTTTTATTTCTTGACAGTGAATACAGATTGTACTTAAATTATGTGAAAACTGATATCTATTATGAAAAGCAATATTAATATAACCCAGTCCATGTTTCTGTCAAACGTAATGTGACTATTACTAAAAGTATCAGTGATGAAAACATTGTCATGCTTATAGAAATAAAATACATCTATACACAAGTTTTTAATTAGAAATCCCATAGCTAGACCTATTCATTGCCATAGTGAGAACAAACCTGGATTTTCTCTGCTGCAGTTATATAGTAATACATTTGTCTGGGTTTTTTTCCTTGTTCCTGGTAGGAAGCAACTAAACCCCTGTAATTTCTCCAGAGAAATGTCTCTGTTACCCAAGGTGTGTAACATATTGAATTTATGCTAATAAAGTGACTAATCTTGGTTCCTGGGACAGTGTATACAAACAAGATGACTAAGGGTGAAGGAGATTGATATGCCCAAAAGAATAAGCATATAATTAGAAGTTTTGAATATATATATATTTAATACACATATATTTGACCTTCAGAAAGAGGAGGGAGACTTAGGACTGATTTTAGTCAATTTGGCTAAGGATTCAATCAAGCACATTTATGAAATTAAATTGAAGTTTAGATGAATTTCTCTGATTAAAAATACATTTTGCATATTGCAGATCAATTCACTGAGACTGTAATGGAATCTTTCTCCAAAAGGAGAGGATGTGGAAGTCTGGGAAGCTTGGAGCACTCCTACACCTCCCTGTTTGTGTCTCGGTCTCTTGCAGGCCCTGATTTCTATCCTTTTGCTGCAGTAGAACTTCTCAGAGTTATGTGAGTCATTCCAGTGGATTATCATACCTGAGTGGCCAGTGGGAAGCCCCTCATTCCTAACACATTGATCAGAAGTGGAGGTGGTCTGGGAACACTTGAGCTTACAGTTGGTATCTGAAGTGAGGATAATCTTGTTGGGGGATTGTGTCCACTACCTGTGGAGTTCCATGGTAGGTGTCAGAAGTCATTGCGGCTATCATGGCAGTATTTATTTCCTGCCTTATATATTGCAAATCTTCAATTTAATAAAAAGCATAAGCATATATCCTATTTTTCCCATTGTCAATTCAGAAGGATTTACTTCAATAGCATATACGTTGTATTTGATAACTATAACTGCAATTTTGGATAACATGTTCTTCATAGGTAATAGAATCAGTCAAGACAAGCTTGATTTCTATATAGCATTAAGTACTCTTGTCTTTTCCAGTTTAGTAAACTGCCCAACAGTTAGCAATTATTAAACACACTCTAATTGAATAAATGTTAGAGTCAGAATGAGTTAGATGTTTTTAAAGCTGAATTTACTTTATAACTTGAAGGCATAATTTAATTTACTTGGTCAGGTTCTGTTAAAGATCTGAAAGACTTGGTGAAACTAAGCCATGTATAGTATCATTTTTAATTGAAATTTTCAGTAAAATTGAAAAATAATTAAAAACTTGGTAAAAGGAATTAGAAAATATAATTAACTTTATTTAGTGAACAAAATATTTGCACATGAATAACATTATCCCCTTAATTTATGCCAAATATATTTCATATAGTTCAAAATTCAGTTAATAAACATTATCACCATAAAATAACATTTTAAAAGATTAAATTCCCTTTATTCTTCAAGTATTGATTATGGTTGATTAATTTAATTGTACCCCATGTACTTTGATTTTATTCTAATATATTTACTATATCTACTTGAACCTCCTATCCACATTCTTTGCACGTCTCCTAATTATTTATCTTGGTACAGGATCTTTTGGGGGGCTTAGTGAAGGATTGCCCTTGATTTGATTTTAATTTTTGCCTCAATATGATTTAGAGTAGAGATGATAAGTAACGTTGTTACTGTGATAATTGGGGAATAAATATGGCCATATATATAACACTGTCATGTGTAAAATATTAATAAAACTTGAAGAGCATTGCTCAACTTATTTTCTGAGGTAAAAAGGAACCATTGTCTACAGTACACCCAAAATAAATGGAGATGGTGGTTCACTAAGACTTTATATCAGAAAATCCATTGTAAATTAACATATAATATTAACATCAGAAATTCAATGTATTTTAATAAAAAAAGGACTCAATTATAAAGAGTCATACCTAATTCAAAACCATTTAATTCAAGAAAGAATAATTAAATTATCATATTCAAAAAATAAAGCCCTCTATATTCTGCAATAACTAATAAAACTTTTAGGAGAATCTCATCTCTGAATAATTGATTTATGTTTTCTTTGTGACAGGAATGTGTCATTTTTAACTTAGGGAATATTCAATTAAATCAACTTTATGGATGTGCAGTTTCACAAGTGCCAAATTAAAAAAAAAAGACTATTTACATAGAAAAAAATGTTAATTTCCTAGGAGCATATGACTCACATTGTGTAAAGCAGAACCTTAAATCCTTATGTAGGATACAGAATTGAACTAATACAATTTTAAATAAATATAATTCTATATATCAATTTTCTCCACAATCAATCTCATTGGTTTAATTCTTGTTATAATTAGAATGGAGAGAGAAAAAGGAGCTAATATACAAGTTTCTTCATAGAATGAAGATAAAAAAATAAATATTCAAAAATTTATTTTTGACTTCAAGTATATATTTATGGATGCACTGTATTAAGTGCCAAATACATTTTTAATTGCAAAATATTTACATTTACAATTTTATTTACACTAGTGTAATAATTTCCCATCCTGATGCCACTGAGGCACTAAATTAAATATGTAACTGAAGAAAAGAACCAGAAGTTACTTCTGCAAAAGAGGGAGTATGCCATGCACTTCCGTCATGATATTCTGCCTCATTTTGGCTCCAAAGCAATGGAGCTCTCCATCTGTGGACTGAGACCTCTGAAACCATGAAGACCAGATAAACTTTTCTTTCTCCAAAATTGTTCTTTTCAGGACTTTTGGTTACAATGAAGAAAAGCTAATTAAAACATCAAGTTTGGTCATATGCTTAACTTAATGTACCAATTTTCTTATAAACTGTGGTACAGAGGCTACTTCCCTGATCTGCTTTGCTGCTATTTCTTTTATAAAAGCTTGGTACCATATAATTTTGTTTTCTTCAAATATTTAAGGATTTTATTCTATGATTTCTGTGTAAGATTTTGGTTTCCCTGCTTGAAAATCTGAGTGAATGGGGTAATATGGTTTGAAGAATCATAGAGAATTATTGTAATAAAGTGATCGTTTTATGCTCTGTTTAATGAACACTTAAACATATAAGTACTCTCAATTTGATAAATATGTGGGCTACTTCCAGCTCTGGTGTGTCACACTGATCTTGTGCATTCTGCACAGAGATGAGAAAGATCCTATAACTCCTGTTATTATAATTTTACCATGTATTTCTTAAGAAACATTGTTTTGTTTGTTGTACTTATTTTGAATTCTCAGTAACTTATTGTTAGCATTATAATTCCTGTAGGGTTATGTTGAAAGTAGTTTTTGTTTTTGTTTTACAGTTTAATTGCCTCAATATATTGAACACATGTTTCTGTCTGGGGTGCTAATTTACACAATGTATTCATCCGTTGCACTGCTTATGGGACTTGAATTGTTTCAAGTATATTTTTGATGTTGTTCCCAAAGTTATTCTTATTTGTCCCCACATGCTAATGTTTCATAAATTTATTACACATGTGGGAAGAATAGTAGATTATATATTATAGACAAATTCAAATTTACTACTGCCAGTGAAGTATACAAATTAACCATCTCAACATTAATGCATGTGTTTGCTCCTAATGAGCATTTGCACTTACTTATTTCCATGTGATTGTATGTTGCTTTTTGTCAGTAATCATTGACATTGATCATTTAAAATTATCAGAATGATTATTGATAAAATATCAAAAGATTTATTGATACTGAAATTGTTTAATAAAAGATGTATTATCTTTAAAAAGTAAGTTGATCATAATAGTTTAGCTTATATCATGCATTCTTCATTGCCTATGGATATTTATGGTACATAGTTTTGCATCATTTACATTTATATTTTGAACAAAAATATATAAAATATATACTAGTAGATTACATTTAGTTAGTGGATGAACAATACTATGATCAGAAATGCTCATAATGCTATTTTAAAACTTCATATTGGGCTGTGATTGTGGCTCAGGGGTAGAGCACTTGCCTCACTCGTGTGAGGCACTGAGTTCAATTCTTAGCACCACATAAAGATAAATAATAATAAAATAAAGATATCATGCCCATCTTAAAAAATATTTAAAAAAACTTCATCTCACACACACAGTTTAAACTCTAACTTACTTTATAATTTTTCATAAACAAAAAGTCATTACACTTGATGCAATGCCACACATAATTACAATGAAATTGTTCTTTTGAAACACATGATAATTCACATAAATTACCATCAATCATGTTACTTCAGTGACACTAAAGTAAAAACTTTGATTTTAGCACACTCTATATAAAAACAGGAATTATTCAGAAAACATGATCAGATACCAGCTGTTCTCATTTTAGAGAATATATTTCGCAGCTGGGCGCAGTGGTGCATATCTGTAATCCTAGCACTTTGGGAGGCTGAGACAGGAGAATCGCAAGTTCAAAGCCAGCCTCAGCAACAATGATGTGCTAAGAAACTCAATGAGACCCTGTCTCTAAATAAAAAACAAAATAGATCTGGGGATGTGGTTCAATGATTGAGTACCCGAGTTCAATCCCCGGTACCAATAAAAAAAAAAAAAGGAGGGAGAGAATATATTTCATATTATAGGAAAAACTACTAAATTCTTCTCATTCATTTCTTTTTTTGAGGATAACATAACTTTCAAATAGATGAACAAATACCAAAAAATAGTTTTTTTCATTCTTATAAGAAAAGGTCAAGTTTATGATGTGACTCCTTAACTCATATTTAATGACAAAATAACAAGAATATATGATGGAATGAAGAGTATCATAAGGAAAAAACAAATGGGCATAGGGTTGAAGAATGGAAAGAAGAATGAAAGATATATTACCTAACTATTTTGACTTTGCAGCCAATAAAAATATAATTGCATTTATAAATAAATAACAAAAATAATTAAAATCGACTCACAGTTAATAGGTTGAAATGGGGCCAATTGGGTTTAATAAAACCTTTTAGAACTTCAGAGTTAATTTTCATGCCCCCCCAAATATTTACATTTTTGAACAAATGATATAATGCTTTATATGAAGTTAAAGTTTTAATGGTAAATTTTTATTATAGAATTTTAAAATCAAGTGAACATATTCATTTCAATATGACTTCTATTCTCTTCATTTCATGCCCAAGATAACTTTATTAAATCAAAATAATGCATAGTTTTTCTATATATTTATGCTAAGTGGAAAGCCACTGAGTTTGAAGGCTTTGAATTTTACAACTACCATTTATTTTCCTGAAATAAATGTATTACATTAAAACGGACTGCAGAAAGCCTTTCCTTTAATCTGAACTGCTGGCTTATCCTGTAAATGTGTGTATTCAAGGTCACATCTACTTTAGCAACAACACACAATCCATATTTTCAGCATTGATTATAAATGTTTTTTAAATAATAATTTCCTGAGAATTTTATTTTTATTATATAATATAATCTTTTCCATTTTATCACCTATATTACCTACTGCAAACACTGAAGTGATATGAGGCTTAAGGTTCATGAAAGCAAATCAGAGACTACAATTTAATTCTCTCCAAAGCATCAGGCATATGTGTTTTCAGGCTAAGAAGCATTAGGCCTCTGAATACTTAGAGCAATGCAAATGAAGGGAATTATTCAGGAGATTATGAAAAAGGATTAGTGATAGAATTAGTCAGAATTGTGTGCCTCTGTACCTGCTTGATTATTCTGCACTCTTGGCTGCCTGAATGATAAAGATAACCTTGCCTCTACATTGCGTCTTGTGAAGCTATTGAATGATTCAGGTTCTCATTAGAAAAGTAGCAAAAAATGTGAGGTCTTCATGGGTTTTCCTCACAAGGACAAGAAAAATTATTATTGAAGGAATCATTACCTATAGCTTTGTTATAACATTGTCAGAATTTTATGTGTATAATTAGCTGTTGGTTTGATAAACTCATTTCCAAAATAAAATGAAATATTAAATATATTTAATGGAGTTTCTCTTAACTCCAATCTCTGTTAATAATTCTGATGTTATTCTTTTGTAAAATTACCTATTGTTTACTTTTGTAGAAAACTTGGGAACTGTCACTAAATGAGTGCTAGAATACTTAGTATAAGATCATAAAATAAACCTGAACTGATTGGAAAGCAAAAAAAGATGGATTAATATATAGACAGAAAATGGGCAGAGCACAATTGTCTTGCTTTCTTATTCACTCAATTAGATCAACGTAGTTGATCTGCTACTTCCATTTGAATTAGAATTCTTCTCTTAGAAGGAAAAATGGAAAAATTGTTTCTTCTCTGTAATGACAGTGATGTTCAATAAATACTGAGTGTCTGAATTCTGAAAGTACTTTATTTGAATTAATTTTTCTGACTGGCATGTCACTAATAAAATTAGAATTTTTCTGGGGTAGGTTATATTTTCATTAAAATCTTTATTCTATAATACACAACCCTTGGCTAACCTGTGCTTAGAGTGATTTGATCTCTATGTTGAATGCACACTCAGAATTGACCTTTAAGCATATTTATATTCAGAACTGGCCTTTAAAAAGGAAAATAATTTCATAAGCATTTTTTACCTGGAAAATAATCTCATTCTGGAAAGCCCAAATAATCATAAATGTGTTTCAGTAAAATCATAGAGAAAAAAGAATTTATCTGCTAGATAATTTCTTGAACAGAAATAATGATATTAATTAATTTACATCTAGCATTATTACTATATCTTTGTGCCAAAAAGTTATTTTAGTTAATATTTTAGTTAATACAGGATGAAGAGAATTTGAAAAACAGAATGATATCACATCATTCTGAAGAAGCAGAAGATATTTGGCAAATGCAATAAAAATTTGTTTTTCTTGATAGTGCTAGGGATTGAATCCACGGCCTTGTCCAGGCAAGGCAAGCACTCTACCAACTTGGCTATACCCACAGCCCAACAATTTATATTTTTGAAGGAGTTTTGCATTATATGTTGCTGGTAAAACTGTTTATCCATATGTAGAAGAATGAAACTAGATCTTTATCTCTCACCTTGCACAAAAATAAACTGAAAATGGATAAAAGACCTAGGAATTAGACCAGAAACTATGCAACTCATATGGTATATATGCATAGTTTTGTTCAACTATTTAAAAAAATTAAATTATGTCATTTGCAGGAAAGTGGGTGAAATAAGCCACACTCAGAAGGTCAAGTATCATATGTTTTCTCTCATATGTGGAAGATAGAGAAGAAAAAGGAAAAGAAAGGTGAGGGGGGCAGGAAACCCATGAAAATCAAAGGAAGATCAGTGAAGGAAAAGGACCAGTTGGTGGGAGGAGGGAGGGCAGAAATGCTAGAGAGTGATATTGGACATATTTTATATTTATGTTGTGTGCATGTATGAATATGTAACAACAAATCTCATCATTTTGTATAATTTCAATGAACTGATTATAAAATGTGAAAGAGAACAAATATACTAATAAAAAGAATTGTTTATTATAAAATATAATATTTTAACAAAAGAATATATCTATTTTAAATTAGCAGCCAGTATTATACATCTTG
>CM053408.1:33533283-33726464 GCA_028644305.1 Xerus rutilus
TCTTTCCTGAGCTCTTGTATCATGTTTTAAAATCTATAGTATTTGAATAAATTCTTCAACTTTGAAACTGTATATTTTTATTTTGACTTTTTTTTTTTTGGTACTGGAGATTGAACTCAGGGGCACTCGACCACTGACCCACATCCCCAGCCCTATTTTTGTGTGTGTGTTTTATGTAGAGACAGAGTCTCACTGAGTTGCTTAGGGTTTTGCTGTTGCTAAGGCTGACGTTGAACTCGCAATTCTCATGTCTCAGCCTCCCTAAATGCTGGGATTACAGGCTTGCTCCACGGCGCCCGGCTATTTTAACTTTTTTTAATGTTCAATTTTTTACAAAGTTTTCTTCATCATCAAATTGATTATATTGTTCTTTTCTTTTAAAAACTGTATTATATGTTATTCTGTGCTAGTTCTTTTTTATTTATTGATATTTTTTAACAACACAGTGCCTATCAATAAGCTACTAATGGCTGCTTCATATGGAGAATGGAAGAAATGGTGGGTATTCTCCCCCATTGAGAATGAAATGTTTTGTAGCACTAGGTCATTGTGGTAGCCTCACGTGTGTGTGTGCGTGCGTGTGTGTTTGTCTGTGTGTAGACAAAGTGAAAGATTTCTTGTTCCCAAGTATCAGATCTACAGTTACAGGCTGAATTCCATTCATAATTTCACGCTTATTTTCAGATTTCTTCCTACAAAGTGGTACTTTCATAGATTTTTTAAAAATCATGTGCATTTTATTTTTATAATTATTTACAAAATAAGATTTTTATAGTTTTTGTCAATACAGTTGTGCAATTTATTTCCCAATTGTGAGTGTTTCCTAGAATATTAATAAATATTTTAATGAGATCTTTATCCATTTTGAATGATCAATTTGCTCTCTAGTCATCTTATATTTTTAGCTTCTTTGTTTCTGGGTTAGTATTTTATGCTGTATGAAGACTAAGTCAAAGTTATTTTCAACTCCCTTCTCTTTGCCTGCCTTTAGTATAAATTCAAGAAAGTGAAAATATGTGATGCTCAAGCCTCAGTTTAGCTGGAAGTGACCACTTATCAAAATTCTTGTCATGTGATACAGGAAAAAGTCTCTGTAGAACATTTTTCTCTGTGATTAAAAGCCATCTTCTTTCCCCATTCTTTCTGCATGGACTACAAATGTTCCTGGAGCTGCATCGCCACCATGAGGCTTAAGGGGGAAAATGTCAAATGGTATTTTAGATGAAAGAGGATTCTGCATTTTTCATAAGGTACTGGAGAAGCTGTACCTTTAAGAAAGGACTTCTGCCAACACAAAATATGTAGGAATCTGCTGTGTTCTAAAAATCACTTAATATTATGACACTTAATTGGCATGATTACCTAATAAGATCTGCTGAGTGATTGGTTTGTAATTGGACTGATATAATATTGAAGATATTTTTTCAAGACTAGACACGCAGTTGACTCACTAAATAATTTGTTTGCAAAAATAATTAATGAAACTAGCTACTTTATTTTTTCTGGTACTGGGGATTGAACTCAGGGGCACTCGACCACTGAGCCACATCCCCAGCCCTATTTGTGTGTGTGTGTTTTATGTAGAGACAGGGTCTCACTGAGTTGCTTAGCATCTCACCATTGCTGAGGCTATCTTTGAACTCATGATTCTCCTGTCTCAGCTTCCTTAAGTGCTGGTATTACAGGCTTGAGCCACCGCGCCCTGCTGAAACTAGCTACTTTTTATTTATGTTGGTGATTGATGGTTTTTTCTATGATTTATTTAATTCAAAGAACTTTCTGGAAATAATTGTCTTTTTTAGCTTTACTTTCCTAGCTTTGAAATTAACGTTTTCTGGAGTTCTCGATCCTTTTGTGTTTTTCCAAGTACAGGGAATGTTCTTTGGCCACAGCCCCCTATCCTTGCATATATTAGTTGTCAGTATTTCTCACACTCTGTTCATTTTTTATAATTATCATTCACATTTTTAATAAGGATTCAGTTGAAACAACATCTCTGGTGGTTGAATTTTCATTCTCTTTGTTGGTCACATACTCTGTGTGTGTTCCAAAAAAACTTTAGTGTTCTCAGTTCTTTTGTTTTGATCCATATTTACATCTGGCATCATTTTCTTCTGCTTTATAAATTTTCTTTGACATTCCATGTAGCTCCAGTATGATGGAGATGAATCCTTATTTTGGTTTTCCATGTCCCCAAAGTCTCCACTTTGCCTTTGTTATTAAAAGATAATTTTAATTGAGTATAGAATTCCAGATTGACAATTCTTTTTTCTTTGATGCACTGCCTTATTATTTGACTGCTTTGAAAAAGAATTCTGTCATCATTACTTTGTAGCCTTTACATAATGTGTCTTTATCCTCTGATTGCTTGTAAGTTTTTCTTTCTTACAAATATATTATAGCAATTTGATTACTATGTACAATGATGCAGGGTGATTTGATTTGATTTTTTCATACTTGGTTATCATAAACTTCTTGGATTTGTGCATTTATAGTTCTCATTCAGTTTGGAATATTTGCATCTTTATTCAAATAGATTTTCTGACTAATGGAACTCGAATAAACAAACATATACCTATAAATCACTAATGAAAACATTTTAAAAATGCAGTTTATCTTTGAAAACAGAAAGTAACAGTGGTCTCACCTATTGTTCAGGCTAGCTCTGAACTCACAGGTTTAACCCATTCTCGTGGTTCAGCCTCTCATGTAACTAGGACTATAGATGAATAATACAGCACCTGGCAAACTTTTTCTCTCCTCTTCCTCTTCCTTTTCCTCATTCTCATTCTATTTCTTCTTTCTTTCCTTCATTTGGATAGTTTCTATTAGCATATATTCATGTTCTGTAATCATATACTTTTGAAAGTTCTACTTTGTTTTATGAGAGTTTAAGAAAAGAGTTTGTTCTTTCAGTAGTTTTCAAGGTAAAAAGCCCTTTTTAATGATTATTCTTACTAATTTCCTTATAATAATAAATGGGTGGGAGTAGAGATATATGGAGATTCTATTTTCTGCCCATATTTTTTCATCAAACCTATATAACATCGAAAAATTTGTTCTAAATAAAAATCTAGTCATAAAAAGTAACTTCTAATTATTTTCAAATACAGGATAATGTTAAATCATACTTTTGTTCAAGACAATCATTTAGATTTTTTCATTAATATTATTTTCCCCAAACTCTTGCAGAACATTTTAAAATAGTTAAAAATATAGAATGTATTAGTCCACACTCAAAATATCTAAGACCTATGTTTCAAATCACTTTAATGGAAAAGAATTGTGAATTCTTCTGTCATAGGGAGAAGTAAGATGAGAGTCCTGATATGTTAAGTAGAGAGATGAGTGGCCAGATGTTAGGGGACAAATATACACATTATAAAAACAAAGACAGTTTAAAAAATTATCCATTCTAAGCAAAAACAAGAGAATAGTTGAATGCCTAAGATGATGAAGTAAAAAACAGATTTGATATTAGATCAAGAGGACAACTCAAATATAGATAATTGATAGCATAAATTTAGCAGGAGAAGCATGTTGGTGATATATTCTTAGTGGGCTGTCAGATAACCTTTTTTATTATAAGGTGTTGATGACTAAAATAGAGAGAATAAAGATAACAATCCTAAGAGCAATCATATACATAGTGTACATTGTAGTCTAAGGATTTGTTAACTACTATATGTAAATACTCAGAACACTTCCAGGATAAAAGTGTTTTGATAATCATCACTTTACTGAGAAAATAGAAAAGCAAAACAAATGAAGTACCTTGCCCAGAGTCAACATATTCAGTCAGTAGAAGAACTGGAATTTCAACGCAGGGATTAAAACAGTGTTGTTTAACATGAATCCAATAAATTTAAATAGAAATTTATATTATGTATACACACAAATATGTCAGAATAAACCTCACTTGATGTATAAATATATTACAACAATACAAATTTCCAAAACATATAAAAAGAAACCAGCTCAATTCAGTGAAAGTTATGGCAAAGTCAACAATGAGCTTAGACTTAAAAGTAAAACTCTTCTTTGCCATGAATCAGCTTTGTATACAGAGACAAAAGACTTGAAAAGGCTTTTACAAAAGTGGGCATCTACATAGCCAAAAAACATGAAAATATGGTGGTCTGAATAAAGAACCATTGGGGAACATGAAAGGTAAAAATGAAAATATACATAATAGCAAGCATTTGTAAACATGTAGAACAGTGGAAATTCTCAGGCTCCATTACTGGGTATGTATATTGGTAATAACACTTTGGAAAATCAGCAACATCTACTGAAGCTAAATTTAACAATTCCTGTGGGTGTTATAGACATAGGTATATAACAGAAATCTCCTTACATATTTATCAAAAGGACAAGAATAGCTGCAGCTGATGGTGCAGGAAGAAGAAGATGTTAGAGATCATAATTTGACCAAACAGTAGAAGGTGATCAAGACCACATATTGTCTAGTCAATTGAATTTTATACACATGAGGAGATACTCTAAAGAAAACATTTGTGCAATGTGCAATGGTCATGTTTAATTGTATGACATTTGCTGCTCCAAATAATTCAAGTAGAATACCAAGGAGATGACTTAAATCTTTTGTTTCACATTTTGGATGAGTGATTTTATAAGTTACATGTCAATGAATTATTCATACCCTTGTAAATAAAAGTACTTAATATTGATCAAAGAAATTGTATATTATGGTCAATTCAATGGGGAGAATATTTTCATTGTCCAAGCACTCTCAAGGAATGGAAGTCAAAGAAGAGAAGCCAGAGGTTGTAATTATTGACATTTAAGACAAAAAAAAAAGTAAGAAGAAAGGACTTCTATGAAGATCTCATTTTTAAAAAATCCTCCTTTTGAGACGATATAGTGATTTGATTTCTATGATATCTTCATATATGTTCTCTAAATTTACAGAATATAAACTTGGTATAAAAACGGAAATGGAAAATCTGGGAATGGTTTTGGTCAATGTCTTCTACATATTTAAACTTTAAAGAATTTTTCAGTTTTTGAGAGTAGTTATGTTCCTTCCTTTGTTAACTTTCTTCTGTGGTAGCAGATGTCTCTTTCAATGGAATGAGAGCTTTCCATCTTGGTCCTAGAAGAGAACATTGGCATAAGCAGCAGTTGGGGCAGAATCCCGTTTGGAAAAAAGAATAATTTTAGAAAGTAACATTTCAAAAACAAAGGATAAGAATATTGATTTATTTGTAAATGGATTAGGGTATACTCACATAGAGGAATACTATCCACCAGACATGAACAAGTTTATACTACACACAACACTACAAATGATTCTCATGATGAAATACATCAAACATATAACAATATATAATTTTTTTGTCTTTTTAGTATAAAACTAAATTGCAGAGAGAGTTCAGGGTATTGGCAATGTCCCCTTCCCTGTTCTGGGATCTGTGCACAGGTTGAGTCTGTGAAGTGACCACAATATAAACATATTTTTGCGATAATTTATTTGTCTGAATCAAATGAAAATTTACCTCAATATTAAAATGCAAGGTTAAAAACTTGTATGGGAACTATAAAAGATTCTTTAGAAATTTTTTTCATAGGAATATAATCTAAATATAACAACCAAAAGATTGAAACTACTATCACATAAAGTATATGGAATATACTTCAGGAGCAATAAAGGATTGATAAAATTGATATTCAATGAGTTTACAAAAAGACAGCATAGTTTATAAATAATATTACCAAAGCTAAATTTGAATGAATATGTATTATTTTCTTAATGGAGGGTAATGTCAGCATGATAAAATTCCTTGTGCTAGTCAAATTCAAATGCATATGATGATTTTTAAGTGAACATAGGCACATGTACACACACACATATGCATCCCAGTTAAAGGATGTGGTATTAAAGATAAGGAGATAATAAAGTGCGGGGATTGCAGTCTGTCCCGAGCCAGTGTGTCGAAGGGGCACCCCCACATTCACCTAGCCGTGGAAGTTGGGAAGAGTTGGAGCCAACTAGCTGCCTGTTCCCAGCCCTCCGCCACTGCAGGAAAATCAGACACGCTAAGGAGACCAGTCAGAGTAGGTACCCGTTTATTTGTGGAACAAGCATTCAACTTATAGAGCCATTCGGCCAGTCAGAGACAATGCATGTAGGCAACAGCTGTCCATGTGGCAAGGCACATAAAACCCCTGAATTCTGTCCATGAGCTGATCACGTTCGCGGAACCAACAGTAAACCAATCACATAGTTCCTCCTTCCTTTGTGCCTTTCCCATTTACACACAATGGCTAATCCTAAGGGTGCAGAATAGAGCTAGCTCCCCACAATAAAGCAAATCCTTTGGCAAAGTGTCTAAGAGGTTTTATTCCAGAGAAATGGTAAGTTTGTTTTAATTAATAAAAGTATTATCCATATTAATAAATATTGTAACATTCAATTTGAAGTATTATACATAAATTACAAACAACTGAAAAAGAACTATGTTTCCATTGACAGAATATTTTAAATATATTTTACTCTATATTTTCATATATCACTGATTTCGAAGGGCATTTAAACAGAACAAGTTTTCAATATCAGTAAGAACAATGAAACATTTGATGATCCCATGTAAACATTCACTATTTTTGATTGACTTAAGAAAAGACTTTTGTAATGTGAAGGACAATTACATTATATCATAATAATGACAGTCTAAACCTACAGAAGCAAACTTTGTGTTTTAAACTATATTAGCTCATAGTTTAATCTCTTAACTGGCCATACTATCTTAGTCACAACTACTGAACTCTGTCAGTGTAGTGGGAAAGCAATCTAGAGGATAAATAGCAAGAGGTTTATCTAATACCTACAAAAGTAAAGCCAGATACTAAGTAGAATTTTGTTTGTAAGGCATAGTTTGCCAACCCATGAATTGCTAGATAAATATAATTGTGTGTAAAACTAAATGATCAAATTTCACATGTGAAATATGAAACTATAGGCTCTGAGGTCTTTCTTTTGAGGTCAAATCACATCTGTCTCTCTTGCAGGACAGTTGATCTTTGGCAATTTATATATATACATATATATTAAATTATAAATTAACAATATTAACTTAATTAAAATTAATATTAATAATTTATATATCAATGATAAAAGCATGACATAAATAAATTGCTAATTTCAATGCAAACATTTTTTTCATAATTTTCAGAATCAATATTATAGCCAAATTACTATGTTAAACACAAAGTGTGGAAGGATCTTTAGTGACAGATCTAGAAATCTTAAATACGAGTCTAAAATGATTCTAAAGGTGACTAATAGAACATAATCTAATTAAGAAAGCAATTCCCTAAAATACTACTTTGATCATGTGTGATATATGCTACTAGATACCTGTATCCACAGTGTACATGAGAAAAAACACTAGATTGTGTACATCTATGTATGCCTAAATCAAGTGATAAATCAATGAAAAAATATATCTTAATACTTTGTAGTGGGAAATAGTATAGCATATGCAATTTTCCTGCGCATTTGAAAAATTTTGATGAGTTGTTGATAATTCAAATTTATTAAACATCCTATTATAGTAAAGCATCAGTATTTCACAAAGTGAAATTTGTATTACATTTTTGTTTTATCTAAAAATATCATTTACAAATGTTAAAAATTGCATATAACTACTTAGTTCAAATTTTATGATTTTTTCTATAATTTGCAAATACTATAAAATTTATTGAAAACAACTTAAATACTGTTCATAAGCATCAAAGCTTTAAAAATATGTCTGATTTCTTCTTAGGGAGGCTAAAACATTTGTTCAAATACCTGTCAGTTCTTTTTCAGTTTAACAAAACTTGTGAAATGTCATTGCTTCCTTGCAAAGATACTCACCTGGTTTTCATTTTTCACTATGTCATTTGAATGTTTAAGGAGGCATCTGACAGTGAAAGGGCTTTCTGCAGTTATTGTATTGCAGGTGCTTAATTGTCTAGCAGTCAATTATACGTGAAATAAGATCCTTAATGGCCTATAGTTTCAGTAGTTCTCCCAAACACAGAAAAAGTATTACCAACAGTCAGTGATAGCTGAATTGTATTTACCTCTTAATTAGAGAGCATCATATTTCTGATTCATATAACACAGTTAAGGATTGCTGAGATATCAAATTTCTGAAACCTATGAATGGTATCTTATTTGGAAAAGGAATCTCTGAAGATACAATAAAGATCTTGAGACTGGGGATAATACCAAATTTTGGAGGTTGATTCTAAATTATAGAATTGTCCTTATAAGAGAAAGGCAACGGCAGAGTTCAGACAGAAATAAAGAGAATACCTAGAGGGAAGCAATGTCAAGAACACAGAGAATGATGAAATGGGCTGTAAGCCATGGAATTCCAAGGATTGGAGGCATTTATCAGAAGCTGGGAGACAGGCATGGAGCAGTCTACACAGGGCATCTTGAAGGAGTGCATGCTTGCCAAAGCCTTATTTTCAGATTTCAAGCCTCCAGACCTAGAGGAGAGATTTCTACTGGTTTAAGTCACCAGTCTGTAACAATTTGTCACAGCAGGTATTTGAAAACTAATAGATCCTAAGTATCTTAGAAGCAGAGTATATTTACCTAATTTTCTGTTAGGTGATAAACATATCTTCTGCTCTTTTATAGGTTTATTGTGAATTCAGATATAGCAATTGTGTCCTTATAAATAGCACACTAAAATTGCAAAAGGAAAAAAATTTTCAAAAATGTGGTCAGCTAAAAACATAGAAATCCAAGACAGGCATCATACTGTAAGTTAACATTTTACAATATGTAGTTAAACACAGTGGATTACACAAAAACATTATAAAATTAGACATAATTCACTTAGGAGAATGAACAAATATAACTATTTCTTCAAAAATAAAATAAATTTAAATCATGACTTCCTAAAATATATATATTTGGTATTTCATATTTGGCTAAAACAATCAATGATTTACTATACATCATTCTAAATTTACAAAAAACTGGTGTTTTGTTTTTAATAGTAATAGAATAATAATTAAATCAGATTTATTGAAATCCCAGTTATTTTATTTATATCTTCATGTTTTTGCAGTTAGTACCTTTTTTTTGTGGTTAGAAATACATTTTATTTACTGATTTGTTAGTTTAATTTAAAACTGTTACCAGTGGTACAAAATAGAAGACACAGAGACAAACTCACATAAATATATTTATCCATACTAGACTAAGGCACTGAAAACATACATTAAAGAAGCAACAGCCTGCCAGGATCCAGCCCTGGTGGGTGCAGGGGTCCTGAAGGAAGTGTAGAGTTTACGCAATGGAGAGACGAGACAAACTCAATTATTGCATCAGAAGGTCTCTCTCTCAAGTGACCATAAGGCTTATTTTTAATATCTTTCTATAATGACGTCCAGAACATTGTTTTTCCATGTCTAGCTGTGTTTACTCTATTACAAAGAATTTTGTTTTTGTACATGTTCTTTCACTTTTCCTATTGGCATCCTACACAATTTCCTCATAACTGTATTGACCTTATACAATCTTAAAGTTATACAAAGGCAAGAGACAATGTGTCTGCATAAGTAAAGGTTATCATGCTAAATAAAGAAGAAAAAGTACAGAATTTTTTTTTTGTCTCCCACTATGTCTATCAAGTGGTAGGTTTAATATTTATTCATATTCTCTTAGGCAATGTCTGCAAGGTAATTTCCTATAATATCTGTTTAGCTGCTTGATTAGTCATTTCTATTTTTATTATTTTTCAAACACAAGAGATAAAATTGGCCCAGTCTCTTAAGAAAGGATAAGCTTTGTACGTCAACCCATTTACCATTAATATTTACCACATCTGCCATTTTCATCATAAATTCCGGTATAGGATAAAGGAGTATCAGTGAGGGGTGGAAATGTCATCTTGTTTACTTCATCTTCTCTAGGGGTGAACCATAATCATCCTCCAATTTTGTAAGCCACATATGGTGATACCCGGATTGTAGGAACCACTGTCTTATGGGAATTTCTATTTTTGAATAATCTTAAGGTTTTTGGTTTAGGTGGGGAAGTTAATAATGAAGCATTTTCATGAACTCCTTGTTTGCCTTAGCTATTTCAGCAGAATTAGTTTTGTGTTTTGTAAGGCCATTCAGGACATAACTGTGTACACTTGGTTATATATTCGTAACCCTTTTTGTTTACAGCATTTCTCAGAATGGGCCAATTGTTTATTTCCCCAGGTAATTATTCCTAGCATTATTATTATTCTCAAGAGAAGTAGCCTGAGGCTCGTCCTGAAGCACAAGCACTGCTGGGTTTCCCTCCAGGTTTGGACCTTGTCAAACACCTGGAATAACATTGCTCTTGCTAACAGCCTATTCCACAAATGGTGATGGGAAAAATGGAAATCCATATGTAACAAAATAATATTAAACCTCTATCTATCACCCTGTGCAAAAATCAACTCAAAGTGGATCAAAGATTTAGGTACTAGAACAGAGACCCTGTGCTTAATAGAAAAAAAGTAGGCCCAGATCTTTATCACATCAGCTTAGGACCTAACTTCTTTAATAAGACTCCTAAAGCACAAGAAGTAAAATTAAGAAACAATAAATGGGATGAATTCAAACTAAAAAGCTTCTTCTTAGCAGAGGAAACAAACAATAACATGAAGAGAGAACCTACAGAATGGGAGAAAATCTTTACCATACTCACCTCAGATAGAACACTAATCTCCAGGATATACAAAAAATTCAAAAAACTTAACACCAAAAAAACCAAATAACCCAATCAATAAATGAGCTAAGGAGCTTTGCAGTTAGTACTTTTTAAAGGATCACCACTAAGTTCCACCTAATAAAGAAGTAGGATGTGTCTCTGTCAGAACAAGGTATTTCAGGAATCATATTTCACAGCAGAATATTAATATTAGCATTCTTACACTAAAGAATAAGAATTTATCTTCTGCTAAATACCAGGAACATCTATCAGGGCATTATAACTTCATCTGACAATATAGTGATATTTTTTTCAGTACATTTCAAAATTGTAACTGAGCTAATTACTGTCTGAAAGAAACAGTCTGGATGGCTTGCTAATTAACTGGGAGATCACTGGTTCTCAATTGCTAGTGAGCTTAAAAATCATCAGTGGAATTTGTTAATTTTCAAATTCTGTGTTCTGTGACATAATAAATGTTGAAAAACCAAAGCTGATGAAAAGGGATAAAGAAGGACATTGCATACTTCTTAAGAGAATCTTACATCAACAAGACATAACAATCATAAATATCTATTCCCCAAACAGTGGGGCTTCTATATGTATCAAACAAATCCTTCTCAACTATAAGAATCAAATAGACCACAACAGAATAATACTTGGTGACTTTAACACAGCTCTCTCATCACGGTATAGATCTTCACAACAAAAACTAAGCAAAGAAACCATAGAACTCAATAAAACTATCAATAATTTAGACTTAACAGACATATATAGAGTGTTCCATCCATCAATGAGTGAATACACCTTTTTCTCAGCATCACATGCATTCTTTTCCAAAATAGATCATATGTTATGTCACAAAGCTGTCTTAGCAAATACAAAAAAATAGAGATGCTACCCTGCATCCTATCAGACCACAATGGAATAAAATTAGAAATCAATGACAGATTAAAAAATAGAAACTACTCCAAGACCTGGAAACTAAATAATATGCTATTGAATGATGCATGGATAACAGAACACATCAGGGAAGAGATAAAAAAATTCTTACAGGTAAATAAAAACTCCGATGCAACATATCAAAATCTCTGGGACAGTATGAAGGCAGTGCTAAGAGCAAAGTTCATTGCATTAAGCTCATGTATTAAAAGAAATAAAAGTCAACAAATCAATGACTTGACTCTTCATCTCAAAACCCTAGAAAAAGAAGAACAAACCAAAACCAAAAGAAGTAGAAGACAGGAAATAATTAAAATCAAGGCTGAAATCAATGAAATTGAAACAAAAGAAATAATTCAAAATATTGACAAAACAAAAAGCTGGTTCTTTGAAAAAAATAAACAAAATTGAAAAATCCTTAGCCATCCTAATGAAAAAAAGGAGAGAGAGAAAACCCAATTAAAATTCATGATGAAAAAGGAAACATCACGACAGATACTACTGAAATACAGAGGATAATTAGAAACTATTTTGAAAATGTATACTCCAGTAAAATAGAAAACCCTGAAGACACCAACAAATTTCTAGAGGCATATGACTTACCCAAACTGAAGCAAGAGGTCATACACAACTTAAACAGATCAAGTAAGGAAATAGAAGATGCCATCAAAAGCCTGCCAAGCAAGAAAAGCCCAGGTCCAGATGGATTCTCAGCCGAGTTCTACAAGACCTTCAAAAATAATTAATACCAATACTCCTCAAACTATTTCTTGAACTAGAAAAGGAAGGAACCCTTTCAAACTCATTGTATGAGACGAGTATCACCCTGATTCCAAAACCAGACACAGATACATCAAAGAAAGAAAATTTCAGACCAATATCCCTGATGAACGAACATGCAAAAATTCCCAATAAAATTTTGGCAAATCACATACAAAAACATATTTAAAAAATAGTGCACCATGATCAATTGGAGTTCATTCCAGGGATGCAAAGTTGGTTCAACATATGGAAATTAATTAATGTAATTCATCACATCAATAGAGTAAAAGATAAGAGTCATATGATCTTATCAATTGATGCAGAAAAAGCATTTGACAAAACAAAGCATTCTTTTATGTTCAAAACACTAGAAAACTAGGAAGAGTAGAAACATACCTCAACTTTATAAAAGCTATCTCTGCTAAATCCAAGGCCAACATCATCATAAACAGACAAAAATTAGAAGCGTTCCATGTAAAAATGGGAAAAGACAAAGATGCTCTCTTTCACCATTGCTATTCAACATAGTCCTTGAAATACTAGCCAGAGCAATTAGACAGACAAAAGAACTTAAAGGGATATGAATAGGAAAAGAAGAACTCAAACTATCATTATTTGCAGATGACATGATTCTAAGAGGATCCAAAAAATTCTACCAGATAACTTCTAGAATTAATAAATGAATTCAGCATAGTAGCAGGATATAAAATCAACACCCATAAATCAATTGCATTTCTATATATTAGTGATAAACAGTCTGAAAGAGAAATTAGGAAAACTATCCCATTCACAATAGCCTCAAAAAAAATAAAATAAAATACTTTGAAATCAATTTAACAAAAAGGTGAAAGACCTCTACATTGCAAACTACAAGACACTGAAGAAAGAAATTGAATAAGAACTTAGAAGATGGAAAAATCTTCCATGCTCTTGGATAGGCCGAATCAATATTACCAAAATGGCCATACTACACAAAGCACTATGTAGATTCAATGTGATTCCAATTAAAATCCCAATGTCATTCCTTATAGAAATAGAAAAGGCAATCATGAAACTCATTTGGAAGAATAAGAGACCTAGAATAGCCAAAGCAATCCTTAGCAAGAAGAGTGAAGCAGGAGCCGGGCACAGTGGCTCACACTGGTAATCCCAGCACTTTGGGAGGCTGAGACAGGAAAATCATGAGTTCAAAGCCAGCCTCAGCAACACTGAGGCGCTAAGCAACTTAGTGAGACTCTGTCTATAAATAAAACACAAAATAGGGCTGGGGATATGGCTCAGTGGTTGAGTACCCCTGAGTTCAATCCCTGGTACCAAAAAAAAAAAAAAAAGAGAGAGAGAGAGTGAAGCAAGAGGCATCACAATACCAGACCTTAAATTATACTACAAAGCTATAGTAACAAAAACAGCATGGTTTTATAGTAACAAAAACGGCACCAAAATAGACATGTAGACCAATGGTATAGAATAGAAGACACAGAGATGAACCCACTTAAATACAGTTCCCTTATACTAGACAAAAGAGCCAAACACATACACTGGAGAAAAGATAGCCTCTTCAACAAATTGTACTGGGAAAACTGGAAATCCATATGCAGCAAAATGAAAATAAATCTCTATCTCTCACCCTGCACAAAATTCAACTCATAGTGGATCAAGGACCTGAGAAATAGATCAGAGGCCCAACGCCTAATAGAAGAAAAAATTGGCCCAAATCTTCATCTTGTCAGATTAGGACCTTACTTCCTTCACAAGACTCCTATTGCACAAGAAGTAAAATCAAGAATCAATAAATGGGATGGATTTAAACTAAAAAGCTTCTTCTTAGCAAAAAAAAACAATCAATGAAGTGCACAAAGGGCCAACATTCTGGGAACAAATCTTTGCCACACACACATCGAATAGAGCACTAATCTCCAGTTCATATAAAGAACTCAAAAAACTTAACACCAAAAAAAAACAAACAACCCAATCAATACATGGGCCAAGGAGCTGAACAGAAACTTCACAGGAGAAGATATATAATTGATCAACATACATTTGAAAAATGTTCAACATCTCTAGTAATTAGAGAAGTGCAAATCAAAACTTGCCCTAAGATTTCATCTCACGCCAGGCAGAATGACAACAACAATAAGTGTTGGCGAGGTTGTGGAGGAAAAGGTACATTCATACATTGCTGATGGGACTGCAAATTGGTACAACCAATCTGGAAAGCAGTATGGAGATTCCTTAGAAAACTTGGAATGGAACCACCATTTGACCCAGCTATCCTACTCCTTGGTTTATATCCAGAAGACTTAAAAACAGCATATTACAGTGAAGCAGCCACTTCAATGTTTATAGCAGCTCAATTCACAATAGCTAAACTGTGGAACCAACCTAGATGCTCTTCAATAGATGAATGGATAAAGAAACTGTGGTATATATACACAATGAAATGTTACTCAGCAATAAAAGAGAATAAAATTATGGCATTTGCAGGTAAATGGATGGAGTTGGAGAATATCATCCTCAGTGAAGTAAGCCAATCTCAAAAAAACAAATGTGGAATGTTCTATCTGATAAGTGAATGCTGATCCATAATGCGGAGGAGAACATGGGAAGAAAGGAAGAACTATGGTCAAAGGGGAAGGAGGGAGGTGCAGGCATGGGGACCGTAAAGATGGTGGAATATGATGGACATCATAGCCCTAGCTTTATGTATGACTGCATGTATGTTGTCATTCTATATCACATACAACCAGAGAAAGGAGAATTTGCGCTCCATTTGTGTACAATGAATCAAAATGCACTCTACTATCATGTATACCTAAGTAGAATAAATGAATAAATAAAATTTGAAAAAGATGTTGAAGAAAAAGTATAATATTTATAATCCCTCATTTAAAAATGTCTCCCTTGACCCACAGGAAGGGGATTTGTTACTCCTCTTCATACACTTATCCACATCTTGAAGCTTGTCTCTTAATTGTGTTCAGTCATTCTCCACCTACTGCTCTAGGTTAACTGGAAAGTGTGAGATATTCATTACTCCAGGTTTTATTTATCAATGGGTGGTCATGTCATTTTATAATTAAGAATCAGGCTCTTCTCTTTCATTATTACCTGTTGGGGATCATGTTCAGATAACCTTATATTATTTATTTACATTCATATTGAGACATATTGAGTAATTCAATCCAGAGACACCTCATTACAGGAAAGGTCAAGTATTTTTGTTGGATCCATTGACTGTCAATTAGCTGAATGCCTGGGAGGAGAAAGGAAGGTAGTTTCTATGAAAATGTTTTCCATGGCACTTGCCTATAACCCCAGGGTCTTGGGAGGCTGAGGCAGAATGATCTCAATTTCAAAGCCACCCTCAGCAACTTAGCAAGGCCCTAAACAACTCAGGGAGACCCAGTCTCTAAATAAAACAAATAAAAAGGCCAGGCATATGCCTCAGTGGTTAAGCACCTCTGGGTTCAATCTCCAGTACCAAAAACAAAAAACAACAACAAAAAAAGAAAATGTGTCCAGTCAATAATTGGGCATTGGCTTCCTGTGTCCCTTTGCAAGAGAGGAGAAGTAAAATATAGAATTTGGGACTTGAAATCTGTGCTAATCATCTTTTTGTCTCTGTAACCAAAATTGACAAAAAAATAATTTAGATAAAAAGTTTATTCTGGGCTTGCAATTTCAGATGTCAGTCCCTAGTTGGCCAACTCCATTGTTCTAGGCCTGTGGTGAGGCAGAACACCAAGAAGGAAGGGCATGACAGAGGAAAACTGCTTAGCTCATGGCAGTTAGGAAGGAAGAGAGAGAGAAAGAGCAAGGGATAAAATATGATCCTTAAAGGTAAATCTTCATTGAACTGCTTCCTCTAGCCACACCCCATTGTCTTCAGTTACCAACCAACAGTTCATTCAAATTGTTACCTATCCAATGGATTATTCCACTGATGAAGTCATAGCCCTTATAATCCGATCATTTTACTTATAAACATTGTTATTTTGGATATCATGTTTCCAACACATTAACTTTTTGAGGGAGGGACACTTCATATACAAACCATAATAAAACTGAACACTCTAACTCAAACACTCTTAAGAATTATAGACTATTGATGAAAGAGTTATCCAATGAAGAATATATCTTGATAAACAAAATATTATCTGAAACCACTTTTTTATTTTTGTTAATATTCTGTGTGTATATAACCAATAACCAAAAATTACTCATGAAATTTTTATAAATGTGCCTATGTGTTTATGTTTATTCAATTTTCAAAAAGCTAGAAAAAAGATTTTGAATTGTTCACTATAAATGATTACTGAAAAGATATATTAACTTTCATTTGAATATTATTATGCATGTCTTAAAAAATAACATGGGACCCCATAAATGTGTCCAATTTTATGTATCATTTAAAATTTAAAGAAAAACCATTTAGGGGAATGCAGAGGGCCAAAACTGAACAAATGATTTTGCATTAATCTCTTCATGGCTTATTTCTCTGTATAAGTGATTGTCACAAATTATGGACCCTTTTCTACCAACATCAATACCATCCAAGAACTGCTCATTCTCAAGTCCTACTAAACTGGAAATTATGGGAATGGTGGCCAGGAATCTGTGTTTTAACAATTTAACAATTCTGGTGATACTGATATAGAATAAAACTTGAGGGTTACTGCTCCACAGAAAGGAAAGTTGTTTTTTTTTAAATTATATAACATATTAACTAAAATTTCTACCTTGTCTTCTCAGTTACCAAAAGTTCAATATTATTATTAATTTCAGTGACACCGCATGTTACAGATAGGTATTTCTCTCCTTTCCCTAATTAATATATGTTGGAATACATATATTTTATAGCACAACTGTCAGTAGGCTGCTACTTGCTATCAAATAGCCATGAAGCATCAATTAGGATCATTATTTGGTACAACTACAAATTCTAGGCTTTGCTCCCTGCAGGACTTTTGACTGTGAACAGCAGTGTTTTACATTTTTTATCAATTGCTTTTAGGTGGTTTTTGTTTTGTTTTGTTTTGTTTTGTATTTCCCTTTTGCTTTTTGTTGGTGTTGCTGTTGTTGTAGTTAGTGATGTTTTTCCATTTTCACAAATTTATTCGATTGTAGAAAATTTCACTTCCTACATCCCAGAGAGACTGTCACACACGGGAACTTTGAATACTCACAGAGACAAAAATCTGCACCCACAGCTAATTTTACCTCATTTTCTGTAAGGAAAAAAGGCATTCTTTGTTCTGTTTGAGGTTAATCTCTCCAACCGAGCCCAGATCACATGCCTTAATAGAGCCACCTGGATTTTGCTTCATTAGCAAAATCCTTTATTTTGTCTTCTTTCTTTCTCTAGCTTCTTTCTATCAGCAATTTGATTTTGTTTCATTGCACTTTTACAATTTAATTAGCCACAATATAATTTTCTATAAAATATATGAAGGAAAATAATAATTATTATATTTTATTTGGAAAACAGATATAATTTAGTCCAAAATGCCCAAAGAAAACACCTTGAGGTTTCTGAATGACAGTGAGAGAGATTAATAATGACATTGACAGGAGTAGTGATCAAGAGATAAGTCCAGAAAGAAAAAGGGAATACAGTAGAACTTTAAATGAACTACTTGTAGAGCAAAACACATGTATCTGAGAACAAAAATAAACAAATGAAAATCCTCATTGCTATAAAATCAGAAATCAGTAATAAGAAAAAATTTTCAATCAATATGAAGTCATTGTCTAGATCAGTACCTAATATATTATAATATGTTTAGCATGTAATGTTTCACTGAGTTACCTCACTGGGTAAGAAGTGACAGAACAATTGGTCAAGTGTGAAAGGGATAAGTGGTAGAGGAACAAGATGTGGTATATTGTTTATAACTTTGAAAAAAACTGCAGAAAAAAATAATTGTACCTTGTCTCACTGATTCTCTTTTTGTGAGCTAGAAATTTGAGGATTTAAATAATTTTTATAAAAACCACTCTTTCTAAAATTGGAGTCAGAAAGTAAACATGGCTCTCATAATTTAATCAAAAGAATATACGAGGTATATAAATTTCCAGAGTGAAAAAGGAGAAAATATATTTCTTAAAAAATGAAATTTTATATTTAACTATAATTTTATAAAACACATTTTAAAATATTAATCCCATTATGAAATATTATTTAATACATTTTATTTAATACACTGAGATGCCAATTTGCGTTGGTCAATGTAATAAACAGATGATCAGGATATTCCAAAATTTCAACAGTCCAACAACCTGGATAAAGAAATTGGGAAGAACTTTGTTAGAAACTTTATAAAATTTTAAAAATAATTATAATTATTTTGCCCATATTTATATTTTCTTAAATAAAATTGGGACAAATTTTAAAAAATCACTTCTTAGTAATTCTAATTCTTTACCTGTAAAGAGAGAAAAAGATACTAATACTGCAATGGAAATCATCTTACTGACTACTTACCTCATTGCTAGTAAAGTGTCAGATATAATTCTTGATTCTTTTGTGTATTATAACTGAATCAAATATCCTTCACCACTCTTTATTCCTTAATTTTATTTGAAACATAAACAGTAAGAGAAAGGGAGTTTTGGTTTTATTTTCATTTTTGAAGAAGAGTATGGAATAACAATAGATAGAAATAAGGCATAATAAGGAAAGTCATTTTGAGTGTAGGTATAATTTTATATTATTTTCCTTCTTTATATCTCTATATTAGTACATTTACTAATAAATAAGTTTAAAAATCTGTTGACTGTTAATCTTCTATAATTTTAAAGCATTAATGCATTTTGGATAAAATTTCATACCTCAGTGAAATAGCAATTGTAAAATTATATTATGCATTTAAGTTATTTTCTGTAGTAAAATTAGTAAGAAATATGGCTTTATAAGCATCATGTTTTTAATTTTGTAGAAAGAGGTCATCGACAGAAAAAAAAACTCATGGATATTTCAAACTTAAAGTTACTTTTTCTAATAATGAGGTTAATTTAAAAAAAAAAAACATTGTAGAAGAAGTACTATAAACCTCTTCACTATTTTAAAGAACTGCCCAAATTCTCATTTAAACAAGTAATTTATAGCCCCAGAGCTATTATATTGGAGTAGCATATCAGTATAATATATGCATTAAATATAATATATAAAAATAATATGTTTTATGTAAATTGTTGAGATTTCAATTTTAGTAAGTTGATTTAATAAATCTGGTGATGAAAAGTTCTGTTTCAGGCCACGTTGCAGACATCTATTTTGATGTTTTTTTGTCAGATATTCTTAAAGTCTTCTAAAACATACTTTTTACTTTTTGTTCTATAATTTAGAAAGCTATACATTCCAGAATTGTCCAAGTAGAAGAAGAAGCTGTATTCTGAAAGTGATGACCAAAAGTAACTACGTGACACAAATGTAGTAAGAGATTCTTAGACAATGATGGCAGGCTCTAAAAGATGCACAGTGGCCCTGTTAAGACACACAAATTTTCCTATTGCTTAGTGACCCAAATATTGTCTTACTAGTGAATAATGTAAGAAAGTGTGGTCGTTGACTACCAGAACTCTGTTACTTTCATATACTTTATAATATGAAATTGACAATTATGCTAAACAAGGTTTTGCTATTCTAAAAACATACTTATCTAATAAATTACGTATATATTTACATATACACACACATACACAAACAAGATTCAGAAGATGATTTAAGGTCATGAACACATTCCTTTCGAAGCATTTTTACTTTCTCAAACAAAATTAGTAAGTTATTCTTGTCAGAAGATCAACAGTGACAAAAAGGGAAGATTTACACAGATCTGATCTGAAACGTGTATTATGTTGCTATTCTAAATTTTTCTAAATTGGGCTTTGTGGTTATGGTTCTGAGCAAAGTTCTCTTCTGTCAGTGTGTCTATAAGGCAATGCAGCTGTCTCATTGTCTAATAAAATTACACATACATTGTTTTTATTACACATATATCCTTTCACCTGACAATATGTAAATACAAGATCGACAGTGTGGGCTGACATTCTTATGTAAAATACAAGATTTTTATTACTGAAAACTTCTCTTATTACGTGAACAACAAATTAAAAATATTCCGGAGCACAGTGGCACTCCCCTGTAATACCAGCAGTCTGGGAGATTGAGGCAGAAGGATAACAAGCTTGAGGCAAACCTCAGCAATTTAGAGAGGCCCTAACCCTCAATGGTAAAGTACCTCTGGGTTCAATTCCTAGCACACACCCTAGCACACCCCCACCCCCTCCCCCCCCCAAAAAAAGAAGAAAGAAAATATTTGGATATTATTTTTTGTATGGTAATTATAAATGTGGCCTAATTTAGGATATTTTCCTGAAGTATGTATAGTGTACTTGTTTAACATTGAACTGAAAATAAAATCAAAATTTAGTAAGACTGGAATGGCACTGGTCCTACAAGCTTTTGTTATACAGATAGTAAGTACTGCCATTCATAAGTCAAACTGAGCCCCCAAAGATTCACATGTTAATCAGGCAGACTTATCACTGAAAAGCCAATTGATCTGAGCCTACAGTCTGATTATTGTAAGAATTGAGAAAGTAAACAGATTTCTGTGAGAGAGAGCTGGCCTGAGGGCTTCTGCAGTACATAATACAACTATATCAGGTTTTTCAATCATGAGCTTTTGGCCGCCATAGTTCCATAATGTAACAATAGCCACATTCCTGTGAATAGCAGCAAGGTGCTAATGGAATAGTCACACCCTATGCACCCTGTAGGGCTTGGAGGACAAAGGGCCTCTTAGCATATATAAAGAGGGACCTGAGCTCAATACAGAGAGAAGTCTGAACAGGAGTCTGGAGGAAGTCTCTTGCCCTGTGAGTGTGTGTGAGCTCAATAAAGAAGAGTCTAAAAGGAGTCTGAAGAGAGTCTCTTGCCTTGTTCTGTGAGTGTGTGTGTGTGAGTGATTCTTCATCCGCGGCTCGCTCGCCGGAATCGGTTTCCCTTTGTGCTGGCGCGGGCGCTGGCAGATTTCAATAAATTAATCCAAATACTTGAAAAACAACTGGTTATTATCTCCAGAGACAGATGTTCCAAGCAGTCTCTTAATGGCTGCTAAAGAATATTAATCTCTAAACTTCGTACTCATCAACAAAATACAGTTAAATGATTGAAATAGGTGGCCAAGATAAAAACGTTAGTATATTGTTTGGTATACAGAGCAGCTTATTACACTTAATTATAAAAATTACTAAAATGATTGCATACTGTCTTTCAGACTTAGGCTTTAATCACTTTCTAGGTTTGTTTTGTTTTGTTTTTGTTTTTTGTTTTTTCACTTCATAGATTCTGAAGAGTATATTTATTACATTTTTGTTACACATGTCTTCACTAGATGGAGCTTATATTAATTACATATCTACCTTCATACATATAATTCACATCAAAATGTATTAATTTTAAAATGTATTAATTTAAGATTTAAAATATTTTTTTAAAAATTGAACTCTGAATATGTGCAAGAAATTACACTAGGTGCTAGATAAAAATGATTCATAAAGTCTCCATTGGTAGTTCATTTACAAACATAGACTAAAATAATTAGATGATGTATTTATTTAACAATGTAGATCTGTAGGCATGCCTTTTCTCAGGTTAACTATTCACATTTTACTAATTCACTTATACTTCAAATTGCATTTGAGTATCTACTATATGCACAATATTGAGGAAGCAATCTGTTGGCTAGGACTTATAGGTACAACTGGGATGAAAGCCTCAATACTTCAATTTAAGAAAAATACTCAATCCAATTAGATACATCTACTAAGAATTAAATTGTCTATAATCAACTTATTGTTCATATATTAGTAATAAACACAAAATAGTATATAAAATATAACATGCATTATAACATAAAGCTATAATTGTTTAGAAACAAATATATAAGATTTATGCAGTATAATATTATTGAGAAAAAATAAGACATAAAAGAAATGAAGAGATATCTACTAATTTTCATCACCAAGAATATATATATGCAAGATAGCAAAGGAAAGCCACAGGATAGAGCCCTGGATTATTCAAATGTTTAGAGACAAAGTAAAAGAGGATCCAGTATTAAAGAAGATAGAGAAAAAGTTAAATTAGTAAAAATTGAGTGAGGTTAAATGTGCTATTATGAAAGCCAATTAGTATTTATTTTTTATTGAGCTTTCATTGGTGCATTAAAATTATACATAGTGAAATTCATTATACATAGTGAATATTTATTAAAGGCACAAAACATAATTTGACTAATTTAATTTCCATTACCATCCATTTCCATTTCCTCTTCCCTCCTGCTTCTCACCTTCCTCTATTCTACTGATCTTCCTTCTAATTTCATGAGATTCCTCCATGTTTCTTTCCTTTTTTCTTTCTAGTGTAACCGAAAGCCCCGTCCCTGTCCCCAGTACCAATCAATGCCAATTTAATAATGAAGACACAGTTTTGAGAAAAAGGAAAAAGAAGTTTTATTGCTTTGCTAGCAAAGGAGAAACACAGGGGACTCCTATCCCAAAGGCTGTGACTGAGGAATAGGGGGGTTTTAAAGGTACTTCAAGGGTTACATTCCAAGTATGCTCTGGTGGGGGGTTCCAGAGTGCCCAGAAGGCATGTTAGGATTCACTTGTTAATTTGGGAGATATTTACTTCCCAGATCCTTAGCAGGCATCTCCTTCCTGTAGTGGGTGTGCTCAAGGACAATTAATTAGAGAAAGAAAACATAACACTGTCTCCCTAATCTTGTTAGGGAAGAGGAGAGGGAGAAGAGAGAAAACAAGATTTGGTGAAGGGAACACTGTTACACTAGCTTTCACATATAAGAGAAAACATATGACTGTTAATTCTCTGAGTCACCTATTTTGCTTAACATAATGTTCTCAAATTCTTTCCATTTTTTCTGCAAATAAAATAAATCCATTCTTCTTTATGGCTGAATAAAATTTTATTTTGCATATATACCACATTTTCTTTACCCATTCATCTAATGATGGACACCTCTGCGGATTTCATAAGTTGGGTATTGTGAACTGCACTATTATATGGATGGGTATGTGTTTATCACTATAGTATGCTGACTTTAATTCTTTTGGATAAATACCAAAAAGTGATATAGCTGAGTCATACTGTAGTTCCATTAGTAGTCTTTTGAGGAACTTTCATATTGACTTCCATAATGAGAATACTAATTTACAATTTCATCAAAGTGTGTAAATGTTCATCTTTCTCCAAGTCCTTACCAGCATTTACTATTGTTTGTATTCTTGATGACTGTAGTCTAACTGGAATGAATTTGATCCAAAAATTCTGTACTATACCTCAAAATTCTCCACTTTTTAAAAATAATTTTGTGATAATTAGAAGTATGGTATTACTCGCACAAATAAGGTATCAAAATATAAACAATAATCAATAATTTGCAACAACATTTAAAAAACTGGAAGTCATCTCCCATTAGTTGGCTGTAAATCTAATTCA
The DNA here is from genome assembly GCA_028644305.1 of Xerus rutilus. Classification (NCBI taxonomy): domain Eukaryota; kingdom Metazoa; phylum Chordata; class Mammalia; order Rodentia; family Sciuridae; genus Xerus; species Xerus rutilus. The sequence continues at coordinate 33,557,229 of CM053408.1, forward strand.
GTAATCACAAGAAATGTTTTTAAAATAATGCAATAGAGAAGAAAAGAGAAAAGACAAAATAAAGACCAAAAAATGAATATTTATAATGAAATAATGCTAAATATAGTCTTCACACTTGTTTTAGGAGTTCTGATCTAAACCACTAAAATAAACATGTGTATTCTTATGTGTATTTTGATAGTTGTCTGTAAAATTATATACTGTCTTTTTAAACAATCTCTTTTAGCTTTAATTCAGACATGCCTCACCTTTAAAACTTAGAAATATTTGTTTGCAGGCTAACTTAAAAATTTAGATTCCAAGAATTATTATTATTCATTTACTTAATTTATCTTACTCTGAATGTGTGCAATAAGTTAACTCATTGACATTATTTTATTCTATGTGTATCCTTTAGCTGACATCCCAGCACCCACACCAATGTACCATAGGAATGCAGAGAAGAGATAAAGTAGTAGGAAGAATCGACCATTGAAATAATTGTAAAACTCATGTTGTGGGTCATTATTTTCCATATTCTATAAAATTATGGTTATTTTTATTTTTATTTTCAAAAATTATAAACATTTTGACAATTATTTTCTTACTTTAGTGTATGTGCTCAAAAGAAAAGTAAAACACAAATAAAACAAAAATCATCTGAAAAACTCATCTAGCACATTATATGATACAAATATACAGTCATATTTTACTGAGAAACAATTTTTTGGAATGGAATATTTTAGTTGAAAATAATTGCTTTTTCAAGTCTTTTGTAATGCATCATCCAATAGAAATTATGAAAAATTGTTTTAATCTATATTCCTGCTAATCAAAGAAAAGGGTTATTTCTGGAATACTCATTAATACTGCTTGAATTTACTGATTTATTATTATGTCTATAAAATGTGTGATAGTACATTATTATTTGGATTGACATTTCTTGTTAGGTGAAATTTTAACTGTACCAAATGAAAAATCCTCTTCCTTTCACCAATGCATAATAAAAGAATAATAAGAGCTTTTCATAATTAATTTTAAACATTACTAGATATTAAATTTTAAACAATGCTCCTGAAGAATAAAGTAGTTATATACTTTTTCATCTACTCACCAATGTAATGAAATGTTTAACTGAGTGCTAACATTAAACAATGTTACTATTTCTAGAACCTACTATATTGTGAACTAGAAATAAGTTATTGCATACATTGATTATTTTTATCAGTATCATATCTAGCATTTATATTTTTATATTGATAACTGAGATTGTTGAGCAACAAGATTGTCAGGTGTCAATATTAGTGTTATGTCATATTTGATACAGCAGTCTTTCGTTTCAAACTTTGAATAGTATAAAAAGTATGGAGATAATGAAATACTTAAGATTTGGTTTTGCTTTATTTTTGGTGTCAGTAAAAACTTTAGACCTTGTACTCTTTAAGTATTATTTGCCATATATTCCATGTTTCTTAGTTGATTTTTTATTTAAAATATCTTATGTGCCTTTCCTTCTCTCTTTGTATCTGTTGTTTTCATTTTCATTTTCTTGTTCTTAAATTTAATCCTTAGCTATTAATATTTTCTTTTTTCTTTTATGCTAAGTTTCCTTATGATCAGAATGATTTAGAGCAAATCCATATGTTTGATATTTTCTCATTTCAATGTAAAAGTCATTTTCATATAATTTATAAATGATATCAGGATATCCTCTTGCTCTGAGGTATTAAATATGTATGCTCAAGAGTCCAAATTTTGTTGTATATTTTTTTCTAATTTAACATATTTTGGTTAATGTGAGATGAATGCATTTTGTCAATCTTCATAATTTTATCATTCTAATGCATATATTTTTTGCAATATTATTGAAGATTTTTAAAATATAAACTAAAGCATGATCCATTTTTCCTTTACTTTCCATTTCTCTTGGTATTTCAGAAGCTTTTGCATGTATTATATGTTGTGATATAATATTATTGCATTTTTACTTCTGTACATAAAGACTAAACATGGTTCAGATTAAATTCTAGAGATTTGTTAATATAATAGAAAGTATTTAGGGATTCTTTAGTCCCTTTTACTTTTTTATGATTCTAAATTTTCTCATCTCTTTTCCTCTAATGCCTCATGTATCTTGAACTTTAATCTGGTTTTTTAAATAGGATTTTCTTCCTTTCAACATGTGCAATATGTCGATATCTCTCATCAATATTGAGTATTTTAATAGATCTATCATTTCAAGTCTGCCAATTTCTATTACTAGAATTGAATATTTCAATAAATCCTTCAATACATTTTAAAATTTTTTTTCTATAAAATACATGAAACTTTTATAGATGTTATTTGCAGGTTACATAGCAGTTTACTTTCTCCTTACTCATTCCCAGAGGCCTTTGTATCATTTAGTTTGACCGATTATGGTTCCTTTATGTTTATTTTAGATCTCCTTTTCAGATTAGAAGCACTAAATTTAATCTATAAAATGTAGTTTTACCATAATTATCTTTACTTAATCACAAAATTCTCAACCATAATAGTGTTTTAGGCATGAAATTTTCTCCGAAAACCAACATTTTTTATTATGAAATTAGAAGAAACATAAAGTTAAGTGATATTTAGGTTATTTTATAGAATATTAATTCTGCTAGCTTTTTAAAACTGCATGGAAATGTAGGGGGTATTTCTACCAGTTTGTTTAGAGGAAAAATTAGAATAAATACTTAGGTAAAGACACAACAACAAGATATTGCATTTTATTTCTTCATTTTTCATAAGTAAACTATTTTATTAAGATTATTCGGTAAAGCAACTAAATGAGTCAAACATACCTGTAATCCGAAGGGTTCAGGAGGCTGAGGCAGGAGGATCATAGATTTTAGGCCAACTTCTGCATTTCAGGAAGACTGTGTCTCAAAATAAAATAAAAATGGGCTAGAAATGTAGCTCAAGGGTATTTTCCCTGGGTTAAGTCTGCAATACTATATATTTTAAAAAGAAGAAAAAAAAGGATAAAAAATATATCTTTTCTCGTAGAATTTCAATATGGATGAAAATGCAAAATGTCACTTCTAATGTAGTTCAGCATTTATTATTTAAAGCCTAGTAGATCAATTCTTAGTAGATCATTTCAAGCTTTTCGTTAAGTGTTTACACACTCATTATCATATAATAGAAATCAGCACAAAAGGCATATATTTTTCTTACCTAACAATCTCTAAGATTAGCTTTATTATTTTTTGTTTTTCAGATTGTTTCATTGTTTGTTTTTTCAATGTTTCAGATTAAAGTATACAAAATAAAAGTCTGTCACAAATACTTAAATAAACTAATATAGAATTTTAAAAAATCTGGATCTTAGGATGAATATCTATTAAAGATGTTGCAAAGATAAGCAAAACGGGTTAAAAGGAAAAAGAAAAATTATTATCTTTACCCGTAAAAGTCTTTCACTGAGATATCAATAAAACAACAGGCTTATTTTAAATCTATTATTATTAAATATTTAAAAAATACATGTGAAATGAAATATGTGGTTTGTAAACTACACAATCATTTAAAATTTGTATTTTAGCAATATTATATGAAGTTTCATGGAATTAGATGACTGCCATGAACAATAATTTTGAAGTCAATGTGAGACCCAAGAGTTGATTTTTACATAAAATTTTAAAATAAAGAGTTAATTTGAATATAAATTATGGACTTTGAGTGATAATAATGTGTTAATGTAAGAATGCAGATTCATTAATGAAAGAGTACCACTGTGGTTGAGGATATCAGTTGTAGGGGACACTATGGAGTCAGGAGATATATAGCAGCTCTTTATATTTTCTGCAAACCTAAAACTGCTGCAAAAACAAAGAAAGAAAGAAAAAAACATCAATTTAAAAATATAAAGAACAATGCAAGGTTTTTTTTGTTTTCTTTTGTTTTTTTTAAATAATCATGAAGATGTATGTTGAAATGTATGTTGAGATTTACTCCCTACAATCCATAAACAAAAATAAGGCCTATATAATCTATTTGGAAAGTAATTTAGCATTCACTTTAGATATTTTTTTCTGATATAAATTGGGTTTAATTTTGTCCAATAAGCTTTTATTCTCAATAAAATAATTTTATAAGAGGTGAATAACCTGAAACCACTTAAGTGAATAATAACAACTCACAATATTTTCCCATTAACTGTGTATACTGTTTACAATTGCATATTTTCTCTGTTTTTAAAGTCTATGATTATAAGGTACATTCAGCATACACACAAGGTGATTTCATTGTCACATAGAGGTACTTCTGAAGTAAAAATATGCCATTTCTGGTCTTATGCAGACTAAAATGGATTCTTTCACTTTTTTTTTTGCTTAGCTATTCTGCATAGTGATTAATATGCCTGGCAGAAATAACCTCTATTGACTAGGTCACTCTGTGGAATGGCCACAGATGATTGAATTGATTAAAAACAGCAGGAATAGAATTGAGACCATATGGACTGCAAAACCGATATGAAATCATTTCTACCTGAATTTTTAATCAAAGCAATCACTTGTGGCTATTGCATAGAGTGACCCAATCAGTAGAGATTGTTTCTGCTAGACATATTAATCATTCTGCAGAACTAAAAGCAAAAACTAAAACAAGATTTAATGTATGTTGCAGGCTGCAGGAGTACAGGTATGGACTACGCATTTACTTCAGAATTGCCTCTATCTGACAATGGAATCACCTTGTTCTGCTAATTATGTATCTTGGATGTACCTCGTAATCATAGCCTTTCAAAACAGAAAAGATAAAATTGTAAACAGTACAGTTAAAGAAAAAATGTTATGAGTTATTATACACTAGAATAGTTCTCAAGTAATTCAGCTCCTATGAAATGATTCTACTCAGGATTAAAATCTACTGCTCTCTTTTCCAGGATCATTTGTCTTCTGGATTCTGTCTGAGTTCAGTCAGTGAAAGTCACACACAGGAGATTGGAAGGCAGAAAAAAGTGAGAAGTCAGGATGTTTCTGACATGATCTCTTGGGGACAACTCTTAACTATTACTTAAATTTAACTGAGAGTTCTAAATGTTATCTGGCAATCCCAGCTCAGGATGTCATCAACACTTCTAATTCTTCTCTGTGGCTTCAGTTTGAAAAATCTCCTATCTCTGTCTCTTTAGCATAATGATGGCAGCAGATAAATGCATATTGCTAATTTCTAAGTTTCCTCATCATTAGTTTTGGTTGATTAGCTCTAACCTCAATTATGTAAAAAGTTTCTTATAATAAATCATCTCCATCTTAAATGTTCAGAATTATTTATTCTTTCTTCATTGATCCCAGGAGGTACGTTTAAATAACACACTAAAAGCAAAAAAAGAAAAAAAAAATTGTTGTATATATGATTGCATCAAAATTAGTAATGTTGGATCAGTAAGATATCCAACAAAAAAACAGAAGAGTTAGATACGGAACAATAGAAATTTAGAAAAAAAATTTAGAAAGTTTCATATAAAATCAGTGCTTATCATATAACAACTTCTATAAACCATAAACTTAGGGTATACAATTGTGATATGAATATGAGTAGGCAATTCCTAACAAATAAAACAATAAATGAGCATATGAGTAGCTACTTCGCTATATGATGATCTGAGTAATAAAATTTAAAGAACAATAAAGTACTACTTCAAGTCTTTAAGATCCATAAGAATTAAAAATTTGCATAATCTTTTATCTGACTTACCCAGAAAATAGATCATGATGCTATTATTTTCTGGATTATAGTTGTTATTTCAAGAGAAACTTTCACAATGCCCAGAAAACTTGAGATCTAACAAATGAAAGAGAGTATTCTCAAATTTCCCATTGTGGACACCAGATAGAATCATCTGAAAAGATAAAAGTGATAGTATTTCCTATTTACATCATAAATAGGAAACAGCTAGAAGATTGCTGGCAGCTATGCCATTGTCACCACTGAAATTCCATGTGAGCTGGGCAGAGTGGCTCATGCCTGAAATCCCAAAGGCTCAGGAGGCTGAGGCAGAAGGATCACAAGTTCAAAGCAAACGTCAGCAATTTAGCAAGGTACTAGGCAACTCAGAGTGACTCTGATTCAATCCCTAGGCAGGCAGGCAGGCAGGCAATAAGGAAGGAAGGAAGGAAGGAAGGAAGGAAGGAAGGAAGGAAGGAAGGAAGGAAGAAAGGAAAGAAGGAAGCAAGGAAGTCCATATAATATCAGAATTATGTCCTCCAGAAAAACCAATCAATTTACTGCGTGGAAATTTACTGCAGCCATTTAATCTATCCTGTAGCATTATTTTTTATGCGCAGGGGCAGGGGAAGCATTGGAGGCCAACTGTATGTTACCAGCTTCAGCCAAAAGGTAGACATATTAGAACAACTTTTGCATAGATTTTGAAATATAGTATCATAATTAGTTTGCTAATATGATTCTTAGTACTCAGGAAACACTGTACTGACATTGACCCACTTGTTACAAAAAATATTTTAAAGGATGCAAATGAGTAGCCAGATAAAGAGATTCATAGGCTCAGGTCTAGAAGAGTCTCAGGCAATGTGCATTTGTTTTTGCTCACCACTTCACCAGTCTGGAAGTTCTCTGAATATAGTCCTTGAGTGTTTTTGTTTTTGTCTTTTGTTTTTGTTTTTGAAGGCTTCATTATGGGAGTATGATTGGCAACATCCTTGGCCACTGGTCATTAGTTCAATCTTCAGCAACTTTTCTTTCCCTGGCAATGGCAGGTGGGACTGAAAGTTCCAGCTCTCTATTTAGATGGTTGGTTCCCCTAGAAACTAGTCCACATTCTGAGGCTTATCTAGGGGTCTACCAAGAGTCACCTCACTGGAATAGAAAAGTGCTTCTGTCATCTGGGAAATTACAAGAGTTTTAAAAGTGTGTACAGGAACCAAGGGAAGAGATCAAATATGAATTTCAAATTAATCATAATATCACAGGATGCAAATAATTTCATATTGAATTTTAGTTACCTATAAAACTTTTCAAGTTAAACATCCTGTGCCTATTCAAAACATTTTACTTATTTCAATGGATACATTATTAATAGAATAAGAGAACAAGACACATGACTCAATCAGACTTCATTTCAAAGATTTTTTTAATTTCATTTTTTGTTAACCTTGTATTTTCATTGCTTGAATATAAGTTAAATAAGTACAATAAAATAAATTAAATCACACAAATAAAATTTCACTTCGGCTAGAGGTGGAAATAGGCTACCCTTTCACTTCCATAGTAAGATAAAAAAAAAATCAAGATACAGTGGTGGATGAATGAAACCCTGATAAATTGATACACAATGGAATGACTCTTTCATAGATGTGTAGCAAGATATTGTAACTTCAGATACTGGGTGTGTGTGGTGGCAAGAACAAAAGTTGTTTGCCAAAGACTGCTGAGAAATTACAGTGCATCTAGAAAATTTAAGTGAGATGTTAGCCTATTTAAGAGTCTTTGTCTTGTCCTTCTCTCTTACCCTGCACAAAAATCATCTCAAAAATGGATCAAAGATCTAGGAATTAGACAAGAAACAATACCATTCTTAGAAAAAAATAATAGAGTCAACACTCCAGCATACAGATCCAGGCAATGATTTCTCAATAGGACACCCAAAGCTCAGGAAATAATTAATGTCAAAATTTAATATATGAAGCGGGGTGTGGTGGCACAAGCCTGTAATCCCAGCATTTAGGGAGGCTGAGACAGGAGAATCTTGAGTTCAAAGCCAGCCTCAGCAATGGTGAGGTGCTAAGCAACTCAGTGAGACCTTATCTCTACATAAAACACAAAATAGGGCTGAGGATGTGGCTCAGTGGCCGAGTGCCCCTGAATTCAATCCCGAGTACCAAAAAACAAAAACAAAAACAACAAACAAAAAAAGATTTAATATATGAGATAGCATCATGTTTAAAGCTTCTGCACAGCAAAGGAAAAATTTAAGAATGTAAAGAAATAACTTACAGAATGGAAGAAAATCTTTGCTAGCTACTCTTCTGACAGAGGATTATATCTAGAATATGTAAATAACTCAAAAACTTAACATAAAAACCCAATTAATGAATGGTCAAATGAATTAAAAAGACACTTTTCAAAGAAAACAATGCAAATGGCCAACAAATATATGAAAAAATGTTCAACATCATTAGCAATTAGGGAAATGCACATCAAATCTACACTGAGATTTCATCTTGCACCAGTCAGAATTGCAGTCACCAAGATTACAAATAATAATAAATTAGGGAAAGTATGTGGAGAAAAATAAAAATTTGTTTTTGTTTTTGTACCAGGGATCAAACCTGATATTAGGAGTGTTTAGCCACTGAGCCATATCACCAGCCCTTTTAATTTTTTTTTTATTTTGAAATAGGATCTCAGCTAAATTACTGAAGCTGGATTTGAACTTGCAATCCTCCTGCCTTAGCCTGCTGACCCTCTGGGATTATAAGGGTGCACCACTGCACCCAGCAAAAGGAATATATTTTACACTGTTGGTAGGACTATAAATTAGTAAACCACTATGGAAATTAGTATGAACATTCCTCAAAAACAAGGAATGGAACAATCATATGACTCAGCTATAACACTACTTGGGATTTGTCCTAAAGTATTAACATCAGCATACTATAGTGATACATGCACACTCATGTTTATAGCAGCACAATTCTCAATAGTCAAACTATGGAATGGATCTCTGTGTCCATCAATGGACAAATGGATAAATAAATGCACACAATGAATTTTTATTCAGCCATAAAGAAAAATGAAATTATGTCATTTGTGGGAAAATGGATGAAACTTTAGAATATTACATTAAACAAAATTAGCCAAAATTCAAAGGTCAAATGGCATGTATTCTCTTATATGTGGAAGCTAGAGAAGAAAAAGGGGGGAAAAAAAGAAGAAGGTGGGGAGAATCTCACACAAAATGAGAGATTAGTTGAGTATAGGAAAGGGACCAGGGGAGGGAGGAAAAAGGGAAATACTGGGGAATGATATTGTCCAAATTATACTGTTACATTGTGTGCATGTATAAATATGTAACAGCAAATACACCATTATGCACAACTATAATGCACTAATAAAAAATGTGGCTAAAAGATTTATCATCTGTTAACATTTCCAAAAGAAAGGAACAGATGACTTAAGGTTTTATTTATTTATTTTTTTGAATTGTTGATGCACGTGTTTATTTTCTTTCAGCATACTACAGCAATGGAGCCACATTAATGTTTATAACAGCTAAATTCACAATAGCCAAGGTATAGAACCAACCTCAGTGCCCCCCAACAGATGAGTGGATAAAGAAAATGTGGTATATATACACAATGGAGTATAACTCAGCCATAAAGAAGAATAAAATTATAGCATTTATGAGTAAATGAATGGAACTGGGGAATAAGTGAAATAAGCTAATTCCAAAAAAACCAAAGGCTGAATGTGCTCTCTGATTTGTTGATGCTAAGGGAGGGTAGGAAGGGGAAGATTAGAAGTTCATTGAAATAGACAAAGGGAGAATGAAGGGAAGGGAGTAGGGTTGGAATAAGAAAGACAGAATGAATCAGACATAACTTTCCTATTCTTGTATATGAATACATGACCTGTGCAAGTCCACATCATAAAGAACATCTAAGGAATTATATGTTTAAACCTATAATAAAAAAATCAGATTTTTGAACTATAATTTTAAATCTTAAAAACATTAGATTTTCTTATGTAGGAAATGGACTCAAGTACAACATACTTGATCTTTAAGATTCCAAAGGCATCACTTTACATTTAATGAATCTAAGTTAAAGAAGTCTATTGTTTTTAAAGTTTACTTCATGATTATATAAAAACAGAATATACATTTTTTGTTACCAATTCCTCACATTCAGACTGGCTTCTGTTCCTCATGGAACTTTACCAGCTAAATCTGTATCTGTACTACATATTGTGAAATAAGATATTACTATCATCTACCTTCTACCATTTACCCACCAAGAAGGAGCAAGGGGAGGAAGAACAATGCTTATACATCTGTCTTCACCTTGTGGACTACGGTAGTAATCGAATGTTCTGTGCTGTTCATTAAGCTATATAATGTGTATAAACTGTGACCCAGGAAAGTCTTTGTCCAGATAATGTGAAAGACAAATTTTACCATTTTGCATATGCAAAAGGTTCATCATAGACTCCTTTCAAAGAACAATACAAGTTTTACATTTTTAAGCATACTGTCACTCTTTTCATTTTCCCATCTAGAACATAAATTTTTCAGTGTCAGGATGTCAAACCTCTCATTCTAGAAATAAAAGTTAAATCCAAAAATAAATCTAAAATAAGTTAGATACCAAACTATGCTATGTGCATGTACGAATAGAATATTTCACAATGAATTCCACTCTTATATATAACTATAATGCACCAATTTAAAGAAATAATTAATTTAGAATGTTGATTAGAGAAAAACTGAGATAGACAATAATCTGAGGTCAAACTCACTATGATTGGATTTACTTAAGCATTGTCTTCACATCATAAATTAACACTAATTCATTAAATGCTATCAAGGGTGCATTAACAATGAGCCTCAGAGGTGGCTCTGTTTCCTAGGGCTAGACCCAGAACAAAACAGCTACATCAATACAGACTTGATTTTTACCATTTGAACTAATTTCAAGAAGTTTTGTACATTTTTTATGGCTGTCCAGAACAAGAGGGAAACTCCATACAATAGTTTATGTGGCATGGTATAGAATGTGGCAAAAATGACTGGAAACAAATAAGTTCACTGTCTACAGAATAAATTAATGCCTCCATCTTTGTCAAGGAGTTTCACTGTAAGGGGGAGGGTTGTTCTGGAGTCAGGCTTGTCTTGTAATTATTATTAACTTTATTCTGTTTCATAAGGTCAGAGACAATACAGTGTACTTAGTGTGCCTGCACCTCCTTTGTGAGGTTGGCTGCTATTTCATCTAAAATTACTGAATGTGCCACCCTACCACAAACCTTTCTACTAAATCTCAGTTGAACACACTATATGTTTTCAAGAATCTAAAGAGGGAGAAAATAGGACAAGGGCTAATTCAGAGCCCAAAGGAGTGAGACAGACCTCCCCCACTGCCTTTCATCCAAATAAAGCCCAGTTTCTTTATATTCCATTACTAGTCTATGGCCAACATTATGTGTCAAGTGTTTCTGAAATAATACATTATCTTAACCTAAATAATTAGTTCTCTCTAAAGACAATCTGGATGTTCTGAAGTGCTAAAACTGAGACTTAAAGAACTAACTCAGTAAACTACAGGTAGTTAAACCACAGATAGTTCATCTGAGAAATTCATTATAAATCATTCCTTTTGTTTTTTATCTCTCTCTTTCTATTCTCACCCATTTCTAATTAACACTCAACTTAATTTCCCCAAATGTTCAACATTTTTTAGGAGAAACTTTGAAACTTAACAGGATACATAACAAAATTACACACTTCTGGGGCTAGATACCAGAAACAGTAAAGAAATGGATTACAAGTAGCATCAGGTCCAACTGAGAAGGACCTGAACACCAGTTCCTGATGTTCAGGAAGTTCTCTCCTCAGCTACCATCTACTTGCCACTCTTTTTGACCTTTACCACAGAGTCTAAGAGAGCCCTTTCCACAGATACAGCTGAGTGTCTTCATCCTAAAAATGGCTCTTCAGGGTTCATGGGTTTATGAGGTGACACTGACAAGTCTTTGCAAGACCTTCTCAGTGGGCTCCTTTAGATGCCAAGTGTATGACATATTTGTTGAACTCCTGGAACTCCTCCATGGGAGCTCATTGTTTTAAACTTGGGATTCAGGGGACTCTTCTCCCCAACCCACTTCCTGATGGCCAGGGCAGTCTCTTGGGACATGAGTAGAGTGAAGAAACAATCTGAAAAAAGAAGATGAGAAGGAAGATGTTAGCCTAGGGAGATCTGGGAAATTTATTCAAGATTGAGTAACAGCTGTTCACTGCACATACACACAGACCCCCATCTGATCGCCTCGCCTCTCCTCACCCTCCCATTGAGAGGGTAGGTGGGAACCTTGATGTGAAGTTTTAAGAAGTGAGTTGAGGCGCTTGCAGGTATCAGAGTCATTAATAGTTTTGCAGACAACAGCGAATATGCTATGCAAAGAATGAATGCAAGTTCTTTGTACCCTTTCCCCTGTGAATGCATTTATTAAAGTCCCATCTCCCCATATAACTATACTGAAAACACATTTTTAAGGTTAAGATTAAATGAGGCAATAAGAGTAGAGCTCTGACTCAATACAGCTGATGTCATTAACTCTTCTCCATGTGAAGAGACAAAGAAAGAGACAATTTTAAAGCCAGGGAAAAACCTGAATTCTGGTCATCAGAATTTGACCATGCTGTCACTCTGATCACAGATTTCTAGCCTCCAAAATATAAACAAAGTTTTGTTAATTAACCAATTAGGTCTCTGACATTTTGTTATGGTAGCCTATGTTGAATGATACAGTGAAGAAGACATTATATTTATTGATGTGATTGAAATGTGTCCAAGATAGTAGAACATAACTTTCCTATGTTCATTTATGAATACATGACCAGTGTAACTCCACATCATGTACTACCACAAAAATGGGAAGTTATACTCCATGTATATATAATATGTCAAAATACATTCTACTGCCATGTATAACTAAAAAGAACAAATGAAAAATTAACAAAAAAGAAATATGTCTTTCTAAACATGTTCTTTGTTAATGATTCTAGTTGTGCTCCTAGGTGTGTACTCCTAGGTCAATCTTTCTTTTTAATTTTGTTTTGATCAAGTTGAGTAGTTATTTTCATTTATGTAAAATCAAAATCACTCATCCAAAAGACAAAGGATATAATATTTATGATTTACATTTTATACATTCATTGACAGTTCAGGGAAATATTTCTTTAGAAGTGAAACATATTTACAAAGTTTAATGATAGCAATAGTAAAATAAGTAAGGCACATGTATATAGGAATGTTTTTATGCTATTTCTATTGCACTGGCTTGATTATATTTATAGGTTTAGAGAATTTTTGGTGTTATATTTGGTGCCTGATTTCCTGTCTTAATTTGTTTTGATGTGTATCTTTTCCTAAAATAATTAGCATAGCCTCTTTAATCACCATTATTTATTAACTACGTTTTTAAGTAATGTAATGACTCATCAGTACTGAAACTATTACAAAATTTCATGATGGTTCAGAAGATTTGATACAACTTTGTTAATTTAATAGCTCACAGGATGTTGGGTGTGAACAAATATCACAAAATATACTTTGAAGAATAATATACAAGCCGGGCGCGGTGGCTCACGCTTGTAATCCCAGCACTTAGGGAGGCTGAGACAGGAGAATCGCGAGTTCAAAGCCAGCCTCAGCAACGGCGAGGCGCTAAGCAACTCAGTGAGACCCTGTCTCTACATAAAAACACAAAAAATAGGGCTGGGGATGTGGCTCAGTGGTCGAGTGCCCCTGAGTTCAATCCCCAGTACCAAAAAAAAAAAGAATAATATACATACTTTTTCTAAAAATATTACTATAGTATACATGATGAAACACTTCCCTGTTTAACATAGGCAACTTACTAATATAATCTATTCATTGACTTTAAGTGATCCTTAAGATTTTAAATAATTCATTCATGTAGATGGTTTTCAAAAATATTTTTGATATTCAGAAGAAAATGGAGAAAGAAAAGATGAACTAAAGTCATAGTACATCATAAATTTCTTCTTATTCAGTTCCCAGTGACTCAAACCCAGATTCTCATTCTTCTATTTATAACAAATTAATTTTTTTCTAGTAGTACACGCTTACAGAAGTAAGAAAACAATGGAAATGCATTACTAAAGTTTTTATGATTCATGGAACCCCCAAGGAGATATATATATATATATCTACAGATTTCATTCTTAGAAGAACAGAAGGAGAAAAAAACACAACAACAAATAATACTAACAACCAAAACATGCTATGAAACTTAGTTAACAAAGGGAGAAAACTAAATGAATCCTTCCTTTTACCAATGCTATTTTTGGAGAGAACTATACTCTCTTCCTGGGAAACTTACAGTATATAACCATTTTGGAAATAAAAATTAATGCACATAATAAAAAGACTGTGGTAAGCAATTTATTTCTAAGTCTCTGGGGTGGTTACTATAATAGGTTTTACAACTTGTATTGGGTTCCAATTTTATTTTTATGTTTAGATTCCTTTATTTCCAAAGCAAAATACCCTGAATAGAATCACTCTTTAATAATTCAAAGGCTAAAAATGAATGTTTGCTGAAGTTGCAAATTTTGTTTTTTTAAGAAATGCTGGTAAAGAAAAAATCATTAATACTGCACTGAGTCACCTTTGGAAAACCCCACTTAGTGCTTGGACCAAATTCAAATATTCCCTTCACTTACATATAGTTTAAATTTTCATGTCAGTTTTGCACTCCAAAAAGAGCAGCAGGACAATTTATAAAGTAAATTTTAATTAAAGTTGATTTAACACAATAAGTGCTAAGTCAGAAGGGAATATAATAGCATAAACAAGGCAGAGAGTAGACTACATGATTCATGTCAGTTTGAGCAAGTTAAATCACATGTGTATTTATCTTTGTCACAAATGAATATCATATGGCCCTGAGATAGATTTTGGAGATGTTTATTTTCAGTTTATTTGTTTGCAATTATGTTATGTATGAGAGAAGGATGCATAAGACAACATTTTATCACAACACTAGAGTTCCTGGGAATGTTCAAATGTTTAAGGCTTTATCCCCAATGCAGCAATATTCAGAGGTATAGCCTTTAGAAAATGATTGGATAATGAGTGCTCTGACCTCAGCAGTGGATTAATCTCTTGACAGAGTCATAATTTGAATGCACTATTGGGAATTGATGGAAACTGCAAGAAGTTGGGCCTAAATGGAAGAAGTAAGTCACTGGGTACATGCCGTGGAAGGGTATATCTTGCTCCCAGTCAGTTCTCCTGTCTCCCTGCTTCTAGGCCTCCATGTGGTGAGTAGGTTTCCTCTACATTGTCTTTGAGACAGAATGTTTCTGTCTTGGAGACAGCTGATAATGGTCTTAAACATCTGAAACCATGAGCCAAAACAAATTCTTCCTATTTTAAATCACTTTTATCAGGAATTTTGTCACAGTGATCAAAAGCTAACGAACAGAGAGTAAAAGATTTGTGAATGATTGTTGTAAGCAAAAGTATAAAAATATGCTCTCATGTGTGTGTTTATCAATATCAAACCTTTCAGGGATCTTTGTCCATAATTGGAAAAAGTAATTCACATGTCAATAGGTGTTAGTTACAGCTCTATGTAAGTGGGCCTTAGAAATAACCACATAGTGCTACTACAGAACATACTGGAAGGTATGGAAAAAAATGAGGACTGAGTTGTTACTATATTTAATAAGGATACTCCTCTTTTGCCTATAATTGCATAGGCTATTCAATAAAAATTTGACAACTCCTTCAGTTAACAAAATATGCTTGGTATCAAACAATCCATATAGGAACCATGTAAAATGACAAGCAGTTTAGTATATGCTCTTTTAAATTTATTTGTTTGTGAGCCAGAGTCCAAGTCCTGGATAATATCCAGATATTAATGGATTAGTTGATTAAATATATGCAGGGCCTTCCTTACATTATGGACCAAAAAATATTCTTTTTGTACTATAGACTCTGAGCTTCCAAGCATTTCAACTAAGAAGGATGCTAACCATATCAAACAAACAAAAATTAGGGAACTAAGTGTTTATTATTTATCTAAAAAAATTTAATTTTCCATTTAGGCAAATCTCAGTAAGACAATGGTGAAGCATATAAACAAAGGTAGAGGTTATATACACTGTGATATTATTTATTTAGAGTTTAAAATGTGTAACTATCACATATAATCTATACATATTAGGATATATAGAAATTTAAAATTCTTTTGCAAAATATAAAACAATTTGGATATATTTCTTATCTCTAGATAGGAGAGGGGCAAGTACATAACAATTAATACTAGTATCAGAATTGCTTTTATTATTAAAATAATCTAAAGCAAATATAGACATTGAATGAGTTTGAATAAGGTTATTCTTTGTATTTAAAAACTTTTTAAAGCCATTAGAAATAACAAAAATGTATGAAAATTAGTAACATTATTACACTAATGATGCCTTCCCCAATTACTATTTTTAAATCATATTACTCTCTACAATATAATTACTACTAATGTTGTTATTAGAATTACTGAATCTGTCAATTCTTTGTTAAAAATAAAGCTTTTAAGTTTTTTTATATTTAAATTACAATTTAGTACAAAGCAATTAGTTCAGTCCTTCAATCTTCACCACTGAAAATCAAATCAAATAAAAACCAAAATACTCTAAATAACGGTTAAATCCAGGTATACTTTCCAATGATTTATTATTGAAAATACTGTTTTTAAGTTGTAGATCATTTGGTTTTTGTTGTTGTTTAGTTGCTATTTAAATAGGATTTAAGTGCTGTAAGATGCATAGTTTGTTTTTTTGGGGATTTTTTCCCCAGCCCTATTTTGTGTTTTATGTAGAGACAGGGTCTCACTGAGTTGCTTAGCGCCTTGCCATTGCTGAGGTTGGCTTTGAACTCGCGATTCTCCTGCCTCAGCCTCCCTAAGTGCTGGGATTACAGACTTGTGCCATCGCGCCAGGCTAAGATGCATAGTTTGTAAAACTCAAGTTGAACAACTTTTAAAAACTTACAAAATACAAAATATGAAATACAAAATATCATCATCACCCAGAAAATTTCCACCTGATCTTTTCCAGCAAAACCTTTCTTGAGTGTATGTGTATGTGAGTGTGTAAAAATCAGGTGAGATAGCAAAGGAAAGAATTTGCTCTTCAAGATTATTTTGACTATTCTATATCCTTGCTGCCCTCCTGTTAAATAATCAATTACTTCTTAATTTCTATGAAAGTCTTTTGTGCTTTGATTAAAATTGAATTCCATCTATGGTTCATTCCACTCCATGAATATCATTTTGAAGTTTTCAGCATGTAGTTATTGCTTGAACAAAGTGTTTAAACAATGTTTATAGTTGAAATACACTATTTTAATTTGCTAAAAGCATAAGTAAAGAGGCAGGTTTCATGAAGGGTTTGAGAAAGCAGTCTGTGAAAACCATTCATTCAAAGTTAAGAGTTTGCCCAGGTAATCTAATTATATGAGCAAAACAGTGATTTTCAAAACTCCATGTCACAGAATACACATAGCATTTTGATATACAAGAGAAAAAAAATTAAGCTTTAAGAAGTTCTTGTTGTTTCACTGATCAGCAAAAGCTAATGAAGCTGTCTGCAAATATTGTAAAGCAGATTAATTCTTCACTGAGAATGTGGCCTAGTGATAGAGTGTTTACCTAGCATGTGTAGAGCCTTGGGCTTGACCCCAGCACCACAAATTAAAAACAAAAACAAAAACAAAAAAGTGTCTGTATACCATTCATTCATATGGAGAAATGCCAAAAAAGCCAAAGTGTTCAGGAATTATCAGATTTATATTTTTCAATATTTGAGAAAAAAATCACATTGTTTCTGTTTACATTTTTTTCCTTGAAAAGCAGGTAATCAACCATAGTTCTGTATTGAAGCTGACTGGTATCATAATGCCTCCAGGAGCTTAATCTGGTATTACAAAAAGATTGTTATTTTAGTAATTAATTTGTTTTGTGGTTCTGCATAACTAAATGTAATTGCTCAATTCTATTCATATACCCCAGTGCATAAGATACTTTGAGGCTTTGGTCAAATATCAGAAACTTGAATATGTAGAAATGAAGGGATTTTTGTAGGTATCCTAGTGGGTCAAAGAAACAAGCAAAACCAAAATATTGGTTCAATATCATGAAGCTTAAATATGTACTCCACCCCCTTCCTCCTAAATACAGCATAATGATCTTCCTGAATTAAAGAGATCACAATTTGTGTAAGCTAAGGTGGTTGTAAGCTGTTATTCGGAGTTCCAAAAAGAGGCAAAGTAAAGGAAAAAATGCATAGGGTTCCCATTGAATAAGCTGCATACTAAACCACACTTCAGTAGCAAGGGCAAGTTAGTCCTAGATCAAAGGCTACTCTAAACTTATCCATTGGAAGCTCTAAAGGAAATAAAGCAAGCATAGATAAACTTTCCTTAAAGGGCCAACTAGTAAATATTTGAAGCTTCGTAAGCTACGTGTGATATCTGTTACAAGTTCTTCCTTTTTGTTTTATTTTGTTTTAACAATAATTTAAACAGATGTGTTAGTTTTCTAGGGCTTTGGTAACAAAGGATCACAAATGAGATCACATAACAATAGAAATGTATTCTTATAATCTGGAGGCTAATTGTCCAAAATCATCATGGTAACAGTCCATGCTCCCTCCAAGGGCCAGGGGAAGAATTTGCCCTTTACTTTTGCAGTTTCTAGTGGTTTCTGACAATTGCTGATGTCCCTTGGCTTATAGATACATCAGTCCAATCTCTGGTCTTTCATATGAACCCCTCCCCTGTGTGTATATGTGTCTATGTGTTTGTGTCACTTCTTGAATTAAGATCAGTGATGAGATTTGGAGTTTACCCTAGTACAGTGTTTTAACTACCCTAATCCTCATCTTAACTTTATTGTTATATCTTCAAAGAGTTTACTTATGTGACCAAATCAGGTCATATAAGCAAGTACAAGTGGATGTAAGTTTTGGGAGTACCATATTGTAATTAGTATTGTTAGCTCAAAATCAGTGCCAAAATTGGCCATGGTGTGGATACAGCTCATATGCTCGAATTTATTGACCACAAGTATAAGTATGTAACTTCAAATCAAAATTCCAGTAAACTAACATATTATTTAACCTTATTATGAAAAAGAAAAATATGAAAAAGTCACTTTAGTTAGTACATTGTAGTTTATAGACATTCCAGACAATGCTATCCAACTTGAGAAGCCAGAAGCAGTCATATAATTGAGTCCACTCTAATAATATATCATAAGAATACTAAGTCCTTTCATAAGTCCTTTTATACTAAGCAAAGACACCATAGTTTTACATTGTTAGTACTCTTATTTTTAAGGCAAAAATATTAAAACGAGTTAATCTGAAGTTTTTCTCTCATTAGATGAGGAATCATGATTTTGTGAGAGGAAAGCCATGGAGGCAAATTGCCATTTTCATCACATCATTTCAAGGATACAAATGATCTATATGTCCATAATGTTCATATAGATCTACCTGAACAAGGTAGCGTTTGCTAAGTTTCTCCAATGTAAAAGCTACTCTTTCTTTCATTTTCACATATTCTTTGGAAGTAAGTCACTTTGTGAAGCCTACACTCCTTAAAGAGTGGAGAATTATGCTCCACTTCCTTAAAGAGAATGATGTAAGTTATTTGGAAATTATTCTGAATAATAAATTTATTTCCCTATTTATTTATTCAATCATTTATTGATATCATTTTGGATATCTTGTTTATTTACTTTATGTGATTATAATCAAATATTATGTTATTTATTTTCTTTGTTCAAATTATATCTCTGGCCATTGGGAATGCTTTCGCTTGGCTATGATGTCCTTTTGATACACACTGATTGGTTTCTGTAGTTATTTGCTTTGAGTAGTTCTTTATATTTTGTTGAAAATGTGTTCCAAACTCATCTTGCATATTTTTTGCCCCAGCCATAGAATCACCCACTTCTCCTCTCATTACTGATTCCTCATATAGGATGTTATTAAAAACCAAAGTCTCAGTGCTGTGGGTACTCATTGCTGCTTTGAAGTCATTGATTCTAGGAACTCAAAGCTTACAAAGCTAGGGAATATATTATTATATTTTTAATAATTATATATTATCAACACATTCATTTTATATACATATAGACATACATATCTGAGTAATAAGACCTTTATGAGAATTTGCAAATATTTCTTCTTCGTCTATGGCGTATATTATGATTCTTTCTAAAGTACCTTTGAGGAGTTGTTTATAACTTCAATAAAATTAAAATTATCATTTTTTCATTCACAGATCATGCTTTTGGTTTTGAATCACAAAACTTATCAACATATCCACGGTCATACAGATTTTCTCCTGTTTTCTTCTAGCAGTCTTATACTTTTGTGTTTTACATTTAAATCTTAAGTTTATTTTGAATTATATTTTGTGGAAAGATGTAAGATCTGTGTCTAGATTTATTTATTTATTTATTTGCACACATATGTTCAAATGTTCTAGTACTAATTGTTGAAAAGAGTTATCTTTCCAATAAATCGCTTCTGCATTTGTCAAAAATCACTTTAAGTTTATTTCCTGGGCTCTCAGTTCTGATCCATTCATCAGTATGTCTATTATTTACTCAATGCCATGATTTCTATTTATTGTATATTTATAGTAATTCTTAAAATTAAATAATGTAGCCAGGAGCATTAATACATGTTTGTAGTTCTAGCTACTTAGAAGGCTGAGGCAGGAAGATTGTAAGTTAGAGACCAGGCTTAGCAACACAATGAGACCTTGCCTTGTTTCAAAAAATTTTTGAATAATGTAAACACCATCACTTTTTCTTATACTTCAATTCTCGTATTTTCCATCTTAACCCAGAACAAAATTTTTGTTTTTATTTGGCTACTTTAACATAGCCCATCTAGAATTAAGCTTCTGACTATTGTTGTTCTTTACACAGTTGAAATCCTACTTTGATCCCACATTGAGTGACTAAACTACTGTACTTCTTGAAACTGTTCTTTGAAATATTATTCAATATTAATTGACACAAATTTTATAATCTGAAGCACATCACTATTATAGTATATCTTAGAAATATTAACTTAGTACTAAAATATATTATTTACTGGAAGCATATTTATTCTACTTTAGAAAAAATAATTGTAGAGCCCTATAGAAGAGTCTTAAAAGAGATTTTAATTTACAAAATAAAGTATTTAATGGGACTAGTATTTGTTTTTTTGTTTGTTTTTTGTAAGCAGTATAATTTATTTTTATACTAAGAATTTAAAGAACTTTTAAAATCAAAAATATTAAAACAATCATTGGAATTTTTTCTTTTTTAAATGTGTTTTTATAGAAGGGGCTTACATAAATCAAATTTTATTTGTACCATTCCATAGTTAATCCTAAGACGGCTCAAAAATTAGCATAGTGGATATTGTGGCCTGCTCCCTAGAGAATTGATATGTTATCCTCTATCCATGTACAATGAATCAGTTTACACTGGGACTAGTACTTGTTATTCTAAGCTATGTGACAATCAAGCTAGCTAGTAAGTAAGATGAATTAGCATTGAAAAAAGAAAGAGCTTGCACTCATGTTTTTAGAAATAATTTTATATTTGCTTATTACATTAGAAAAGTATAAATTAATTGAGAACAAAAGACACAAAAGAATATTGCATCATATTCAAACACCTTCCATTACATTACTTGTAAATTATAGGTCTGTTTTATAACTGAGACAATATACAGAATTTTTCTTGGTCTTGAGACCTTTATTGTAACATATCTGCTTTGTTTTTACAGATGTAATTCTTTCTATTATTTAATTATCAGATCTTATAAAAAATCTGATTCTCATTCTGTCCATTTTATAACATCATTAATAACCTTAGTAGCAAGTAGTAGAAGGACAATAACTTCAAGTTTGTGAGCTAAGGAAATGAATATAGAAAATACAGATTTTTGTTCACCACGAATGATAGGATATCACTGAACCTATTTTAGGGCCTGTAAAGTAGAAGAGCTTCCAGCAGGAATACAAATCATGATGGCCACAAAAAATGACATCCAATGATGGATGAATTCTATGGAAGGAAATTTGTGAGAAAGGTGTTATGTTAGGGACATTAAAATCATTTTTCTTGCCAGAAATAAATGGAATGGTACACAGTCTCCTTTGCCCTTGCCAGCATGTTACACACTTTATTTTCCAAGATATTTGTCTTTTTTGCTTCTAAATCTAAGTTCAAAAAATTGAAAAGTAATTATCATCAACAGCATGGATCCACCAGCAAACAAAAAGTGAATTACCAACTATAGAGATCATTTAATTAATTATTCAGAAAACCAATATATTTAAGATGGACTTCTTTCTTAATTCATGCTTCAGATTTCACTTTTGTATTATTTGTTAAAACTGTTTTTAATACTCCCTATTCTAAAAAATAAACCAAACTTTGAACATGTTCCTGTCACCTAGTGCCAGGGATATTGCCATAATCAAACTAAATTAAGCAAGAGAAAAGATGTATATAATGCTAAGGCACCTTTAACGTATGTTTCTTCAATAAATGAAGTAATATAGATAAACATAAGCTTTATTTTTTCATTATATTGTGTAGTTATCAAATGACCAAACTATACACACAAATTATAGTAACAGATTTGAACTCAAAGTCTTCAATACATTTCCTTAGATAAAAATGTGACAATCTTATCCAGACTTTCAGTTAGGTACTTCTTCTGATAAGTCATTCCTTTAAAAATGCTTCACTTATGTTTAACTCACAAAATAAATTAGTACTTTAAGTTGTGCATGGTGGTGTACAGTGCAATCCCTGCTACATGGGAGGCTAAGGGAGGAGGATTTTGAGTTCAAAGCCAACCTGGACAAGAAAGTAAGCTCCCATCTCAAAAGAAACAAAATAATAACTTAAAAAATTGTACTTTACCTCTTTTCTCTGTTTCCTCTTCTTAAACATATTGAAAAATGTAATAATAGTTGTAACTTTGTACAAAATATATTAACTTATGAAAACAAATTTTATAATGAACACAGATGTGTATATGCTCTAAAGCATGTAATTTTATATATTTTATTTATTTATTTATTTATTTATTTATTTATTTATTTATTTATTTATTTTTTGGGTACTGGAAATTGAATTCAGGGGCACTTGACCACCGAGCCATATCACCAGCCCTATTTTGTGTTTTATGTAGAGACAGGGTCTCACGGAGTTGCTTAGTGCCTCGCTGTTGCTGAGCTGGCTTTGAACTCGTGATTCTCCTATCTCAGCCTCCCTAAGTGCTGGGATTACAGGCTTGCGCCACCACGCCCGGCTTAATTTTATATATTTTAATGTGCAGGTTATAATGCATTATGGTGCATTTAGTTGACAACAGATTATAGTACATACAGTAGGCAATACTTTATTTTCAATTTTTTAATCCTATTAATGCAAACTATTTTCATCACACACAGGGTTACATTATATCACCTATGTGGTTTTGTTCTTACAATAATAGAAGACAAGTTTGAAAAATTTACCAATATATATGCAACTCAAACAACAGGGCATATAATCAAATCAATTATTTGATTACAAATTGGTATATGGCTGTTTGAATTGATTAAAATGTATTACCTAATACTGAAGTAAATTTTTTACTTCTAAGTTTTTGAAGAAGAAACATTTGATTTTTTTTTTTTATTTACAGGTAATTACAAACTTCCTTCATTGTAGAACATACTCAATCTGAAAAAAAGCTCTTTATTTCCCTGTATTTTGGAATCTAGGTTAAAAAGTGTAGAAGATACTTGGAATTTTGCAAATAATTTCTAGAGTATTATTAAATATTTATTTATAATTTGTGGTTGATTTTAATGACAATTTTCCTACGATTGCTTCTTGCTTTAGCCACATGGGAATGCTTTCAAATCTCCAAAGATTCACACAAGTTTGTTTCCTATTAGAATGCTTCTCCTTGATTTTTAGCTTTTCTCCAAAATGGGTGTGGTAAACAAAAATAAATGGAATGGTACATAGTCTCCTTTGCCCTTACCAGTATGTTGCAGACTTTAGTTTTCAAGATATTTGCTTTGATGCTTCTATATATGAAGAAAGTTCAAACAATTAAAAAGTAATTATAATCAGCAGCATGAATCTATAGTCCATGTGAGCTACATTATACAACCAAAATGAGTAAGAGGATCAGAGAGCTCCTCATTAGTTGAGTTACTTCACAAGGCAGCATCTGAAATTACGTATATACTTAAAAAAAGGAGAGAAAAACTGTATTAAAATCATGAAATATAAGTAAGTTTTACAAATTACAGTTCATGAAATAGACTTTATGTACAATTTATAGTGCAACTTCCATATATAGTGTATCTAACATGCAGAAGCCAAGTGATTCACTTAAAATGAAGCACAAAACATCCAATGTCTTCCTATCAGTCTCAGATCAAACTTAAAATTCTTTAACTATGGCATTAAAAGTCTTAAATGATATGCCCATTATTGCAGGGTATAGTGGAGCACACTTGTAATTTCAGCAGCTCTGAAGGTTGAGCAGGAAGATCTCAAGTTCAAAGATAGCCTCAGCAATTAGTGAGGTCCTAAGCAACTTAGCGAAACCTTACCTCAAAAAAAGTTTAAAAAAAAAAAAAAAAAAGATTGGCTGGAGATGTGAAAAAAAAAAAAAATGATTGGCTGGAGATGTGGCTGAGTGATAAAACGCCAACACCCCTGGCTTCAATCCCCTAGCACCAAAAAGAAAAAAAAAAGTCCCCTATTAACCCCTTCTGACATCACTCTCCTTTGCTACAGTCTTGTCATACTGGCCTCCTTACAGTTCATAAAATCATTCTTGCTATTACCTCAGCATTGGGACTTACTATGTCCTAGAGCATTTTAGATATTAATGTGCTTTTCTTCAACTTCATGTAGAGCTTTGTTCAAATATCACCTCTTCACAAGGGCTTTTCCTGCCCACACTATCTAAAATAGTCATATTTGTTCATGTTCTTTTCTTTTGTCCATCTTTATTCCTAACATTTTTCAAAAAATAAATAAATATTGATATTAATATAAATTCTTATCAATTATTATGTTTTAGTGGTAAACTAATGATATTAAACCATTGCAGGAGTTTATCTTAGACAATAATATAGTATTTTTGCTCTTAGGTTATTAATAAATACATCGGTAGAAAGGCATTCTAGAATTTGTAAATGCAGAATTTGTTCAGTTTTCCTTATTTCATTGACTGTTCAACATGTTACATAGTTTTTCTGGAAGCCTGTATTTTAACATGTCTTATTAATCATAAGAAATGATTTAAGTATAACAAATATCTATTTAGTTCAATTGTTAAGACAGCTTAAATCAAGTCAAAACCCAAAGGACTTTGTAATTTCTTGCACAAGCTAAATTTTATTATATTTTTCTTTAATATAGCTAACTATTTTGACTATCAATTATGGTTGCTAATTATTTGTAAAGATTGATTTAAAGAGATGTGGCTTTAATATTTTTAATTAGTTTTCTCTAGTTTATCTTGCTTCTTTAAGTGTTATTGAATTTTAAAGAATTTGAATGTTCAATGCAATAAAAAATTCAATCTTAAATTACTAAAAATTGATATTATAGAGATAGAAATATTTATATTTATTTATTGAGATAGAAAATACTGAAAGAGGATATTATATTATGATGTTCATACTATAATTTGCTATTATTAATACAATCAGAAGCAATGATATTTTATCTCTTTTAAAATTAAGAGGGCTAATAAGTTATTTAAAAGAACACTTTTAGCTAAGCTATTTGTATAAATAGTAAGTTATAAAACACAGATATCAAAAAGTTACCTGGCATAGCTAATGGAAAGAACTAATAACAATGATTTGAAATATAGTATATAAATTATAGTGGGACTTTAATTAATGCTTTAAATCAAATATTGTTCATAATGAAATCAATAAAGCATTTAAAAAATTCTTTGTTCTGTGTGTGGTAGTTCTCTGTATAGGATAGTCAGAAACTAGTTATTCCATTCTTCTGTTGTTTCCACTATAAATTTCTTGATGGAATGTTCGTTCCTTAAAGTGCTATTATATAGTAAATACTTCATAATGAATACTATGATTGGCGACTATTATATCACAAAAATTAACATTATTTGACATATTTGGCCAATAAGTTTTACCATATCCAACAAACAAATCAATTCATAATATTTAATCCATGTTTTTGAAAAAAACAATTTCATCATTTTTCATAGAAAAAGATTAAATTCCTATCAAATATCTACAGACATTATTTGCATAGATTTCATAATCATTATTGATCATATAGTGCTGTGTGCATCCTATTTACCCACTCCTGAATGGAAGTTACCATTGCATTTTCTTGCCTCTGTGTGTGGAGACCAGAATCTTTATTTCTTGTGACTGCAAATCTTCAGATCAAGATAAAGTATAGCAAAGAAGGGACCCAAAGATACCCACATAAGCTTGGATCTAATTTAGCTTTCAAATTTTGGATAATAAGCATGAGCCTGATGCTATATTTGCTTGAAACTATTGTTTCCCCCAACCTCCCTCTCCCAATTATGGGGGAATAGTGGCTACTTATGAAAGAGGAAACCAAATGTGTTGCAAAGGGAAAAGAGGTGACTGTTAAAAACTTCTGTCACAAATACTCAGTGCACATCTCATCAGCAAGGGGTGTCTATGATAGCCACCCATTATTTCACAGCCACCTCCATCCCTTCTTGAAAGTGAACAGGTTCATACTTGCTTTGACAATGAAAGTTATATATGACTTCTAATGCTAGGTCATCAAATGCTATGACATTTCTGTCTTGTTCATTTTAGAGCTCATTCTTGGAGGCTTCAACCATGTACTATGGTGTTGTCACCACCATATGGAAAGGCTATATATAGACATTCTGCTAGACAGTCCTAGCTCACCACAGCCTTTGTTTCACAATTCTATACTAAATGTTAGACAATGGGAATTCCCCAGTGTCAAGAGATGGATTTTTTGGTGTTAAGTTCCTTTTGGAGTATCTTGATATTTTTAAATCTTCTTATAAACTTTTGAGAAATATTAGTTTTTTCCTAGTGAAAGTTTACCTTTACTTAAAATTCTAATTTTTCTTATCTCCAAGGAATACTACAAGTATTCAATGAAAATGCTAATGCTCAACTATGCCAACTTTGAAAGTCTCCTAGTTCTCTGTTAAATCTTCAGAAATTTTAATTTGCAATTTCTCTATTATTCTCTTAGGTGGCATATATTTTATCACTTTGCATATAAGACTTAATATTAGTAGATTCTGAGGATAATTTACGCAAATATTGGGAGCTCATTTACCACCTCTCTCTGCAGAAGCACTTTGCCTAGCAAATTTTAGTGCCTCAACTTCTCCTAACTACTATTTCTCAAATCAGGAAGATATCCTGGATCTTCTAGATTTTTGTCTCCCTGCACAATGGTCTGGAAAATGCTCTCAGGCAGGAAACAGAGATGCTTGGAGAAAAAGGAGACCACACTTGTCATTGTTCTCTCTGGGAGAAAGTCTTATGCTATAACTCTTGCAATATCAGAAAAAATAAATTATTTCATAAATTTTATTTAGTTTTAAGATTAGTTATAAAGGAATAGAAGTTCAATTACAGTCACTCCCTCATAGATCTATGTATAAACGTATATATCACCATATGAATTGCAATAATTATGTGCACTACAGTCACAGGGCTGTGTATAAAGGAAAAATATTTCCCAAGTATATTAAATGATATAATAATCATAGTGACATCATAATTCTTAAAATTACTGTTACATACATTTTATTCTTTGTCAAATAAAATACCAATAAAACCACTGACATCAAGGATCACATTATGTAGTATTACTAAAGTAGTCTTAGAGTCCAACAATTTTAGAAAATTGATAGTTTATATTTTTATAATTATGTTTGCGTGAAAACTATATCAAAAATTCAAATACTGACTATACTTTAAATTTAAAAATTCAGAATACAGAGAATTGGTTGTTGTTACAAGCTCAAAGAAGTGAAAGATAATATGAAAAACGTTCTTTTTGAAATACAAGTAAGGAATGAGGTCATAGTGGGAAATATTTATTTTTTATTAAGCCAATAAGCAATTAAAACTTTCCCATAAATGCTTTTCTTCCTTTAATAATAAAATCACACTTCATATCAATGCCTAAATATTTGTTCTGTTCATTTTGATATGTGCTTTTCTTCATTAGCAGTAAAAAAATCAATGATATTGGTACAGGTAGGGTAAGGAAGCCTATCAAATAGTGACAAACACAAATATAAACAAAGTCTAAATTCAGAAATAGCACAAGTGGTTTTTTTTTGGGGGGGGTGGGTACCAGGGATTGAACTAGGAGGAATGCGACCACTGAGACACATACCCAGCCCTATTTTGTATTTTATTTACAGGTAGGATCTCACTGAGTTGCTTAGTACCTCGCTGTTGCTGAGGCTGGCTTTGAACTCTGGATTCTCCTGCCTCAGCCTCCTGAGATGCTGGGATTACAAGTATGTGCCACTGTGCGCAGCTTGCACGAGTGTTTTTTTATGTTTAATTTGTGACCAAATGATTAGTCATCATGTTTATGCTTATAAAAAGACTGATTGACTGTAAATTTGAGTTTATCATTAGTCTGAAAAAGTAAATAGGTACTTTCTTGGGTAAAGTCCTTTATATTCCTACAAGACACAGCTCTTGTCTTAGATTGCTTCCTACAGATTGCTTTCAATAAGATTGATTTTTTTGGTAAACTAATTTTTGTACCTCTATTTATAATTTTTCAGTAATTTAGTAATTTTTGTACCTCTATTTATAATTTTTCAGTAATTTAGTTTTTTAAAATTTATAATGGAGATGTCAGAGCCGATAATTGAGGTAAAATCTTGGATAACTGAAGAAAAAGCAGTGTGATGGACCCTTTAAAAAAGTGAAAATATCCAATGAGGAATACTTAAAAAAATAGGGAATCTTTGCTTTGGAAAAATATACAGATATTTTTCTTATCTGAGAAATACTTCCCAGAGCAAATTTCATGTGCTTCTTTTTGTCTATTCTAGGGAATGAAGGCACACTGTTCATTGATCAGAATATTTTGTTCAATATCATAAAAGTAATTACACAAAATAGGTAGCATCTCATCAGTTTCTGGCTTATAGAGAGACAATGATAAAAGGCAATTGGGCAGTCTAAATATAATCTGTGCTTTATTCTTTTAGTCTTATATCACCTTTTCTCTGAAATATGTATTCTGAACTTCAAATCTTAACTCTATCATTAATGACTGTGATCTCATGAGATACCAAAGAAACGATAAAATCACTCATCATTAAAAAAGAAATTTGAAGGCAGATGTGAAATTTAAATTGAGAAAGCTACTAGAAAGCAGTTATTTTTGAAATGTAAATTTTAGCAAAACTAAATATACAAAAACCATAGAGATGAAACACGAGATTGGAGAAATTTGATTTTGATGTTTGTAGCCAAAAGACCTTTCCATGAATTGGTAAATAGTACCCTGCTTCCAGCTGCCACCAGGTCTTTCAAAATACAATTACTAACTTGGTATCATTGCCACAATTATTATTAATGCTAATAGAAGTATTTCTAACATGCTTTGCTGTTGATCTAGTATTTCTAGCTATGACTGATTTAAAAGCACAGTAGTGAGAAGTACATTTCTGGAGCCAGACTGGTTAAATTTTGGATATCAACGAGGGGTGCGATGGGCGGCATGTTAATGACTTAACCTTCCTATGCCTTCAGTTTCCTCTTTCAAAAACAAAAAAGTGGTGGGTGAAGGAGATTCTATCAGTATCTACTTTGCTGGCTTTCTAGGAAGGTTAAATTTGTAAGTATAAATAAAGTGCTTGGAATGACATCTGGTAAATAGCACTATGAGAGTTCGCAGTGAGGTGAGGAGGAGGAGGAGAAGAATTGATGATAATGATGATGACGACAACGACACTGTGGTTACGATTTACAATCTGA
Organism: Xerus rutilus; assembly: GCA_028644305.1. Classification (NCBI taxonomy): domain Eukaryota; kingdom Metazoa; phylum Chordata; class Mammalia; order Rodentia; family Sciuridae; genus Xerus; species Xerus rutilus. The sequence continues at coordinate 33,587,072 of CM053408.1, forward strand.
TAAAAAAACAACTAGAGCTCTATCCATGTTACCGCGTTTATAACGAAGATGTCCCTGAAAAAAAGCACCGAGGTGCATCTGGGCGGAGGCAGTGGATGTGAAGAGCGGCGATCAGCGAGGAAGATCCTCGCTCTCAGCCCGGGCCTGGCGCCGGGTAGGGGCGCGGCGCTCGATTTCTTTCCCTGCCTCCGCTGTACCCCTGGTGCGCATGCTCGGCCCCGGTCGGCCCCAGCCTTTGATTTATTTTTTTCCGGGCGGCCGCTGCGACCCTGGGCTGGCTCCGGCATGGGGAGTGTAGCCCCCGGAGCTGCTGCAGCGGCGTTGTGAGGAGCAGCCAGAGGGAGGCAGCTGCGGCTCGGTGGTGAGTATCCGGAAAGCGCCACCATGGGGCTCCGTAAGAAGAGCACCAAGAACCCCCCGGTGCTGAGCCAAGAATTCATCCTGCAGAATCATGCGGACATCGTCTCCTGTGTGGGGATGTTCTTCGTGCTGGGGCTCATGTTCGAGGGAACAGCAGAAGTGTCTATCGTTTTTCTTACTCTACAGCACAGTGTGATTGTCCCTGCAGAAGAACTGGCTACAGGATCAAAGACCCTTTATTATTATGGTGTCAAAGATTTGGCCACGGTATTCTTCTACATGCTGGTGGTAATAATTATTCACGCCACAATTCAGGAGTATGTATTGGATAAAATTAGCAGGAGAATGCAGTTCACCAAAGCGAAACAAAACAAATTTAATGAATCGGGTCAATTTAGTGTATTCTACATTGTTTCTTGTATTTGGGGCACAATCATTCTAATGTCTGAAAACTGCCTATCAGACCCAACTCTCCTGTGGAGGACTCATTCCCATACCATGATGACATTTCAAATGAAGTTTTTCTACATATCACAGTTGGCATACTGGTTTCATGGTTTTCCGGAACTCTACTTCCAGAGAATCAGAAAACAAGATATCCCTAGTCAACTTATCTACATTGGTCTTCACCTCTTTCACATCACTGGAGCATATCTTTTGTACTTGAATCATCTGGGACTACTTCTTTTGGTGCTGCATTATTTTGTTGAATTACTTTCCCACATGTGTGATGTGTTTTATTTTAGTGATGAAAAGTACCAGAAAGGGGTTTCTCTGTGGACCATTGTGTTTGTTTTGGGACGCCTCACGACTTTGGTTGTTTCAGTTGTCACTGTTGGGCTACACTTGGCTGGATCCCATTCTCGGGATGCGGATGCGGATTCCATTAGTGGAAACGTAAATGTGTTGGCCGCTGAAATTGCTGTTCTGTCGTCCAGTTGCACTATCCAAGCATATATAACATGGACTTTACTTACAGTCTGGCTTCAGAGGTGGCTAGAAGATTGTAATCTTCAGGCCGCGGGTCTGAAGAAGAAAAAATCGATGACTAAAGGCCGATCTTCTAGAAAAGGAACAGAGAATGGAGTGGAGACTTCAAACAGAGTAGATGCCCCTCCAAAGAGGAAAGAGAAAACTCCATAAGGAATTAGAAGCTAATTGATCAGTATCTCCAAAGGAATCGACTCTTTACTATGAGATCTCTCTGTGCTAGAGATTTTTTCTGTTCTTCAAAATAATTTGTGCTCTTTGATCATTGCTATTGTACTGTTTAATGTGTATTTTAAGTAATTTGAGGGATGATTATCGTGAGTGGAAAAGAAAACATTTTGATTAAGACTAAGCTACTCAACATCAAAATAGTGAAAAAAAAAACTTTAGGGATAACCATGGTATTCCGTTTTTTATTTTTTGCCTAGAACATTTTCCTAATGATTTGTGGAGTTAACTATAAAATTCCTGATATAAGTGATAACAATTTCTTGCTCCATCAATCTTCTATCGTGTATTAACAAGGTGGATTGTTATAGCAAGGTCATATTTTTCATATTCTCTTTCTCTATAAAATGGAAAATTCTTTAAAGGTGGGAGTTAAATAAGTGTTCTCTAATTGTTATTTTCTTGTTGTTTAGAATTTACAACTGAGAAAAGATTTGTAAAGTCACCAAAATAGTCATGTATTTTGTTTTATAGGGAGTGATTGTTAATGCTACATCCCCACTGAAGGATTCAAATACTAATAGATAACATATATGGAGATTTATTGCCATATATATTGAATCAAAATATCCTTAATTAATATAAAATACTACTTAAGTCAAGTCATTCCTGTCCATTTTTAACACTTGTAAATTGGAACTCATAAAATTAAATATTACTGAAGAAACGATATGACTTAGTCATTTTTTGATGTTTATTAATAATGATTTAATGAGGATTCATATATTTTATTCATTAATTCAGAATTCACAAACCATTTTGAATAATAGTGCTTGATTTAAATGAATAAAAAGAATGTCAGCTAAATACATTTGGAAAACATCTAATGCATAGAAGTTTAAATAATTTGAAAATCAGGATAATTTAATGAAAGCTTTTTTTTTAAATAATGTTATAAATTACTAAAGAGGCTGAAGCAGGAGGATCAAATATTTGAGGACTTCTGCAGTAGGATCAGAAGTTTTGAGGACTGTAAGTTGAATTGGCCGCTTAGCATGACACTGTCTCAAAATAAAAAAAATTAAATGGGACTATAGCTCCATGGTAGAGCACCCATTACTGGCTTCAATTCCCAGTACTGCAAAAATAAGTAAGTAAAATTAAATAGCTTAATTAAAATAATAACTTAATTAAAATAGCTTAATTTCATCTTTTATTGGGAAACATGTAAGACATGTTTTAGAGACTTTATATATATTAACAGAAGCCAATAGAAATGATGAACTTTAGTGGTATTAATGTTTATATTGGCCTTCCTTTGATTTTCATTTTGATTTCATGTCCATATTTTAAGGATATAGTACTTTAAAATATACTAGAGTATGATCATATATCATATGTTTCTCATTTCTGCTTTTGATAGCCCTCACTTAGATCTAGTGTAAGTAATTCAACTTTTTCAACCAGTGGAGTTTCTGAAAATTAAAGTTGGTATATTCATATCACAGCTCACAGATAGAGGAGCCATTCTTGGGAAATTTTCTATTCTGTCTGCTTTCAGAGGTAAGAAACAAAACAAAATTTCTTTTTTGTTGGCTATAGAATCTATCAATCTACATTTTTTTTGGTCTGTTGCCTAACATTGTGTTCATGATTTATTATTAGCATATGCTCTGAGGTTATGTAATTCACATTTGGACCAACTGTTGCACATCTATAAATCAAAGATTTCTAACTTCTCATGTCATAGAGAACTAGAGAATTCTTTCTCACATCCCTCGCTATTCCCTAATAGAATTAGAATTCCCTAATTCTAGCCTGTTACTTGCAGCTCCACTCCTGGTATCTGGTAGATTCTTCGTTTTCAAGTAAGTGCAGCCCTGACTCAAACTTGCCAAAGACCTCAGGATAGTTATTGTCTTACATGACTGAAAATGTCGAGAGTTTATTTTGACTTGGCAGTATATATTATTAGAGCCTTGAGATTTCCTTGGTTCAGTCCCTCTCAGATTAACTTTCTGCATGGCAGCAAACAACTATACTTACTCTAGGTTTTATATTTGCAACACTCTGACAAAGATGAAATGAGAAAACCAAATTTCTTAAATTCCCAGAGCAATGACTTAAGATTTAACCTTTAGTGATCCACTTGATAGAAGGATTATAGGCTTCATCAGTGGGAAAAGGAAAATTTTTGTTGTTATTGTGTTTTGTTTTGTTTTGTTTTTTAGATCTTCAGTAGTAATTATTCAGGAAGAAAAATGAAGAAGGATGTGCTAGGTGTACATCTCAATAAATATTGCCAAAATATAAATATATTCCAGATTATAAAATCCACATTACAAAAGGCATTCAGCTCAATACAAATTAAGTCTTTAAAAGAAATTATCAAAAACTCATGCTGTTATAAATCTCTTTTTGAAAATTAGTTTATTGTTGTAGTGGATCAAATGTAAACATATATTCCCATTATGATTCAAGGCATTATTAAAACAAGCATTAGTTAACCTCATGAAATCTTATATAGCTGATCAATCACCAAAGGCTGCAATAGTCATAAAGACATATCTGATACTTAAAAGTTTTATACTTAATTTATTAGCTTCAGTGACTTTTCTCCTTAATATTGTAGGCATAGGTATCCTAGGATTCAAAGTATTCTTTCTTTTCAAACCATGATTCTACTAGCATTTAATTAAATGTGTATTTCATTTTTCTTACAAATACTATGAATGTGTCACTTAACTTACATATCTTGTAAAGGACAAACATTTTAGGCCTCTCTATTCCTTAGTGATCAGTATAACCTATTTCACTTCAACAAGGAAACTAATTTTGTAACATATTCATTGTTTATCTTTTATCAGTGTTTATCTGTAGGAGAACCATTTATAGTCATTATAATCTATTATTGGAATAGACTCAAGAAGATTAATGACCACAATAGCCTTTTATTTTGGCAAAATCAGTAGTAGTTTCAACTTCTCATGCAACTGAATTGAGAATAATTTACATAGAGTAATAAAAGATTTCTTACCAGGGCTTTAAACAGGATATGGCACAAGGTAAGTTTCTTAGAAGAAGTTCTTGAGAATGTGGCTTGTGGAGTGGGCAGAGATTTGGGTCCTTACATTGTGACAGGGAATGCCTTCCAGTTCAGGCAGCAGAGTTTTGTAACGTGGAGACAAGTGACTTTCCTCGCTGGAGAGAATAGACAGTATTGGTGAGTAGATGGAATAGATTCTTGGTAATGTCTAACATGATAACTGGAGATTTTACACTTTCACCTCTTGAATTTCCCTGGAAAAAGAGGTCATTTTTTTTCACACTACCATCTATCAGTCAAATCTACATCCTGTGAGAAACTAGCCACTCTTCATAAAACAGAGTACTACTTGTCAGTGACCCTTGACTATGTATAAAAATTATAAATCCTTCATATAAAAAATACATTTCTGAAATCTTAATTGGAATTTTCTTATGATTATACAGCCAATAAACTGCTTATATTTTGCAACTTAAATCCCTATAAGGAAGTCCTTTTTAGTCCCAGTACCATGTTTGGCACTTTTAAGATTCAATAAATATGGAAAAATTCAACCATTAAATCCGGCCCGTTGAGTGGCACACGCCTGTAATCACAGCAGCTCGGCTCTGGCTCTGGAGGTGAAAGCAAGAGAATCAAGAGCTCTTTAGCCAGTGTCAGCAAAAGCAAGGCACTAAGCAACTTTGTGAGACCCTGTCTCTAAATAAATACAGAATAAGGCTGGGGATGTGGTTCAGTGGCTGAGTGCCCCTGAGTTCAATCCCTGGTAACATTGCCCCCCCCACCCCCAAGAAAAAAGAAAAAAAAAAAGAAATCTGCTCTTGAAGTTATTACCTTTATTACCTCTATTTTCTTCCTTTCTGGTGGGTTATATAATTTTTGTTTTGTGCTAAAGTATTATTCCAGCTAATCTTTTTCATTTTCAAATCTCAGAACTGCATTGATGTATAAACTGACTACTGGAAGGAATATTTACATAGCTAGACACATTGTAGAATGTGATAAAATGGTTAAAGGTTCACTTGAATTTAAAAGTGAAAAGGGTAAAATTACCTTCATAGTGATGATATATGCATCTTTTAGCCAGTCTAGAAGTGACTTGTTTCACTTATAAGGGATGTATCTACTCAATAATTCAGGCAAAATGCAATTTTTTAAAAAGGGAAGTCCCTAAATTTTTAAAAAAGTGTTCAATTTGACCACCAAATCAAATCATATCAGTGTAGAGAATCTCATGGTTCAGGAGATTTTGAAAGCGTTTACTACCGCCCAACAGGGATTTCTCCTAAACTATCATACATTGAAAAGAATTTTCATCCAAATATAAATTTAATATTTTACTCTTACAGCCTTTATTACTTAATTACAAAAAATCTGCTTTATTCTTACCTCAACCTTCAAAACTATAAATACCAAACTGACATAGTTATCAATGCAAATATTGAAATATGGTTTGTAAGCCTTACATCTTTTAAAGATATTTCCAGCTACACTGATATAAATTCAGCAGTGAAAGCTAATTATATGATTATAAATAATCATGACAGAAGTAGTCAATCCGTACTGTGGTCCTGGAGCCCTGTGAATTTAGGAAGAGACTTAAACATTCTAAGAAATAAGTTGCAAACCACTAAAACAATACAGATATTTATCTTTCTGAAAAAATTGCCATGAGGATAATCATATATACATTTACAGTGTCATAGTTCGTGAGCATGTGTGTGTATGAGATTTTTCATGTATTTACATGTATTCCATATATATGCATAGTCTCATTTAACATAGCATTTGATACATATTACATATGTGAGTCTGTGTTTATGTATACTTATATACCTGATCACATATGTACACACATTTATAGATTTTTTTCTTATTTTTTTTTAGTGGAACTTGTTTTTAGGGAAGTTTATGATCACAGTGAAAATAGGGGACAGTACAAGGTGCTTCCACAGAAGAACCCCTGATGCCCTCCACAACTTCCTGGGCTTTTAACAGGAATGTTGAAATAAAAATGTATCGTGCATATCACGTGATACATTTCTTAATCCATCAGTAAATCTACACTGACCCATCATTATCACCTGAAGTCCATGGTTTATATTACAGTTTGCTTGTGGTGTTATACAGTCTATGGGTTTTGGCAAATATATAATGACATGTACCTGTTAAAATAAATAATGGATATAATGACATGTATCTGTAACAGAGTTGTCTCACTGCCCTAAAAATACCCTGTGCTCCATCTATTTATCCATCCCTACCATGTAAATTTTTAAGCACTGTAAAAATGTACGAGATTAATTTTTCCCCCATGTCCAGGTACAACACAATACAAAATTCAAGTACACTGAATCCACTTCCCAAATTTTTGAATTTTTGTAGACTAAATAAATAGTCTATTACAAACATATATGACTATAATTAAAATGTGTAGAAATTATCTTCTGAGTCAATCTATAGTAACTATATACTATATATTCCTCACATAAATTACAGAAAATACTGTTATCAGTACTTATGTAATATATAAATCCCAGGATTGAATAAAGCCATCTAAGAAACAGATGTGTACAGGGAGGAGAAGAAAGTTTAGTGCTTAAGCTTTGGAAAATCCACACAAAAATCACACAGGAATAAAAGCCAACAAGGGAAACTCATTAATGACTGATATGGGAGGAGAAAGATGCAAAGACTAAAAGTATATGGCATCACAAATGCAATCCTTAGTGATGTCTAGTAAAGCAGGTAAAAGAAAAAATGAAGTGAACAATGTGACACAAGTCAAAACAAAAGTGTTAACAGCATGATGATATAAATTCTGTTCAATACTATTGAGAGTTAAAGTTCCTTAAGATTAGGAATACTAAAGGTTCAGATTTGGAAACAGCATGCTATTGGCATATTGTGAGATCAGAATCAGTAGAATGTTGATGATGAGAATCCTATTGGAATGGGTTGAGGGGAGGATACAGTGTTAGGATATGTCATATGATATTACAAATATGTTCTCTATAGTTATCTGCATAGAGCAAAGAAATATAAAGAGATATGCATTCCTTTGTATAATAAACAAAAAGAAGAGTGTAGTCAAGAGGGATTGTTGTTATTATAACTGATTTGAGGATAGAGGAAATGAGGTAATATTTGTATATTTATATTCTGAAGAAGAGATGAGGTGAATAGAGAAGATGGAAGAAAATCGCAGGGCAAAGTTACATTGCCTAAGTCGATTCAAGAAATGCATAGATAATATGAATTCCTGATTTGAAAAGAACATTTTTGAATTATTTGAAATGTCTTTTTGCACAATTTTCTATAGCTTATGAAACATTTACACACAACAGATTTTATGTATATATGTGTGTGTATGTCTTATATTCTGTACTGTTTTATTGTTTTATTTTTTATCAACATTATTACCATTAAAATCCAAGCAGAATTAATAGTATAAAGGATACAAAATGATGCTATTATTTGCCCATTTTTGCAGAGGATTATTTTTCCAGAAAAGTAAAGATAAAATCTATTCAAACAGCAAAGAAATTATACTAAGGATTTGCAATACTCATCTTCTCTCTTTGGCTAACAAATTGACAAATTGACAAATATTTAAAACTGTGTGCATTGTTGGTGAAAGAGTCTTTCTTTGTCAGTCAATTAAAAACCATATGAGTGCTGCGAGAGTAATTATCCTCAAAGAACAGCATGCTCCTATTAAAAACCTTTCAAGAATATGTGAATATATAATGTATCCAAGTATGTGAAACTCATGTTCCATGCTTCTCAAAGTCTAGTACTTTAAATGCTTACTAGTTCTCCTAGATCTTTTCTTATAATGTGTGTGACCTACCATTCCTGTTACAGTAAACATGTGTAATGTAAGATGTCAGAGTCAAGTTTTTTAACTCAGTTGTAGGATTACCTAAATTTAATCATTTTACATTGTTGTTTGTGCAGTTAGGCCATTTATTCAAAGAAATTCTGGCAACTAATCACCTTAAGTCTGTAAACATAACTGGAACCTATTTTAGCCCAAGCTAAATACTCAGAACTCTTACATAGTATTTCACTACAAACTTACTGCTAGAGGTTTATATTTTATCACTATGTCCTAAGTAGAAATTAAAATATACTATTGAGAAAACTAAGTGAAATTTAATACTACCAATAAAAAATCTGTAATAAAAATCTATATGATAGTATAAAAAGCACAACTCTACAAAATTGTCTTTGTTTAGCTCTTCATATCATTATAATTCCCAGGACAAATTTTACAATGTTACATATAACCTGTAGAGAGTAAAGCCAAAAATTGTAACTAAATCTACTACTGTTAGAGGGGGAAAGCAGATACTTGATTACAAAATTGCCTATAAGTTAAATTCCAGCAAGTCCTACATGTAGATGCTTGAAATGATATTTGAAAATAATCTCTTTAGTTATAGTACACAGGTATCTTGCTTTATTCTGCCTTTTGATTTTAATTGTTTTCATCTATTCTAACTTTCCAAAGCATCCCTATGATACATTGAATTTCAAAGACAACAGGTGTTCAGTAATTTCTAAGAAAATAGCTCTGTGCTTTTCTTTTTAACTAACATTTCTGTTTTTTCACTCTATCTTTGATGTGGAAACCAAACAAAATTAATGACATTAAAAATAGATAAAGGAAAAACTTTGCTGATGTTTTTAGTCAATTTAATTATTCATATCATTAATGCTAATCAATATTAAAACTTTCAGAAGGATTTTGAGATTCATTCATGCTCCTTACAATGTTTGATTTTTCTAATTTGGAAGACTGAGTTTTTAATATTAATGCCTATTAACAAAAATGAAACATTTTGAATGATTTTCCCCACTTAAAAGTAGTTGAAAGTCACATCTCTATCATATACATAATAAAATAAAGAAAACAATACAACATTTATAAACAGTTGAGTTTCAGAAGTACATAGTTTGATAAAATTGTATGGCTCACCAGAAGAAGAGAGAAAGCATTGTGAAAGATGATTTTTAAAAACATTTGTAAGTGAAGACCTTAAAATCACCTTTGGGAAGATTCTTTTAGTTAATCAGTAAGGAGTTCATTAGGGTCCACAGGAAGAGTCTCGCTATAGGTAAAATAGCATGGCTATTTCATGAACTTGTTCCAACTTGGTGATAACAAGACTCTATCCTAATAACCTTTTCAGGCATAAAATTCTACTCTTTTGTCCCTGCAAAACAACATTGAAAAAAGATTCAGGTGCCATTTATTAACTTTCATAATAAAGTGGTTCTCAATAATCTGAGTAAATTACGCTAAATTCCTAGAATACTTATTGGGTGCTTGTATATTCCAGAACTTGTGCTAAGCAATGGAGATACAATAATAAATAATAAGCCTACGTACAGTTTGTGGTTCAAAAGCACTTGCAGTTTGAGAATCAGATACAGTGCAATATCCAGAAGCTACCTGGAAGAGTAGAGAGTCAAGTGACTTTGAAAAGAAATACTTTGGAGCATGCATTAGCTTCTACAAAGAGTTCAATAGCAGGGCTGAGAGCAGTTCTGGTGCAAGTAACATTTCCTGACTTCAGCAGTGCTATGACTAGTTACTCAGAGTAAAGATGACGTGCTTGATGGGACCTGGACATATATAATCTGGTAAATATATCATAAAAAAGACAACTAAATGTGATATATCACAGGGAAGCAATTTTGAAGACTACCACAATTTTAATTTACCAAAATGCATGCTGACTTTCATGTATGATTGTTTCAGAATTGTTGACAACACACCTTAGATGAACTGCATATCTGTGACTACATTTTTACCTTGGAAGTATTTTCATGTTGTTTATTTTCTAAGAGTAACAAAGCCCTCCAGTAATCCCCATGTCTAAGTCAGTCTTTTAAATGTGACATTATTAAAGAAATATGTTTGATCCTAGTTTTGGAACTTGCAGAAAAGAAACCATTCTGGGTTTAAGAAGGAACAGGTTCTGGCAGGGAAATCAACAGCCAAGTGCCAACATTTTCTCCACTGGGGCAGTGTTACCAGGATGACCTCCAGCTCCTTCAGCAGGATTTCAAGCATGCAATGCTGCTGGCCAGCAATGTGCATGTTGTGAAATTCTCAGAGACTGCTTTTCTTCCTGAGGGAAATATTGTTTATTCATATTTGCTTACAAGGTTGTAAAGAAAAAGAAAATACTGTAATGCATACAGGCAGGTCTGGAGAATGATGAAAACCTCAGTTTTAATTACTCTTTTTCTTCCTCATTATACTGTTCAAAAATATTGAAAGAAGAGAAAAATAACAAATCCTGATTATTACATAAGATTTGAGTAAATATATTTAATATTTTTATTAGTGCATTATAATTATACATAATAACAGGGTTTTATTTTATAATGGTGCATGCGTTGAAGTAATTTGCTCCGTTTCAGACTCAGTTTTTCCTCTTTATTATACATTCTCCCTCCTCCATTTCCCTTCCTCAACTCTACTTTTTTTCTATTGATTGTTTTTAATTGGTGCTTTCAAGATATACATAAGGTAGAATTCATTGTGGTATATTCATGTATATGTATGTAGCATAATTTGGTTACTTCCATTCTGCAATTCTTTCCTTTTCCCATATCTCCTCCTTGCCTCTGAATTCCCTTCCTTTATTCTACTGGTCTTCCTTCTGTTTTCAAATTAATCCATATATAAAGATTTGTGGAATGAGATTATTCATCATCATTAAAACATTTTATATGCATAAAGACATAAGAAAAAACATACTAAATTTAAGTGGAATTCCTGGGAAAAATGTTTTCATTTATATTAATCATGAGATGCCACAAATTATTTAAATACCAATTTTCCCAAACCTTCACATCTATTCAACCTAGTACTGATGTATATTGTCACACTAATTATGTCCATTATTTCAATTTCTATACTATTTTAAACTATATATTTGCAACACTCTCTCTCTCTCATTAAACTGTAAGCATATGAAGGACATAATCTAAAAACCTGTGAAACTTAATGTGTCTACTTGTAAAATATTTAATTTTTAACTTGGAGAAGTCAGTTCTTATCATGGAAATGGCATTATTTTCGAGCAAAGAATAGGATGTGATTATAGTTAACAAGAGAAAGCTATTATAGGATGTCTAATAATTATTAGAATAAATACTCCAATGATCTCCTTTGGAAATTATTCTGTATAAGAAATATGAACAATAGTAAACAGCTTATTGTTCATTATTCTTAATGGGCTTGGCTCTTTTATGGCCAATTAGACTACAAACTACTTGAGAACAGAAATCTTATGGTTCATTATATGCTTTAAATTCGATGGCATATAATATGACAACCTGCTAAAACCCATACTTATATCATACATTTTATTGATTATGTTTGAAATTAACAGGCAATTCAACTCTCAATTCAGCAAATGTTACTTGAATGTTGCCTGAATCCCACACTTTTTAGGCCTCAAGTTAAAAGGGAAGGTAGCCTCTTCCTCACTGTGCTGACAATCTTGGAGAAGAGAGAGACTAGTTTTCCAGCTTGTAGAATATGCTATGATAAAAAATGTGATTGGGATTGTCATTCATGCTATGGGAGAAAGTATGCAAATGTTACTAGTTTAAGGAAATAATTTCAAAGAAATTGTGCTGGGGATATATCTTAGTGGTAGAGGACTTACCTAGCATGAGCAAGATCCTGGGTGCCATTTGTAGCACTTCAAAAACAAAATAAAATAAAAACCTAACCACTATCATGAGAAATATAGGAGAAATAAGAGTTAGTTTAAACAATGGATGCATACACTTGCTTCAAACAGAGAAGAGCACAAATACAGAACTCAAGTTAAGTAAGGACATAGTCTTAAATACTAATTTAAATTAGTATTGTTTAAATACTAATTTAAACAATTATATTGTTTAAATATAGATCAAAAATGAGGGAGAAAAGGAAGAATTTGAATGTCATACTTAAATGTTTATACTTCATCTAAGATCAATAAGTATTCATTGAGATATTTTACAAGAATAATGACATGATGAAATTTTATTTAAGGTAGCAATTTGAGGAATGAGTTTAGGGTGGTGAAAGGTTAGTCAACTCAAAGCTATTTATAGAACAATAGAAAATGAATTGTTTTAATCTATCCTGAAGTACTAATAAGAATGAAGAGTACCGTTCAAAAGTGACCAACAGTAAAGCCTCAAAGGAATGTATAGTTTCCAGATATGTATAATGAAGGAAATGGATGTCAAGGACATGACTTAAACTTGGACAAATTAGCAATTACAAATACCTTAGATGGAATTCTTTTAATTTTTATGCATTTAGAATGATATTAACCTTGGGTTTAAAATATATAGCTTTTACAAAGTTGAGGTAGGTTCCTACTATCATTAGTTTTTCTAGTGAGTTGAACATGAGTGGGTACTGTATTTTGTCAAATGCCTTTTCTGCATCTATTGAGGGAATCATGTGATTCTGGCCTTTAAGTCTATTGATGTGATGAAATACATTTATTGATTTCTCTATGTTGAACCAACCTTTTACCCTGGGATGAACCCACTATCATTTTAATATGTTTTTCTTTGTGATTTACCAGAATTTTATTGAGAATTTTTGCATCCATGTTCATCAGGATATTGGTCTGAAGTTTTCTTTGGTCAATGTTTCTTTGTCTGGTTTTGGTATCAGGGTCTTGCTAATTTTATTATCTCATACTAGACAAAACCTTTATCAACATACATTGGAGAAAAGATAGCCTCTTTAACAAACAGTGCTGGGAAAACTGAAAATCCATATGTAGCAAAATGAAATTAAATCCATATCTCTCACCCTGCACAAAACTCAACTCAAAGTGGATCAAGGACGTAGTCATTGGACCAGAGACACTGTGCTTACTAGAAGAAAAAGTAGGCCCAAATTTCCATCATGTAGGCTTATGAACCAAATTCCTCAATAAGCCTCCTAAAGCAAAATTAGTAAAATCAAGAACCAATAAATGGGATGGTATCAAACCAAAAACTTCTTCACAGCAAAGGAAACAATAAAGAATGTGAAGAGAGCCTACAGAATGGGAGAAAATCTTTGCCATCTGCAACTCAGATACAGCATTAATCCCCAGGATATATAAAGAACTCGAAAAACTTAACATTATAAAATCAAATAACACACCCAATCAACAAATGGGCAAAGGAACCAAACAGGTACCTCACAGAAGAAGAAATATGATTGGTTGACAAATATGTGAATTAATGTTCACCATCTCTAGCAATTAGAGAAATGCAAATTAAAACTACACTGAGATTTTGTATCCAGTCAGAATGGCAATAATCAGGAATACAAATACCAAAACTATTGATGAAAATGTGGGAAAAATGTTTACTTATGCATTGCTAGTGGGACTGCAAATTGATGCAACCACTCTGGAAAGCAGTATGGAGATCCCTCAGAAAACATGGAATGGAACCACCATTTGACCCAGTATCCCACTCCTCAGAATATACCCAAAGGACTTAAAATCAGCATACTATGTTGATGCAGCCACATCAATCTTTAGAGCAACTATATTCATAATACTTAAGCTATGGAACCAGCCTAGATGCCCTTCAACAGATGAATGGATAAAGAAAACATGCTATATATACACAATGAAATATTACTCAGCCATAAAGAAGAATGAAATTATGAATTTTCTGGTAAATGTATGAAACTTGAGGCTATCGTACTAAGTGAAATAAGTCAATCCCAAAAAAACCAAAGGCCAGATGTTCTTTTTGATATGTGGATGCTAATACACCATGGGGAGGGGACGGGGATACAATTTCACTGGATTAGACAAAGAGGAATGAAGAGATGAGGGGAGGGATAGAAATAAGAATGACTGTGTAATGAATGTGACAACTTTCCCACTTATGAATACACCACAGTGAATCTCAATATCATGCACAACCACAAGAATGGGAAATTATACTCCATGTATGTATAATATGTAAAAATACATTCTACTGTCATTTATAACTAAAAAGAACAACTAAAAAATTAAAAATATAAAAAGTACATTAAAAGAAATAGGTTTATAAACTGGATATTTTAAAATTTAAATTCTATTAAAACAACAATCATCAAAATAGAGTTTAACAGTGACAATCGGATATGCAGCTCTTGATATGATAAGAGCTCAGAGATAGGTATATTTTGGAATGTCATTATATGGATTATTGGTGAGGTAAGACTGTATGAAAAATTTTGAAAAATGAATATGTAGAAGGAAAATATCCATTGCTAAGGATGGATATGTGAAGGAACTTATTAAAAGGCCTAAGAAAAAACCTTTAAAATTACTAAGCAGCATTGCTATTAATTGACATTGGCTTTATCAAGACAAATGCTGGAGTAATAAAATCAATTTGTTCTATTCATGGAAACTCTCTTCTGTGATACAACAAAATATAAGTAGACATTTGAGATATTATGTTACTTAGACTTTAAACAACTCCATACATTGAATTTTCAGAAAATGGCTTAAATCATTTCCAAAATAATTAAGCATCTGACAATAAATCAAATAATAATTAAACAAGACACATGAGCATAGGGCAGATGTCAGAAAAATACTTTTAAATACCAATATTAAAATATATTTTTCTGCTTCAAGTCCTGGCCCAAGCATATAATCCCAGCTACTATGGAGACTAAGGCAGGAGGATTTTAATTTTGAGGTCAAGCTGGCAACTTAAGAAGACCCTGTCTCAAAAATAAATAAATTTAAAAAGGCTTCTATAGTATAATGATTGTCTAGTGTGCATGAGGCCCTGGGTTTAATCCACAATACTGGGGTTGAGAGGGAAACGATGTTTTGAAATTTAAACTATGATTAACATATTAAAAGAAAGACCACAATCTTGTACATATCTCAGGAAAGTAAAATATCAAAAGGAAGACCTGAATAGAAATTAGAAATCCAAATAAAAAATATATAATAAGGTAGAAGGCATAGTGACATAGTTAAGACAAAGTTTTCAATTTTTGAAAAGAGATTCAACACAGTAGATAGGCCAGAAAAAAAAAACAACTATGCCATAATAGCACAAGAGTAGGAAATATAAAAACTAGAATGAGAATTTCTACTTGTGTTTGATTAGATGAGCAGAAAAAAAGATGAGAGAATGTGGTATAGAGAACATATTTTAAAAGATCAGAGCTGGAAAATTTCAGAAATGTCAAACCCACCAATCCTCACTAATTCAACCAATCTAATAAATCCAAACAACTAAAACACACACACACACAGACACACACACACACAGACACACACAGAGTTACCTAGTGATATCATATTTAGAAAATAAAAAAAATTAAAATCAAAGAGAAAGTCTTAAAACTGCTAATGGAGAAATTAAGAACAGAAAACAGACTGTTTTCTGATTTGCAGCAGAGATAATGGAGAAAAGAAGGTTAATGCAAATCTGTATGCATAAAGAAATTGTCAAAGTAAGAATCTATATGAAATATAAAAATTTTAATGGAGAAATAGTATTGCTTTTAGATCACTCTTCAGGAAGACTTATTCCTGCACTGATTCCTTGTCTTGAGGATTTCCTCTCTGCCCTTCTTTAACATCACCTTTATTGATAGTCTTGGGATCCATAGAACCTTTGAGATACACTAAGGGGCCATTATCTGCTTTCTTCTAAATTTTATCCATAGATCTTAAAACCACAAAACTCCATGCAGCAATAGCCTTATCTTTTCTGAATCTAGCACAGGACACTTCAAGGTGTACTCTTGCACTGGGCTACAAATTATGTTGTGGGTATAATAGAGAGATTTTTGGAGAATTTATGAACAACAGAATTTTGTTAAGTAATTCTAAAAGCAATGCTTCATTCAAAAGAAAAGTAAAAGTGGAATTAAAAACACTGAAATACTCAACTGAAAGAAAATATTGAAAAATGAAAATAAAGCTAAGTGACTATAATGCATAAAAAGGGGCTTTATAATTTTAAAACTTAAGATTATCGATATTCAATTAAATGGTCTCAATTCTCCAGCAAAAGATAAAGATTATTGAATTAGATTGAAAAATATATACTGCTTGATATTGTTTTCAAAAACTTACATAAAATGTAAAGAATCAAAATGCTGAAATTCAAGAAAAAATAATCCTAATAACAGACATGAGTATGACTATATTAATATTAGAAGAGACATTAAGGAATAAAAAGTAATTCAGGCAATCTACATGAAAACTTCATGATTGCTTGGAAGATATTGTAATTTTAAACAATAATATTCCTATGAATAGAGCTTTACAGTTTATCTTTGTGTCAGTCTTCTTTTATCAAGAGTAAAATAATCTAAGAAGAAAAGGAAAATTTGATGCACTTTGTATTAATTAGCTAACATTGTTACAAGGGAAGCTGGACAAATAGGAAATAGGAATTTTAAACTTTAAAACCTGCACCCAAGGACATAATGCAAAGGTAAATTGGGTTCCAGAGCAGAGTAGGTACAACTGGCAAAGCTGGCACTGATGAGTACCCACATGCTGCTGGAGAGTAGTGTGGATACCAGCAGATGCCTTCAACACTTTCACTGGATCTGTGCTTGTGAATCCATTTATAAACTCCCCGTGCACTTTTGTGCTAATTGTTCTTATATTCAAGGTCCAGAGAAGGAGTGTCAGCTTTTAAAGAGATAATGGTTCAAATATGTAACCCCACAGACTTCCTTATTTGGACTAAAAAAATATCATCATAACATAAATGGAGGCATTTGTGTTTACTTTTATTTTGATTAGGAGTACCATGGAGAAGTCTAAACATTTAGGTGGCATTTGAGTCAGCAAATATATAGTTTCCTAATAAATATATGGTTACCTAAGATGGAATGTTAATTCATTTTTAGTTTTTGAAATAACTAAAAATAGATCCAAAGCATCTGAGTACCAATTCCTTTCTGTGTTCTAGCTAAACACATACACACACACACACACACACACACAGACACACATACTTATGTAGTTGAGTATGCAGTAAAATATAAATTAAATTAAATTATCAACAAAAAACTACTACAATAAAATATTGCCCTATCCAACAACAGAATAAAAATTTTCCTCACAGCTACAGCCTAAGGATCAGCCTCAATTTTTCATGGAAATTGTTTCTCAGAAGGAATTTAACTTGCCTTTTCATACTTAACTCTGAATGGAATTTTTGAATTATTGATTCATCTACAAGAAAAGTTCCTAAAGTACTTTGAATAGTTAAGAGCATGAAATTCAATTTCTTGACAACAAATAGCTTGTCTCACATCCCTCCGATTCTACACCCTCTCATAAACCCTCACCCATGGACGGCATCTGGTTTTTGAGGCCTTGATATAAGGATCTCTGCCCACCAGAAATCCTTTAGCCTAAACTAGTCATAAAGAAGCAGCTGGCAATTTTACAAGGACAGAAAAGTTGACAGTGTCTCATCAAATATCAAGCAATACTCTATTTCTAATGTCAATCTAGATTTGACATTTCATTTTGAAAGTATCTTAACACAGGTCTACACACCACAAAACAGGTAACAGCTATGAAACTGACTTTGTCTTATTTAATGCTGAAGAAAATCTGTTGCCCAGAACACAGAAATATTTTAAGAAAGCATGACTTTTCCACCTCTGTGAATACTGACCATAACAAACATAAAAAAAAGCATTTTAAGGAATTCAATATATTTCATGTGACTCAGAAAGAGAATATAATGGTGTTTAATAAGAAAATTAAATTTCTGTGAATATAGAATTTCTATTGATATGATCAGTTATCAATTTGAATGAAAGTGTTTTACTCTGAGTGTGGTGGGTCACTTATGCATGGGCTAGTATTCATGGTCTATATTCATAGACCATGAATATATCATAATAGCATTGGTGCATTGTATTTAGTAGATTATTTTTATTCAAAATAAGGGTTTTATCTGATCATAAAATATTGAGAAAATAGAAATGACAATATATTGTGATTTTATAAAAAACAAGTATTTTTCTAACATACTGTGAACAGTGACATAATTAATATTTTCCCATCATATTATCAACCTAATAAAATGTTTTGACATTTAAATGTGATAAGCTAATTAAAAATAATTTTTGGTAGAAGCTTTACACATTTCAATATACTGTTTTTAGTATATTACATTGTATTGAGAAATGAAGGAAGTATGATATTCTTCATTATTCCTTAAATTTCAACTTATTTTATGAGGTAATATGCTATGTTAAACATATGATTAAATTATTTATTTATTACCACAAAAAACTTTACACGATAATGTCTTCAGTTAGCAAACAGAAAGTACTTAATCCTTCCTGTGCTAGATTGTCTTCAGTAAACTTCACATTATTACTATGTCAGGTGCTACATGTCTTTCTTAGAATCCCATTTGTTCAGTGAATCCAGATCACTGTTTGCAATAAGCAGCCCTACATTTGATATGACAAACAGAAACAACAAGAGATACTCATGTATTTGTGCAATTCTGGTGATGAAACATGACAGTTATTCAGATTCTTTGCAATCCCACTTTCCTATTACAAATGGAGACACTGTGTAGTATGATATCCCATATAACTGGGAATTAAAATTTTTGAGAAACAATTTCCTTCTGTATTTTAAGCCAGTGTCTCCTGTGACTGTACCATGGCCTTTTAGGAACAGACATCATGATCTCCATGTTCTCTACTCTTTCTGCATGTTTAAGATCTAACTCCATTGTTGAAATATTCTGTCTCACAATATTCTCTGTGGCTCTGTATACCTGAAAATATCCTTAAAGATGACCTCATTGAAAAACTAAGTTTAGATAATAATGACCAATATAGATTTCTTTTATGTGAATAAATTAGCTATATTATAGCTTCTAAATACTTGTAAACTCAAGGCAGAGCCATTCACTGTCCAAATAAATTGAAATAAAATAATTAAAAACCATGTACAAAAAGGAAAACTCAAAACTCTCTTTTCTAATGACCTAAATTTTATTCACAGTAGCCATTCTCATTATTGTTGTTATTAGTAGTAGTAGTAGTAGCAGTAGTAGTAGTAGCAGGGATTGAACTCAGGGGCACTGGGCCACTGAGCCGCATCCCCAGCCCTAATTTGTATTTTATTTAGAGACAGGGTCTCACTGAGTTCCTTAGAGCCTCAATTTTGCTGAGGCTGTCTTTGAACTCACTATTCTGCCTCAGCTTCCCGAGACACTGGAATTATAGGCAAGCACCACTGCACCCGGCAATAGCCATTCTTCGTTAGTTTTATTTCACATTACATGGGAAAACTTGAGGGGCTATTACTCTAACTGGCAGCTATCATTATATGTTACTATGAATACCAGATCTGTGGCTATATTCTCTATAACAGTCACGCCTTTTTGATATGTTTATTAATTTTTACTTTTATCTGGTTTCAGCTACTCTCTCCAAGCAGAAAATGACTTTCATATTTTGACTAACTCAATATTTAAAAACGTTTTTCCCAAGTTATCATATTTCCTTCTTGGAAAACTAAATGAGGGTGGTTAATCTTCTACTCAGGAATATTCAGAGTCCTGTTCAATAGCATCCCTGGCAGAGATGCTGATATTTCATATGGCAATTGTCAATGGAGGGCTTCCACAAGCAACTGTGTTCAAGTATGTAAGGGCAAGTGGAAGGTAAAGTAGGAGATGAAGACCAGAGCAACACAAATTGGTGAGTGCAAAAGGCTCCTCTAGACACCCAAAAATAAATACAAGATGCCATGGAAGGGAGATCTGTGTTCACATCATTATATAGCTCAGTGCTATCCACAGAAAAGGCATCTGAGTGAAAAGAATGACAAGCAATTTTAAACGTCCAACTGAAATTGAAAACTATAAATCTGCCCTACTTGACAGAGTTATGTAATTTTCTCCAGGAAAGTTCAGCAGCCCAGAAGATGGAAAATTTTTGTAATTGGATAGACCCAGGTTAGAAGTTTGTATAGATGGAAGCAGAAGAAGCCAGGAGAACAAGGAAATTGAAGATGAGAGTGATAAGAAATGACCAAACATGATGAACATGATGATGGATTTTATTAAAAAGGTAAAGTCAAGAAGCATGATATGAAAAAAACAAACACACACACAATATGTGTGTATATATATATATATATATATATAGAGAGAGAGAGAGAGAGAGAGAGAGAGAAAGAGAGAGAGAGAGAGAGAGAGAGATTTAAAAACCTAAGCTTTTGTTATCAGGAATATGAAGTATAATATAGTTCAGTTTATGGAATTATATATCCTGCTTATGGCCTCAAGAGTATTTGTTTTCTAATGAAAAAATGATGTAAAATAATTGACATAAAAAATTAAGAAATTGGGAGTGTAACAAAATTACTGAAAACAATGGAAATTGTCCAAATAGAAACAAATTGAGCCACTTATCACATTCTCCTTGGAATTTAATACTACAATATGATATGTGGAAGAAGTGTTAATTAAGGTAAGCAATAATTTCTGTTCTTAAATTACTCAAATCCCACTAATTAAAATAAGAAAGCTCTCTTCTTCATGCAAAATGCAGTTTAAATACACATGTGGCAGGTCCTATTAATGTCCAATTTCCCAGGATCCTCCAATGGTCTTAGGCTCTCTGCAAGTTTTGCTATATCTGGCTGCCCTTTCCCCTTGGAGAAAGTACTGAAACTAGAGTGAGAAGAATCAAAAGACAGGATTTTAAAAACTTGGTATAATTCAAGTTTGCATACTTTCTACTACCTGGACCTCAACCCTACACAATTGTAAGACAACTGGTGGAAATGGTTACTTGTACACTTAGAAGAGGAAAAAATATGGATATTTGTAAACACCATTATTATCTGCCATAGCAGGTGATAGTGGCAACATTGTTATGTGGTATAAATTTCAGAGAATACGACTTTACAGTGAAACACACACACACACACACACAGTCTGGAAGGATATAGCTCTATCTATAGGAATAATTTTAGCTTGTTCCCAGACAAGCACTGTGTGAAAAAAATTAGAAACATTCTGAGGATTTTGCCATCAGAGCAAATATAGGACACAATCTATAGAAATAATGGGGATATATCAGAAATGTGTGTTAGTGTTATGTGCTTAAAGCCACTCAGAAGGAAGAGAAAGGCTACAGAAATTGGGAACAAATGGATGAAGGATGGATTTTTCCCATAGTCATAATGTCATTATATTGAAATGGAAGAGGTCTTCCCAGAGAATACCATGCCAAGAATTCCAAATATAATTTCAATGAAATACATTATTTGTTTACATTATTGTCATTAGGTGCTTCACATATCCATGTGTATAGAACTTCCATTTAGCATCATCAATATTTATGTAAAGGGATATATTTCCATGGTAATGAAATGGAACTATGCATTTTTAAATTATATTCAGCAAATGTTTACCTATCCCACTTTGTGATAAATCTTGTTTTTTTAATTCTGTACAATTTTACATTTCATCTTTCTCTATTAACACATTTTGTGGTCCCTTTCTATATGTTTTTTCACTACTGGGGAAAAAACAATGTCTGCCCTTGTTCTTAGAATGTGGAATAGAGAGATAATTTTTGATATGCAGGCCAGTGCCACAAATGAAAATTTACAAATAAAAATATGCACATAAGTCTGAATAAAAGAAGAGACATATGACTTGGTTGGATAACAAACACACAAACAGACACACACACAAATCACAGAACATGTTAACAAACATGGTAAAAACAGTTGTATATTTATGTTGTAGAACAGGAAGTAGGGGGAGAGAGAGAGAGAGAGAAAGAGAGAGAGAGAGAGAGAGAGAAGTGCAGAATGGGATGCTTCCCTAGCAGCAGTACTTTCCAAAGAAATATACAGATTTGGTTTGATAAGAACAAGGGAACACCTGAGGAACTGGTAGGAGACAAAACTATAGAAGTTGGTACTCACCAGATCATGACGTAGCTTAACCCCCATGTTAAGGGATTTGAAATGATGATAATTATTATTACTTATTGAAGAAACAAAAAGAGATAAATGGTTTTACCAGTGGACAGTATCAGAAGGTCACACTGGCTGCTTTCTTGGCAGTAAATTTTAGAAAAACAAAAATTTGTGATGAAAAAGGAAATATTACAACAGACCCTGCTGAAATACAGAGGATAATCAGAAACTATTTTGAAAACTTATATTCCAGTAAATTAGAAAACCCTGAAGACACCAACAAATTCTAGAGACATATGACCTATCCAAACTGAACCAAGAATGGGGGTGAAATGTATTAGAAAAGTTTTCCAGTTTCTCAGGTGAAAGACATAAAATCCTAAACTAAGGAAATTGTAGGAAAAAAAATAGAAAGTAGATATAGAAAGTATTAAGAAAGTAGACTCTAGTTTTTTGTGGGTAATAAAAAGTAAAATGAATGAGAACAGCATCTAAGAGTGACAGTGACTGTGATTTCTTTCACTGGACAGAGAAAACAGTAGAAAGAAAATGTACTACAAATATGCTACTTTGCAATAACTATGTGGAAATGATTGTTCATGATTTGAGATTTAGATCTGACACTCAATGGAGACAATTTGGTTTGAGGCTTTGCTCTGAGTCTCATCAGCATTTATATGTTATGTAAAGTCATACTGTCATTTAGAGGTGACTAAGAAATATATATGTAACAGGAACAGAATGGCAAATGCAGGTACTTGGGAACACAAAATGTAAGAAACAATTGGAGAAGAAAGGTCTTGAGAAAACAGCACACAACAGTAATGCAGCCACTTCAATGATTATAGCAACACAATTCACAATTGCTAAACTGTGTAAGCAACCTAGATGCCCTTCGATAGATGAATGGATAAAGAAACTATGATATATATATATATATATATACACACACACAATGGAATATTACTCAGAAATAAAAGAGAATAAAATTATGGCATTTGCAGGTGAATGGATGGAATTGGAGAACATCATGTTAAGTGAAGTAAGCCACACCCAAAAAACCAAAGGTCCAATGTTCTCTCTGTTTAGTAGATGCTGATTCATAAGGGGATATTACCAGGCCAGCCCAGATTCAAACAGAAAAATTGTTAGGTAACATTGTAAACCAAATAATAACAGGGGTGGAGGAAAATTTTATAATTTTCACAATTTTTAACATCATAAAAATATTTCAAAATTACTGTAACAGTGAGTAATATATACTTTGATTTTAATAAGCTTAAATATTATTTGGTGAGGACTAGTTATATAGCACTTGCCTAGTATGAGCAAGGCTGTGGCTTTAATCCCTAGTACCACAAAATTAACAAAAAAGTAAATACATAAAAAATAAAATAAATTATTTGGGGACTCATGTTCAAATTTTAATTTCAACAGTTATTGATTTCAAAAGGTGAAAGTAAATAAAATTTAATCCATATTTTGACATATCTCTCATACTAAATATTTTTCATAAATTGATGGGTTCTTGGAACATAAACTTTAGTATAAAGAAAGAATTTAGAGATATGTAATAAAGGTAAATGAAAGAAGAGTTTTATAAAAAAATTTGATATTATCAGTAGTAATATGTACAAAATGTATGATTAATTTGACATGCATAAAAATTAGAGCAAAGGAAATAATTAAGAATATGAAGAGAGAGCCTAAAGAGTGGGAGAAAATTTTTATCACCTATTGCTTGGATAGCACATTAATCTCCAGATATGCAAAGAACTCTAAAAACTTAACTTTAAAAAATTAAAACACTTAATTAATAAATGGGTGAAAGAACTTAACAGGCACTTCATAGAAGATATATGGATACTCAACAAATGTATGAAAAATTATTCAACATCACTAGCAATTAGAGAAATGGAAAGTAAAATTACACTGAGATTCTAGCACACTTCAATTACAATGGCAATTATCAACACAAATAATAAATACTGGTGAGAATGTGGGGGAAAACTATTCATTCATACATTGCTGTTGCAACTGCAAATTGGTGCAGCCACTCTGGAAAGCAGTATGGGGATTCCTCAGAAAACATGGAATGGAACTACTATTTGACCCAGTTATCCCACTCCTTGACATATACTCAAAGGACTTAAAATCAGTGTACTATGGTGATGCAATCACAATAATGTATATAGCAGCTCAATTCACAATAGCTAAGCTATAGGGCCAACTTGGTGCTCCTCAACAGATGAGAAGATGAAGAAAATGTAGTATTTGTACACAATGGAATATTACTCAGCCATAAATAAAAATGACATTATATTATTTGCCAGTAAATGGATGGAACTGGAGACTATCATGCTAAATGAAAAAAGACAATCCTCAAAAACAAAAAGCTAAATGTTCTCTTTGATATGTGTATACTAATACACAATAAGGAGTCAGGGAGGGAAGAATAGAAGTTCATTGGATTAGACAAAGGGGAATGAAGGATAGGAATTGGAAAGAGTAGAATCAATCAGCCATAACGTTTCTATGTTCTATGAGTACACAACTAATGAAACCCCCCCTCATGCACAACTGTACGAATAGGACCTTCATTAGAAAAAGTTATATTCCATGTATGTATAGCATGTCAAAATACACTCTACTGTCATGTATATCTAAAAAGAAAAAAATTTTAAAATTACTCACTCAGTTATTTAAATTTAAATTTAAAAATAATTATATACATAATATATAAGTATAAATTATATACACTCAAAAAGAAAGTAAATTATTTTAGATGGTAAATAATAATTGTCAAATTATTGGTATATACAATTACTATTGTAGAAAGTCAAAGGAAGATTGGTTTGTAATTTGTGAAGTTGTTTTGTAATTTGTGTAATCAAAAGAATGTCTCTTTTAGGTAAAGAGCTTCAACCCAGTATCAAAATCAATGTTGAGATCGTAATCAGAAAGTATAAAGCAATTTATTAGAATTTGAAGAGACTACTGAAAAGTAAAAAATATCCGCTAAAGCTTAGATTAATCACAAGTGCAAGGTGTTAAATGAAAAGTTAGAATTATTAGACAATTATAATACGAAAAGATGAAACACACAAACAAAAAAATTGGCAAGAGAATTAAATAATAAAAATATTTAATAAGAGCATTTAATTGGGTCTAATTGTTATTGAAATTAGAAGCTAATGAGAGAGTAATATCATTAGAATATTGTTGCTACAAATTTTATAGCCATATATATTGACTATTGGGTCAGTATTGGTAGAAGTATTATAAACACAGAGATAATAAGCAAATGCCAGTCATTACTAATTATAGTAGAGTTCTGACTATTCTAATGTCTTGGCCTTGTTTGGTCTCAACACATCTGCTAAGAGGGAAGCATGAGAGAAATTGTGCTTACAACTCACAGCTAGAATGAAGGAACTGTCAGAAAGATGCCAGTAGTCATGTGTACAGTGAGAAGTCACATCAAAAATTGTGGTAATTTTAAACCATATATTGTTTTGGAGGAAAACACATAAAACTAAACCTTATTAAACTACATTCCCAGTAAATCCATTAGCCTGATGAAGAGTAAACTGCCTTTCGGAATATCTTTCTGCCAAAAGTTCAAAAACAAAATGTAAGTTGTATCTACAAGCAAGTTTTGACTTTATAAATATTGCATTTGCCTATGTTGTTAAGTTACAGTCCACACATAATTGACATATTAGGGACATCAGCACATTTAGCTGTTCCCTATCTTAAAAAGTCTGAAATATCCCTTGATAGAGGTGATAATCATAGAACAACTAAAGGTATCCACAGAAGATCCTACTTAGCTTTCTTCTTATTCCAAAATACCAGTGAATGTTTAGTTTGATGCATGTTTATTTAATGTTTAGTTCAAATGTTTACTGGCTGGAAGGAGATAGCTTTTTTTCCTAAAAATACAATTAACAGCTGAATAACAGTACCATTATCATCACATATTATAAGAAAAAATTATCCTCACTTTTAAGTAGTTTGAAAGAGTCAGGACTTTTTGTGGTGCTGTGGACTCAAAGATAAAAAAGACCTTGACCTTATGATTTTCACTGTTTCAGCCAGAGGCCTAAGAGAAAAATCATCTTGGACTTAATGAGAGAAAAATATTAGATGATGGGACTAAAGTGAAAATATGTTTGTCAGGAAAGGAAATTGTGTTCCTTTTAACTAATCAATTTATTTTTAACTCATATATAATATATAAGAATTGTACATGTTAATGGGATACCACGTGATATTTAAATATATGGAAACATTGTACAACAGTTAAATCAGGTTAAAAAATATCTGTTTTCTAAAATATTTATCATCTCTTTATTTAAATTTTTAAAAACTTTACTCCTAGGTATTCTATGTAGCTGTTATAAATGGGATTTCTCTCTTGAATTCTACTTTAGAAAATTCACTATTGATGTATAACAATGCTAATGATTTTGTATATTAATTCTTTTTCCTGACATTTGCTGGATTCATTTATTATTTCTAACAGTTTTTTGTTGTTGTTGTTGTTGTTGTTGTTGGGTCTTGAGGGTTTTCTGCAAATAGTGACAATTTGACTTTGTGTTTTCCAATTTGATTTCCCATTAGTTCTTTCCCTTGCCTGATTGCTCTGGCAAGGACACCCTGTTCCATGCTAGTGATAGTGGTCAAATTAAACATCTTTGTCTTATTCCAGATTCTGAAATAGTACTAAATTTTTCATCATTCAACATGAAGTTGGTTGATTGCTTATATTATATGACCTTTCTTATATTGAAGTAGGCTACTTCTGAACTTAGTATGCTCTGAATTTTTATCGTGAAGTGATGTAGATAATCATTTGTTTTCTGTCCTTCATGCAGTTGACGTGGTATATTATATTTATTTTTGCCTATGTTGAATTCTTTTTGCATCCCTGGGATTAATTCCACTTGATTATGGTGAATAGTCTTTTTTTACTGTACTGTTAGATTTAGTTTACTAGTATTTTGTTGAGGATTTTTACATCCATGTTAATCAAGAATATTGGCCCATAATTTTCTGTTGTTTTTGTGGCTGTGTTTTTATCTGATTTTGGTATCAAATTAACATTGGGCTTAGAATGAGTTTGAAAAAATTACTTCCTCTTATATTCTTTGGAGTGATAAAAATAGAAGTGTTTCTCTTTTTGTAAATTTTTAGTGAGGAAAATTATCTTTTTTTCATTGATCTTTCGTATTTTCTTAGATTGTGTTTCATTTATTTCTTAGGTGACTTTACCATTTCTTTCTTCCTATTGAATTTAGATTTAATCTATAGGAAAGGTGATTTTTGAGATGGTTTTTAAATAATGAATAGTTTACAGCATTTGGGAGTTAATTCTTGGCAGAGGGAGTATTGTACTGAAAGCGACCTTTTTTAGGGGGGATAATATTTGTCAACTATGTATAAAGTAGCTTAATATTTTTAGTTATTATAGTGTTTCAATATTACTTAGATTATTCGGCTAAATTTGATAATTATAAATTATTGGGTGGATTGGTGGAAGATTATATATGGGGGAGAGAAACATAGGCACTAAGTATGTTATTTAAGGAAAAAGAAATGGAATGAGTCACAAAATCTAGTCTACAGAAACAAATAAGATGCAAATAGTTTCCAGAGATTTAGTTCTCAGAACTTATTCTCTTTATATGATTTTGTATAAGGAGAACTCAGGAACTTTCTCATATGAACTTATTTATGTTTTTCTTGGCTGAAATAATTATAGATTGGTTAGGGTTAATGAACTGCTTAGTCAACTGTCAAATATCCCAGTATAATCATATATTTACTTATGGTCTATTTATATAAAATACAATAAACCTTAAAAACTCTTATTGAATTCACTTTTATATTTGGCAATTTAGAGAATGTACAAACCAGAGTACTGGGAAATATGTTAAACCACTACACCTGTTCCCCCCCCCACACACACACACCCCACCACCATTTTTTAATTCAAGTTTAGGAATTCATGACTTAGAAAATGATAGCAGTAAGTGATGTCTAATTGTAAGTCAGCAATTTAAATGGTTAATTTAATTTTTAAATAAAATTGCTTAAGATATAAGTTGCATTACTTGATTTATCTGTAAAATTTAAAAATACATTTTACTGAATGGTTTCTGATTAAATACATACATTCTGTGTTGTAGTCAGCTTTTAGAATGCATGTGTGTTTAATTTCTGGACTATTTTAGGTTTGAATAAGCTCAATCTTATAAATAAATGTATTGGCCAAACTACTACAAACACAACACAGTGTATCACCAGCATTCCAATATGTTGAGAAAAACTAAAATGAAATTGCTTATAATAATACTTTTATTTAATAAACTTGCTAAGATTTCCATTCTTCCATTTTTGAATAGCATATTAGCAATATATTGAAATCATTGTGTTTTGCTCATTACAAACAAAAAATCCCCCAAAATACATGGTAAATTATTATTTTTTTCAAAACTCTTTATTTTTATATTTTATCCCAATCCTATAACTAAATTTCAATCCTTACTTTGTAAATCTATATTGATATTTATAAATAAATAATCCAATAAATACTTGTCAAAATAATAGGTATTATCATATTGTGTTATATAAATGACACAGATTCTGTGTATCATTATACTACTAATAAATACAATTTCTATTTTAGGGGTCCTTGTGAAATGAAAATATTTCCTAATTATGCCCTAATTTTTTCCACCTTAGTAGTTCCATGTTATTAAAGCAAGATTTACAATAACAAGGGAACCATTGCAAATTGCATTTGTTTTTATATCACTGAAGTTTAATTTCACAAGAGATCTCTTGTGTTTTAGGATACATCCTTAGTTATATTTTATTAGCCCATTTTAAGTACATAATCCCTCAACTGAAGGAGTAAATGTTCACAGTTGTAATTAAGCATCTCTTCATCTCTTGATATTTTTACAGTCCTGCAAAGATTAGAGTTGATTGTGATGTGGATTTTTTAGAAATTTAATTGGAAAATTTGGTGCAGAAAACATTTAACATCAATAATGGGACAAAGGTAATGAAGTAGCACAGTTCTATGAATTATAAATTTTTATTTCAGTGGTGAATTCCTCAGTGCATGCCAGGAATTGTTTGCATACAGTTAAGAAATTAATCACATTAATCAACTTTTAACTTTGATTTATGTGGTCATGTGTATGATAGAGGTAGCATATTTGTAAAATATGATCCTCACAAACTTTTGAAACACTCTTGTCAGTTATTTATTATATGCCAGGCAATGAAAAACACTGAGAGTCCTATAAAGATGCATTGTCCAAAAAAAAAACTCATTAAATGAATGAATCTTAACAATTTATTTACTACTCTTATTTTCCTATTCAGTAAAAGTGCTGGATTCTATTTAAATAAGGCAATAATTAATTCTTGTTGGAGAAAATCATCAGTATCATACAAGACAACTTTGTGTAGCAAATATATTTTAAAGTATCTGTGTAAATAGATTGTTGTTGTATCGACCTGCTCACTTGTATGTACTCTGGTAATCAAGACTAATACAATCACTTATTTAATCTTCCTCAGTTTGCAAGATCTTATTTTGATATTTATTAATACTTCTGATGGGGTCCAATTAAATATGTGAATACATTGACACAAATGTTAGGGAATGAGTCTCTACCCTAGAAAAACTACCTGAAAGGAGACTGTCACCATTTTTTTTCTCTAGATGCTACCTCCCTTTGCAAAGATTTGATAGAATTAAAAGTCTCAATGTCTTTAACTTCATGTGAATATACTGCAATCCTAATTTACAATATTTTTATCCTGATAATTAAGTACTGGTATTAATTACATCAGCCTGGAAACATCCTCAATTCAGTTGTGCAAAGACATTGTTATAGGTTGCTGAGAGACCAGAGAAGCTGCTAGAGATGAAATGTGATGTATAAGGTTTATTGAGACACAGTTACTGGGAAGATCTGATGGTGATAGGACGGACAGGAACTTTGTCAGAAAGTACAGTGGCAATAGAATAGATGCTTCACCAGAAAGTGCAGTGTTGATGGGTTGGACAGGTGCACCTCCACATCATATAGTGCCTGTTATGCTTTGTCAGAAAGTAGCATCTCCATCCCTTTCCCATGCTTTGTCCAGGGGCAGCCACCTAGACAAATGCTTCCTTCTCCACAGTGCCATAGCACAGCCTATGCCAGTTAGCATAGGAAAAAAAAGGTTTCTAAGGTTTATAAGGTTTGGCTACAAAAGCAGTAACATTATTAGTTTGTTTAATTTGTTTTACTCTTTGATCAATAATCCAAGAAACAACTGTCCTGGCATAAATGCGACAAAGTAGTTTCTACAAATAACATTTTTTTTGCCCAATTTATAATATATGTGAAAAAGACAGAGCCATTGTCCTGGAAGAAAGTATTTGTGTGGACACTATGGTGTGGCCCTGTTCTCACTGCTTCCCCAACTTGGCTTGGTTCCTGGGAATGGAAAGGGGCACTTGATAGACATGATGTTTTACTGTCTTCATTTTTTTTCAGGATGACACAAGCCATTGAAAGGGAAGTCCATGTTGTTGAGCCTAAGAATGATCTTTATTTATAATAGCATTGCCCTTTTGATCTGAGATCAAATCTGGGAAGATATAGGGAATATGCTATTGGTCATCCACAGATTGGGTTAGCATACACAATTTATTTATCAGAGCTATCTACTCAAAAGAGAAACCTTTGGTGAACTTTCACATGTAAGAAACTCAAAGTTTATTCTGGGAGTGTGTGTATACATACATATATATATATATGTATGCACACACACACGCACACACACACACACACACACACACACACACATATATATATATAATTTTTCTTCATTTGTTTATTTTTCATTCATCATTCTTCTTTCCAAATCTGGCAATAATGATGCCTAATAATCTAAACTCAGTTTATAGATCTATAACTTTGCTTATATTTCTTCCAAAGAAGAGTAAAGCAAAGAAACAAACCTCTCTCTGTCTCTCTCTCTCCATATACACATATATGCCATTCCATGTTCTACTTTTCTGGTATCTTTTGAGTTTAACCTTAAATTAGACTATGTTACTTTATTTTTCATGAATAAACAGCTATAAACCATATAACTTTTTATATTGAAATCGTTTTTATATTTAAAGTGTTTCCTTAGTCCTCATGTAACACAAAAAAGTATGAATTATCCATTTGAGTTACTTGCCTGTTCTTCTGGACCTTGTTTGAGTACAATATTCAGTATGATTCGTTGTAAAGGCCAAGTAGCACATTGACTTTATTTTCAGCCTACACCAGCCATAAACCATTTTTCTTTATCTGAGATGATTAACTAAAGATATTAATAAATAAATAAGAGAAAATCTGCTTAATTTATATACTCCATTCAATCATTGAGTTTCATTAAAATTTGTTCCCCAAGCCATGATCACCAACACAACTAAGTAAAATTTCACAGTCCTTTTGGAATATAAATTTTATTCTTGGATTTAACTTTGGATTTACTTCTTTGAGACCTGGTGAATTCTAGTTATTTTTTCTAGTTATTGGGCAACTATCATAAAGAAAGTTTCCATGACCTTGCAAAAAACTTTCTGATATGATATCACAAAAGGAAACCAGGAAAGACAAGATCAGCCTTCTACCACAGGAAGAAATCTGGATTCTGCTCACAGGGAGTATCCCACATTTTGCCATCCAATGCTCTCATTGGATTTATCATGGCTATCACTTTGAAGATTATCTATTTTGTGATACACTAATGCAAGAAATTAAGTTCTAAATCTGATCCTGGTATTCTAATCTTGTGATTTTAAGGCAGGTTTTAAGGCAGTCATTGTCTCCATGCTTTAAGCCAGGTATTGAAAGACCTAAGCAAGTATTTTATTTTTGAGAATTTCATTGTAGTTAAAAAAGTTATTTAATTCCATGATATTTTTTATTTTGTTATGGTTTCTACCATTTGGTATACTAAAATGCAAACTCAAAGACGTTCTGCCAAAGATAAATACATAGGAAAGACATTGACCAAAATATTATAGTAAAAATTATTTTAAAAATGCATTATATTTTCAGATAAAGTTAAGTCCCTAATATTTTTAAACATTCTAATTTCTTTTCATATCAGTAAGATATTATATAGCAATGATATCTACAAAGAACTCTAATCTTAAAAACAATATATTTCTAAGAGAAAAGAAAGGAACACACCATCTATTAGTATCATATTTTTACTTGTTATTGAAAAAAATTAGCATATCATTAACCATGAGGCCTAGTCTTATATTATTTCTTTCATTCATGAAAATTAGGAAAATAGAGACATAAAAGGGGAAGAGATGAGACAAGAAAAGGAGAAAGGGGACGAGAGAAGGAGAGGAATGAATACAGAATGAGAAGACAACAGAGAACAGAATAAATAGAAAAAATTTTTAATATGTCCTTCTTCTGATTCACCAAAATGTACAGTTGGAAGAGAATATACCTTGGCAGCATAACACACTTTGAGTTTAAATGTTTTAAACCTTGACTTTCTCTTGTTTAAGGTGTGAAGATAGTTATTTCTTTTTTCTAGCATGTTTAATAATTATAAATTAAACTTCCATTATGGTTCACAGGAGTCTCAACATCTTGAGTTGTTTAGGCAAGACTTTGAGTTTATCTTCGCGACTGACAACTGACATCAATTTTCTTATACTATAATTTTCACTTACTCTGGACTGACTTTATGACATGGATTAATGTTACAAAACTATTGCTGGTGATAGTACTGTGTTAATTTTTGGCTTCAAGAAAAGATAATATGAAGATGGAAACAGAAACTGAGGTGAAATTAATACAATATTAGCTGGGAAGCCACTGGAAGCTAAGAGAGAGATATGGAACTGTCTTTTACAGAACCTGTAGAAAGAATCAACTCTGATAATACATTGGTTTTAGAATTCTGGTCTCTAGAATCATGTGAGAATAAGCTACAAAATTTGTGGTAGCATGTTATAAAAGACGCAGGAAGCAAATGCAGCAGTATTATTTAAAACTTCTCAGGACATTCAGGGCAGGTTTAATGTTCAGATGTTTCCTCAGGGGCTGTTCACGTATCCACAGGTTTTTTTTCTAGATTTACAGAGTTGAAACTTAGAATTATTTAATTTTAGTGTGGTCATTAAAACTGAACTCTGAGGCTTATATCTGATT
Source organism: Xerus rutilus (assembly GCA_028644305.1). Taxonomy (NCBI): domain Eukaryota; kingdom Metazoa; phylum Chordata; class Mammalia; order Rodentia; family Sciuridae; genus Xerus; species Xerus rutilus. Next base: position 33,620,881 of record CM053408.1, read on the forward strand.
CTTAGAAAAGTATGTCTTTTTACTTTAGATCTCATTGATGACCTTAGCTCTTTTGAGAACTTATTTTGTTTGTGGAAGTTGATTTTTACTATCTTAAGTTTAGCAATAAACATTTTAAAAGTCACTTTTTCATATATATCTGTATATATAACCTGTATATGTGTATATAAATATATATTTATATGGGGAAATATATTATGTAAGCAGAGAGAGTTGCTTATTGGTTGGATACTATTACAAAAATAGAATACCAAGTAGTTGAGGATATTAAGAAATTGAAACCCTTTGTGCTGTTCATAGAAATGTAAGTCATACAGCTATTATGAAAAACACTATGGAGTTTCCTTAAAAACAAAATAGAATTACCCTATGAACCAACAATAGTTTTTCTAAGTACATATCCTAAATAATTGATACCAGGATATTGAGAAGATATTTGTTCATCTATACTTATAACCGCACTATTCATAGTCAAAAATAGAAGCAATCACCATATTCACAGACAGATTATTGGATAAAGAAAAAGTGCTAACAACTTATAATAGAACATATTGAGCCTTAAAAATTAAGGAATTTCTATCAAATGCTACAAAATGGAGGCACCTTGTAGACCTTATACTAAATAAAATTTGCAAGCATTACAAATAATATATAATTTAACTTATATAAGGTATCTAAATAATGCAAAATCATAAAGACAAAGTAGAGTTGTGGTTACTAAGAGTTATGGTGAGATGAAGGTGGAAGATAAAGAGTTCCATTCTGAGAGATGAAAAATTCCTATAAATCTGTTGTACAAATTATTTGAAGATACTTAACACTACTATGCAATACGCTTAAGTGTGGTTAACATGATAGATTTTACATTATGTGATTTTACCAGAATTATAAGTAGTTAACTGAATATATCTGGAAGTTATATAAGATTATAATACAGAGTAATGAAAATACAAGAATTCTATATACTTTGGATAAAATACTTAGTTTATTCTAACTACATTATTTGTAATTTACACAAGTCACTAGATTGTCTAAAGAAATGAAGAGAGGCTTTGTGAACAGGTTCATTTGATAATCTTATATATCTTACATCAGTACCCGTTTCTTCACTGGGTATAGAAACAAAGCCCACTTATTCTATCACCAGCAGAAAGACTCACCATCTGGCACAATGTTTTATATTAAACATAATCATTCACTGCTGCCCCCAGTCTTTCTTCCTTTGGTGTGCACCAACATCACCACACTGAGCCAGGTCTCTAGAGCTTTGCTCAAGTGACATGCTATACTTCACAATACCTTGCAGCACACTCAAACTTTACATTTATGCACAAAGTCACATATGTTGGACTAAATGCTTAACATGTGCCATGTTTTTGTCCTTTATTAGATATAACATGGAAACTCAGTACATCCTTTTCTTTATAAACACTAGTCTCAATATTATAATTAAATATCTCTTCTCTCCCAATCTATAACACTCATCTACCACAGGAATGAGGAATTGCTGACACTATCTCCCTAGTTCCATTTGTTATTAATTATGCTACATTCTGATGCTAGGTTGTGTGAGTTCTGTGATATTCCCTAGAAATCATTTATTAAATTTCTGTATAACAAGTGCTTACAGCCTAGAAAGGATGATTCCACTGATCAAGTTTATTTCAGAGAAATGTTAACAGTGAAGAAACTTCATTATGGACCTCATGATACATTGCAGCATATCATTTAGGAAATCTTAAATATCATTGTTTTGACAATAATAAAATGTCATAATTTAAATGGTGTTATTGTCTGTGCAAAAATACCTATGTTTCTATGAGATTTATTTATGGTATTGCTAAGAAATATACAGACCAGATTTTCACAATTGTATTGTTAATGAGAAATCACATTGTATGTACTTGGGTTTTACAGGAGGGTCAGAACATGGCACACTTCTTGAGCCCCCTGCTCGACATTGCTCACTATTTTTCCTGCTCTAGGCTATATTGAACATTTTAGAATATATGGATTACAGGAAGAATTGCAACTGACATAAAACTCATCAATAGTTCTTAAAGGATCCATTTTTAGCAATCTTTGTTTCCAAAGCTTAGCACATGTTTATTCAACAATAGCTATTGCGAATCTTTTATTTAATAATGTCCAAATTAACTTTTATTAAAATTCTAACCTCACCAACAAAGCACAGTATCAGTAGCAGAAAACAGTCCAGGGACCAGCATATTTTCAACAAAGAATGCTGCTATAGCTATCTACATAACTTGTAGGTTCTGTGAAATGAAAATTGGAGACATTCTTATCAAAATACAGGAGAAAACTGCCATGAAATGTCCTAATATGTAGTCTTTAATAACCACTATTATGCTTTCAATGTGCATGAGCTCAACCTTTTTTTCAACCAGAAAAGAAGATCAAAAAATAAAACAAAACAAAATGAAACAATTCAATTAAAGTAGTAAGTCATGTCTCTTAGCATTTAAGAAAGTATTTTGCTGTGTTGAAGAGCATGATTTTCCTGGTGAAATAGATTTCACCTCATTAGACTGAACAGTCCATATTATGAAATATTGCTTCGGTTCTTTTGGACTACTATATTTATTTATACTTTTAAATCCACCAAATAGTTATTTCCCATAAAAAGATACATTCATTATGTGAAACCCTGCCCCAAATTTTAATTTCATGAATAAGTAGAATCATTTTGTAAAAATGTACTAATGTATGTGGGTTTTCCTTAGTTTTCTGCAATTTCTCATTCTTCTCTTACAATGTCTTATGTCTTATTTAATATTAGCCTAGGTGGTGTAAATTAATATTTTAAGTTACTAACATGAATTTTGACATTTGTTATTATATTATGCAATTCTAATTTAAATGCAAATACAATAATATTTTAATTCATATGCAAAATTTGCACAATTTTTATTTCATAGCTTATGCATGTGTATTTTATTTTTACCAGAATGGTGAAATTACTACACAAAATCAATTTGAATTGTTTATTTTATCTCTTTATGCATGCACACTCAACATCATCCTCTACTTTTGGATTATTGATGAATAAGAAAGAAACAAAGGGAAAAGAAATTATGGTTTGTCCTATCTTTCCTTTTCCTTCTATGCTACAATATTTAGTGTAAATGCTTGCTTAATATAGGAAAGAAGTAAGAGTGAGAAAAAATACTATGGGGTTACTTGGTAGCTGGTTTTCTTAGAATAGCATTGTCTCCTTTATCATTCGCAGTTCTGTTTTGAATGGAAAACCTGATCTTTCATTGCTGTCAGTCACATTTAGTCATAGGCTTCCTTGTACTGGCTTTGAATCTTACTGAGTATCGTGAATTATAGGCTCACCAGCATTCTGTTTATGAGGCCCCTGAGCATACATACAAATGAGATGACAAAGAATGCCTGGCACATATATTGAACACATCTCTGTACCTATGCTGGCTCCATTGTCTCATAAGACTTTCACTTGCATTAAGAAGTTCTGAGCTGCAATTATTAAGATTTCTATGACTGCAACAACAGAGCATTAAACAAGACATGGGACTTTCTCAGTGCAAGGAACTTCATACTTGTACAGGTTAACTTCTCCTGAATCCATTCCTGAATACTATACTTATCCAACATGATTCAGGATTAAATCATTTTGAAATTGATGCAATTTATGAGTTTGATTATAAAAAAATATCTGATACTTATTGATAATAACTTTGTATACAAGTCAGAGAAACTTGAGAAATCCACAAGTTTAACCCCCGATCCTGTGTCTGGCAAACAGTACTACTCAATAATTATTTATTTTAATATTTTATTGTTTAACTGAATCAAGTATATCTTGTCATGGATAATTTACATTTCTTATTAGTTTCAAATTATTGCATGTCCTATTAAACAACTAAATGCTAGAGCAAAGACAGGCCCTAAACATCAATAACTCTCTCTCAATCTCACTCTCATCTCACTCTCCACTCTCATCTCATTCTATGTATGTATGTATATGTATATATATGTATATATATAAATATGTATATATAATTATATGTATATGTGCATATACATATAATTCACTATATTTCTAATATAATGATAATTATGGAATTATTCCTTATTTAAAATTTTAAAAACACTATGGTATATTGTTTTCCCTATCACTTTATTTTTTCCTTCTTCCTGTATAGTGCCTGGCTTTAGGAGAAGCCAGGTTGTTGGAGGGTACCTGTGCGTCTATATTTTCCTTCAAATCCTTGCTGAAAACCACCAGGGATGTAACAACTACAAACTGTCCTCTGGAAGTGTAGATCTCTACTCCTTTTGTGTACACTATGTGCAATGCCCTTAGTTGTGAGATCCAAATATTCTGGTTCCATCTTGTTCAGTGTCCAGGGCTTTTTTTAGATCCACTATGCTATGCAATTTTTCCAAATCTTTTTCTCTCACTGTGAAATACAAGAACATCTTAATTTCTATAAACCATAATCAGGTCACAAAAACCAGCAAGCCCTATTCTGGGCCTTCTCTTTGTCTAACCATGACAATCTACCTTTTATATTATCCTGCAGTATTGGCATTGGATATTTTTCAATTTTCAAAATGGAAAGTAAATTCATTTTCATTGAGACATTCTTGAAGGCTACCATAGTGGGTGTTTACTAGGAACTCATTCACATACATGGAAGGATCTTCTCTCATTTTGTCTTAAATGTCTACCTGAAATTCTACTACACAAAGAGAGAGAAAACTTTATTTACTATACATCAAAAAAGTCTTTAAGGTATATTAAGCATATCTCTATTTTTTGGAACTTCAAAAAATCTTGTAATTCATAAAAAAAAAAAATCTGCTTTCAGATGGATGGTTTTTGCAATGTAAAGCCAAGCTTTTTGCCTAATCTGTTGACAAGAATATACAAGAACAAATACAATCACAATGCTTAATTTTATTTAATGAATTCTGCCATTCCTATGAAGACTTTAATGTATCTGATAAAGAGTTCTAAGGAACAAACAACAACAACAACAACAAAGCACTTTCAAGTGTAAATCTATTACACTATGGAGCATGGACCAATATGGCAGTCATGTTCCCTCAGCTTGCCTGAACTTTAGGCAAGTTTCTTAATGACATTAGCTCCCTGACTGCCTTTTTCTTAGGGCAATTATAAATTCTTTATCTACCCTTTTGAAATATGTATCAATTTTGTTTCCTCAGTTTTACTACCCGGGACTGTCTTTTTCAAGTAACTGGCTTTCATCTCTTTGAAATATAAACGTGGGAGGATAAAGCCTCTCTATCTCCCAGTCTGTGGAACCATAAAAGTCAGTGGCTTTATCAAAGAGAAAACAATTTGTGAATTCAGGAATAACTCAGTGTGCTCATAGCTCTTTCATCAACCTCTCCCCTAACATCTTGCATTAATGTTCCTCTAGCTTACCTCGTCTTTGATGTTAGTGGAGTAAAATTCAGTCTGCCTTCCACATTGTAATAGTCTTGAATAAATGATTCTTTATCCATTTAACTTTATCTGGTATATTTTTGCTTTGACAGAGTTATAAAAAAGTCTACAAATTGCGTAAGCAAAAAACATGATTTCCTGGTTATCCTTTTATTCAACAGTACTCACAGATTTTAGTGTTGAAAGTGAAAAAGACCCTGAAGAATGAAAAATATTCACTCTGAAAACAAATGATCTTGTCTTCTTATCACTGTTTTATTTCCTATTCATCTGGATAAAATCAAATAGCCCGTTAATGGCAACAAAGCTGAAAAACATTAAGAACAAAATCAACAACAACAAAGAAACAACTCCTCCTTCTGAGGATCATCTTTGAGCAACTATTTCTAAAACCAGATCATAAAATCACATATAAATTTATGAACTCACCCATCTTCTCCTTAGGAAAACACTTCTTCAGAATGCTTCAGTATATTACTGAAGTGTCATGCTTTAATGATATCCTGGACAATTTCCTTGTCATTGTTCTACAAGCTATCTGGTAATTTTTTTTTTTTCAGCAAGGAAAAGGTTTGATGCTTCCCTCATTACTATGATTGTATATTGCTTAATGAAAAAATAGACTATAGCTTGGAACTTGACTATGTATTGTAAAGGCATATTTTTGAGAGTTTATACCATTCTCATGATTATTTGAAAACGTTATTTATTTTCAAATTATGATTCTCATCTCATCTCATAATTGGAATACAAGTTTAGAAGGATCTAGAAGACTGATTCTCAACTAGGGATGATTTTGTCCCACATATTCCACAGGGCACATAACAACTCCATATCAAAGAATTAGATGAGAAAATGTTAATGTTATCAATGTTGAGCACCTCTGGCCTAGAAAGAAAATAGGGCTTATTTTTTTCTCAGTGCCAATGCATCTCAATGAAAGTTAGTTATTTTAAAAGAAGGTACACTAACTCTTTGAAACTATTGAAAGATTAGTGGCTTTCTTCAAAGGATTAACACAGCTCTGGGAAAGTTTGATTCTACCTAAAAGTACACCCAGATCTTATCTGTTGGACTTGCTCAGTATGATAGTGTCTGATACCTGTCAAGTGGAATAGACATATGTTTAGTTGAAAGGCTAACAAAAGCTCTCTGCCAGTTTTACCCAAATGTTTGTATGTTGTTCTCTGTAACAAAGTTCATTCATAAGCGGTGAAACTCAGAAGCTATAGTTAATAATAAGAATATACAAGTAATAAATTTGAATCTATAATGATCTTCATTTTTGTAGTTGAAAGAATGGTTTTTCAGGCTGATATAAATCTGAAAATATATAAACTCTCAGGAATATATATTTAAGATCAAACCTGCTGTAGACTTCTGAGATTTTCCCTGTGATACTATCATATTTTACATTCTTTCATAATTTGTTTCTTTCTCTTAAAAGAGAATGTCTCCTCTTTCATACAATAAGAAATTCATAGTGTTAATTTGTCTTTTAGAAGTTATTTTTCACAATAACTTGAAGATTTATAAATACCAGAGAGTTGAATATAATAGTAATCAGATGAATAAGAGAACAACATGGAATTTAGAAGGTAAACAAAAATGCTTTTATTAATAACTTGGCAACACTAATCCAAGATTCACTAGAGAAGTACATTCAATTTCTTTTGAGCTTTCCATAGTTTGATTGTGGATTATTGCAAGATGTCAGTTGTTTTGGTTGAGTAAAGCAGCATTTACAAAGACATTCTGCCTTACCAAATGTTATCCATCTTCAGCAGACCAGCTTGAATGAGTTGTATGATTTTATCAAAAGTAAAGCAGACTATGCAAAACTTTATATTTTATATAAAGAATATTCAAGGTAATATTTTTGAATAGATTATATTCATTACTGATGAATTGCTCGTATTCACATTTCATTTACTTGATCAGAAATATTAATTATAATATTATTATTCATAATACATTAATATTTAATATAAGGCCATTTTTCCTAAGCTATCTCAATATTTAAAGAAACATTATATTGTACCTAAAATTAAATTGTTTATAAGATTTATAAAGGAACAACGTGCAAATCTCAGTTTATCTCAATGATAATTCAGATCAGAATAGTTCCATTTGTTTTCTTGTATATGTCCTGTTGTGTACTGTCAGCAAACAGAAGCAAGAAAGAATAAAAAGAAGAAGATATACAATGGGGTCTTCTATTATAGCAGCAAGATTTCTAACAATTGAAATAAAGAATATCTGTACAATAAGCCTACTTTTGGGAGTTGTAGGCATGATACATTTTCAAAGTTTTAAACTTGATTCAATTTGAATCTTTGCAGGTAGGATACAAATCATATGCCATTAATGAAAAATTATTTTTGTCTCTGTTTTATTTTCACACATCAAAGGTTGTGATGTGAATATCCTATGAATATTTGGACTCTGATTTCAATGGATATGGTACAGACATTTGTATTTAGTTATTTAAAGATAAAGACAAATTTGGTTGAAATTAAAAATGTATTTTCAGAGGTTGAGGTTGTGGCTCAGTGGTGGAGTGCTTGCCTCGCACATGTGAAGTACTGGGTTCAATCCTAAGGACCACTTAAAAATAAATAAAGATATTGTGTCCATCTACAACTAAAAACAATTTTTCAAAAAAAGTATTTTCAGCTTCATATATATATATGTAACATGCTATATAACGTTATATATATTATACATAATATATATTATACAATATTAATCCATTCATGAAAGAGTTCTCCCAACCTAAAACCTCCCATTACTCACAACAAATAAAAAATACACTAGATAAAATTCTGAAAGTAGCTATCTCCCTGAACAAGAAAAGAAAGGAGCCAGGTACGGTGCAAGCCTGTAATCCCAGCACTTAGGGAGGCTGAGACAGGAGAATCACGAGTTCAAAGCCAGCCTCAGCAAGGGCGAGGCGCTAAGCAACTCAGTGAGACCCTGTCTCTAAATAAAAAACAAAATAAGGCTGGGGATGTGGCTCAGTGGTCGAGTACCCCTGAGTTCAATCTCCAGTACCAAAAAAAAAAAAAAAAAAGAAAAGAAAAGAAAGGGTCTTTTATTGGGAAAATGAATACACAGCCATACAAGAAGGATACATGATCATATTTAGAGTTGGGTGCATTTCTGAGCATGTTCAATTCAAGGTCACACACTGTATAATCAAAAAGATGGCAGATGAGAATATTTGAGTGGAAAACATAGTATTATAATGACGAAAGTTTACTCTCAATCTGAAAATATACTTTGATATAAATATTCTACTATATAGGTGGGCATGATGGCACATGCCTGTAATCCAAGCAACATAAGAGGCTGAGACAAGAGAATCACAAGTTTGTGGCCAGGCTCAGCAACTTAGCAAGACCCTTTCTCAAATAAAAATGACTCAATATTAAAAGCAATACTGAGGTCTGGGGCTGTAGCTCAGTGGCAGAGCATTTGCCTTGCACATGTGAGGCACTGGGTTTGAGCCTCAGTACCACATAAAAATAAACAAATAAAATAAAGGCATATTTTCCATCTACAACCACAAAAGAAAATTTTTTAAAAAAACAATAATTAGTTCAGTTCAAGTACCAGAAAGAGAAAAAAAAGCCTATAAAAATCAATCAAATTAAAACTTACTGAACTTAGAGACATAAATCATTAAGTTGTGTATATAATTGTGTAGTATTCTTTAGTCCCAGTACTTCTATTTTTGTTGAACTATAGCCTGTTATCATTTTCAAGTAGATTTTTATCTCCTTGGGGCTAAGATTTTATTGTAAAACACTATATTTCTAGGAATATTAAAAAATAATAAATACATAAGGTAAATAAAAAAGTGAATTCTTTTTGCTTTTCAGTTTCATTTTTCATAGAAACTGTAAACAAAAGCTATGTGACATCAGAAGCTTTATAAAGAAATATTAAATAGCAAATAAAAGAATATTTATCCATGACCCCACTAACTACACAAAGTTTAGCAGTAGAAAATTTTTATTTAATTACTAGTTTACAATGTTTGATATGGATTTGGTCAAAATGTTTTGCCATCACTCTAAAATGAGAACTATATAAAAATTATGTATATATATACACATTAAAAGAAAATTTTAAAAAATCAACTTTCACTAAGTTGAAAAATGAAAATATATTTTTTGTCAATTTTATTTCAATGTGTTTCTGCACTTTTTATCTTCCCTTTGTTTTTTCTTATGTTACTCACCTCTTTTTTAATTTAAATTGAATTTATTTTAAGCTGATACATAAAAATATAAAAATTATTCATATTAATGGTGTGCTATGTGGTACATGTGAATACCTATGGATATTGTGTAATGATGAAATCTGGTTGAACTTATCTATCTCCTCAAATGTTATTGATTTATGGTGAAAACATTCAAATTCTTTTCTTCTAGTTTATCTAAATACACAGTGCAATATTGTTATCTGTAGTAACTGTATTATAAAATATCACACTACTTACTCCTCTCTAATTGCAATATAGTACCCATTAATCAACCTTTCCCCATCTGTCCCTCTCTCCTACTCTCCCAGCTCTGGTAACCATCATTCTATTCTATGAAATCAGGCTCCGTGTATTTTAGAGTTGTGTGGTATTTTCATTCTGCACCAGACTTATTTTCCTAAACTCATTACTTAAGGTGATGCAGTTTCATTCATGTTGTTGCAAATGACAGGGTTTCACTCTTTTCATGACTGAAGATATTCTATTGTGTATATGGACCACATTTTCCTTATTGGTTTATCAGTTGATCGACACTATTTGTTTCTATTTCTTGTCTATTGGCAATAGTGCTGCAATGAACGTGGAAGCACAAATATCTCTTCAACATACTGATTTCAGTTTCTTTGGATATATATTTAATGTTGAGATTGCTGGATCATAAGGTAAAATGTTAAAGCATTAGGTATGTGTGCAGCTGCTGAAATTGTCAAGTCAGATCCCATAGACAATAAAGTACTCTACGTAGGATAGCCTTTATTTTAGCAAAAATATAGACACGAGCAAAAGCTAAAGTGATAGGTGAGAGAGAGAAGAAAATACATCATCATATGGGGAGAAACACCAATAACTGACGTCATGTAACTGGAGAGTCCCAGGGCAGCTTTTCAGGGGACCGACTGGGAAGTTCCAGGCAGAGCATCCTATCCACAGGTAAGAATTTAAAGTCTTATTCTCAGTGGGATTCCTTAAATACAAGTTAGAACAAAGATATCTCTGTTTCTAACAACCTGCATGACTTAGTGATCCCCTCAAGGATACTTCATTCTCCCCAAGGACTGGCCAGATCCCTGAAGGGAGGGAATGATAACCTTGAAATAAGTGAATGACAATTTTCCTGAGTGAGCCAAACCCAGGAAGAAGGTAGCATTTTTTAGATGTTCCATCAAGAGTGTGCGAGGGTCACATAAGGTACATGGTCATGGAAGGTCTTTAATATTTTCCTTAGCCCTTTATAAGATATTTCTTTTTTAAATATAGGATCCTCTGTTTTTTATACTGGATGTGCAATTTGTATTCCTACCAACAATGCAGGAAGTCTTCCTATTCACATGATATCTATACTTGTTATCTTTAGTCTTTCTGATAAAAGATCTTCTTCTTGGGGCGAATGGATACCTAATTGTTGTTTTGGTTTTCATTTCCCTGATAATCATTTTTTTTTTTTTTTGGTACTGGAGATTGAACTCAGGGGCACTTGACCCAATGAGCAACATCCCCAGCCCTATTTTGTGTTTTATGTTGAGACAGGGTCTCCATAAGTTTCTTAGTGCCTTGCCATTGCTGAGGCTGGCTTTGAACTCGAGATTCTCCTGTCTCAGCCTCCCTAAGTGCTGGGATTACAGGCTTGTGCCACCGCGCCCGGCTTCCCTGATGATCTTTTCTTCATACACTTGTTGAACACTTCTATGTCTTGAGTTGAAAATGTTTCAATGTGTATCTCTGTGTCTAGCAGGGGATGAAGTGTGGGAGATTTCAAGTCATTCCTCTGACATGTTAAAGCTTTTCTGTTTCTGAGTAATACTTTTGTGTTATTGTTCCTGAAGCTTCTAGAAATTGAAAATTTAAAAGGACAATATTTTGATAAAAAGGAAATCTTGGAGAAATTTCTAAGAAGAAATAGATTCGAGTATTTTTTTTCTGAAGTGCTATATTTAGTTGCAAAGAAATATTTCAACCATCACACAAGAAGATGAAAAATTAGCAAAAAAACCTCATTAATGAAAAGATTAAAAACATATGGGCTCTAAGTCTCAGATAAGAGGAAGAGAGTTAGGGACAGGATGACCAAATTTTCTTTAATATGAAGGAAGAAGTAAGGTAAAATGCTAATTGATTGCATGCTGATAGGCATTTATGAATATAGTTTACTTTTTCTTACATCCAGAAGTATTTCAAGTAAAACACAAGAATTACAGTAGTTTCCCTGGTGTGAGTTACTAAGGTTTAACTTTAGGCCTTAAATACTAAGTGGCATATTCCAGAAGTAAATAATTCATGAATTTTAAATTTCATGTCATTCTGAATAACACAATGACATTTCATGCCATCCAATTCCCTCCTACCTATGCTGTGACTCATTCCTTTGTCCAGTCTATCCAGGTTATCTGCCCTACACACTTCCTGTTAGATATTTAACATCTATCTAAGGTATTGGATAAACCTGATAGATAGTATTGTAGCACTGTTTGCTCAAGAAATCCTTACTTTATTAAGATAAAGACTCAAAACACAAGAGAAATAATGTTGGCAATTCAGATATGCCAAGGGCCATAAAGTGCTTCTTTAAGTGAAAAGGTGAAAGTTTTGAAATAAGAAAAAAATTATATGCTGCAGTTATTAAGATCTACTGTAAGACTAGTTCTTCTCTCCAGGAGACTGTGAAAAAGGAAAATAATTTTTTTCTAGTTTTGCTGTTGCATGTCACCTTGCAAAAGTTACAGGTAGGAATTGTGTAATTCAGTACTACCACAGTTTCAGTCCTCCAATGGGAGTCTTGGAATGTATCCCCTATGAATAATGTATTATATTCATACTGTACTAAGTTCATACTAGTGGCTCCTTTTGGACTCTGTTATTTTGAATGCAAGACATATTATCTTGAGTATTGTGCTACTAAGTTTTCCATTTCAACAACAAAATATCAGAGACAACTTTAAAAAAGTAAAGGTATATATATAAATATAAATATATATATATATATATTTGGTACCAAGGAGATTGAACTCAGGGGCACTCGACCACTGAGCCACATCTCCGGCCCTATTTTGTGTTTTTTGTGGAGACAGGGTCTCACTGAGTTGCTTAGCACCTCGCCGTTGCTGAGGCTGGCTTTGAACTCGCAATTCTCTTGTCTCAGCCTCCCAAAGTGCTGGGATTACAGGCTTGCGCCACCGTACCCGGCTTATATTTTTGTTTTATTTTTATTATTTTGGTACTGAGTATTGAACTCGGGCATTCGACCACTGAGCCACATCCTCAGCCCTATTTTGTGTTTTATTTAGAGACAGGGTCTCACTGAGTTGCTTAGCGCCTCACCGTTGCTTAGGCTGGCTTTGAACTTGCGATTCTCCTGTCTCAGCCTCCCAAAGTGCTGGGATTACAGGCATGCGCCACCAAGCCCAGCTTGTAATGGTTTATTTTGACTTATACTTTTTGAGGTTTTGATCCATGTTTGGTTAGCCCCATGTCTTTTGGATCCTGTAGTATAGAAGTACAAAATGTCAGCATGTGGCAGAGGAAGGTGCTCATTTTATGGCATCTCAGAAGCAAACAATGGGGATTGTGTGGGGTCTCAGTATCCCCTTCCAAGGCATGCCCCTGGTGTCCTGGTTTTTGTCAACAAGGCCTGACTCTTAAATAGTCCAAATAGTGCCTTAGACTGGGTCTTTGGGAACATTTAAGATCCAAATTATAGTATCAGAGCTTTCATCGGGTTTAAGAGGCTATTTCTAAAATACCTTATCAGCATTTGGATTGCTTTTTTAAAAAATGGTAAGCATTTTTGTAGTGCTATTGTGAAAAGTATCAAAATATTTTTCTTTTTAAATTCATCTTTTGCAAGTAAGGAATCATGGCACTAAAAATGTTTTCTAAATAACCAAAATGTGTCAAAGCCTCAGTTAAAACTATTTTTAAAAGAAAAAAAATCATTGATATTAATAATATTTACTTCATAATTTACATTTTCATTGCCGACAACAGCAGACTTATTCTGCATGAGCATCTTTGTAGTATTCAATTTTAATAAACAAACTAAGCAGAAATAATTCAACAAGAAAAATTTACCAGGACAATATAAGAAAGAACGATTCACATAAATACATTTAACATTTTGTGTAAAATACATATGCCATCACTAGGAAAATGTTTAATTTCCTTTAGTCAGGAATAAATAGAATGATGCAATAATTTATTTTCCTGGATCAGCTGAGGAAATAATTAAACATATTTAATGAAATATTCTTTGATCTTAAAACATGTTCTTCTTTGATCTTTAATGCTGGATTTTTAAAAGCAACCCCACAAGGCTTAACTTGCTAATAATTATTTGTGCACTATATCATGTAAAGCATAATATATTGTGATACTTGTAAAGGATTATATTGGGTAATAAATGAAAATGAACAGAATACAAATACTTTATTAAATTTTATTAACACTATAATCTGATATGAAGAGTTTAAAGGTAAGAAGATTTTTATATAATCAGCCAAAGGAGTAAATTTTCTTTTGTTCAATTTTATTGTCTCACCTTCTTTGCCTTCCACTTCTTCTGTCACTTTCCTAGTAGTTCTTTTTCTTCTATCCTCTTTTTCATTACACCCCACTTTTTCATCTTGCATTTTAATAGACTTCATGTTCTCATTGCCTAATTAACATAGACAGCAAAATCCTAATTATAGGATTAGGATCTTAATATCTAAGAGCTCTCAATAGCTCATTTAATATCAACTTCAAAAGAACTTTCTGCACAGTTACAGTTTTATTTTGATGTTAAAGAAAGTAGTATATTTAATTATTGCCTGAGAGAATAAATGGTATTATAATATACTCCCTGTTTAGAAGACAATTTTATCATATTAAAATAAAGAAAATATCTACACATAAAAACAAGAATATTCATAATATAAAAATATAAATAACAAACAAATGTGAATGTAGTAGAGAAAATTGATTTTACTTTAGAATCTGGTACTAAGTTGTTAGTTTGATTATCTGCTAAAGAAAATCTATAAAATAAAAATATTGCCCAAAAAAATATGTAAGTTTTCCTGCAGCCATGTGATTTTATTTTTTCAATATATAAATATACTACAATACACTCTAATTCTTAAAGAATAGGAATAATTAAGATTATTTCCTAGGGATAACTTAAGTCAGGCTTTTTAGTGAACTCACTGGTCTTGTCTTAGGGTTGCTCATCTCAATCTTTATAAAGAATCTTGAAAGTCATTCTTCAGATCTTGATATATGACCATCCTTGATAAACTCTAGTTTCATTCTTCAATTTATATGTATAAATCCATTGGTTTTCCTTTATCATTTCTTTTAGGCTGGGAAGTCAGTGCGATAATCTTAAATTTGGACAAGTTAGTACTTAATATGTGTTTTGAGATTGAAATTCCCCAAGCAGAGAAGTCCCTCTGAATACAGGTTAATAGAGAACATACTTCAGAAAAGTAATTCTTAAATTGATCAATTTACAAAAAAAGCAGGTTGAAACAAAGAGACACTGACTACCACTGCCAAAATAATTCCTTTCAAGAAGAAAAAAGCAAACATCTTTTTCTTTATAGTTTCATTTTTGTCTGTTTTATAAAAATTATTTACAAGATTTAGTAGTGTGCTTTTAAATAATATATGACATCCTGTTTCATTTTCCATTTATAACACCGTAAATGCTGGATTATCTCTTTACAATATTATATATTAAACATTTGAACTAACCCAGTCTGATAATTTTTTAATTTTCCTGAAATTTAAAATATATTTTTCAAATCCATTCACAATTAAAAAACAAATTGAATGGGGAGTTGAAATTCGTACACTTTATCATTCTGAACATCAGACATTTCTTAAAACGTACTAAGGTTTACTCATGATAATTAAGCCTTGTAACTTGAGATAGCATAAAAAAAATTCCCAAAGTAACTGCTGAATAACATTTTGGTCTCAGTTTTATTTATTTGTGTCAATAATTTTTTAATTTGGGCTGTTCAAATTTTGAAATGGGATTGTCCCTATGAAGTTTACATCTTAAATTGCTAAATTTCTCTACATAAGTTTTTATATCCTAAATATATTATATGTTCATAACTGCCATATAAACCATCTTAGGCTTAGTAGAAATCAATTATATCAATATGTTAAACACAATATTAAATCCAGCAGTTGCTATTTTGTACTTTTATAACATTACTATTATTTGGACTTAAAGTTTCCCTCAAAAGCCCATGTCATAAAGGCTTTGTCCCTGGTAAATGCTACAATGAGTTGATTCCATTAAATATCTAATTTGGTTAACGTTTTCTATACATCCTGGAAAACATGAAATAATTCACAATCCCATAGGCTTATCATTTTCTTGATAATAATTGATATTCAAGTTATCCCAAATGAATTTTAAAATCTAAAGTCAATTGTCTGTGTTTTTATCTCTAAATTTTTTCATGTCTTTCCCACAAACTTCCTTTAAAAATCTTTTCACTGTATTACTGGGAACAGAATAGACATCACAGACAGACTTCTTACTAATTATTAAATAATTTTTCAGAGAATAACTTCTACTAGTCATTATCAAGCTCAGTATATTTAGAGTAATGTATTAACTTTGAAAAATAGGTTCTATATTTCATTACTTGTACTTCAATGTAACCATGGTTCTGTTTTGAATAGAAGTCCTTATACTAAGATCTCAATTTCATTGAAGCTGTTGACTGATATTGATAAAGCTAAATAAAACTAAAATCTCTAAAAAGGTATCTAAAAATGTGACAGAATTGTACAAATTGCTATAAGAAAATAGCGCTACTTTACATCAGTTTTCCTCAAGTATAATCAATTGGAATTACTGAATATAAAGTGATGTGAAAATGTTTATTATTCTTTGTTTTTGATTTTCATTCACAACTCCTTTTTTGGTTACATTTGTTTTTATAAATGTACTTGAAACAAGATCTGACATTATTTGGATAGGAAGAAAAATAAACTGTGAATTTATTAAGTTACAAAAACTCTGACCAAATTTTAGTTAGGCTCTTGAAACTTCTTTGGGCCCACCTGTGTACTTCCTTGTAAAATGCAATTGTAGCAAAGGAGACTGTTGAGTCAGTTTAGCAGGAACCACCATGCTCAATATCTGATCACCCTTGATATCTGATTTATATCTAAGTTCTCATCCTGCATCTTGCCCCAGTGATGACTGATTAACCTCATCTGTCTTCAGCAAGAATCCTGCTGGGCCACTATAACCAGAATCCCCCTTATGCTGATGTTTCCTTTAAATAATTTTCCATTTACTCACTCTCACCCTACTCCTCAGCTATAAGCTATAAGTTCCTGTTTGCAACTGCAGCCATCCTTATAATTCTAACCTTTTTATTAACAATATCAATTTACACTGAAGGTATAATGAATGAAAAATCAAGTAAGTCACACACATACACATGCAAACACATTTATATTTATTTATAAGGTAAGTATTTATGTAATGGTCAAAATTCTTAATTTTGCTATCTTCTATTACTACATAAATTGGCAATTCACATAATACATTAGATAATTTTATTATATTCTATTAATAAAAAATTGTCCATTAATTTCATTTTTCTTCCATTATCAAAACACTATAATTTTATAGTAGATATTTATTCTTGCATAATGACTTAACTTAGGCATTAAGGTAAAAAGAATAAGATGTATATCAGGAAGAAAAGTATTTCTCAAGTATAGATATTTAGGAAAGAGTTTGGGGGAGTTATTGTCTTTATTATTTCCAAATTCACTAACAACCATTTAGAACAGAAGGGAAATAAAATTTATCAAGAATTTTTTGGATTGATCATGTCGCATCACGGAGTGAGAACTGTTTTTTAAAAGTTCTCTTTATTTGACTCAAAAATGCAGTTTTATCTGTTTCATGGGAATTTATTTAAATTGAAAAACAATCTATATGCCAGTTCCTAGCATACTAAAATAGTATACACAAAATTATTGAAGAAGAGTAATTCTTTTAATGTTTGAAAACTGTCTTGGTAGCACAATATAGATTCAATAGTTTTTATTTTTTGTCAAGAAAAAGAACCTTCTATCAACAAATTTAAATGCATATGAAACAATACCTAAATCTACAAAATTGTTGACAATTATGTAAAGCATATAATACCTCCTGCTCTGCAAAGCAGAGGTCATGAAATGATTTTTAAAATACATTTTAATATTCCATCATAAATATTTATTAATTATTTAGGAAAAGTTGCATTGCATTAGTGCTAGATTTTAAGCTAACACATCCAAATGCCCTTTACTTAAATTCATCTTGAAGTCTCAAAAGATGTAATTCACAGAACTTTCCTATAATAGGATTGCATGTACTGAAACAAATTTGAGGACCAAAGTTTAATCCCAAAAACCTTTGTGAATTAAAACTTTTTTTCCATACTAGGTTTGAAAATAAAATTTCTGCAAAAGGCCTTGCTTACTCCTAAATCATATCAACAATCTAGAGATCCTGTGTCTGAATCTAAGGACTGCCTTGGGCTTCTCCAGACAAAAAATATATTGATCTCTGCATCAGGTCCCAAACAGATAGATGAGGATTATATTGCATTATGCCAGAATCAATGACATTTGGTATTGCCACTTTCCAGGCAATAAATATAGATTTCTTTTACTAGTGATGTTTTCTCTAGGATATGTTTTTTTTTCAGGATGTTTCATTATTTCAATTGTAAGCACATGCCAACCTATTACATTCTTGTTTTACAACTTAAAAAATAGGATGTTCAATAGAGCCAATTAAAAAATAAAAGCTTAGCTGTCAGCAACAATGTATTCATATTTTATGAATTTTATTTCACTCAGAAAATATAAAACATACTTGCTCAAGTTTCCTCAGGGATTTGACATACAGATTACTATGGTAAAGACTCATAACAGCATATCTATATAATAACATTTGGAAATGCTCCAGACAAAATTGTTTCTAATATATAATCTGTCTGGTACTTGCCTAGAAAGTAAGCTTCAAAAAGAATATAGCAAAAATGTTCTCTCAAGCGACACCCAAAGGGATCTATAAACTCAATTGCCCTCTTTGCTTGAGTAAATCTTTTATGCATGTTGGTTTCTCTTGGCAAGAAGTACATTTTTTTTTTAATTAGAAATTCATAGTTTTCAACCTGTAGTCTCATCTGTATTCTGGTAAATTTAGCTTTTTTATCTGAAAGGATGATTATAAATTATTTCTTCCTAACAAACAAACAAGGGGGAAATATTTGCTTTAGGCAAAGAGAATTCCTCCAGCGCTTTTTAGGAATACATCAATTGGTGGTGCATCAGTGTTGAAATGATGAAATTAAAGCCTCAATGCTTGTCCTCCTACCTTTCCTGGCCTCCAACTTTTTCACTTAAGTCTAAACTACTATGAAAATGGGATTCACTGGCACCAGAAAACTTAAGCTTCCTTTTCCTGTCTCCTAAAGGTATGAAAATATATCACATGCATAGGGAAAATACAATATATTTTTAACCCACTTATATTTTACTTAGCATTTTTGTTAGATTGTTAGCCAAATGAAACTCATATAAGATGGAAACTTAGGCCTAACATTCTAACATCATCACAAATGCTATTCCAAATCAAAGCAAAGGAGGGAGATATGGGCTTCTGAGGGTCATTTACTCTAAGTTCTGAATTTATGTAAACTGTTGTTTACATATTTATGTGTATATTTAAATGTGGACAATATATTTCACTTAACTCACTGAACAATTATGAGGTCAATATTTTCTAAACTCATATTATGGACTATATTTTTAAATTGTAAGTAAGCAATTTGAGGCTGATATTGTTATTCTCAATCTACATATGAAGAAATGGAAGAGTTGTGTTGTATAATCTGCCTGTGTCCACATTCATGAAACTGATATGTTGTGGTATTAAGATTCAATGTAAAAATTAAATATGATAAAAACTGTTTCCCAGGATTACAAATTTTATCTCAAAATTATTCATGTTTATGGGAATTCATACATCAAATCATTAATCTGTGAGATTGAAAGGCATTTCAATCTCACATAGTTTAACTCTTCTTATATACATGCAAATTCCTTCAATTCTTTTTATTTTTATCTTGAGACAGGGTCTTGCTGAATTCCCAAGGTGGTTTAAATTTCTGATCCTCCTGCTTCACCCTCTACAGAAGCTGAGATTACAGGCATGTGCCACTCCTCCCAGGTGTTTATCTTCTTAAATAGTTACAAGTGAAAACCATTTAACTACTTGATCTTTATTTTTCATACTGAGTTCTATTCCACATACAGCGCACGTCTTTGCAGCACCTACTTTTAAAATCAAACATTTTTGTGATGACAGGTAGCACTTCTATGCCCAAGAAAATATCAAGACTCTTTTATTGTCAAAAGTGTTTGTAATGATTTAAACAGAATTTAGAGTCTTAACTGACAATAAACAAGTTCTCTAAAAGAGCCTTCACATATTGCTGGTCTTAACTCACAGTTTGGACTTTCTGCACTGACCCCCTGCTTCTGGATTCTCCTACTAATTACAGGTAATTAATTACCCAGTTGCCATATATACCACATATCAAGTACACAAGGACAAAGGATTGGGGAGAAAGCTTTGCCGTTTCCTAAATAAGCAATCCTGTAGGAGTTAAAATTGCCTGAAGGAGTAGGGTGTCCTGGTGCACTCCCGTAATCCTCAGAATTCAGGAGGCTGAGACAAGAGGACTGTAAGTTTGAGGCCAGCCTCAGTGACTTAAGGAAAAAAAGAAAAAGAAAAAGAAAAAAAATAGAAAAGGAAATAAATTTGAGGATGTAGCTCAGTTGCAAGGCAACCCTAGGTTAAATTTCTTGCACCAAAATAAAACAATGAAATAAATAAAATTGCCCCAAATATTTTATTGAATGGACAATACTAAGAAAGGAAATAAAGGAAAAATGTTAATGTAAAGCATTAAATATCTTGTATGATGGTTAATAGATATTTTCAACTTTATTGGATTAAAAGACTCTTGTGTGTGTCGGTGAGGGTGTCTCCAGTGATTTTTGACAAGTGAGATGGCAAACCGAGGGGAATAGATTCACCTTCTATGTGGATGGAGCATTCCAATGGGCTGCGAACCTGGATGGCAGTAAGACAATGAAAGTCAATGGTATGCGATGCCATTTTTTTCCCCTTCTCTCTCTCTCTCAGTTGCCTGGGTTGCTGCTGTGATTGCCTGTGACTGCCAGAGTGGATTCTAACCAGTGACCTCCAGGGAGTTTCCTGGCTCCCAGACTCAAACTGAGGCTACATCACTGGTCCCTTTTTATTCTGAGGCTACCAGCTTCTTGGACTGAATAGCTTCTGGTTCCTCAAGTTAACCATTCTTCAGACGGCCATGGTTGATCTATCTGATTTTTGATGCTGTAAGCCAATGTCATAAATCCCCTTTAATAATCATATATATAATTGTAATGTATATAATAGTATTATGTTTCCCATTGATGCTGTTCCTCTAGGAACCCTAATATACCTTGATCAATAAACAATGGTCCACCCTGAGTTAAAAAGATGAGTCCTTATATCTAAGTTTTTGTAAACACACACACACACACTCACACACACACACACACACACACACACACTGTTTTTATACAGGTAAGACAACTCTTTATTGTAGGCATAAAATAATAAGGAATTTCTTATACAGGAATACTTGAACCAAGATAAAATGAATACAGGTGAATGAGCAAAAGATCTGTTGACCCTGAGTTCCTTGTAGTATAAATTAAGAGGGAATGCCAATCTGTTAGGATGTTATGATCTGAGAAAAAGTGAAAATACTAAATGGTTGATACTATTTTTCTGTTACTATTTTCAAATGTATAAACTCTGTGATGAATCTTTAGCTTTGCCTCTGCTTCAATAAAAATTAGACTGAATAGATTAATACCATTCAGTATAAACTAGCAATCTTTACCTATTCCTATGTGTATGTGTAGATTTTCAAAATACATTCAGTTATTCTATGAAAAATGAATGTGATATTTAGACAAATATCCCATGATATAACAACCATGCATAGATGTGTTATGTGGCCTCTCCTATTAGGGAAAAGTACAAGTATTCTGATTATCATGAATTGTAAGTCTACCAAGATGAGTCAAGAAAAATAAAAAAAAACTCAAAAGGAGAAAAGTTAGTAGGACAATAGAGATGCTTTAAGGAAAGCAGAGATACTAAGATATGGAAAAAATTTCAAGATTGATATAATAATCACTTTTAATTTTTTACTATATGCCAAATATAACAAATTAATCAAACAAAATTACATAAATAGGGACAAAAATTTTGGAGAAAAATGCTTTTAAAATATTGGTATGGCAAAACATTTTTATATTTGTCATCTGGATTGCTGGTTTAGTTTTTCACTATTCATTCAGAAGTGTGTACAAAATATTGATTGGAATTTTAAGTTTTGTCATTATAAAATTCACATTTCACCTATATTGTACATTCTCTATTTTTGTGGGTATTATAAAAAATTTAATTCAGATATTTAAAAATGACATGTGGATACAGGTTAGTCAGTTTGGGTTGTTCTTTTTCAACAATATATACTGTTATATCTCCTGTGTCAACATGAGGGTAGAAAAGTAACAGAAGTGAGCTGGGTTTTCTTTGCCATAAATGTAACTTCAGTTTTCAGAGTCTGTCTGCATAGAGTTTCTTCCCTTCTGCACAAGAGAACTGAATACGCCTGCTGTGGGAATTCTCTTCTATTAAGAGTCTGTTCATTGAAAGTGCATATAAAGGTGTTTAATATGAAGAATGTAATCTGCTTATAATTTTGTGCAAAGTTAGAAAAATTATGATTGTAACAATTTTTTCTATTTGCCTCAACAAATGTTTTCAGTGAATAGTGTGTACAGCTTTTGAAAATTTGTTTTTTTTTTCTGTTATGTTTGATAACATGTATTAAAATGCAACTTTTGAGAAAAATAAAAAAAAAGAGTCAATGCTAATGCTTCAGATTTTACTGCTGTATTTTCTGAGTGCAAAAAAAATCTCTATTCTTGGCAAAACAAGCTCAGTAGCAAGAAGAGGATTATGAAATACTTGAAGAGCTACACTTTCCCCTTTGGCTGTGGGGAAACAGGGATATTTTCCTGAAGGTCTATGGATAAAATAGCAAAGTAATAACCTGTGGAAACACTCAGGAAATCAATCTTCATAGACTAATAATGGAGAAACCATTCCAAAGGCACTCAATCTGATTGATCCACTTACAGACTTTTCTGTGGAGACTGTTATGACTTTGTAAAAATAACTGATACATTTTGTCACTAAGTTCTTTGCAAGCAGTTCTATTTAAGAGTATTTTATATAGATGTTTTCATAAATGTTAAATTAATAAGGTGATAATCTGTTGTAATCTTTATCATTTGTTTCTATTTGTTTTAAACCTTGTCTGCTATTATTTATTGGTAGTGTATTATTATTGTTAATACTATCTTATTAGTATTATGGTCTATTTTTCTTAATAAACATTTAATACCAAAGAACCATAAAAGATTTTTTTCTTACCCATTTTATTAAAATGCCCAAGGAAGGGATGCTACAGTTTTACCTGATAGTATACATATTTTTAAATCTTTTATGTTGTCCCTCCAAGATGAATATATAAGTGATTATGACACCACTCTAATGCATAACTTAAAAAATACTTAGTCACTTACATATCTTATATAAATATATACTTGTGAAAAGTGCCAATCACTCTCACTGAGTCATAGGTATGATATCATCCTTCTGAGAAATGCTTTGTCTAACATCTGCATTTTATACAGACTCCTAGGCATAGATTGATTGTTTCCATGGTTAATGAGACTAGGTGTCACAAATAAGCAAAAAATCTAGGCCTCCTGATTGACAGTTCAGTGCTTTAGTCTAGGGTATCAATTACATATGATTTCAAGGTCATTATTTGAACAACATGAGCTTTTTGTTAAAACACACATTGCTGTCAATAGTGACTCTTCTGAGCACAAGAGGAATGTGTGAAAAAAAAGTAGAAGAGATTCTCTTGCCTAACCTAATTCTAACATTCTCATGCAACAAAATGTTTCTTTTATTGAGAAAAAAGTTCTCATCAAAATTCATAATATAATAAAGTAAATTGCACATTTTTATAAAATGGGTTCATCCATAATTGACCAGATGATCTTAAGAATATGTCTTAAGAAAAAAATAGAGATTTTTGAAATTTATAATAAACAAATTTTGACAGCCTGAGGATAGAAAGTAGTATAAAAAGCAATGTTTATCAAAAAAGACATCTAAAGAAGGAAATCCAAGCCAGGCTGTGAACTTTCTCATAGGAAGGGGGAAAAAAAAAAGTAGAGTTTAACCTTCTGGTTGGTCTTCAGCCTAATACTGAATGGTACAAAAGGAAATTTGAATGTGAAGTCTAGTTTCCTTAATCAGTCAAATTATTTTTTCAGTAAAATTGTTGTACACTCAAATTGAATATTCGAAACTCTACTAGCTTTTGCTTCAATATTCTTTCTGCAGAATCAATATTTCCTTTAAATATTTTTCTTTGATTAAAATTTGCTGTTTAAGGTGAATTACGGGTATAATATCCTAAGCTTAGGGGTGACTGCAATTTGAATGCTCTAATGTTTATAATTTAATGATTAAAAACTATAATTTAAATATTAACCACAAAAAGAATTTCCCATTAATAGAAACAATTTGGATCAAAAAAACGGGGCATACATTCTTTTTTTATCTTTTTTGATTATTCCCTTTCAAAGGAAGTCTTTATTTACATGTTAGTTAAGGAAGTCAGCGTTAGCAAAGTCAGAGTTCCAGAAATTGCATTCAAAGTTTGAAAAACTGTTATTGATTTTGCTATTAGGAGTCCCCCAAAAGGTTCTGTGTTAATGCAGGAATATTCAGAGGTAAAATGATTGGATTATTAGAGTTTTTGTTTTTGTTTTTTGTTTTTTGGTTTTTTGGTTTTTGTTTTGGTACTGGGGATTGAACTCAGGGGCACTTGACCACTAAGCCACATCCCCAGCCCTATTTTGTGTTTTATATAGAGACAAGGTCTCACTGAGTTGCTTAGGATTATTAGAGTTGTGACCTGATCAGTCCATCCTGGTTTGAATGGGCTAATTGAGTGTTAACTGGAAGGGATGCATCACTGGATGCTGCCCTGGAAGTTTTCATCTTCCCTATACCACCTTCCCTTCTCTCCCTCTCTGCTTCCTGGCCACCATGAGTGAGAAAGTGCTTCTCTGCCATGACCCTCCTCCAAGATATTCTGCCTAACCTCGGGCCTAGAGCAATGGATATACCATGGATATATTAATAAATATTAGCAAAAAAATCCTCATATCTTTTATCATACAAAATTGAAATTAGCCCATTATATCTATTTGCATGAATGTAGAAAATATTGGAAAATGTTAAATAAAACTTTTACATGGTAAGATTTTTCATTTCTTTGATCATTTTTTTATTATTCTTTATCCATGATTCATAGTGCAATACCTGTCAGTGTTATCACTTATGATATGATAAATATTTGTTCTTAATTCAAGAACAATAACAGGGATTTAGCTAAGAAATCTTTGTGTTTCTTTCCGATTTTGAAAAATTTAAGCAAGAGTGTTTCTAAGACTAAACAAAATTCCTTTTCTTTTATTACTCATGCCAGTGTGTCTGGTATGGCAAGAAAATATTTTAAACTACAACCCGTTAGCTGAAAGTCTTAACTATGTAACTAACAATAACTTTAAGTTAAGACTATCCATTCATCTGAACTTCATCCATTTTTCTGAATTTGAGCAATGCACAAAAAGTTTGTGAACAGGTTGCTGTTTTATTAAAAAAAATAATTTTTAAGATAATCATTTTTCTTAGTCATGCATTTGTTTGAAATGGTTAGAATGCACAGAGATATTATAAATGTAATGTATCTGCTTTTTGTTCCTAAAGCAAATTATATATTAACATATCTATAAATAATATTTGTTTTCTTTGCAAATTATTTGCCATTTTTTATTTCCTGAAATTTTTGTATGCATAAACAAGGAAAGTCATACCATATGGGTGTGTTTGAATTAGATTGTTTTAACCATTTTGCTGTATGAAGGGCTGCAACTGAAATCTTGACTCTTCCAATTTCCAGATGCTTCTTTCTAACAAGGGACAAGAATAAAACAGAAGTTTCAAGATACAAGGTAAGTTTGCTCACTTATAAAATAAGTATACTAGTTACTTAATAGTATATATAATAGTCTTCTACTAGATTATATGGCTTTCTGTGGTATCTGTCCTCACAAGCAATTCCTCAGGGTTGGTGCAGATTCATGTCTGTTCAAATTTCATGTTAGATTGCTTCAATAAAACTAGTTCTATAATAACTTGATGTAGAACAGATGGGGCTGGACACCCAGCAATATATAGGAAGCACATTTATTTTAGCTACGATGGTCCAGAGGTACTAATGCCTAAAATTCTCTGGCCCCTGAGTCTGGAAATTCTTTTAGATTTATACTCAATGGGGTGGTTGGTTACATATAAGTGGGTGAAAACTTGACAGTTAATCTTTGTCCCACATTCTCAGTCTAAACAGAAGTTTTTATAAGTTTTTACCAAGAAAACAGAGATAGTATCTTTTGTACAGCAAAAAGCTTGAGACAGAGTCTATCACATCTTTTGCGTAAAATACTAGTATTTACAAGAAAAGAGGGAGTCCAACCACACTGATCTTTCTGCAGAACTCCTGTGAAATCACGTTGACACTTGTGAAATCTTGGTGACAAGAAGTGTAATTATGATAAGGGATTTTGGAGTGGGGGTATCTGATCTGCTTCAAATGCACCTCATATTCTTTCTTTTTATTTTAATATGGAATTTTTTCTGTGTTTTTTATTTGTTGTTGTTGGCTTTGTTCATTGAACTTTATAGATGTAGTTCCTACCCAGTGACTTGAACTAAGAATAGCAGAGAGAAGGGCTTGAAACTCTTCTATGCCAGAATCCAATAAAGGAAACAAAGATGAACATGGTTACACCAAAAGAAGCAAGAGGGTTCAGTGGCAAAAGTGAACCAAGTAAGCATCAAAAAGAATCATAAATGTAATACATAGAAATATCTTTCACAAAAAAATACCTGTGAACTTACAGTGGTAGATTTACAAAAGGACACTATAACACTAAAAGTCATTTAACTACAATATGAATATTTTATTCTAAAAATGACAGTCTGCATACTAAGCTTAAGTTAGATAGTCATAAGGAGTTCTGGTGTGCTATAGAGTAAGGTCACTATAGACAACAATGGTCTAATTTACATTTCAAAAGGAAGAATGAATTTTGAAAGTTTTCACCTTAAAGAAATGATAAATGATGAAACAGACATGTTTAAGATGATTTAAACATTACACAATGAATTTCATGTATCAAAACTTCACATGGTGCACCATTATTATGGGCAATTTTATGTTTCTCTTTGGTAAAAATAAATTTAAAATGAAAATCAAAATTTAAGAGAATTATCCACTTAAAAGTGAAAATTAATCTAATCCTATTACATTGTTCCTTGTAAATAATTTCAACCATAATGAAGGAAATTTCTTCTTCATATTTATTTTCTATTGACTAAATATAGAAGAAGTTATAGTATTAAAAAAGAACCCTTATTCAACGATTTGAAGTAATTGACTCAGACAAACATCATTAATGGATAAATATTTAGGTAGAATTTAATGGAATATTCTACAATGGCAATATCAAGGGTCACTGTATAAACTTCTTCATCAAATGAAGTATACTTATAAAATCTGAAACCCTAACTGTCAGAACAACTCACTGCATATTTTACTAAAATTGGCTTACCCTTGAATTTTTTGCCTATTAATTATAACTTAAAATTTTAAATCTTCAATATTTTTAAGTGAATAAATGGAACCTATATGTGAACTCATAGATTTCATGGATTCAAAATTTAAGGTGGACATAAACATTGACATATTAATTAAAATGATTATGAGACATTTGGAACATCTATGCTATTATACAGAGGCAGTTTATTTGGTATTTTCTACTATTAATCTTTGATATGCTATTCCATCTTAAATTTTAATCTTTCTTTTCATCTTAATATATTGTCAGTAAAACTCTTGAAGTTGAAATTAGTGTATCCTCACAAAATTACCTATCTTATTTCAATTTAAAGATTAAAATAAATTATCCCTTAAATAATAGATAAAACATGAACAGTAGAATACGAATTTTCAGAAATTGCTCCTTTTTTCTCTATATGCCAAACAAATGTCATAGAGATTTGAGAACAGGAAGGCCACATGCCAGAAATGTCAACTGGTTCCTGCCTGTATTCTCTAAAACTACGTCAAGTTCACTCTGACTTAATAGACAGTTACAGAAAAGACACTTTTCAAGATGCATTTTCATTTTAGCTGAACTCATTAATATTTCATATATGAAAGTTGTTATGCATTTATATGCAAATAGCATCTTCCTTTGATGTCTCACTTTCTGAAGACAAAAGGGTCATGTTTTGCCCTAGACATTTAGTTTTCATGAAAAGCCATTTGGGCCACACAATATTTTATTATATTAATTTCAAAGAATCATTCTATTTGGCATAAGGTTACCCACCTTCTAATTTTCTTC
Organism: Xerus rutilus; assembly: GCA_028644305.1. Classification (NCBI taxonomy): domain Eukaryota; kingdom Metazoa; phylum Chordata; class Mammalia; order Rodentia; family Sciuridae; genus Xerus; species Xerus rutilus. The sequence goes on from CM053408.1 coordinate 33,649,332, forward strand.
ATACTTATGCTATTGTGATGTGTGAAAATATCTTTAAAAATCCTAAGTTAATTTGAAATCAACATAGGAGTGTTCTTTTTACCAACAAAATAGTTAAAATTTTGAGAAACATCTGGTAATAAACAATAATGTAGAATGTATATATTTTAAAAGTTTACCCTAAATGGTTTAGTTTATTTCACTTGATAATGAAGGGAATAGAGTGGGAAAATTTGCATGATACATTTATACAAAATTGCACACATAGGCACATACACTCATTACTGCTTATAGAATGCAAATTAAAATAAATTGCTTTTTAAGTTTAATTGAATTTCCTCATACAAATTGATTTGAATTCCCCACAACATTGTTTATTTAAATGTAAACACACACAGACATAATTTTATACAAGGGAAGTAAAACAGGAAACTGAAAAGATTAAGATGAAAACACATATTTCTGGAGGCAGTGAATTTAATATATCCAATGTCATCACAAGCATTTATGGAGAAATCATAAAAGAAAATGTACTTGAGGAAAATATATCAGAACAAAGAGTGTGGTATTCTATTTTAAAACTGAATATTTTTTAGCAGGTAATATTTAACACACATACAGATACGGAGAAAAAATTAATCCAAAAACAAAATGATGAAAGTTGTATTGTGTATTGTGTATTTGTGTGTATGTGTGTATGAAAGACAGCTACTAGAATAAGAAAACATGCATTTGTCTTCTATGATCTTCTTTTCTTATTTCAGTTTCTTCTTAAAGTTCTTCAAAATAAAGATCTTCCTTTATCCAAGCAGTAATGACCTTGAAATATTTCTGCAACAGTAAGCTAGCGATAACTACTAGTTTAGAACAACTAAAAGCTACAAATGGTTCAGGGAAGGAAAATGAATGAAATCATCAAAGAATATAAATTACTAACACCACAAGTTTAGAGAGGTGAATACTTATGAAGTCACCATTAAACTTGGGGTCATCAGTCCACTCTAGTAAGTGAAATTTTGTATTTGTTGGATGATGCATGTGCTTGTTTAGGTTATTCATAAGAGGCACAAAAAATGTGTATTAATGCTGTGCCTCTGCATGCAGGTGGAAAGTAAAATTACAGACATTGGCATAAAGGTAAGGCCAAAAAAAGCATATAAATTTGTACTCTCAAATACCTAGCAAAAACAAGCCCAACACAATAGTTCCAGGAAGAATATGCTTTAAACCTGGAACTCAGAGAATTAGTATAAATTTTTCAATAAAGCACAAGAGAAACCATTGTACAATGATCAAATAACAGCAGTTTAAAAATTCAGGCCTGAAACATGTGGAAATATTAGAATTTTAATGCATGGTAGCTACAATAGTTTTATTTCATTTATTAAAAATTAAAAGATGATAAAATGTGTGATTAAAAAATATGAGATTGTCAAAATGGACCAGCCAGTTTTGAAAAGATTTAAAGAAAGCATTCAGAAACTAGATAAAAACATGTTAAAAATTGTTATATGGCATTTACAGGTAATTCTATCTAGCTAAAAGATTTAATATAAATTTAAATCTGTAGAAATTTTCTAGAAAATACCTCTAGAGTCAATGAGATAATAACTAAGAGAGATGAAGAGAAATTAAGAATAGGAAGAATGCTCTAAGATTTTTATTCTGGGTTCCAGACAAAGCATAATGGAATATGATAAAGAAATTAAGCTAGTTGTGTATCTCAGTAGTAGAAAACATGCTTAGCATGCATGAGACCCTGGGTTCATTTTCCAGCACCAAAAGCAAATAAAATAAATAAAGAAATAAATAATATATAAAATTGTCTAGGAAGGTGAAAATCATCAATGTGTAGGTTAAAAATTCTATACATATTTTTAGTTTAGACTTGCAATTTCTATGAAAGTATATTAGCAAATTATAAATAATTACATTTTGAAACAAACATAAATTGGGTTTATATACCACATTGCATAGAATACTTTCCACAGGATACAATTTGAGAAAAAGAAAAATAAATGCAAAATTACATCAGAGATGAATCCTAAAAGTGTTAAGCTAAGTGAAAAGAACATTATACAAAAGAAATTTATGCCATACTAATTCATTTACATGAAGTTCTAGGACAGTCAAAATAAACCTATGGTGAAAAAGGAAGACTTTCAGCCAGTTAGTGCTAATAACAGGGATGAACTGACACAGAGTTTCAAGAGAGTTTTGAGTGATGTTGTTTTTCTTAAAAGGTATCTGGGTTACACATATATAGGCATTTGTTAAAACAAATTGAATGAAACACATAAAATTTGTGTACTGCATTGTATATGAAACTTAGCTTAATCAAAATATAAAAATAGTGAAATTAAATTAATTGTATACACGGTGTTTAGATTTGAAATTTACTGTTACATGCAGTTTGAGGATTGTATCAAAATAAGATGAATTGATAGATGGAAATATGAATGGATATATGCAAATATGAAATTCTTTGTGTTAAAGATAATATATAGGTGTTCATTATATATTCTTTGACTTTTTCAGCCTATACTAAGTAGAAAAACCAAATGATCTATCTTAAGAATGAGCTTTGTCCATTTTAGTAACTAAACTGAAAGATATTTTTCAGAATGTCAAAAGTGTATTGAACATTGTAAATAAATATTTCACTTAGTTTTAAGGCTGTGTAATTATGTGTATAAAATTTCAGTAATTTTCTAGTAGCAAACTGAAAGCAAAAATGAAGTTTTTTCAAAAATGAAGTAATGGTAATTAGAAAGTTCAATTTTAAATATATTTAAGTTTCTTTAAAGTAAGATTTCTGAACCAATTCTGGCTTTAAATTTTAAACCCAAATCAATAGTCTTCTCTATGTCAATGACTACTATTTGATTTGTAAAAAATACACTGACAAGAAAGAAGCTGAAGTGAATAAAGAAAATTATTTTGAGCCAGGCACAGTGGTACACGCCTGTAATCCCTGAACTTTGGGAGGCTAAGACAGGAGAATCCCAAGTTTAAAGCCAGCCTCAGCAAGGGCAAAGTGCTAAGCAACTCAGTGAGACCCTGTCTCCACATAAAAACCAAAATAGGGCTGGGGATGTGGCTCAGTGATCAATTACCCCTGAGTTCAATCCCAAGTATTAATATATATATATATATATGAAATGAGATTACCAACATGAAAAAATTAATATGAGCTACATATATTACGTGATTAGTCATGATTAATATTTTAGCATGGTACTACATACCTTTCACAATTCAAGACCAATTGATATTGTATTTTTTATTGACGAATATTCATTACTTACTGTATGAATTATGATTTCATTTAAGTCCACTCCTTTAGGAATTTTCTTAGAGAATAAAAAGATATTCAAAGATAAATTTAGTGATATATTATACACACAAAACATTAAAGAGAATAAGTATTAATGACAACTGTGATATACATAAAGAACACTAGCAGCAGAGTACTGAGTGACGGAGAAGCTGTGCCGAAGCGCAGGATTGGTCAGGACAGAGTGGGCCCCAGGCGGAAGTGAACAGGGTTGGATCAAGATGGCGGTGCAGGTGGTACAAGCGGTTCAGACGGTTCAGGCGATTCAAGCGGTCCATCTCGAGTCTGACGCTTTCCTAGTTTGTCTCAACCACGCTCTGAGTACAGAAAAAGAGGAGGTGATGGGGCTGTGTATAGGGGAGTTGAATGATGACACGAGGAGTGACTCCAAGTTTGCATATACCGGAACTGAAATGCGTACAGTAGCTGAAAAGGCTGACACCATCAGAGTTGTTCATATTCGTTCTGTCATCATCTTGCGACGTTCTGATAAGAGGAAGGACCGAGTAGAAATTTCTCCAGAGCAGCTGTCTGCGGCCTCAACAGAGGCAGAGAGGTTGGCTGAATTAACAGGTCGCCCCGTAAGAGTTGTTGGCTGGTATCATTCCCATCCTCATATAACTGTTTGGCCTTCACATGTTGATGTTCGCACACAAGCCATGTACCAGACGATGGATCAAGGTTTTGTAGGACTTATTTTTTCTTGTTTCATAGAGGATAAAAACACAAAGACTGGTCGGGTACTCTACACTTGCTTCCAATCCATACAGGCCCAAAAGAGCTCAGACTATGAGAGAATTGAAATTCCAATTCATATTGTACCTCATGTCACCATTGGGAAAGTATGCCTTGAATCAGCAGTGGAGCTGCCCAAGATCCTATGCCAGGAGGAGCAGGATGTATATAGAAGGATTCACAGTCTTACACATCTGGACTCAGTAACCAAGATCCATAATGGTTCAGTGTTTACCAAGAATCTGTGCAGTCAGATGTCAGCTGTTACTGGGCCTCTCCTACAGTGGTTGGAGGACAGATTGGAGCAAAACCAACAGCATTTGCGGGAGTTGAAACAAGAAAAAGAAGAACTTATGAAAGAACTTTATTCTCTAGAATAAAGCAGGAGAAAAATGAGGACAGATAAAAATATCCATTGTAAAATAATTAAACTAAATCAATTTTGATGAAGAAAAAGTTGGAGGACTCACATTACCTGACTTTGACCTACCATAAAGCTAGAGTAATCAAGATGTTAAAGTACTGGCAGAAGGATAGACACATAGAACAATGTAACAGAAGAGAACCCAAAAATAAACCCATATAAATATGCCAAACTAATTTGACAAACATAACAAAGACAATTCAATGAAGAAATCAAACTGAAGCAATTGAATACACATTTTTTTAAAAAAAGAACTTCAACCTAAACCTCACTAAAAGTTTCTATAAAAGTTACCTCAAAATGTATCATGGATTTAAATATAAGATGTAAAGTTCCAAAACTTGTACAAAAAAAAACACAGGAGAAACAATCTTCAGGAGACAAATTCTTGAACTTCACTTCAAAAGCACAATCCATAAGAGAAAAAAGTTTCTATATTAAGCCTCATCAAAATTAAAAAGTTTGATTCTGTAAGAAATTTTTTAAGAAGAATAAAATATAAGCTACAGATTGAGAGAAATTATTTGCAAACCATATAATATCTGATCAATATAGAGTATTGCACTCAAAACTCAACAGTAATAAAACAGTCCAATTAGAAAATGAGCAAAAGATATAAACATTTCATTGAAGAGAATATATGGATGAAAGTAATTACATGAAAAGATGTTGAACTTCATAAGTCATCAGTGAATGCAAATTAAAACCATGATGATATATGACTTATAGACTTTTTAGAATGGTTAAAGAGAAAATAGTGTTGAGTATACAAACTATACTTCTCATATATTTCTATCATAAATATATGAGAAGTATAGTTTGTATAGCCACTCTGGAAAAGAAATTGGAAATTTCTTAGGAAGTTAAACATATACTTACCATAAAAACCAGTTGCATTCCTGGACATTTATCCAAGAGAAATGAAAACCTATGTTGCCACAAAAACTCATACAATTTTCATAGCAACTCTAGAATAATAGCGCCAAACTGGAAATAATTCCGATCTCATGCAATGGGTACATGATTAAACAAATTGTCCATATCATGGAATATTACTCTATAATGAAATCAACAATAACTTAAATGGACCTCAGGGGTATTATGTGTGGTGAATGACAAAAAAAAATGAATCTCAAAAGTTCACATACTGTACAACAGTATTCATGTAACATTCTTGAAATGACAAAATCTATAGAGTGAACAGATTAATAATTGCCAGGGACTAGATAGGGTGTGGCATATGTGTGACTATACATGGATGGCACAAGGAGTTCCTGTGTGCTGATAGAATAGTTTTGTATCTTGATTGGGTTATTGAGTACATAAACCTATACCTGTGCTAAAATTATATAGACTTGTACACACATGAATACATGCAAAATCTGGTGAAACTTAATAAACTCTGTAGTCTACTTAGCAGTAAAAACAACAACAAAAACAAAACAAAACACTAGTAATGTTCAGACATGAGAAATACAATTTTGGCTGCCAACTAGCTTTTGTAATCATCATACATTAATTATTTTATTATGTTTGAGTAATAGATTAAAATATACAGTCAATATTCAACCTTTGAATAAGAAGAAAACAACATGATTTCAATTTATATATAAATCATCCTTGATTCCTTTGTTAACTTTTCTTGGTAAGAAAACAAGCTCTAAGAAAAATTGTGCAAAGTGACAAGCATAGTAAACAGCAACATCAGAAATCAAATTCTAGTCCATGATTTTCTCACCCAAAACCCAATTTATTTTACAGGGCCAGATTAGTGAACTATTTTTGAACAACCCCAGTGATTTTTCTTCAACAACACCAAAAAAACCTTCAAACTGGTCAAATGGAGAGCTTGGGTTAGGTAGTAGAAAAAAAAATGTTGCTTAATCAGTTTAATAAAAAGAGAAGAAAGTAAGTTAGTAAAGTTACAATATTTGAGATATTATTTTACTTTCTGTAAAATGGAATGCATAAAGCACAAATAAGTCATAAACAATTTCAGAAAATATCAGGGCAACTAGAAAACAGTTTAGTTGTTAGGATCCATTTCTGGGTCATCCTTGACTTTTATCTTCTAAAAACATTTTAGGATTACCTGCTGGCACAAAAATACAGTTAAATAATAGAACTAAACATGTCTATTATTGGAGCATTTTACCAAAAGAGTATTTTTAAATTTTTTGCCAAAATTCTTTCTTCCAAAATAGAAATCAAGTTATTTATTAGATAAGTAGCAATTTAAAACATGTATTCAATAAAATATTTGAAAGATCTCTGAAAAATCAGAAATAAAATGTCTTTGATTTCTAAAGTTGCAAGAAAAAGAAGGAAGGAAAAAACTATTTCTTAGATAAGCTGGGTCTGAAATTGACTTCACAGTCTGAAGATAATGTGATATCAGAGTAAGTGAATATCACAGTCTTCTCTTTGGAAGAGCTATATTTCCATTATATGTTTTTATGTTCTTAGAGAATTCACTGTCTTTGAAGGAAATAGACAAAACATATAGAAATGACAATTATGGCACTTCTGAAACATTGTTGAAACAGTAACTAAGATTATAAAGGTAAATACTCAGAGATTTAAATAAAATTGTTAGTGCCCACCTGATGATAGTGGTGTACAGCTGCATTACCAGCAATTGAGGAGGCTGAGGCAAAATTATTACATTCTTAATTTCAACCTCTATAATTTAGGAAGACCCTGTCTCAAAATATTTTTAAAAAGGGGGGTGGGAGCTGGAGATGTAGCTTAGTGGTAGAGCTCCCCTGGGTTGAATCAATTCCCATTACTGCAAATACCACAAAAAAATTTTAAAAAAGAAAGAAAAAAATTTAAAGACATTGAGAATGAAAATATTTTGACTATGTATATGATGTAATACAAATGTCATATTTTCCTTCATATATACTAGAAGTAGACACATGCCAGAGAATGAGAATTAAAAAATAAGAGAATGGTGACTGGTGATATTCAAAAAAAGTTAATAAATATAATTGTACATTGCCCTCTCTTCCATATTCCATATTTTATTTTTCTACTTTTAAAATTTTATTTACATAGAATTTTATTTTCCTTGTTAAAATCTCATTTTATCTATTCCATGCCCAATTCTAAATTTGACTTAATACATATATAAATCCCTTGGGGTCATCTTCAAATTCAGATTCTTGAATTCTGGTAATAATTAAGAAAATAAGGGTATCCCAATCCTTGGTATGTACCTAAAAGATTTAAAATCAGCATACAGCAGTGATACAGCCATATCAACATTTATGGCGACACAGTTTACAATACCCAAGCTATGGAGCCAAACTAGGTGCCCTTCAACAGATGAATGAATTAAAAAAAGTTATATATATATATATATATATATATATATATATATATATATATAAAATTATTTATTTATTTATTTATATTCAGATTTATATAATGGAGTACTATATGTATTTACATAATGGAATATTACTCAGTTATCAAGAAGAATGATATTATGGCATTTGATATTGATGGATCTAGAGACCATCATGCTAAATGGAATAATCCAGTCCCCAAAAGTCAAAGGTTGAGTGCTTTCTCTGCTATGCAGAAGCTAATCCAAAATGAGGACAGGGTTAAAATATAGAAGATCAGTGGAGTACATGAATAGGATAGGGAAGGACAATGGAATGAATCTGACCTAAGTTTCCTACGTGTGTGTATATATATGTGTGTGTGTGTGTGTATACACACACATACATATGTGTATATATATATATTAATATTCCACAGGACTCTAATTTTAAAAAAGAACTATAAATAAATAGCAGAATGACCAGTAGAGTAAAAGGAAGAAGGGGAGGGAGGAGGAAAAGAAGGGAAAAGTACTGGGGACTGAATTAGAAAAAATTATATTCCATGCTCTTGTAATTATGTCAAAGTGAATCCTAACGTCATGTATAACTAAAAATACCCAATTAAAAAAGATGATGTACCAGTGATGTGGTTCTAACTGTAGCACTGGAAAATATCTTATTATAAATACTATTTGTAAAAGTTCCCATTTCTTCACACCATCATTGACATTTGATGTTATTGGTGTTATAAAACTTCTAAAGTTTTGGCTTGGGTTGTAGCTCAGTGGTAAAGTGCTTATCTAGTATATATGAGGCACTGAGTTAGATCCTCAGTACGACATAACAATAAATAAAAATAAATGTATTATATCTATCTACAACTAAAAAATATATACATTAAAAAACTTCTAAAGTTTGACTAACATTGAATATAAACAGCTATCTCACTGATATTTTAATTGATATTTCTAATTTAAGCAAAGAGTATGCATATATTCCCATATTTTTTTAACCTTCTTTTTTTTTTTTTTTGGTACTAGGGATTGAACTCAGGGGCACTCGACCACTGAGCCACACCCCCAGCCCCATTTTGTGTTTTTTATGTAGAGACAGGGTCTCACTGAGTTGCTTACCACCTCGCCATTGCTGAGGCTGGCTTTGAACTCGCGATTCTCCTGTCTCAGCCTCCCTAAGTGCTGGGATTACAGGCTTGAGCCACCGCGCCCGGCCTTTTTAGCCTTCTTGATTTCTTATACTAATTACAAATTATTTATGCCTTTATAATCTCCCCTCTTTGGTTTTGGTTCTTATTCTTTTTTCTTTTTTTGTACTGGGGAAAGATCCCAGAGGTGCTTTACCACTGAACTACATACATGTAGTTCTCTTTCATTTTTAAAGCTATTAATTCAGGTCTCCTTTTGTCTTTATAACTTGAAGACAACAAACACCACAGGAATTTTGCTAAATATCACTAGCAATCTTTATGGCATCTCCAAGTTTGTCATAAAATATGCTATTCCTTGAATACTTTTCTCTGTTTTCCCTACTAAACTTCATACCCTCTTTGGCCACCGTTCAATTCTGACTTATCTCTGGAATCATCAATGTGTTTGAAAAGTGTCAGCACGTATTTAACACGTGTAAGAGTTAACATGAATAAATATTTAAGTGGAATACCTATGAAATAATGTTACTGATTTGGATAATGTTTTTCCAGGCTTGTTGTGATTTACCACTCATCAATTGCTCAGGTAAGAACAATATACTCTTTGTTCTGAGATCAACTTTCCTCCCAACATACTTAGTCATGAAGAAAGCTTTTTGAGATGATTTAAGCTTGAATTTGTTCTGATGTACTTGGCCAAGAGAAAAATATCTACATCTTTGCTCCACCAAATTATAGAAACAAACTTTTGAACATCTGTCCTCTCTCTTTGCTCTAATTATGGACTTCTCTAGCCCATTTTTCCTTAAAGTGAAAGACACATACTCTTGGGAACCTGAGGAATTTTGGTGGTCTCATGGATTCAAGTCATTGCAAAGTTTTATACTTAACTTCAAAAGATGTTTGTTTCAATACCATCTGTGGCAAACAACTCTCGGAAAATGAGCATAGAGAGGAACTTCCTTAACTAGATAAAGGACATCTATAAAAAAAACTATATATAACGTTATACACAAGGGGGAGAAACTTGAAGCATTTCTGTTAAGATTAGCAACATTTATACAAAAACATTAAAAAAATTAGCAAAATTAAACATAGCAAAATTAAACAACATTTATACAAAAACATATAAAAAAACATTAGCAAAATTTATACAGACTAGAAACTTTTAATTTTTTAACTTTTATTTTTTTTTCCATTCTGGAGATTGAACCCAAGGCTTAATGCTGCTGACAAGTGCTCTACCACTGAGTTACATCTGCAGCAAACAAGGTATACAGGTTGGGAAGAAAGAAATGAAACTGTAATTGCTTTCCTAATACATGGTCTTCTATGCATAAATTCTTTTAAAAAATTAATAAAAATTTCTCTTTAACTAATGAACAATTATAACAGGTTACAGGACAAAAGATTAATATATAAATGTCAATTACTTTCCTATACTTCAACACAAACATTAGAATTTGAAATTAAAACACAGTAGCATTTACATTAACAATCCCATAGAGAAATACCTAATTATAAATCTAAGAAAATATGCATAAGTTCTATAGGAAAAAACCCAAAAGACTAATTAAATAAATCAAATAAATAAATAAATGTAATAGTCCATGTTCACAGACACAAGACTAAATATGGTCATGATGTCTGTTCTCCTCAACTTCATCTACAAATTTAATATAAATTCAGTCAAAATCCCAGAAAGTTATTCTGAGATATTGCAAATCTATTTTGAAGCTTGTACAGAATGACCAATTAAATAATAAAAGAGAATAATGGCAGAGGACAGATAATTGCCTTAATTTAACATTTACAATAAAGCTACAATACTCAAGAAAATGTGGTATTGGACAAAGAATATATCACTGGACAAGCATATTATTGGAACAGAATAGACATCTGAAAAGAAGGTAGCACACAGGCATAATCAGCAGATTCATGATAAATGGTCAAAGGTAATCAATGATGTTAGAACAGCTGGAAATCCACATTGAAAAAGCAATCTTACACCTTTTATAAAAATTAACTCAAAATGGTTCCCATAAATTTGAAAACTATAAAAATACTAGAAGATAGCATAAGGGAAAACCTAGATGACCTTGTATATTCCAATGGATTTTTTAGATACAGCATCAAAGGTTTGATGTATGAAAGAAATCAGTAAGTTAGACTTTCTAAATATTTTTAAAAGATTTTCTGTGAAAATTACTGTCAAAATAATGAGCAGATAAGCCACAAAGTGGGAGAAACATTTGTAAAAAAATACAACTGGTAAATACTATTACTTAACTAAAAATGATCTTAAATCTCAACACAGAAAATGAACAATCCAGTTAAAAATTTGAGAAAAAATCTGACCATAACTACTAAAATGGTCAAAATAAAAAATACTGGTAATACCCAATGATTTTGAGGTTGTAGCACACAAGAAACTTTCAGTTACTGCTGAAGAGCATACAAAACGGTACAGCCAATTTTAAAGAAAATTTGGTAGTGTCTTACAAAGTTAAATATACCCTTACCATATGATGCAGCAATTGTATATATATATATTTTTTTTCTTTTTCATATTTACCCAAATAGGTTGAAAACTTCTGGCCACGTAAAATCTAGCACACAGATGTTTGTAGCATGTTTACTAATAATTGCTTTAATTGAGAAATAATCATGATGTCCTGAATGGATGAGTAAATTGTGGTACATCTAGACAATGAAATGTTACTCAGTGTTAAAGAGAAATTATCTATCAAGTCATGCAAAGAGGTGAATGGTCTTTGCATTTATACATATTATTGAAAGACACCAGTCTGAACATGCTACCTACTATAACATTCTAACTATATGATATAAGGAAAAGGGAAAAACCAGAAGACAATATAAAAAAACTGATTGCCAAGGCTTAAGGGATAAAGAAGGGCTGCATAGACATTGTACAGCATTCAAAGATCTCTGAATGATAGTAAAATGTTAGATATACACCGTTATGTTTTCCCAAACTAAGAGTGGAAACTATTATGTTTTTCCAAACCCATAGAACATTCAAGACAAAGATTGGAAACTGTGGTCTTTGGGTAATACTGCTGTGTCAACATCAGTTCACTGATTATAATAATTACACTATCCTTATGTGAGATTTTGACAGTGAAGGAGGTCGCACATATGAGAGGACTAAGATACATGGGGAATCTCTATACCTTCTATTGAATTAATATACAGAGTTGATTAAATGATATATTTAAAGTTATTGAGTGACTGTTCATTGCAAAGACATATTGTGACTATTATGATTAACTTATTTAAAAACTATATTCATTTAATAGATTCATTATAAGACCAAACCTTATGAAAAGGTAATAGTTTCATATAAACATTAATCTATGAAAATAAAACTCCATATTTCTTTTGCTATATAAGTCCTAAAATTTCTTTGAAGTTAGCATCATTTTTAAAATAGAGCTGTCAAGCATCTGAAATTCTATATAGCTATGTATCTAGTGAAACTGTAATGTAGATCATATTAACACAGTTTTACAATGGTAACAAAAATGAATAATAATTTTAAAAGTATAATAGGAAGTTTCATAGTATAATGTGTAAATGTGTATAAAGGATTTATAAAAACTTAAAGAAAATGAACAATTCCAAAAGTTAACTGCTTTGTCAATTCCTTGAAAATAAAATAGAACCTTTGAAATTCATTGTCATAATATTTAAAGAAAAATTATTTTACATAATACATCAAAGAAGAATTTTTACCCTTTTTATTTATTTGATTTCAATAAATGGTTCATGTCCTTATTTAAAATGTCATTATAGAAAACTGTTGTGTCTTAACTATACATATTTGTATATTTCCAACCATTTATTTTTGTACTTCTCCTGGAGGGGGAATAGATATTAGATATTCACATTTTGATCTAAATGTATATTACATGGTAAAGTTTTTATTGGTTCTGTAACACCAGTGCTATAAAGCTGGGGGATGAGATGATGATATATATATATATATATATCATAATGTACACAAACATTATATGTACATTTATTTATTATATATATTTACATTATATATACATTCATATCATGTATAAATATATTATTTATATACATTTATATTATATATATATAAATGAATCATTCATCATGTGCTATATCACTCATATGCTATATATATATACACACATACACATAATTTTTTTTACACACACACAGTAACCCACATTTAATTTTGAATTCTTCAGATAGAGCACTGCCAAGTTTCCTAAAGAGTCTTTTGAATTAGTCTCTTAATTCTAATGTTTTAGAATTAAGATTAATTAAGATTAATTAAGATTAATTGATTTAAACATTAAATTTTAAATTCTAATGTTTTCTAATTCTAGATGTTTTATTGATTATAGAGATGAGACACATTTTAATCATTTTGACATCACTGTAGTACTTGAGATATCAAAATCCATTAAATGAGGATTATAAACTTTGTTTTAAACGTGATTCTATATTGATTCTTGATGCATTGTAAACACACGCTTGGAAGATCAATCAAAACCACTAAACCCTATTAAAAATAAGTTTTTTATTTTTAATTATTCACATCAAGACTTTTTGAAATGTTGCTATTCATAAATCTAAATTACTTTTTTCTCAAATGAAAGTTCCCTTTTGTTGGTTGTTGCAATATTTTTTACTCTTTGTCCATTGACCTGCTCTATTTTTTCCATTTTTTTATAATAAAATTTTTTGCCAGTTTTTCAAATAGTTCTAATAATTACAATAACTTTCAGAATGATATATTCCTTAAAGCAAAACTTATGGTAATTTTCAAATGAATAATAGTATATGTATATGCAGCTCTAAATATTTAATAAAAATTGAAAATGTAAAATATATAGGTAAAATATCTATCAAATTCATGATATAGTGCAATAGGAATAGATTGCTGCATTTCTTATTTTTGGTTGGTCTATGTATTACATTGTTTACTTTTCATATTTCATTTTTTTCATAATAAAGGAAGAAAGAAGAAAAGAAAAAAGGAAGAGAAAAAATATGTAGGTAGGTGAGCAGGTCAGTATTTCTAGGAAAGAAAGGCTATTAAAAAAAAAGCAATGGAAAAAAGATATGGACTCATTATAGTATGTTTAGATAATAATGAGTATTTTTAGGGAATAAGGATTACCTTATCTATCAGAGCTCTGTATAGAAAGCCTAGAGCTGAAATTGGAAATGAAAATTATGATTAAATAACCAAATGATCTTAAATTGAATGCTAAAACGTTTTGCAATACATTTAAGGAAATGACAAAACATTATTTTATTTCAGAAGGTAAAATTCATAACCAATTTTTGATTTTAAAATGGTAATACAAGAAGTATTGCATATTTTATATTAAGAGTCTAGTACAATATAAACAAGGAAAACAAATATGTATAACAATACATAATTGTGGAGGAAATGATGTCTAAACCATAAAAGTAATTGTAAATAATAGAAAATGTTTCGATATTACTTAAAAACTATTTAAGTATTAGCATATAGGAGAAAATGTTTATGATGAACTTAAGATTTCCAGGTTGAAAAATTGGGTAGCTGATAAAACCACTAACAAAGATAAAGAGCACAGATAGATATATGTTTTGGGTGAGAGGCAATGGGTTTTGTTTTGAACAGGTTGAGCTTCTGGAAGCTATTGACATCCTCATGTGATCAAGCATTAAGAATAAGTAAATACTTTTTTCATATAAATGATTATCATATTGGGTAAAAAGGTTTTTATTGTGTGCTCATGTTATATCACAAAAGTCTTATGTGATGCACATCTGTAATCCCCAAGACTCAAAAGGCCTAGAAAGGAGAATTGTGAGTTCAAGGCCAGCTCTAGCAACTTGGTAAGGCCCTAAGCAACTTAGTAAGACCATGTCTCATAATAAAAATTTAAAAAGGGGGAAGGGAGTAAGGATGTAGTTCAGTGGTAAAGGGCACCTGGATTCAATCCCCAGAATATAAAAGAGAAAAATAGTTTCATGAGAGTAAGTTTAAATGATCAAATGGAACATTTGAGAACATTTTTGGGAACATTTTTTTAAAAATTATTAATACCTTATAAATTAATTGTCCAAAAATTACCAAAACTACCAAAGGGAATTCAGATAACATTAGTAGAGGAAAAATACATAAAAATATATATAAAGACAGTAAATAGAATACTTGAATTTGAAAGTCCAAAGTATATTTGGAATTTCAAATCACAGATAGCTTTCCTCCTCTCCCCTCCTCCTCCCTTCCCTCTTTTGTCTCTGTTCAATCATGATTACAGGGTGGTTGTCTGGTCTGTTTTAAAATACATTATAATGACAGAATGCCTTTGATGTTGGTGTTTTGAGAAATTTTGTTCAAGAGGAGATGACCTGGGCAAGCTTCTCCAAGATTAGGCCAAGGTGACAGAATAGACCAGCTTTTGGATGCTTTCCTCTTCCTCAAAGATAAACAGGAAGCTATTCATTTATTCATTTATTTATTAAACATTCATTGATTTTCTTATGGTAGGGGTTTATCATAATATTCATATTGATTTCAAGTGAAAAAAATTTATTTAAAACCATATTTACATTTTAGAGGGGTTTTCTTTTAGTATATGATAGCCAGAATATATGCCAGTCTGAGTCAACTTATGTCAATTTTATGTTTTTGATCAAAAAAGCAAGTAATTTCATTTCTTTGGAACATGATTTAATATTTCTGGACCTTGGTTTCAAATATGCTATAAATGAAAAAATCACTGGACCAGAAGTTAAGAAAAATGTATTTTATTTTGCCAATTCATTCAATCTCCCTCAAAGTCAATTGAAATATTCAGAGCAATATTCACTTGGTCAACACAACAGGATAATTTGTACAAAAATTAAATTAATATCTGCAAAATTCCTTCATAAACTTAAATGATATAGTATTATATGTAAGTATGAAATATTAAGATGATGTAATGATATTAAAATCAGTGTGAAAGGAGAGAATGAAAAGGATAACCTTTAAGGATCATTTTAGATATTCTGTGAATTGGATCATATCTTATTACTTCAAAGGACTTTCAGGGTTTTATTATTCTAATTAGTTTTAATAATATTTTAAAAATATGTTCATTATTCTTTCAAGTTCATCTTCTAGAGAAAATCCTTAATTATAACATTTTCATAAGGAAAAATAAGATGTGCTTCTTATGATTTGATTTATTATAATGTTTAAGGAAATTCACATATAGATAAAAATAAATATTACTTTTCCCCAGATATAGGGTAATAATACAATTCTTTTTCAGATGTGGCTTGGCAATATTAATAAAGTTGTATAGTCGTATTCCCTCTACCTATATCTAATAATGATTGCACTAAAACTCTACATTTATACCCATAGCTCTGGGGTGGGAATGTAGTTCAATGACAGAGCACTTCCTTAGTATGTGCAAGACCCTGAAATTGATCCCTGACACTACAAAACACAAAACAGAAAAACCTCTATTCACAGCTCTCACTTGAACTACTGATCTCCTGAATAGGAAGTTTTTTTCTCATTTTATTATCTGAAACACTTAGCAGAGTTCTGGAATATGGTAAGCTATAAGTGCATGAACTACTGAATGGATACCATGCACATTTTGGAATGATTTATTGAATGATTAAAAAAGAGAAATATTAATTAGTCTTTGCTTTAGGAAAGGAGACAAATGTCCAGGTATATAGTATAGAGGAAGGGGAGAGGATAATGGAAGGAGAAAGAGAGAGAAATGCAAAAAAGACATTATTGACACAACAGAAACACCCTCCCATCCACCTTGTGCTTTTACTTAGAATGATTTCTAAATCCAGACATCCCAATCTTTTCCCCAGTTAAAATTTTCTCTATCTTTAACAAGGCAGGATAAAAGCCACTTATTCCTTAAAGTTTCCAATGTAGAGTCTACATTACTTGTTTACTTCTCTATATGCCTTAAAAATATCAAGCTGGTTTTGTGGAAAGACTATTAGCTTTGACTTTAAGCAGGTTTGTGTTAAAAGTCAGCTCTAGACTCTAGGCATAAATACAGATGACTCCAGGTAAAGTATCTGAAGTATCCCTAAGAATCATAGCCATCATTTCCTATAGGAGTTTCCTTAGAATTAAATTAAATGGCATGTAAATATTTTGGAGTGGAGGAATGTTTAGTCTTAGTACCTACTGTACTTAAAATAAATCACATTAATAAGAAATAAAAGTTTTCTAAGCTGGGCATGGTGGCACACGCCTGTAATCCCAGCACTTTGGGAAGTTGAGACAGGAGAATCAGGAGTTCAAAGCCAGCCTCAGCAACAGCTATGTGCTAAGCAACTCAATGAGACACATTCTCTAAATAAAACACACAATAGGGATGGGGATGTGGCTCAGTGGTCAAGTACTCCTGAGTTCAATCCCCAGTACCAAAAACAAAAACAAAAACAAAAAACAAACAACTTTTTAATATTTTACCTTTCTCATTAATCAAAAATATTTTATGTAATGATGGCCATATAGGTCTTTGTTACATTCATGGTTCCCAATATATTGTTACTATCTTGTTATTTACTATTTGAAATTTTTGCAACCAGCTTTACATGTTTATATCTGTTCTTCTTCCCCAAATATGGACTAAAAACCTTGAAAAATGTCAAAATAAACTATAGGCTTTTAAATATTTAAAGCTTAGTAATACTGAAAATTATCTGAATCTATTGAACATTTGGTTTTACTGTTGTATATATTCACAATTCTAGATGGAAAAATTATTCTACTAATAGTGACACATTTGAGATTCAAAATAAATGAAATGATAAATGTGAACGAAATAGTAAATGGTTGGTAGTTCCGGTGAATCACAAAACCATCTAAAAGCTGAAGTCACAGGAAAATAAAAAGAAAAGAGAGAAAAATAAGACATAGAAAACAGATCAACAGGTTGGAAAAATGAATGGGTACTGGAATCAACATAAAACATTTCAATGAAAAGCATATAATAATGCTGCATTATAATTAGAAATCTTCATAAATTTTAATATTACTACCCTATTCTAACAATTACATTTAGAAATGTGTTTAATTACAAGCTGTATGTGGAATTATTCTGTTATTTTAAAACAATATTAAAGCCTACAGTATATAGTCTAAAATATGGCAAGAACATTTATAGATCTTTATTATAGTATAACAAGGCAAAAATTTAAAACTTGAAAGTAATATGTAGAAAGTTATAGTAAAAAGGATTGATAAAGTTGAAGGGAAAGAATAAAACACAGATATATTTACATAAATATATTTTAAGTAGTTAGAAACCTTAATGAAAATGATCATAATAAGAGAGAACATAAAGAAGGTTATTGGGCTTAGTAATGTGATTCTCTACCCTTATATCTGTAAAATTGGGAAATGAGTAGATTTAAGGGAAGAATTAAGAGTGTACTAATCATTACAGTTTATAATAGACGTGTGGATTTATCTTTCTTTGTTTTCATTTATCATTAAATAAAATAAAAATTAAAAATAGAAAAAACTTAATAAAAATCCTAATAGTAGAAGATACAATTGAAAAGTATATGTACTAATATCAAAGTTCTGAAAGAGAAAACAAAAAGCATTTCAAAAACTATAAAAAAAAGATAAAAAGGATAAAATTAATATAGTTGTCTTGATATAGGTGAATACATCAAATTTTCACATCTTTGTCTTTATTTGGAGTCTTAGAAATTTATATTCTATAAAAGAAAAGTGAATACATGCATATTTATTTCAGATATTCTAAAAACATTTTGCAAACCCAGAAAATAAACTTAAAGATACTAAAATGTACTGCACAAAGATATATAATCAATAAGTAAATATCTAAAGAGTGAAAAATGTCTGAATTCTCTAGAGATTGTAAGTCTCAAAAATCTGTTATAACAAAGAAGAACTGAGAAGCCAGGCGCGGTGGCGCAAGCCTGTAATCCCAACACTTAGGGAGGCTGAGACAGAAGAATTTCGAGTTCAAAGCCAGCCTCAGGAACGGCGAGGCGCTAAGCAACTCAGTGAGACCCTGTCTCTACATAAAACCCAAAATAGGAATGAGGATATGGCTCAGTGGTCGAGTGCCACTAAGTTCAATCTCCAGTACCAAAAACAAAAAGTAGAACTGAACATTTTGATTTACTATCATGTTGACAATGACAGGATATATCATATCAAATTGGGTTTCAACAAAATTTGTGTACATGAGTTCCTGCTTTTAAATGTGAATCACAAAGATAATACAAATAAATGTTCAAACTAAAGAGGTAGACAGGAAATATTATATATAATCAATGGAAATAAAAGCAGATAACTGCTGCAATTTAAAATTTAAATTAGTAAAATTTGACTGAATAATAAAGGATATATCTAGAATTGGTCCAGTAAGTTGAAAACAAAGGAATAAAGCAAGAATACTGAAGTCTAATTGCTTGGATTTTTATTTTGTCTTTGCCACTCAGCAGTCATATGAACTGTGAAAGTTACTGAACTTTTTATGTTTCAGTCTTACCTATATGCATAAGCTCAAGAAAAAGAGAAGGAAGACAAAGTAAAACAGATAATTGATATGATATTGCTGGTATCTGAGACGTATATGGATTTAAATAGAATTCTGTAGTAAATATGAAACACCTGGATAATAGATAAACACCAATCTCGATTGGTCCTTGAAGGTACCTTAATAATCTTTAAATATTTTAGATTGAGCACCAATAAGTAATTCAGCTATGACTCATCATGAAACACTCAAACCTACCAATTTGAAACATATTTTTTTGTTAAAATGTTCTTTTAATAATATTTTACTTAACAAATATACATATTTGTACTTTATATAAATACTACTATTTGGGGTCCACTGGGCATACAGTGTACTCATGTGCACAAGGATTTTCACTGCCCTTTTCCAGAAACCCAGAGACCCAAGCTCCTAAGTAGTTTTCAAAAAACAGTCTCATCAATCATTTTGACAACTATTGGAGTAGATCAGAGACCCATAAAGTGTTCCATTATGGATGAAAAAGCAATGCAATAGCAGAGTATTATGGATGAAGAATTTTCATCATCCCATGTAGTCAACCTACTTGAATTTTCATGCTTTAGCAGGAAAGAGGATACAATAAGCAAGTAATAACAAATAATGATTGAAAATATAAGGATGTTTTAAAAATTTTAATACTAATCTCTCTTTATGAAACATATTTTTAATAACATAGAATTGTTCATTATTATTTGCATGTTTTATAATTCCTCAAGCTGTTCTTGTAAGAGTTACTGCTTAATGATTTATTCAAAATTCAAGACAAATAATTGCCCCAATGTATAAAGCATGGAAATGAAAAATATATTTAATAATGATAATTAAAAACCAAATATCTTTTTAAAATTCATGTATCCTTGACAATTTTTTTAGATAACAGACTTAGTACTTATGTGTGGAAAAATCATTATTTTCCTGCTAAGTTTGCAGCCATTGCTTGCAAGTTTTATTTTTTAGAGGATAACTTCTACCATTATATCTTTCCTATCTTTCATGTTCTCAGTAAAGATCCATGTGCAAATTACCTGTCCATAGAAAAGGCATCATTTATTACCAAGTGATCTGTAATTAGTGATGTTCTAACTTGTACAAATGGACAGAGATACTTCCCTGATTTCATGGGATTAAAAAACCTGAAAACTATTTTCCAAATCTGTCCAATGTCAATTCTCATTGTGAATGCATGCATATCATGTCTTACATTTCTACAATCTTCATTTATTTCTTTTTATTTATAATTGACACACAATCATTCTATTTAAGGTACAATGTGATGCTTCAGTATGTATATATGTTGTGCTATGATCAGTTCAGAGTAACTGGCATATCTAACATCTTAAATATTTATTGTTTTTTTGTGATGTTAACATTCCAAATCTTCTTTTCTAATAGATTTTTTCATAAGTGTCCTTTGTACATATTTGAGAACAAAAATAGTGGCTTACAACATTTCTTTAAAAAGTGCTCAGTGAAAATTAGGGTCATAGTAAGAAAAACTAAAAAAATATGAACATAAGAAATGT
Source organism: Xerus rutilus (assembly GCA_028644305.1). NCBI lineage: Eukaryota > Metazoa > Chordata > Mammalia > Rodentia > Sciuridae > Xerus > Xerus rutilus. The sequence goes on from CM053408.1 coordinate 33,670,422, forward strand.
CAAACAAATATGTCAGCTAAAAAAACACATTTCAGTAAAAAAAATAATCAAACTCATGCTTTGATATGATTAGTTATCAATTCCTGGACAAAAGTGAATTCACATCTATAAACCTCTTAACACTTCAATTCCCATCTTTGTCCAAAACTAGATTTCTAAAATTAAAAATACAATGCACAATGTAAAATTTGAAAAATTAAATAACATTTCCTTATCCTCTATCTCAAGAGAGAGAAATGTGACTTTTATTGATGTAATTGCTAACCATACCAGTAATTATTCTTATCTTATTAAAATATTCAAGAATGTTCACAACAAAATGACCTATTTTATGTACCTACTTTTAAATCTGCTGCAGTGTTCAGAGTTTGTACTGCAGTTATGAGGTTTTCTCCATGACCTTGAATACCTCAACTTAAAAAAATATCACAAACTGCTAATTACTACCCTCGTGTTGTAATCTAATTACTTAACATTTTAGCACATCTATTTTTATCTGGCAAAGAAAACATAAAACCACAGAAGTATGGTGTTTCTTTGTATTTATGTATGCAAATAATCCCAGCAAAATCTAGTCAATGTAAATGCCTGACTGATTCTTTCATTCAATCCATTCAATCCTCCAGGAAACATTTATCATATACCTACTTAAGGCCAAGACCTGTGCTATAGTCAACTACAATGGAGAATAAAAATTGCGCCTTTGACTTCATAAATTCATTTGGAAAAATGCACACACATAACCTGTATTAGTCATTCAAGCAGATTATTCTGCTCATTTTAACCTGTTTTGGAGAAAAAAAATAATGTGGTAAGCAGTGAAACATACAAAGCAGAGAACGGGAAAGTGACTTAGGAAATCTGAAAGCAGGAATCTTGTATTTTTATTCTTGACACTCATTAATTATCTAAATGTGGGAAAGTCACTTAAACCATTGGTGCCTTTCTTTCTTTAGGTGCTTTTAAATTGTCCCTTGCTTCACTCTGGTTCTCTTTCTTCATCATCCCTGATCAAATACTTCTTAAAGTGAGGAGACTGGCACTCTTGTTTTGTTTTTCCTTTTTGAACTCAGGCTCAGCTCAATATCTAGGAAAAAATCCTAGTTCAATATAGTCTTTCAGTTAAATAGAATTTATACAATAAGAAAATAATGAAATCTAACTCAAATATTCCCTTTGATTCTAACAAATATATCTATAGTTAACATATAGTTTAGCTCCCATTCTAGGTATTAATTATTCTAACATTAATATCTAATATATTTGAAATTCTTTATACCTATTGATTACTTTAAGAACTTAAAATGTATTCTTTTTTTTTATACTTTATTTTTTTTTCTCAAAAGTTGCATTTTAATACATGTTATCAAACATAACAGAAAAAAATATTTTCAGAAGCTGTACACACTATTCACTGAAAACATTTGTTGAGGCAAATAGAAAAAAAATTGTTACAATCATAATTTTTCTAACTTTGCACAAACTTATAAGCAGATTACATTCTTCATATTAAACATCTTTATATGCACTTTCAATGAACAGTATATATATATATTTATATATATTTTTTATCAACCATCTTTACTATACCCATTCCCTTTTCCTGCCCCCCACCTGCCCCATGTCGCATCCAGTGTTTCTCTATTTCTCTTATGTTTCCCATTCCCACCTCCCTTATTCATCAGCATCCATTAATCAGAGAGACCATTCGGCATTTGGTTTTTTGGGATTGGCTTACTTCACTTAGCATAATGCTTTCTTTTCCTTCATATTTTCACAAAATATTCTCAAGGGAATAGGCACTCTTTACATTTGTACTCTGTAAGTCACACATTTTCAGAGAACAATAATAATTTTCCTAATACTCAGTAGGAAAATTAAAAAAGCTTCCTTTAAGAGCCAAGATAAGCCTTCAGGTCACCTTGAGTTTTCTCATTCAATATAAAGTTTTCCCTTTTCGGAGGAGTTCACTATTAGTTATAATACTGTATTTTTTTGGTCCTTTATTTGTTTTCTTCAACTTATGGAAATTCATAAACATAGGCAAACATAGTTGTGAACTTTCAGACATACTTGTTTCATAATGGCTTTCTTTTTTTTTTTTTTTTTTGGTATTGGGGATTCAACCCAGAGGTTCTTAACCACTGAGCCACATCCTCAGTCCTTTTAAAACTATTTTATTTAGAGGCAGGGTCTTGCTCAGTTGCTTAGGGCCTAAGTTGCTAAAGTTGGCTTTGAACTCATAATCCTCCTGCCTCAGGCTGCCAAGCCATTGGGATTACAGGTATGTGCCACCACACCTGGCCTCATAATGATTTTAAAGTCACAAATATTTTATCATTGTGTCTGTAAGCAACTGTCACTATAACATAATTTATCACATTCATATGAAAACAAAATAATTATTTAATATAAAATCAATAAAAATATATTCAATTTTAAATGTCCATTATAATATAATAATTCTTTTTTTGATATGATTTGTTTAAAACAATGAATAAGTAAGAAATACTTTTTCCTTATTTTAATATCTTTCTTTTAATAGCCTTATACACCTACTCTTATCAATTCTTCTTTTCTCCTACTTTGTCTAAATAGAACATTTTTGGGGCTTGTTACATTTTTCTTTCAATTTTCAAATCTCATTTTAAACATTATTATTCATCCCAACAAAACAGTGATGAATTACCCTGCGTCGAGCTAAGTTGTGGTGTAGTTGGAATCCAGGGTACCCAGTATGGGATTGGATGATGTGGCCATAATAGCAAATGTTCTGAGGAAAAGGCAATGTGTAATTTGGTGACTGTTTGAATGAAGTATAGTCATGTGACCTTTGTTTATAATATTAAAACATTAATTTCCTTAATCAGTTCTACCATTGTATTCAATAGAACTCAGAGTATATTTCTTACTATAAAAATATTGTAGAAAATATTTAAAATGCACAAAGGTAAACCAAGAAATGAAGATTATCTTTAATTACTCCAGCTAGGTGAGAAATAACTATAAGTTTATTTTGATACATTCTATTTTCCCTTCCATAATTACATGTAAAATAAATTCAGCAAGATACAGATTCATTTAAGAAAACAGAATTATAGAATGGAGATTATATTCCATTCTTAAGCATATTTCATAAAATAATTCCCATTGTTTAGATTGTCAGCAAGTTACTTAAATCTAATGAGCTTTCCTAAACTTTAAAGTAGGACTTTTACTAGTATTTGGCTTCTGGAGATCAAAAGTGATGATACAAACAAGAGCTTAGAACAAAATCTGACAGTGCTCCAAAAAGGTACACTATTATTACCACTTCTCCCCATTATACTAATATGAATCCTCGAGCTCAGAGAGATTAACAGTTACCCCAGTCTTTTTCTTTTATGTTAATTTGTCCTAGTGAGAGAATGTCATCTTCTGGCTCTGCAAAATTGTTCACAGATATTTGAACAAATGAATACAGGAATACTGCATAGCCTGTTTTACATGATTACAAAATTGATCTCTTTACTATTCCAACTATATTATTACCATAACTGCAATGCTATGTTTATAGTATCACATTCCAGAGGGAGCATCTCCCTCCTGATATTCAAAAAATGTACATGGAGAAATAATAGAGAGGAGTAAGGATGGGATAACATCTGGCTGTTTAAACAATGCCACTCTATAGTGGGGTTTGGTACAGATTTTGGAACATTTCCCAGTAAAAACATTGAAACTCATAAAGGATAAGGAATAAACTGTTCTTTGACCTTCCTTTAGTCTCTTATTTGCTTTTTATTCTGATGGTATCATGTTCGAGTGGGGGCCAGATATTTTTTCATCAATCAAATTTATTACACTTATATTAGAAATGATATTTTGGATTCTAACAATATATTGGTTATTAGTTCTTCTAAAGTCATTTTGTATGCATAAATAGATAGTATATATAATTTTATTTTACCTACCCTTAAAGATATTTTATTAGGCCTTTAAGAAAGGCTATAAGAATGAGGATAAGTATAAACTTTTATAGAAAAGCATTTATTCTTCAATGTTTTCATCCTGATTCTGTCACCAGTTTAGAACAATTTAGTTGCCAGGACAAAAATAATATTATAGATAAAATTATATTTAAAAATTTTCAATTATAGCAGCCCAAAATAGTAATACTTCCTCTTGTTAATTCTATTCATACCATATATTTGATTTTTTAAAAATATAACATAGTGACTAAGTTGCCTTCTATATTACAAATGAACCAACTTCATTAATCATATAAGGATGGCAGGCCACCCCTTGGTATCAATATTTTCCATTAGGATCTTATTTGGCAAAGTTATAAGCAATTCTCTAGTCTGATAGCACTCTGAATGTAAACAGAACATTTGCATTTATGTGCACTTTCACGCACTTTTCAGATTTACTAGGCACTGAGTATAAGTACCTAAATGCCCTATAATATTCTGGTATATATTTTTAATTTATATTTTATTTATATTGAATATCCATGTTATACATAACTGAAAGATGATAGGAAGACAAAAATAATTTATTCCAATTTCTACACACCCACACCTATACACATACATACAAATTCTCTAAGATTTAGTGATTTTGATTTTTAGAAAAAAAATATTCAAGTCTGGAGAACATTGCAGATATTTATTTTCAGAACTCTAGATTTACATTGACATAATTGTTTTTATATTTCATCCACACAGAATATCATAATTATGGAAATATTTACTAATGTGTACAATATTTTGTTATGTTGTAAATTCAGAAGCAAAATAATTCATTTTTAAGAAAAAAAAAGGCAGCACTTTAAATGCACTGGTAAAATCTTAATTGCCTCCTAAGGAAGCAATTCAGAAGCCCAAGAAAGATAATAAATTTTAGCCCTCAGAGAAGAGGCCCAAATCTGACATTCAGTAGTTCTTTAATGCATCTGAAAACCTGTTCCCTCAGAGACTGTGAACATTGTTATGTCTATCTGTAATCATCCTTGATAAAAACCCTTTGAGATTCAAAACCTTAATTTTATTAACAACTTATTATCAGTTAGTAAAATGAAGAGTGTGCTTTAAATTAAACACATAATACATTCGAGTAAATAGAACACATCTTCAAAAGATACATAAAGTAATTTAGAATTACAAAACTTAGCCAGTCCAAAATTAAAGAAAGTTATACTCCAGAAAATGTTCATGTGTGTATGATCCAACTGGGAAAGTGGCTCGGGCTGAAGATGGGACATGAACTGATAAAGAAAGACTATTAGCAAGATCAGTGAGATACCTGCAAACATATAAGGGCGGATAATATGTTCAGTGATATAGACATTGTTGTGATGATTATTATCCCAGTGAACATGGAAATTTAATAACCTGCCTGAGATCATACAGCTAGTGGGTGAGAGTTGGAATGTCATTGTATAAATACTGACCTGATCTCATATATCAGAAGCTGTTATATTGCATGTGTTTAATAACTATTATCTAAAGTAATCCTCTACATGTCTCTCTTATCTACTGAGGAGAGAGAGGATAATAGTACATTCTGCAATCATTCTCTTTTATTCTTAGTCTTTTTATTTGAAACTAAATACAGAACAAAGCTACTTTGTCTTTGCCAACAAAAATACGTGTTAAGTAAAACAGTGAAACTTTAAATATTCTTTCAGAGTTAAAATGTAACTTCCCTAGAACTAATTATTTTAGAAAGATCTCAATTTTTTGGAATATCAAAGTTTCATCAGTTATTAAAAATTTTCTCAACAGAGAATAATAATATTAAAAAGACTGGTGAAGAATCAGGCTTTAACTCCAACATATAAATGTTTTGGAAATCATCATTTAAGTTCATAGAAGAAGAAAAAGCAAATTAAACTAACAGTAACATTTCTTGGACTCATCAGAGAACTGAGGTCATAGGATAATTATTATCCCCCAAATCTGGGGAGGTAAGCACATGCAGAGATATGCAGCAACTAGTAGAGGAAAAGACACTGGAGCCACAAACATACAACTGAGAACTTGTATAAATTGCTGAAGTCTAAGTTTGGACTAGCGGGAGAAGAACTCCAGGGGAATGCAATATTAATAAAGCTACAAATGGCTCTTGGGATTTTATGTTTTGGAACTCTGCAAGATTCTCACAATGGGGATAGAATAAAGCTTTTCTCATGGTCCTGGCAGCAATACAATTATTTCATATAGTTTGTGTGTTTCTTTCACTTGAAAAGTAAAGAGTATCCTGAAATAGAAAAGAAAAAGAAAAAAGTATACGTTATTTCGCTGAAGTTGGGAATTTTGTAGCATTTTAAAGAACTAAGATTTAAAAATAGATAGCTGCATTCTTGCCACAAAGTAAAGGTAGGTTAGATTGGTTGAAAACAACCTCTGATATGTAGTTTAGTGGGATAGATGTTTGTTTATCATTCATAAACATTTTGAGACAAGAGAAGAAGCAGGATTATACACAAGGAGAATTTGTGCTACCAAACAATCTCAACAGAGACAAGACATAAGGCAACCTGATAAAAAGCTGTAAACCCGTGATGTCTCCACAGTGTTGTCTATATGGAGATGGAGAGGCCAGGCATTTGTATACATAAATTGGCTAGTAAGTGGAATTAGGCTATATTTTGAATGTGTGAACTTGGTAAAATAAGCAATATCAGCCCCAGACATTTCTGGCTGTGGTTTGGCAGAAGCATACTAGTAGTTTGCATTGGTCGCTATAATAAAGGAATGTGGATCATGTAACAGTAATCAGTTCAGTATAGTAGATTATAATTTATTTAGAATGAAACAATGAATGGTTTTTGACACCTGAATAAATAAACAAGTAAAAATAGTCTACCTCAATTATATTACAGATCAGTACTATGAGTAAGACTAAAAACATAAAGCTTTATAATTATAAATTTTGGAAGTACAAAATTACTCAAATTCTTATTTGAAATATATCTCTGGATCTTACAGTTTATTTTATGACATATTTTGTGATGAGAATAAATAATATTCAATGAAAATGGTTTTGAATGGATTCATTCTGAAATAAATTTTTATAATCAAATTTTAAAGTTTTTAAAACAGTGTTGATGAAAGTTGGATAGGATTAATGTGAAATTCATAGAAACTGAAAAATTTTAATAAAAAGTAACTCAAAATTTTTCTTTTACTCAAAATCCCAAATGATTTTTTAACTTACATCAAATTTTATGCATTTTTAAAATTTATTTCTTTATTCTACTTAGGTTTACATGATAGCAGAATGCATTTTGATACATTGTACATAGATGAAGCACAACTTTTCATTTCTCTGGTTGTATGTGATGTAGAATCACAACATACATGCAGTCATACATAAAGCTAGGGCTATGATGTCCATCATATTCCACCATGTTTACTGTCCCAATGCCCCTTCCCCCCTCTCACTCCTGTGACCAAAGTTCCTCCATTTTTCCCATGTTATCTCCCACATTATGGATCAGCATCCACTTACCAAAGAGAACATTCGGCATTTGGTTTTGTGAGATTGGCTTACTTCACTTAGCATGATATTCTCCAACTCCATCCATTTACATGCAAATGCCATATTTATTCTCTTTTATTGCAGAGTAATATTCCATTGTATATGTAAAGAAACTGTGGTCAGTTTCTTTATCCATTCATCTATCGAAGAGCGTCTAGGTTGGTTCCAGTTTAGCTATTGTGAATTGAGTTGCTATAAACATTGAAGTGGCTGTGTCAGTGTAGTATGCTGTTTTTAAATCTTCTGGGTATAGACCCAGGAGTGGGATAGCTGGGTCAAGTGGTGGTTCAATTCCAAGTTTTCTAAGGAATCTCCATACTACTTTCCAGATTGGTTTTACCAATTTGCAGTCCCACCAACTGCTGGGGTTTTTAGCCCTGTATTTCCTCTGAGCCTGCAGGGAAAGAAGAGTGCCTTACCCGGGCGAGGCCGGGGAAAGGCAGAAGCTGACTGACCGCTGGCACCCAGCCCTCCCACTGGAGGACAATTAGACGTGTCAGGGAGACCAGTCAGCGCAGGAACTCATTTATTGCGGAAATAGGGAGGAATATATAGTCCCTTTCGACCAATCAGCTTAAAGGTCAATCTGCCATGGCTTGTTCATGCAAGCGAGCACCCTATACCAAATGTAAGCTGTCTTGCTTGTCCCCGAGCACGGAAGCAGGAGGTAACCAATGAAATAGGTTTCCTTTTCTCGGGAGCTGGCATATACTTTCATTTCCTTGAATGAATTCGCCCCTAGGAATGCCCTACAACCAGCAATGTATGAGTGTGCCTTTTACCCCACAACCTCGCCAACACATTTTTGTTTGTATTCTTGATAATTGCCACTCTGACTGTTGTGAGATGAAATCTTAGGGTAGTTTTGATTTGCATTTCTCTAATTGCTAGAGATGTTGAACATTTTTTCATATGTCTGTTGATTGATTGTATATCTTCTTCTGTGAAGTTTCTGTTCAGCTCCTTGGCCCATTTATTGATTGGGTTGTTTGTTTTTTGGTGTTAAGTTTTTTGAGTTCTTTATAGATCCTAGAGATTAGTGCTCTATCAGATGTGTGTATGGCAAAGATTTATTCCCAGAATGTCAGCATTCTGTTCACTTCATTGATTGTTTCTTTTGCTGAGAAGAAGCTTTTTAGTTTGAATCCATCCCATTTATTGATTCTTGATTTTACTTCTTGTGCTATAGGAGTCTTGTTAAGGAAGTAAGGTCCTAATCCAACATGATGAAGATTTGGGCCTATTTTTTCTTCTATTAGGCTTTGGGTCTCTGCTCTGATTCCCAGGTCCTTGATCCACTTTGAGTTGAATTTTGTGCATGGTGAGAGATAGGGGTTTAGTTTCATTTTGCTGCATATGGATTTCCAGTTTTCCCAGCACCATTTGTAGAAGAAGCTATCTTTTCTCCAGTATACATGTTTGGCTCCTTTGTCTTGTTAAGATAACTGTATTTAAGTGAGTTCGTCTCTGTGTCTTCTTTCTATACCATTGGTCTACATGTCTATTTTGGTGCCAATACTATGTCGTTTTTGTTACTATAGCTTTGGAATATAAGTGAAGGTCTGGTATTGTGATGCCTTCTGCTTCACTCTTCTTGCTGAGGATTGCTTTGGCTATTCTGGGTCTCTTATTTCTTCCAAGTGAATTTCATGATTGCCTTTTCTATTTCTATAAGGAATGACGTTGGGATTTTAATTGGAATAACATTAAGTCTATATAGCACTTTGGGTAGTATGGCCATTTTGCCAATACTGATTCTATCCAGGAGCATGGAGATTTTTCCATCTTCTAAGGTCTTCTTCAATTTCTTTCTTCAATGTCTTGTAGTTTGCTTTATAGAGGTCTTTTACCCCTTTTGTTAAATTGATTCCCAAGTATTTTTTTGAGGCTATTGTGAATGGGATAGTTTTCTTAATTTCTTTTTCAGAGGGTTTATCATTGATGTATAGAAATGCAATTGATTTATGGGTGTTCATTTTATATCCTGCTACTTTGCTGAAATCATTTCCAAAGACAGAGATGATCCAATTGAGCAGCATATAGAATATCCATACATATCATCTCTTCCACACTTGAAAGACATGTCTGTGAGAGCAGCAGAGGAAGTAGTCCTTCATCATTCAATGAAATATTTTCATGCTCTCCTGTATATCCTTTATTAGCAAGCAAACTCTGGTTTTCAGTGGCATACATTCTGTTAGAATACATGTATCATAATGGCTCAGAGTTAAACTGGATAATAACCATTAGTAGCATCCTGCCAATTAGTACAGAAAACATCGAAGCAGAGGAGTCATTTTCTATTATCTATACCTTCTAAACATTTAAATTAGTATTTTTATAGTCTTTTTACTTTTATCTCATGTATCATTTCTCTTTATGAGGTACCTATGCACCTTCTATAAAGCCAATAGTTGTCAAATAATTGAAATATTACTGCAAATCATAATATGCTAACTATTTCCAAGACTCAGTAAATTATTTTAAGTAGCAAATATTGATTAAAATTTACACTAATTATTTTTGTAATTTAATTTTACATAATGCTTTCTTAATACTATGACATATTTATTACCTTATTGCCATCTAAGAAACATATCTTTTTAAAACAGCATTTCTTTTTTTTTTTCTATTAAATCTCAGATCCATAGATGTCATTTTCCCTTCATCTGGATGAAAAATTTCTCCGTGCATATTATACGAAAAAAATTCAAAATTTTGGACAAATTTCATTAAGAAAGATTATCAGTTTTGAGTTGAATTTTTGCAGTAAGTTCGGGGTGAAAGTTAGGTGCTTAAATTTGGTATACTTACTAAACTCATGAATACCAAATTTTAATGTCCACTGTTAGTTTGTTAATAACAGAGATTGTTAATTAACTGGCATTTTTGAAATTTACCTATGTGAAAATGATTGTGATTAAGAGAGTGATGTTGAGTGTTGGGACTGAAGACACCAAATACAAGCTAATGTTACATTTCCCTGTACATATTATTTTTGAGAGATGGTGCTTGAATAACGAGATGGTATTTCATCAGGCATGAGAGTTAAAGTACCTATCATATTTTATAGAATTGCAGAACATGTCTCATAAGAGTTCTTCCCAGTAGGATGGGAATGTAAAAATAGAAAAAAAAATTATCAAAGATACACTTAAATGTTCAAGGATCCTTCAAGTGTTAGTCTAAATGTATCATCATTTGCACTGAGTCTAGAAACTCCATGAGAAAGATATAAATGTGATCTCAATCTGATTCAAATATGTACCTGTTTGAAAGGTGGGGTGTATGGGGATGTGGTGCTCCTGTAAAGGCTCTACTGGAAAAAAGAATAATAAGCCACTCGGGAAACTATCAGTAGTACAGAAAATGATTTTCAGAAAAGAGCCACCTAAATAAGGGGCCACAGTACATTAAGGGACATTGGTTCCATGTGCTTTAGGAGACTCAGCTATATTGAGGAGCAGAAGGCAGGATTTGAAGGATGAAAAACATTATCAGTGAAGCAAGGGGAGCCTCTACCCTGTGCTATAGAGATTCTTACTGTCTCTCTCTCCCTCTCTCCCTCTGTTTCTTTTTCTCTCTCTTACACACACACACACACACACACACTCATGCACACCAACTTTAAATATATTTAATGTAAAATTTTCTGTATCACAGGATCTGACATTGATGTCTGACACAACAAAAGATGTACCCAGAAATACTTAATTTAAATATTATTGCATTCCAGAAAAAAAGGAATAAATTCTCCTACCTCTTGTACTTTGACATCAAAGCCAAGTGCAACTATGTTCAAATACTAAGAACCTTGTGATTTATAACACTTCCAGCAACATTAATAGACCCATTATTGGAGAACTGTTGTTTGGGTAGTATTAGGGCAGTAGAGGTACTTAAGGAAAAGAAATAACAAATTATTAATATGGCAAATCCTTCCTCTTTGGTCACACTAAAACAAAAGCTTCTTGCATGAAGAAGCATCCTTTCTCGTGTGTGCCAATGGCCCTATTTCAGTTAGATTTTTTTTTTTTTTTTTGCTGCTGTAACCAAAAGACCTGACAAAAACAATGTTTAAGGAGGAAAAGTTTATTTTAGAGCTCACAGTTTCAGAAGACTCAGTTCACAAACGTTGGACTCTCCATTGCTCTGGGCAAGAGGTGAGGCAGTGCACATGGAAGAATGTGGTGGAGGAAAGTAGTTCAGGACATAGCACTAGGAAGAGGTGAGAGATAGAGATAGAGATAGAGATAGAGATAGAGATAGAGATAGAGATAGAGATAGATAGATAGAGCTCTCCCTTCACCACAACAAAATGTAAATGCCAAAGGCAGGCACCCAATGACCCACTGCTTTCAGTTACCACTCAGTTAATTCATATCAGGGGATTAATTCCTGGATTGAGTTAAGACTCTTACAACTCAATCATTTTGCCTCTAAAACTTTCTTGCATTGTCTCACACATGAGCTTTTGTGGGACATCATATATTGAAAACATAATAGCTCTTGTTATTTTCACTTGTTCTCCATTTCCTGGTTCTGAGGACAATCACAAATTAAGGAGACATTTAAATTAAATTTGGTATACTAACTAAATTCATGAATACCAAATTTTAATGTCCACTGTTAGTTTTTCAATAATAGATTTCTCATTAAGTGGCATTTTTGAAATTTACCTGTGTGAAAATGAATGTGAATAAGAGAATAATATTGAATGTTGCACAAGATGAATGGAAATCACAGTTCATTATCTTAAATTGTCAGCAGTTTATTTCCTCTGAAGGCATATTGTCAACTTAACACCAGAGAAAATATTTTATTTAGGTTCATTCGCTAATTTGTAATTTTGAAATATTAAGGTATGTATATATGGTCCTTCATTTGCATTAATGTTCTGCAAATAAAAGAGACATGTCTGTACTACTCGTCCCTAAAATTATGAAAAAATGTTCAATATCTGTAGCAATTAGAGAAATGCAAATCAAAACTACTCTAAGATTTCATCTCACTCCAGGCAGAATGTCAATTATCAAGAATTCAAGCAACAATAAATACTGGCAAGGATGTGAGGAAAAAAGGTACCCTGATTCATTGCTGGTGGGATTGCAAAATGGTGCAACCACTTTGGAAAGTAGTATAGAGATTTCTTAGAAAACTTGGAATGGAACCACCATTTGACCCAGCTATCTCACTACTCAGTCTGTCCTCAAAGGACTTAAAATCAGCATGCTACAGAGATGCAGCCACCTCAATGTTTGTTGCAGTTCAATTCATAATAGCTAACCTGTGGAAACAGCCTAGATGCCTTTCAATAGATGAATGGATAAGAAACTGTTGTATATATACACAATAGAATATTACTCAGGCTTAAAGAAGAATGAAATCATGGCATTTATGGGTACATGGACAGAGCTGGAGAATATCATGCTAAGCAAAGTAAGCCATTCTCAAAAAACCAAAGGCAGAATGTTTTCTATGATAAGTGGATACTGATCTATACTGGGATGGGGGGCAAGGGAAGAATGGAGGAAATTTGGATTGAGCAGAGAGGAGGGAGGTGATGGGAGCTGGTATGGATGGGAAGCTGGTGGAATGAGATGGACATTATTACCCCTATGTATGAGTATGATTGCACAAATAGTGTGACTCTACATCATGGACAACCAGAGAAATGAAAAATTGTGCTCCATTTATGTAATAAATAAAATTAATTAATAATAAAAAATTTAGCAATGAGTAAACCATCTGATAATAAGAGTAAGGTACTTTCCTACTAAATCAAGGGCTATAAGAAGACTGATTTCGGACAGCAGGAATCAACAGATGTGTTGTGATTTTTCAATTAGCCAGGCTTATAAAATATACAACCTGTGTACTAGAGTCTCCTAAAAAAGGGACCACCTAGAACCAACAAACTGTTAGAGATTAGTGGACTTTCAGGTAATATATCTAGGCACTTTTAGATTTTCTTAAAAGTATAATAACCTCAGCACCACAAAAAAATAAATAAATGAAATAAAATAATAGTATTGTGTTCATCTACAACTAAAAACAAAATTTTTTAAAAAGTATAATAGGAAAGAATACTTGTGAAATCTAGATATCCTGTTAGTCCCAAAGTGAACATGTAAAAAATTCATTGAATCTTTTAATTATTACTCATATTTTTCATGTGAAATAGTGTGCAAAAGGTACACATAACTGTAGGAAAGCTCAGCATAATGTTCCATAATGGAAAAAAAAACACACAAACGAACCTAATTACTTAGTTATTTCTAAATTCCAATGTATTATTTTCCTTAAAATTATGCCATACTTACTGCCCATGATAATCAATGGATTAGTAAACGTTTTATCTTTTATTACCACCAAATATTAATATATAGTTAATTATATTTGTGCAACGTTTTGAAATGTTAAAATGATATAGAATGCAAAGAGTCATTATCTTATCATTTACATGTGGACTGAGGATATAGCTCAGTGGTAGATTCTTGTATAACAAGCATGTGACCCTGAGTTGAATTCACAGAGCAGAAAAAAATACGTATATTTATAGGAAAAGAAAAAATTGCTTTCACATGATTTGTAAATATTATGTTATAGCTTGCCTATGAATGCTGATATTTTGTTTCATTTTATTTTTGAAAATATAAAACTTAATATTTCATTGCATTACAAAGTGAATCACCAAAACATGACACTGTTTCTCTGACTACTGCTCAGAATAAGCCTATTTTAGAAATCACTCACTGAAATAAAGTTGAAACTAAGTTCATTTCTTATTACCAATCAACATTATTTTGACAAGACAATATATAAGGAACAATAAAATGTAAGAATCTCTTTTTAATATTGAATTGTGTTCCTGGGGAATAGAGCTCATATTTAAACAGAGAATAATATGGTAAAATTAAGCAAAATATAACACAAAAACCTTTTTATTTCTGAGGAAGAAAATATTCATCATCCAACTATAGCACACTTGCAGATTAACTTTGAAGTATTAGTACCTTCTAGACACCATTCTTGGTGTCCTTCTGCAATGCAAAATTACCTGAAATCTTTTGCATGCAGCACACATTCATTTTTTTTCAAAATAAATAAGATTTCTTAAAAGCATATTAGTTAGCTTCTTAAAGTACATTATTAACATTTTAAGAAATTAATGCTTATTTATAATAGAAAAAGGAAAAGAAATATATTTTGGGTAGAATTTTCCTAGTCAAACAGATATTTTATTGAAGAGCTAAAAATTCATATATGTTCTCTACTATTAAATTTGTATTTTTAGTGGAAACAATATCATTCTGATAATTATAAATTGCTTAAGTAGAGTTTTCAAGCTATAGCTTTTTTTCTTTATAAATCATTACCATGTTTACTCTGAGCCTATCAAGAGACTGTTACTAATTGCTAGGAGTAAACCCAAGGTTTGCATTTGAGAAAGACGTTTGAAAATATGCAGTTTAAAGGAATGTTAAAAAATCACCCTTAATGAGAGTATCTGGCACAGGCATAGCTAACTGCCATCTTAAATGATACAGCACCTTTCTCAGAATAAGATTTAATTTTATTTCATATGCTAGCAATGTCTAGCATTATTTCTTATAAACTGGCTTGTCAAATTTGTCAAAGAACACTCTAAAAGGTATGCTGACTAGTTCCACAGGGAAGAAAAATTATGCCTCCTTTCAGCAGCTTATCAATTCTAGGGCTTCTTTTTCTGTACTGTCAATATTGTAAAACTAATTAGATGTATAAATCTATCTAGTTACTTGTGAGAATCATTTTTTAATTATCTGAGGCAAAGAAGAAAGATTTTGTTGAAATTAAGAAATAATGTTACATACATGTATGAAATTGTCACAGTAAATTCCAATATTTTTTACAATTAATATGCATCAATAATTATTATGAAAATACAGACCCAGTGTTGCTGTTTAATAGGAGAAAAAAATTCTGCTGTGATACAGCAGGGTGTGTATGATTCAAAATAATGTGTTACAGATCTCAAAATACTTAAAAGACAGGAATTTGAATGTATTCAATATAATGAAAAGATAAAAATTTAAGGTGATGTTTATGCTCATTATTCTGAGTTTATCACTACACAGCTTATGCACGAATTAAAACATCACATTGTACATCATAAATATGTATAAATATCATGTGTCAAGCAACAAATATTTAAACATTTTATAAGGAAAAAACCGCTGTATTACCTCCAATGTATCTTGCATTTAATAAATGGTAGAATTATTAAATAAAAGTAAAAAGAGAATGCAAAATACAGCTAATCAATTTTATCTATGTGTGATATAATAGCAATTGATATAACCACGTACAGGTCTCATACGCTACATCTTCGGGATGACCATCTTCTTCAAGTCATTCCTGTATTTCACCAGAAGATAAGCATATGACGATAGGAAATAAGTTCGTCAATTTTTTGTAACTGCTTAATCCCCAGTAACTAGGATGGTGGCCAACCACATACAATAGGCTTTAGATGAATCCTGATTGAATGGATGAATGAATGAATGAACACTGTTAGGGTCAGAAAGCCAGTTGCAAAAATGTCTCTATATGAACAATAGTGAAATGTTTGAGACTGAACATTTATTTTAAGTCATCATAAATATATTTTAATTTTATCATATCTTCTTCACTCATGCTACTTTTGTTAGGATTTCATTATTTTTTCACTGGATATACTACAATGTTCTTTAGATCTCTGCAAATCCTCTTATATAATACTACTAAAATGTATCTGAAACATGCATATATGAAAATGCTTTTATCTTGCCATGCAGTTTCATTAACAAATGAGTTAAGAGGAGATTTGCTATCATTACAAAAATGATCTGTTCTCTGTTTACTTTTCAATTTTACTATCCATAGTATCATTGCCAAAATCCAATTCTCTTTCATATTTACATATTTTTGTATGAGTTGTTCTTTCCCTGAATAATTTCTTTTTCATTTTATTAAAGAATAGATAACACATTCATTCTTAGCACTTAGTTCATATAATCCTTTATCCAGGACATAATTTCTGACACTATTTCCCTTCCAAAGATATTCAGCATTTTCAACTTTCTTGTTCCAAAGTAGTTTACATTAATTTATAACATACAGTGCATTATGTAGTCAAGATATATTGCTATGCACATTTAATACAAAGTAGAATTCCAGAAGGTTTGAAAGAGAGCATATTTATTTATCTATCCTCAAAAACCTATGTAAGAAACACAATATAGCTACTCAAAAACTACTGAAAGAATAAAATTTTGCATTAGTATTATATTCAAAGTACTTATATTTTTATACAAAGCTGTTAAATGCTTCAGATATAAAAAGGAAAGACACAGCCATTAACCTCAAAGAGTATAAATTCAGTCAGAACATATGTATGCATATAAACTATTATAATACCATATTATATTTGGAAAAACACAGGTGTAGTAAATTCAGTAGAAAATACAATGAATAGATTTTTAAATCTATCTTAAGGAGACAAAGAAAACTTCATACTTAAGATAGTAACAGTTGTGGTTTGATGGATAAAGGAATTCACCTGTTGTGTAAGAAAATAGTTTTAAGGGCCATCATCAACATGGACAGCCAACGACCTCATGAAAAGCTGTTCAACAGTATTAATCATCAAGGAAATATGAATTAGAAATATTAATCATAAATATTAATTAGTTATTAATTATAAATATTAAATATAAGTACCTTGCTGAGAATCTGCTATATACCACTAAGACAAAAATTTAAAAATCCAAATTGATTCATTTCCTGTGAATTTTAAGAAATAGCTTATATACTAAAAAATATTGTATTTTTTATTAATCATTTTAGTTATATTAGTAAATATTTTAGTAAATATTAGGGGTCATTTGACATAATTATAAAAGCATGAAAAATAATTAGCTTATAATTCAGGCCCCAGTAATATCCTTTCCCTCCCCTATTTGCTCCCCCTGTTCCTTTTAATCTACTTTATTGGTCTTTCATCTACTTATTTATAGTTTTTTTTTTTTAAACTAGTTCTTTGTGAGCCGGGCGCGGTGGCTCAAGCCTGTAATCCCAGCACTTAGGGAGGCTGAGACAGGAGAATCGCGAGTTCAAAGCCACCCTCAGCAATGGCGAGGCGCTAAGCAACTCAGTGAGACCCTGTCTCTACATAAAAAACAAAATAGAGCTGGGAATGTAGCTCAGTGGTCGAGTGGCCCTGAGTTCAATCCCTGGTACAAAACAAAACAAAACAAAACAAAACAAAACTAGTTCTTTGTGAATATATAAAGGTGAGATTCATTGTGGTATATTCATATATGTACACAGGAAAGTTCGGTCAGATTCATTCCACCGTTCTTCCCTTTTTCTATTCTTTCTCCTTCCACTAAAATCTCCGTCCTCTACTGCAGTGATCTCTCTCCTATTTTCATGTATTCCTCCACTTTTCTTTCTTTCTCTCTCTCTCTCCTTTCATATTTTGTTCTAGCATTCACATATCAGAGAAAACAAATGACCTTTGACTTTTTTTGGTCTGGCTTATTTCACTTAGCATGATGGTCTACAGATCTATCCATTTACTGGTAAACATTCTCTTTACTCATTTATCTTTTGATGACACCTAGGTTGGTTCCATAGCTTGGCTACTGTGAATTGTGCTGCTATAAACATTGATGTGACTGCATGTTTAAAATATGCTGATTTTAGATCTTTTGCATATATTAAAGAGTAAGATAAATGGGTCATACCATGGTCCCATCCCTAGTTTTTTGAGGAATCTCTATACTGCTTTCCAGAGTGGCGGTACTAATTTAAAGCCCCACCAAACAGTGCATAAGTACCTTTTCATCGACATCCTTGCCAGCATTTATTATTATTTGTATTCTTAATTGCTATTCTGTAGTGTGACAAAATCTCAATGTAGTTTTGATTTGTATTTTCCTGATTACTAGAGATCTTGAACGATTTTTTATATATTTGTTTGTCATTCAATTGTCTTTTTTTGAGACGTGTCCATTTAGTTCTTTTACCCATTTGTTAATTGGGTTATTATTTTTCAGTGTTATTTTTTGAGTTTCTTATATATTCTGGATATTAATCCCTTATCTGAAAAACAGGTGGAAAAGATCTTCTCTCATGTTGTAGATTGTCTTTTCATGCTTCTAATTTCCTTTGCTATGCAGAAGCTATTTTAATTTTATGACTTTCCACATATTGGTTCTTTTGTGAGTGTGTGCTTTAGGAGTCTTTCTAAAGAATTTAATGACTGCCAATTTGTTCCAGTGTTGGGCTAATTTGTTTTTCCTATCAGCTGTTAAGTCTACGGTATAACTCTGACATAGATTTAAGAAATTAAAGGATACAAACAGAAAAAGAAAAACTCAAAACTAACTCTATTTGCTGACCATTCAGAAGATCCAAAAAATTCTACCAGAAAAATTCTAGAACTCATAAATAAATTCATCAAAGTAGTAGACTATACAATTAACACCCATAAATCAATTGCATTCCCATACACCAACAATGAATCAGCTGAAAAAGAAGTTAGGAAAATTAGCCCATTCATATGGCCTTTTTTTCATTGTTTTATCATTGTATTGTAGTCTATCTGAGACTTTATGTTGAGTATTGTTTATATGATTAATACTACCAGTATTTGTGGCATAAATATTTGCTATTGCCTCTTTTTGTTGGGTTGTTCCCTTTAACAACATGAAGTGACCTTATTAGTTAGTACCTTCTGGTTACTTTTGGGCAAAGTCTGCTTTTCTGTGTTTGAGAGTAAGATGCTCCTGCTAGTTTTGGGGTCCACTTGCAGGGAATATCTTTTTCTAACTTTTCACTTTCTGTCTGTGAATGTTTTTACTTGTGAGACAAATCTTTAGCAGACACAATATGGTTGAGCTTTTTCTTAAAATTAATTTTTGTTTCAGTTAGTTTTTGTATTGCTGTGACCAAAATACCTGACAAAAACAACTTTGAGGAGGCAAAGTTTTTTGATTCTCATTATATTAGAGATCTCAGTATGTAGATTGTTGACATCATTGCTATGCTCCCAAGATAAGGCAGACAATCATGAGGAAAAAGTATAGTGGAAGGAAGTTTCTCCCTTCATGCAAGCAAAGAAGCAGAGAATTGTTGGAAGGGCTGCAAGTTAGATGAACACTTCCAGGGTACACCTTCACTGACCTATCTCCTCCGGCCATGTCCCATCTGCCTATCCAAAGTGAAAGAGAGTTATATCGAATTTTCACCATACTATAGGAAAAACTGCCCACCAAGAACATTGTAACTAGAAAAGGTATATTATTTACAATCAAGAAGAAATAAAGACAATCCCAGATATCTAATGCTGAAAAATGTATATCTCCACAAGAATTGTCTTACCAAAAATGCTAGAGAGATACAAGGTGAAAGAAGGACATGTTGATGAGTAAGAAGAAAACATCTGAAGGCACAAAATTTAATTGTCAGAGTAATTATGCAGACAAATTCAGAATGTTCTAATATTGGAAACATAGTAAATAGACCATTAATTTCTTTAGAATGAAGACAAAAATAAAACAATTAAAATAATAGCTGCATTAATATGTTAAGAGACAGGCAATATAGAAAAAATAAATAATGTGAAAAGAAAATTTCAAAATTTGGGAATGGAAGGCAAGTGTTCAAGTTTCTTTTCTTAGTGAATTTTATCATTTTATTTTACTTCTAATAGTAACATATGATATATTACTATCATTTGAATAAAACATTATCATAAATATATTTCCATAACGTTCATGGTAACAACAAAACAAAAATCTCAAGTAGATAAACCAAAAATAATAAACAAGGAATCCAAACATAATACCAAAGTAAACCACTTAACCACAAAGACAATGAGAGAGAGAGAATAGAAGAAAGAAACTACAATAAAGCTGAAAAATATTACAAAATGGCTATAAAAAGATCTTACCTCCTGACAATTACATTAAGTGTAAGGAATCAAATTCTCAAATTTAAAGAAATATTGGATAAAAAAAGACACGGCAATATGTTATAATAAACCTGTTTCATCTCTAATGAATAGGATAGTCTGAATGTAAAAGATGGAATAAGATATCCCATGCAAATGTAATTAAAAAGAAAGCAGAAGTAGCCTTATTTATACCAGATAAAATATATTTTAAATCAAAGACAATGAAAATAAATAAGGAAGAGCATTATATATTAATAAAAGTGTTGATTCATCAAGACAAAAATGGCAATTCTCAATATATATGCACCTAATATTGAATCACTCCAGTATATGAAGCAAAGGTTAATGGACTAAAGGGAGTGATTGACTTCAATATAGTAATATTAAGGAATACTGATACTTAACTTTCAGCATTGAACAGATACTACAGACAGAAACTCAACAAAGAAACCACAGAGTTGTATTGCACCAAAGATCAAATGATTCAAGAAGGCATCTCCAGAACATGTTATCCAAGGACTGAAAAATGCACATTCTTCTCATCATCATATGGGACATTCCAGAGAATGGATCATATAAAAAAATCACGAAAAATTCTCAAAAAATTTTTAAAAATTGAATTCCTGTCATTTATCTTTTGCCAAATATAGTCAAAGTGGAAATCTGTAACATGAAAGACATTAGAAAATTTATAAATGTGTGAAAATTAGCTTAAATAAGTATCAAGGAAGAGATCAAGAAGAAAATTTTAAAAGTATCTTAAGTAAATCAAAATGTAGATAGACATAAAAATCTATGGGATACAGCAAGAAGAGTACTAATAGGGAATTTTATAGCAATTAATGCCTGCATCAAAAAAAATCAGGAAGATATCAAATAAACCACATATTGCTACATCTCAAGTAGGGAGACAAACTGGAATTGCTGGAAGCCAACAGCAAATTATCTGCAAGAGAAATCAAGAAAGCAAAGGAGAGGGACGAGATGGAGGGAGAGGGAAGGGAAAGGGGAAGTATTAGGGGATAAAATTTTCAAAGTTACATTGTTATATTTTGTGCATGTACATGTAACAACAAATTCTTCTATTACCTATAATTATAATGCACTAATAAAAGAAAGAAAGAAAGAAATCTCTAACCAAACAGGTAAAAGACTTCTATAATGAAATTTATGAAACCCTGATATAAGTAATTGAAGAGGACCCCAAAACTGGAAATATATCCACGTTACTGGATGAGGAGAATCCATACTGTTTAAATGTCTATATTACCTAAAGCAGTCTGGAGCTTCAATGAAATTTCTTTCAAAATACCCATGAAATTTTTCACATAATTAGAAAACAAATTCTACAATGGTATGGATCCACAGAAAACCCTAAATAGTAAAAGCAACCTTGAGCAAGAAGAGCACAACAGAGGGCATCACACTGCCTGCCTTCAAAATATGCTGCACAACTTTATTCATTAACACAGTGTAGTTTTGGCTTAAAAGCAAACATGTAGACCAACAGAAAAGGAGAGCTTAGATGAAAACTCTTAAAGCCAACTGATTTTTGAAAAAGTTACTAAGAACATGCAATAGATAAATGACAGTCTTTTTCAATAAATAATACTGGGGAAATTGAATTCCATTTAGAAGAGTGTCAACTCAAAATGTATTTAATCCTGTTTACCATCAGCAGAGTAAACAGGAAAAAGAAACAACTAAAGAATACTAGAAAATATTTAAAAATAGAAAAAAAAGAAAATAATACACATTAAAATTCAGCAATAAATCTAAGTACACATTTCTCAAAGAAGGCATACAAATGGTCAACAGAAAAACTGTTAAATAATGCTCCACACCACAAAAAATCAGGGAACTATAAATCAAAAGCTTAATGATATATTACATTATTCCACTAAAATGCCAATTATCAAAATATCCAATGATGTATTAGTGAGGATGTGGAGAAAAGGGACCCCTTGCATATTGCTGGTAAGGATATAAATTAGTGCACCCACTATGGAAAAGCAGTATGGAGGTTTCTAAAAATATTAAAAATAGACCTATGATATGATACAGCAGTCCCACCACTGGGCATATATCCAAAGGAAATGAAGTCAGTCTTTCAAAGAGAAAGGTCACTCAATATTTATTTTTCCATGATTCAAAATAGCCACAAAATGAAAATAAACTAAGTGATCATGAACTGATAAATGGATATAGAAATATAGAACATATACACATAGGTGAAATAAGCCAGGAATCAAAGGATGATTACCACATGATCTCATTCATGGAATACGAAAAAGTTGATCCCAAGAAGTGAAGATTAAATGGTGACTAGGGGAGGCTGGAATAGTAAAAGAGTGGAAGGAAAGGAATAAGACTGATTAATCACTACTAGGTTCTAATATACAGGAGAAAAGAATTCCAGTGTGCTACTATACAGTAGAGTGACTATAGAAAATGATAATGTACTGCATATTTCAATATGCTAGAGAGGAGTTTGACTTTAAACTGTAAAAAAAAAATGAGTGCTTGAAGAGAGAGAAATGTTTAACCAGATTTAAACATTGTATAATAAAAATATGCATCAAAGCATCACATGGTACATCATTAATGTGTACAATTTTATGTTTTATACATGTTTTAAAAATTAAAAATTAAAGAAAAATTTTAGAAACATGAGGGAAAATATGCTAAAGTTTCCTTATTCTTGCTTTGTTGACCAAAAGCAGAGAAAATGGCTATAGTATTTTAGCATAAGAAAATAATAACTGAAGTTTGAAGAAAATGCATAATAGATTTACAGAATACATGGGGAAAATAGATTGTATAAAAGAAAGATATACTAAGTCAGTTCCAAACAGGAAGAAGAAAAATTGGTTGATCATTAGATTGTATCATCAATAGTTCCTTTACACAAAATAGGGCTGGGGATATGGCTCAGTGGTCGAGTGCCCCTGAGTTCAATCTCCAGTATCAAAAAAAAAAAAAAATGAAGAATGGAGATTTGAACGTATACTATGTACTCTTCTTCCTCTCAGCTTCTGACAATGACAGTAATAAATTTGCATACAAATCTATCCATGCATGTTAAGATGACAGGGCAGCAAGTGGATAGAAAGTGAGAAGCACATGGATAAATAAAAAATAATTTGGCATATAGATGAACTAAGAGTTAAGTGCTTATAGAAAAAAGATGAAATAATTTGTGTAGCAGAAAGAGCTTGTGAAGAAAGTTCTAAACCTCAGGAAGTGCAAAGAGTGGACCTAGTTATCAGTCTACATAGAAAGAGTTGTGAAACCCAGCTTTGCCCTCACCTTTCCCCACAAAGAAAGGTGAATATGCCTCCAAGGACAGACAAGTATAGTATCAATCTTTTGAAAAAAATAAGGATGAGAAAAATCAAGCTTCCAAAATACCAAAGGTAGCAAAAGGCAAAGGTGAAAAAAATATTTCTGACAGCAAAGGACTTAAGTGAAATTGTAAAAATTGTGCCCTATGATTTTTATCCTTTATTTCCAATTAACTGCTCTGTGTAGTCAGAGACTACAGTCTTAAGCAAGGATTTGGAAAGTACATCTGTCAAGGATCAGGCCAGCCTAAAGGAGAATAAACAAACAAATAAAAAAATTTAAAAAATAAATAAATAAATAAATTTATAGGCATAGCAAGTATGAGAACCCAAATAAACTTCATTACAGAGTGAAGCAATTATTATATAATTATAATAGTTGTAATTATATAACAATATATAATAAGCAAATATTATATAATTCTCTATACAAGCACACTGAATTTCAATAACTTGTTTTATTTTATTTTAACTACTTCAAGATTTAACTTATATACTCTACAAATTTGCCTATTTGAAGTGTACAATTCAATGATTTTTAGTATATTCACAGAATTATATACCTATCTCAATAATCAACTTCTATGATATTTTATTACTAGAAAGGAGACCCGCTACCTACTGAAATTCACTCCACCATTTTTCTATAACTCCTCCAACCCTAGAAAGCCACTAAACTACATTGTCTTTATAAATTAGCCTATTGAAAATGTCTCACAAAAATGGAGTTACATATTATGTGACTTTAATTTTTTTTAGTGCAATAGGCATACATAATAGTGGCATTCATTTTGACAGAAGCATATATGCATGAAATATAATTTGCTCTATTTCAGTCCCCAGTCTTCCTCTTTTTCTCCCTTCCTACCTTCCCCTGTTCCCATTTTACTTTACTAGGCTTCTTTCTATTTATTGATTGATTTTTAATTGGTGCTTTATAGATAGGCATTAAGGTGAATATCACTGTGGTATATATATATATTAATGTATTACATAGCATAATTTGGTCAATTTCATTCTTTAGTTCCTTCTTTTTCTTGTTCCTTGTTTCTCTATTCCACTGATAACTCTTATATTTTCGAAAGATTTCCCCCTTTTTTCCTTATTTTGCTGTATCTTCTGCAATGAGAAGAAACATTAGACTCTTCACTTTCTGAAAGTGACTTTTTCACTTAGGATGATGTTCTCTAGTTCCATTCATTTACTAGAAAATGCCATAATTTCATTCTTTTTTATGGCTGAGTAACACTTTTTCTTTATTCATCTGTTGATGGACCCCTAGGCTGGTTTCATAACTTGGTAATTTGAATTGTACTGTTATAAACATCAATGTTCCTTATCACTACAGTATGCTAATTTTAGTTCTTTAGGATCAATATTAAGGAGTGTGAGAGCTGGGTTATGTGGTATTTCCATTCCTGGTCATTTGAGGAATCTCTATTCATTCCACAGTAGTTGTGGTTGCACCAACAATGTGTAAGTCTACCTTCCCCACACATCCTTGCCAGCATTTGTATTGTTGATTTTCTTGATGTTTGTCATTCTAACTGAAGTGAGATAAAATTGCAATATTTTTAATATTATATAACTTTTTGACAGGCTTTTTAATTTTAGCCTAATATGTTTAAGACTCACCAATATACTCATTACATTGCTTTAAAATCATATCAGAAATAAACTATTAGAAAAACCCAGTGCTCATAAAGAACATAAATATAAAGATGGGTATACATATTTATTTCAGATAAAAATATTTTATGGACAGATATAATAAAAAAAATGTTTTTTATGTTTGCCTATAAGTTCTCTATAAATCCAGTTCATAGTTAAGGGAATATACTTCCAAAATTTAGCCTAAATTTATATCAAATACTTCTGAAATCATATACAATTGCTACCCTTTCTAATTTTACTGTATGTATATAATTGCATTCACTTCACCTTTTTTTTCCACAAATGTCAGTTTTTCAATAATGAAGCTACAAAACTCTTTAGACAACAAAGCAATGAAAAGAATTATTAATAAGCTGCTTGATGTCTGCAGTCAGTAATTTCAACTCTAACTTATTTAGTATGTAGATTGGATTCACTTAAAATTGATGAATTAGCAGCATTTACAAATGCATGGGTAGACAGACACAGGAAAGCAAATTAAAACTACAAGGCTGCAAAAAAATAAAGCTAGAAAAGCCAGAAACTATTTTGTTCAGCAAATGAATTTTTCTTTAATTGGAAAAAACAAACTAAATTAGTCACATTAATGTAATACAATCTTAATTATTGCCCTGAGTCCTTTTAAATATTTATGAGCAATTCTTTTCAAATGCCTTGTCAGCTCTATTCAATTAAAGAGCATGTGGTCAGTTGTGCTTTTCAAATCTGACTGTAGTTTCTTCATTACATTGTGACCAGCATTGCCAAAAAATTATACCTGGAAGCCACAGGCAGATACATTTCAATTTATTTAGAAGCTCACGTTGTGGATCAAAGATAAAGAAAGGTAGGTATAAAAAGGGCATAAAAATTGAATCCTGAGACTCAGTGAGTGACTCTTGGTTTGAACTATTAGGTTCAACAGTATTTGTTCTTAATTATTAAAAGTTTCTCTTTTACCTACTCAGTTGAAGGCTATTATTAAGCTGAGATCACCTGTCTTTCTTGCAATAAAAACTAAATAAATTCACGGGAAAGTTAGAATCAATACATCATTGTGCTTACAATGGAGAAGACTGAGCTACAAAACCAACAGTGGTAACAGATTTCCACCTTACAAAATGAAACATTTTTACTCTCCTTTACACTTTTGAAGAAAATAGGGAAAATGCTGTCAGATATTTTGAGTTTACCTTATTTATTTATCAAGATGTATTATGTTCAGCTATTATTATTTGCCTGTTTGAAATGACCTATAGCACAAACAATTCCACAGGAATATATCAGCTATCCGTGTCTTTAAAGGCCATGTTTATTATATTATGAGCACACGCAAACTTCTGTGTGTGCCTGTTTGCGTGCATATTCATTCACTGTCTTTATCTATAAAAGCTGACTTTGAAAATTCACATTAAGAGTTCTATTCATTTTGAAAAGTAAAAAAGAATCTTTGGTGGGTAACCCATTTTGTACTTTGTTCAGTAAGCATTAATCAATGCCTTGCATTTATAACTATGGAGTTGGTACATGTTTTAGTTTTTAAAAAGTAAGAAAAATGTAAATACCTGTCAGAAAATCATAAGGAGTGTATATGTATTTATTTAAAAAGTAAATTTTTATGAATTGTAGAGGATAAGGAGTTTTCCATCTGGCACTTATTCACTGTGTTTTAGACAATAAGTAACAAAATTTTCTTTATTGTGTAATATGAATAATTACAAATTTAAGTTTGAATCTTCTCTTAGTATATAGATAAACAAGGGTAAAGATGAAACAAGCAAGCTAAATTACTCACTGAATTTCTCTTATCTTGATATATTTTTTCAGAGAAGTGACATTTATTTGCTATCAGTTTATCAAGAAATAGATTTTTTAAATAGGAAACTTTAAAAAATAAATTATTTTCTTTTAAGAAGAATTCCTCTTCTTCCTCCAGATTTACTATAGAAAAGAAATTATGGAAGATCCATTTGATCACAAGAGGTTGCTTGCATAAGGCTGGACAATGATTAGAGAAAGTTGTTATAATTTACATGTCTTCTAATGGTATTCTATAACTAGGAAAAACAGATGAGATTTTGTATGTTTTTGCCTATTCAAAGATGTAGCTTGTTGTAAGCAATCATATTATATTTCTTCTTCTCATTCAATTGATTTAAACATTTAATGAGTCAAAATTAGGTAAGACATACTTCCTTCAAGAGAATCACTGTCATGATCCCCTCTTTGGATTCATTTTAATATACCTCTGATATAGAATCACCTCCAGTGAGTCTTTTACACCATGAAAATCCCAGGAATACAAAGATCCAAGTTTACATGGTCTTTCTAAGAACATAGAAAAGTTCTGAGTCCTAAGCAAAAGAACAGGAATAGTATGTCCTTTATGTAGAAGTGAATATTCTATCATGAAAGTGGGAGAAGCATGACTTAACTAATTTTGCTTAATTCATTAAATTTTTAATTCAAAACTTAATTGAACTAGAAATTTTGTCATTACATGAACCAGTTTAAAATTTCCTCAGCTAAATTGATTACATATCTCAAAATTATAAAAAATTTGTTAATAATTAAACAAAGGTAACTCAATGTGAAGGACACAAATAGAAATAAGCCTATAGTATTCTTTGACAGCCTTTACTCATGTGCAGTATATTTTAAATAGGTTTAAAAGACAGTGAAAAAGTCATAAATATAACTTAAATGAAATACACACTTTGTATTTAAAATGTTAAACTAGATAAGTAATTGGTATAATCAATTATTAAAGAATTAAATATTCTTTAAAAATTCACAACTGGTAGTAATTATAGAATCTATAGAATATATTTTGCTCTTTATATATTCACTTTTGTCATTTACTTATATCATGTATTTCAGTTTACAAAGCAATTTTCACATATATATTTTTTTTAAATAAATCATATCCACTTAGCTTTTGATTTTTTGGGATTGGCTTGCTTTGCTTAGCATGATGTTCTCCAACTCCATCCATTTACCTGCAAATGCCATAATTTTATTCTCTTTTAATGTTGAGTAATATTTCATACTACAGTTTCTTTATCCATTCATCTGTTGAAGAGCATCTAGTTTGGTCTCACAGCTTAGCTATTGTGAATTGAGTTGATATAAACATTAAAGTGGCTCCGACAATGTAGTATGCTGTTTTTAAGTCCTTTGTGTATAGGCCGAAGAGTGGGATAGCTGGGTCATATGGGGGTTCCATTCTAAGTTTTCTAAGGAATCTCTATACTGCTTTCCAGTTTGTTGCACCGATTTGCAGTCCCACCAGCAATGTATGAATGTGCATTTTCCTCCACATCCTCGTCAACACTTGTTGTTTGTATTCTTGATAACTGCCAATCTGACTGGCTTGAGATGAAATCTTAGAGTAGTTTTGATTTGCATTTTACTAATTGCTAGAGATGTTGAACATTTTTTCACATATTTGTTGATGGATTGTATTTCTTCTGAGAAGTGTCTGTTCAGCTCCTTAGCCCATTTATTGATTGGGTTGTTTGTTTTTTAGATGTTAAGTTTTTTAAGTTCTTTATACATCCTGGAGATCAGTGCTCTATCTGTGTGCGTGTGGCAAAAATTTGCTCCCAGAATGTAGGCTCTCTCTTCACCTCCTTGATTGTTTCTTTTGCTGAGAAGAAGCTTTTTAGTTTGAATCCATTTCACTTATTTATTCTTACTTTTATTTCTTGCACTTTAGGAGTCTTTTTAAGGAAGTCATGTCCTAATCCAACATGATGAAGATTTGGGCCTACTTTTTCCTCTATTAGGTGCAGGGTCTCTGGTCTAATTCCTAGGTCTTTGATTTACTTTGAGTTGAGTTTTGTGTGTATGATTTTGGCACCTTTAGTATGAGATAATTGTATTTATGTGGGTTTGTCTCTGTGTCTTATATTCTGTACCATTGGTCTATATATCTGTTTAAGTGCCAATACCATGCCATTTTTGTTACTATAGCTCTGTATTATAGTTTAAGGTCTGGTATTGTGATGCTTTCTGCTTAAGTCTTCTTGTTAAGGATTGCTTTGATTATTCTGGGTCTCTTGTTTTTCCAAATGAATTTAGTGATTGCTTTTTCTATTTCTATAAGGAATTATGTAGGGATTTTAACTGGAATCACATTGAATCTGTATAGCGCTTTGGGTAGTATGGCCATTTTGACAATATTGATTCTGCTTATCCAAGAGCATGGGAGATCTTTCCATCTTCTAAGGTTTTGGCAATTTCTTTCTTTGGTGTTCTGTAGTTTTCATTGTAAGGGTCTCTCATCTCTTTTGTTAAATTGATTCTCAAGTATTTTATTTATTTATTTATATTTTTATTTTTATGTTATTTTATTTTTATTTTTTAGGCATCCTATAAGTTGACCAAATAAATAAGTAAATAAACAAACAGGTAAGTGATACAATATGATTTAGTAAAAGCATTGTAGGATTTTTTCTATTGGTTCTTTTTAGTTATACACCACAATAGAAGCAATTTTTATGTAACTATAGTAGCATAGAATATAAATATTCTAATTAGGACCCCATTTTTGTTGGACATACATGATGGTGAGTGAAGAATTCTTTTTATTTTAAAGGCTTTTTAAAATTTTTATTTGTTCTTTTTAGATTTTCATGACAGTAGAGTATACTTTGACATATTTATACAAACATGAAGTAGATCTTATTCTAATTGGGATCCTATCTTGTGATTGTACATGATGTGGAGACTCACTGTGTTGTATGCAAATATGTACATCAGAAAATCCTGTCAGATTCATTCCACTGTTTTCCTATTGCTATTATTCTCCCTTCTCTTCATTCCCCTTTGTCAAATCCACTGAACTTCTATTCTTCCTGGATATGGAGACTATTATGCTAAGTGAAATAAGCCAACCCCAAAAAACCAAAGGTCGAATGTTTTCTCTCATATGTGGATGTTAACACAAAATAAGGGTATGTATATGTAGGATTCTTAATAGTTGTTGAACTGAGAAAGAACCATATGATTAAGATAGTGGCAGGAGAGTACTAAAAGATTGCTTATATGATACTAAAACTCAATGTATTCATTCATAGAGAATCATAGACTGTATAGCATTTGTGAAGTAAATCATTAGACAGTAGACAGGTTAAAGATGACTGGAAATAAAATATTTTCCTTAAAAGTGTTAAAAATTAGAGACATATTAGTGTTTATCAATTTGATTTTTTGAGGAAAGACACATTTCTTAGAAATATAAGAGAATATTCTTATATTCTCTAGTTGATTGTAGCCTGTAATGAGTATGTTCAAATGTGGCCTATAATAAATATATTTGCTGGTATCCACCTGTAGAAAGGAGTCAGTTATAAAAAAGTAGTTATTGATTTTCTCTAAGAAAAAGTATCTGAGTCAAGGAATAGAGAACAAATTCAGGATGCAGTAAAAACAATACTAGCTAAATTAAGATGCAAGGCAGTGTGTTAAGATAGTTACCTTACCACTGCCACTTCATAGTCAGCAGGAAAGTGACTAAGGGTAGTCAGTCTCTTCATTCTCTTACTTAGGAACTTACACTGCATTAGAGACTTCTCTATAAAGGTTAACACCATTTGGGATGTGCTTTCTTATATTTACAAGTTTGTCATTTGGACCCCTGACAACTGCATGGGAAGCCTAGTGTCCATTCCACAGAGTGATATTTTGTATAAGTCCAAAACTAAAAAGGTCAACATGATAGATTGGTAAAGTATTTAAAAATACTTTAAGTGGATAATAATTAAAGTATTTAAAAATAATTAAAATAATAATAATTAAATAATTAAATAATAATGATTAAATAATTAAATAATAATTATTATAATAATAAAAATAATAATAATTAAAATAATTAAAGTATTTAAAAATACTTTAAGTGGATAATAATTCCAAGTATTGTGGAGCAACTGGAGCTCTCATAAATGACTGCTGAAAGTATAGACAAAATGACTTTGGAAAAGTGTTTGTTGTTATCCATCAAACTAAATCTACTTTTAGTGCTCATGACCCTGTATCCTAATTCCTAGGCTTTGTTCTAAAACAAATAAGAAATTGTGAAACCTAAAGACATGCACTTTAATATTCAAAGGTTATTTATTGATGACATAATAAATAAGAGCCAAAACACTAATCAAGGAAATAATTAAACTTATTGTGGGCATATAGTAATTACTTCACAATGATTAACACATAACAAAATATTGTTATATGAAAATGGGTTCAAAATATGAACCCTAAATTACCTAAATTTTGCAAATTCAGTGAGTAAGTCACATACAAGAAAAATAAAAATTAATGATTGCACTGCTATTGAGTAATAAAATTTAATTTGTTAGTGTGAAATATTTTATATAAACAGTGGAAGAAAATTTATGAGTTATTAGAAAATATTACATTCAAGATAAAAAATAAACACCTCTCAAATCTTATAAAAACAAATAACAATGATAAATACACAGGTTGTGTATTTTTCCTTTACCTTTTTTTCAGTTAGCATAAGTAAATACATCTAACTTTATGCATTTTAAATTTGAGGATACTATGTTCTACCTACATGTAACTCTGTAGTACAGTGAGAATCAGTAAGGACTTTTCCATTTCTGTCGTACTCATAAACACATCTATCTCTTTTCCTACAATAAAACAAAGCATTGTTTAAAAGTAATATATTAAATATGCTTTTATGTATCTTTAAGGATAAGTATTTTAAGAAAACCTACATAGTAAGCTTCTCCACATACAAAGTTTGTGTGTCTTCTCCATTTTTAAAAGTTGTATCATTTCTCAAACCATTTTGAAGATGTTAAATCTACAGAATCAATTCAATAGTGTAATGTATTCTTCTTATCTTAACAATTCTAGAATTTTTGTGATATCTGGGACATTATTTACAGGTCATCTGAGTTATAAGAAACTATTTGTAAGTCTATATTACCAAAAAGTAACTGACAACAACTCTGATCAGACAGAACCGCTCAATCAGACTTGTCTTTCCAGTAGAAGACATGCTTTATCTGTCTTACTGATGGCCGACCCATCAACAGAGGTTAAAATTGTGCTGAGGTTATCAAAGGAGCAGAAATATTCCTGTCTTACTTTAGGCAAACTTTATCTTTTAAATAAACAACAAATTATATTTTGTTTTATCATTGTTTTCACAAGCAATTTGAGTATTTATAGAATTGATGACTTTGGTATAACAAAAGGCTATTATCACTTTTAATAGGGAGTGATTTGAATGAATGAAAAGAGTATGTGCTAAAGTTGAAGTAGATAATGTGTCCCTGAATATGTCTTGCACCAGCTTTTACTTTGTTTAGAAAAAAGAGCAAAATCAGTTATATAAATGTAAAGTCCTATTAATAAATAAAATAATAAACACTATGAACACAAACTTTTAATCACTTGAATACCTTAAGAGAAAATGGTGTCAAATTCATTCATCTGCCCTTGAGATCAAGTAGCCACAGACTTTTCCTGGGAATGTTTACAAATGTAGATAAACCAACATAACCCATGTATGGCAAGGTACAAATTTTAAAAATGTATTTTCCATGAAAATTGCACTTTGGAAAAATGTCTTGTTGAATAAACAAAATCACAATCATGGAATTTTTAAACGTATCTTCCTCTTTCTCCAAACTAAAATAACATTTCTAAGAAACAGCATGACCTACTCAATGTCATAACACCATCAATGTGCCCGTGTGTTGAATTAATTAAATCTGCTTGTCTAGAAAGAGAACATTTTGTTAGGTAAATCATGAAGGTCTACTTTTTATTCTCCCAATTTCTAAAGAAATCAGAATAAATATATTTATGAGTAAGTACATTCTGGTTGTAGTCTGTTGTGTTATTTATATCATGAGCATATTAAATCATTTTCTAATCACATCAGAAGTTTAAGAAAAGGAAAGGTTGACTTTACCTACCCAATAATTTGATATAAAATGCAAAGTTCTAAGTTTGAATCATCTCTTAATTTCAGATAATTTAGGTTCATTCCATAGACTTTGTTCATGTGCTATGATTAGTAAAAATAAAACATATCCAAGTTCTCAAGATTTCTGCTCATTTAACTATACATTTTCAATTTTGTTTAAGTGGGAGGACTTCTCATATCATAGGAAAAAATTGTTTCCATAAAAACTATTGGATTTTTGAAAATGAATCTTTTAGTTCAAGGTTTAGTAGTAATAGGCTTTAGTACTACTGGATTTTTATTTTATTTGAAAGTTGAAGAAATTAATATACTTTTTTTAAAAAGTTGGGAATTTTATGTATAATACAGATGTGCTTTTATAAACACTGCTTGATTTATATATATGTACATATACACATATATACACATATATATTTTAAAGTATATATATATTCTATATACATAATATAATATATAAGCTATGTACATTTATGTATATTTATATATATGTTCCATATAATAATCAATCAAAAAGCTCTTACCAAATACCACTTATATTAGCAATTATGTAATATATGTTTTAAATATAAAAATCTAAAATTTGACACCTAAGAAAGGAAATATTGAGTATTAGTGAACTGTTAATAAGAACCTAAAGTAAAATTTTTTAAAAATCCTATATTGTCAACTAACTTTTGATAATACCAAATTTCTGAGTTTTTTAAAGTTTTGTTTTGCTTCATTTTGTTTTCAGTCTCTTGATGTTTATGTCCATTTTCGTAGTTTATTTTTCAAAACAAATATTAATTTTATTCTGAAATAATTTCAGATTACCAGAAAATTTTCAAGAATCATGCAGATATAGCTATAATATCTTTGCTCAGACTTAGCTGTTAAAAATTATTTTTCTATTGGAGATGTTTTTCTATTTGTGGCAACAACATACCACACTCTTTTTTGCCTCCACAGTTCTGTTTCCGTGTCCCTGAAGCTGAACACCCCTCCCTCTTGTTCTTCACTTGGAGAGCTCTTATTTATTCATCAACATTCATCATATTTGTTCAATAAACATCTATTTGGTAATTGTAACTGCTAAAAATATTATCAGCTGTAAGTATTACACAATAGGAAACTAAACCTCATATAAGATCTCATAAGATTTACAATCTTTTAGAAAAGAGTTACTCAAGGTGAAATTATTACTTGATTGCATTGAAGTGAGTAATTTGAAAAAGGAGGTCCTAGATACATCATATATGACAGCCTTTGATTCAGCACTTGTGAAAGCCTTTGAATAGTCCTTGTGAAAGTGCTATCTAAACTAAAGTCTAAGAGAAGAATTTTACTCAGACACAATGAGATGAGGAAGGACATTCAAACAGACTGAAAAGCATGTGTGAGTAATCAGATATGGGGGAAAGGATACTCTAAAAGAACAGAAAATAAATTACTCTGCCTGGGACACAGACTAGAGGAGGGAACAATAGAAAGAGAAGATTTAAAAGCTGAATCAGGAAAAATAGTTCATTTCACATTTTCTATTTTAAAGAATTTCAAAGTCATCCTTGTTCTAATGGGGACCTACTAATGAGTATAGTTGGGGAGGCCCAGTTTTGAAAAATTAGCCCACTGCTATATGGAAAAGTAGGCCATGAACTTCTCTTAGAAACTGGTCTTACCTATCTCATCTCAAAGAACATTCTCTTTGAAAATAATTTAACCTTTCTTTAGGATCTAGTTTAGTTCTTCTCATAGTAGTTGCTTAATAAGTATTAGTTTTCTCTAAATTCATGAAAAATATGATTTATTAAACTTATTAACCTGTCAAATTAAAATATTATCCTTTATTGTTCAGTAATAATTTTCTAATAAAAATAGGATATTAGAGAGAAAGATCAACTATCATGACAATGATTATTTCTGTGTCAAATATTAAATAAAATTCCCCTGAAGGGGAATCTTATTGGCATTTTTGTGTATTTTTAATTTGTTTTTGAAAATATTTGCAGATACATGGTGAATTCAAAAGTTCTAAAGAAACTACTTATTTTTCTTCTTCTTTTTTTTTTCTTTTTGGTACTGGGGATTGAACCCATGGGCACCTAGTTAATGAGCCACATCCCCAGCCTTTTTTATTTTTTAATTTTATTTTGAGATGAGACTTTGCTAAATTGCCAAGATTGGTGTTGAACTTGTGATCCTCCTGCCTCACCCTTCCAAATTGCTAGGATTATAGGCATTCACAATCGTGCTTGTCACACTACTGATTTTCTGTTTCTATCACAACTAATTACCACAAACTGAGCAACATAACATCTATTTATTATCTCACATTTTTGCGAATTACAAGTATAAAAAGGCCTGGCTAGGTTCTCTGCCTAGAAGTCCACAAAGTATGCACCAAGCTGGCCACTTATCTGAGGTACTCAGGAAGTTAATTCTTTTCAGAACTTACTCAGATTATTGACAGAATCCAATTCTTTTAAGTTGTAGAACAGAGATCTGTTTTACTTGCTGGATCTCATTTATGGAATTGCTCTCAGCTCCTAGAAGTTCACATATCCTTTCTACATGGCCCTGCCTATATCCAGAGCTAGGAAAAGAACATCAAATCCTAACCACATTTAGAAAACCTGTCCTGTCCTCTTTTCTATTGGCTAGACAAAAAAATAAAATAAAATTAGGGGGGAGGGGTTAAATAGCTCATGTAATTTAACCAGATCTATTAATAAAAATTTTGATTAACTCAAAGTCAACTGAATGCTTTTGTAACATAACATAATAGGTTCTTTTTGTAACATAACATAATAATAACATAATAGAATGGTGGGTCTCATTTTTATTTAATTATAAATACATAACAACATAGTTCACACTTTTTAAATTCTCCATACTTCTCTTTTTCCTCCCCTCCTCCCTCCTGCTGATGGGTTTTTTTTTTTTACTCTATAGGTATTCCATTTATTTTTTGCTTTTTTTAAATTGGTGCTTTATAGATATACATAAGTAGAATTCATTGAGTAGTATGTAGTCATACATGCATACAGCATATTTGGTTAATTTCATTCTGCTGTTCCTCCCCTTATCCATCTCTCCTGAATTCCTCTTTCTCTATTCTATTGTTCTCTTTTCTGTTTATATGATACCCTCTTTTACCCTTATTTCTCTCCGGCTTCTGCAAATAAGAGAAAAACATTTATTCCATTCTAGCTTATTTTAATTAGCATGATGTATTCAAGTTCCATCCATTTACCAACAAAAACAATTTTATTCTTCATGGTTGAGTATTCCATTTTCTTTATCCATTTATCAGTTGACAGTAACCTGGCCTGGTTCCATAATTGTGAATTGCACTGCTATAAACATTCATATGCATTTATCACTATATTATGCTGATTTTAGTTCCTCTGGATAAATAAGTAAGTGTTGGAGAGTGGAGTTATATGTAGGTTCCATTACTAGCCTTTGGATCAATCTCAATACTCATCTCCAAAGTGATTACACTAATTTGCAGTCCTACCAACAATGTATAAGTGCTCCTTTTTCCCACATTCTCATTAGAAATTATTGTTAGTATTTTTTCTTATTGACATGAGTATTTATTACAGGAATTGGCTCACACAGTTTTTCTATTACTACTTTTCTTTTTTAATTCTAATTAATTATACATGACAGTAGACTGCATTTTGACACATTATACATAAATAGAGTATAATTTCTCATTCTTCTGGTTGTATATGATGTAGATTCACATCAGTTTTGTAGTCACATATGCACATAGGATGATAATGTATGATTCATTCTACTGTGCTTCCTACCCTTTTAACCCCTCTCCTCCCCTCATTCCCATCTGCCCGGTGCAAAGTACATCTATTCTTTTCGACCCTCTACCTGAATTTGCGTCTGAATATTAGAGAAAACATTTGGCCTTTGGTGTTTCGGGATTAGCTTATTTCATTTAGCATGATATTCTCCGGCTCCATCCATTTATCCACAAATGCCATGATTTCATTCTTCTCTAAGGCTGAGCAGTAGAAAAACTAGGGATTGGAGGAACATATCTCAACACTGTAAAAGCTATATATGCTAAACGCTAGGCCAATATCATTCTAAAAGGAGAAAAATTGAAAACATTCCCTCTAAAAACTGGAACAAGACAAGGATGCTCTCTTTTGTCACTTCTATTCAACATCATCCTTGAAACTCTAGCTAGAGCAATTAGAAGAAAGAAATTAAAGGGATATGAATTGGAAAGGACAATCTCAAACTATTACTATTTGTCAATGACATGACTGTATATTTAGAAGACCAAAAAAATTCCACTAGAAATCTATAACTAATCAATGAATTTAGTAAAGTAGCAGGATATAAAATCAACACCCATAAATCAAATGCATTCCTATACATCAGTGATGAATACACCAAAAGAGAAATTAGGAAAACGACTCCATTCACAATAGCCTCAATAAAATAACAAAATCAGTCTAACAAAAGAGGCAAAAGACCTCTAAATGAAAACTATAAAACACAAAGAAATTAAAGAAGACTTTAGAAGATAGAAAGATCTCCCATGCTCTGGGATAGGCAGAATTAATATTGTCAAAAAGGCCATACTACCAAAAGCATTATACAGATTTAGTGCAATTCCTGCTAAAGTCCCAATTATTGTTATTTCTATTCTAGATTATTATGATTCTAATTGGAGTAAGATGAAATCTCAGTAGTTTTGATTTGCATGTCCTTTATTTCTACGGATGTTGAACATTTATATGTTTGTCGGAACTTTACTTTTTTCTTTTGAGAAATGTTTACGCAATTTAAATGCCAATTTATTGATTGAGTTAATTGTTTTATTTTGTGGTGGTAACTTTTTGAGGTGTTAAAAATATATTTTGGATATTAATCCCCTTTTAAAAGTAACTGTCAAAGATTTGCTTTCATTCCATAGGCTTTCTCTTCATATTCTTAATAATTTCCTTTGCTTTGTAGGCATTGACTGCTTTAATAAAACTATGAAGGTTCAAGAAATGAAAACAAGACTCAATAAACGTTATCATATCAAATTACATGTTTTTGCATAATAGG
The DNA here is from genome assembly GCA_028644305.1 of Xerus rutilus. Classification (NCBI taxonomy): domain Eukaryota; kingdom Metazoa; phylum Chordata; class Mammalia; order Rodentia; family Sciuridae; genus Xerus; species Xerus rutilus. The sequence continues at coordinate 33,708,961 of CM053408.1, forward strand.
CTCTTGATATCTTATCATATTCACAGTTCTGGGTTATGTGCAGAAAGAGTTGAAAGACCATTTTGTAATTCTAACTTAGAATGATAAAGTTAAAAATACACCAGCTGACCTTCCATGTCCAGTTTTTAATAAACACAGTTTATTAAAAGTGCACAAACTAAGACACAGATTTATCTTTGCATTTTCAAGTGAATCAAAGACATCAAACTAGGGCTCAAATATTCAGATTGTTTTGAATAATGCATTAATATTCTTCAACAGTCACTTCTTACTTGATTAGTGCTTTCTCTTAAATTAACATTTTATTATTAATTCAAGTAGATAAATTGATGAAGAAATAATGATACAATTAATTTGGTAGATTAATAAGAATATTTCTTATTAATATTAAGGAATAAAACAGCTTACCTATGGATCAAAATGTAACCTGTTGGTCACTGAGAGAGGAGGAATAGCTCTAGAAATGGTCATGCAAAACAGTGGACCTGCTTAACAGCCAATAACTTATCTCAGTAAGGTGCTTAACATAGTAGTATTGTTCTCAAAAGTAGTAGAAAATAAGGTATCATAATTTTCATCCAAACTTGTCCAATTACCAACTAGGAAAAAAAATGATTAAAATGCCTTAGGCATGAGGTTTCTACTCAGAACATCAGTTCTCCCCAGCTCCTTCCACATCTCAGTCGGGACTTGAATAAGTGTAAATGGGAGAAGTTTGCAGGTTCAGTAGGAGACTAATCTGAGACCCAAGGGGGAGAAAAAAAAGAAAAAAGTGTCTTTTACCTGAATTTATGCTAGCCTGAATCAAAAAGTAAATTGTGTGGTACTTTACTAGTTACCAACCAGTCAGTTTTTCTAGGACTTATTTATTTATTAAGTTTTATATTTTTGAGTTCACGATTTTGATTCTACACACTTAGGTTAATGTTTTTTGATCAGTCTTTTTTTTTTAAATTCAACTATAGAGTTTTTAACACCTATAACATTGTAATGGAAATTTACCTGCAAAAAGCTACAAGGCTTTGTTATTGTAATGTGTGCACACTTGTGTTTTATATTGTATGTCTATATGTGCATACATCCATATATTATGTACATGATATGAAAATTGACATAGATAATGAGCACTCATGAATTAAAATCTAAAAAAAAAATGGATCCAAGTACCTTTAATTCATATGATTTAAGAAGTTTCAATTAAATTGGGTAAACAAATAAAAGTAAAAATGTCTTTAAAATTACTTAACTCATGAGTCTTTTTAGGTAGTCAAAGAACTAAAATGTTGATATCTATAAAATATCTAATCCATTGTTTCTAAGACTTTTCTTCAACAAGGGAGAGAGAGATGACTAATATGTTCAATACACTTGGCTGATATCTTGTTTTTTTACATTAAAACTAAATAAATTATATTTGGCATGTATGGGATTAACCATAAATGTGTTTGTTAGAAACAACCGATTAATTTACAAAGTTAAAGTGCTGTTAAATATAAAGTATTCTAATTCCTTGAATTATATGAGGTAACATACTTAAACATTACTGGTGTTTTCATAAATTGGTAAATGAAGAAATAAAGAGTTTAAAATTGCTTTGTCATCACTACAAACAAGGTAACTAAATTTAAAATCCCAGAAGATATAATTCTATACACTTAAACATTGTGTTTTCATGAAATGGTAAACAAATGTGATTCTATATACAAAGCAGTCTAAAAGTTTCAACTATTTAAATTAGATACGGTAAATAACAAAGTATTTCTTATCATTAAAATAGAGTAATTTGAATAAATTCAGAAATTTACAAGGATTGTTTCAAAATGTGAACAGAGAAGGGTTAAGAGATGAGAAAGAGACATTAGAAGGTTCTAAGTATGAAAACTATATTTAATAGAAGGAAAAGAAAGTGTTTCTGGGTAAGAAAGTCTTTGATGAAATAAACAAGGAAGTTTAAGTACATGAAAAAAAGTCTGTGTAATTAAAGGCAGTTTCAACAAGTTCATGTGTGGCTATGTTGGTGTTATATATATGTGGAAAAATTAGTCAGTCAAAGCTATTTAAGGTTTTTCCCTAAGGTCAAATGTTAATATACTGATATAAACCAAGGTTTAATCTATATATTAAAGTGGAAAAATTTCTTAAAACATTAATTTGCTAACATGGTGTCTGTTTTTATTTATTTAGAGCAAGTAATTTTGAGGAAATTAAGGTTTGTACAACTATAGTTAACACCTGTTATTTTCAAGTATTGTACTATGTTAGAGTCTAGATTTTTCCTTAAGAGCTAAACTTGGTTAATACAAAAACATTAACATAATTATGGTGCTATTAATCTTCTTTGTATATTAAATGTGCTCATATCTTCCAGGTATACAAATCTTTAGGTAGAAGATTTAAAAAAGCATTATTTCAAGTTGGTGTTCTCCAAACTAAAGTTGTACAGTAATTTTAGACTTATAAGAATAACAATTTTTTTTTTTAGTACTGAAGATTGAACTCAGGAGTACTTGACCAATGAGCCACATCCTCAGCCCTATTTTGTGTTTTATGTATAGACAGGGTCTCACCTAGTTGCTTAGTGCCTCTATGTTGCTAAGGCTGGCTTTGAACTCATGATTCTTCTGTCTCAGCTTCCCAAAATGCTAGGATTTCAGACATGCACCACCATGCCTGGCTAGGATAACAAATATTATTAGGGATTTATTTATATAATTCAATGTTCTATAACTGGACCTGTTATCAATAAGATATAGAAAGTTTTATTTTACTTTTTACACTGGAGTAAAATTTAAATGTAGTTTTTTAAGTAAATGAGGGCCAAATCTATTGAAAGTTTAATATTGTGAGACATGAAAACATTTTGCTACTTTTCCACATAAAAGGAAAGCCTTTCTTTAATTCATGTTTTTGATGTAATTTCATACTGTTAGCTGACATGTGGACTCAAGAAATAGTATAGGTGAACTTTATAAAATAATACTTAAGAGAAAAAGATTAGCTTTAGAACTAGAACACTTCACCTATGATTTGTGAAGAGCCACACCTTATCTGAGATAAAGGTCTGCCTCCCATCTTACTACATGTTAGAATGACTCCAAAGTAGGCCAAACTTCAGTTCACTTAAAATTATGTTCAAAAGTTTCATTTTTATTGTAAAGTTTACTCAGATCTCAAAAAGGGGATATAATGTATAATTCAGCCAGAATTCAAGATAGCTATCACACAAACTTAATATGTTTTTACTCTTGTTAATTTAATTTTGTATTTTTATTATAAACTGTATGACTGTTGCCTGTTAATGGTTTATACAAGCAATACTTTAAGAACATACAACCTGGGTTAATTTAAGTAATAAGCCATTATGTACAGAATAGATAGACATTAAAGTTAAAGCCTGGTAAAGTTAAAGCCTGGTACCCTTACTTTTAAGACTGGTGAGACTGGCTTGCTGGATGTTTAAGATCAAGAATTACAAATTAAAATTAAATTAAAAGGGCCAGGAAAACCAATATTTGGCTCTTTCCCTCTGACTCAGCTTAAACCCAGGGAACAGGGAAATTCTCTAAAGGGCTTTGCAACTCTGGGCTACATAACCTCCCGATCAGGAAGATTAATGAAACCACTGGGGAATGAAAAGCCAATCAGTGCACTTGCTACAAAGAGGAGAGTCATTAGAGAAGGGAGATGTCCCTGATGCTTTTGAGGGAAGCCCAGTGGTCAGCGAGATCTTGACCCATTCTAGCACAAATGGCACTAATAGAGCTAAGAAGCTACTCTCAAGTTCCCCCCAAGAGTGACTCCCATGGGAACTCAGCTGACTCTTAGTAGATAGAAACAAAGGTCAACATGACCTGCTTCATTGGAAACACCTAGCAAACACAGTTAAAACCAAAACAACCATTTCTGGGCATTTAAAAAATAGTTAAATATAACTGAAGGTATACACTTGTATTTGCCCCTAGGAACAAATAAGATTGGAGGTTACAAAAGAGAGATTCTCAGGCAGAAATTTCTGGTATCAAGAGAAACTGCCAGAGTCAGAAGTTTCTAGTTAGTTTATGGCCTAAAGATCTTCCTAACCTACACAGGTAGGCTTAATGCTTGCTAGCATGGTTATCTAGCCTTAAGTAACAAAAATAAAGAGATCTCTCCTGAACACAGAGGTCATGCCAATAAAAGACATTTTACAAAATCAGATAACATTAAATACCATAACTACATCTTAAGAGGATAGACATCTGTAATATTCAAAGTTTAAATTGTGTTTATAGTCCTGATAACTTTGACTATGCTAAAGACTTACATTCCCAAATACAATGCCTTGTCATCTCCATCCTTGTTATGGGGACAACTCAGCCCTCACACCTCCTGGTGAGAGATTACTAACTTCTATTATCTTCATGATGTTCATTGACATGTTCCAGATGATGCAATATTTATTTTGTATTAATCTCATTTCAATACTCATGTCTTTTTGTTTCTCTATCATAGAAGCACCTATCCCCAGATGACTTTACAACTTGTTTTTTTTCCCAACTAGATTTGATTTTACTCAGTCTCTAAAAGGGAACTCCAAATTGCTTGCCTCACCTCACATCACCCCTTCTCAGCTTGAAGCAGCCAAATAGATCATCATCCTTTCTTCTTACAGCAGTATGGAGTTACTAAAATTAGAGGAATAAATGAAGCCGGAAATTGGATAGACAGGTAAATCAAGTCAGGTCAGATCAAGAAGACCAACATGAGTAAGTCAGGGAAGTTAGAGACTGCCCCCTGAGGGATTAAAATATCTTCAGATCCTCTCCTCCACCCTTATTAAGATAGCCTGCCCCTGCTCCAACCTGTTGCTATGGTTACCTGTCCCAGGAATTGTCCCTCCCTACAGTGAGTTGTTAATTATGCTCCCCTGCATGTTCAGATGACTACACCTTAGCCCTTCCCCCAGTCCATCTGTTTCACACCTTTTGGCCATCTCACTGAGCATCTCCTGGGCCTAGTCACTTATGCAGGAAGGAGAGAGAGAAGAGAACAAGAGAACAAAGGAAACCTACCACATACAAAAAGGTAGAATAGCCTTACTTCTTGGGATACCAGGATACTGGCTATAGCCCCCTTTTCCCTCCCTAGAGAAGTCTATGTTACCCCCTTTTAAATAAACCCTGCTTTATAAAAAAGAACAAGAAAGAAAAAAATATTTCTTGTAATTCAGATCAGATGGTGATAAATTACTTCAGAATTTGCATGCTTGGAAAAAGTTTTATTATACTTTGATGACTAAAATATACCTGAGTATACAGAATTATGAGTTTCAATTTATTTTTATTTTACTATTTTAATAATATTTTTCTACTATCTCCTGTCTCAGGTTGTCATTCACTACAAGTGTGCTGCATTCTTGTCTTCATTCTTTGGTACATTGTATCTTTTTCTGTAAGTGAAGTTCCTATATATATATGAAACTTTACTAAAAAAAAAAAAATATATATATATATACACATAAATATATATATATTTATGTTTATAGGAAACTTTAATATAACCTTACTCTAAATATATAGATAGATATAGATATAGATATATAAATATAGATATACACACACATATATATGAAAGTAAGTAGGGTTTCCCATAAATATATATATATATATATATATATTTGTATCTACATAGATAGATAGATAGATAGACAGATATTAACAGACTTTTATTTTATTCACTTATATGTGGTGCTAAGAATTGAACCCAGTGCCTCACACATGCTAGGCAAGCACTTTACTACTGAGCCACAACCCTAGCCCCCAGTAAGTTTTCCTTTTAGGCATGAGTTTTGAACAATTTGATTATGATATTATCATGTGTATTGTTCTCATGCTAGGTACAGCATGAGGATCATAGATCTTATATTCTTTACATGTTTTTAAAAATATTGTTGCTATTTCTTCAAATATTTTTCTCCTCCCTAATTTTTAGATGCATATTATGATATTTGTAGCTCTTACAGTCCACTTACATGCTTATTAATAAATTTAATATTTTTGTTTCTATATTTTGTTTTGGATAGTTTATATTGCTGTATCTTAAAATTCACCAATCTTTTTTTCCTACAATTTTTTTTATCATTTATTCTATCTAGTGCATTTTTTTATCTCACATGTTGTAGACTTCATCTGTAAAAGCTTGGCTTTGGTCTAGTATGTATTGCATGTTTCTATTTACTTTTTTAAGCTAATGGTATACAGTGATAATAATATCTAATATTTTCTTAATTCAAAAATAGATCTGTATGGATTAATTTCATTTTATTCTTTTTTCTTCTTCTTCTTCAGGATAAGTCTTACTTTATAGCTTCATTGCATGCCTGGTAATATTTACTGGATTCTAGATTTTATAAATTCCACTTCATTGTGTATTACATACTTTTTTCCTATGAATACCTCCTTTATTTGAATTTCTATGGAGGCTGATCATGTTAAACATTTTTTTATGTAATTGTTGGCCATTTGTACTTATTTTGAAGACTGCCTCTTCAGTTAATTTGCCCATTTACTGAATGGGTTATTTGATATTTCAGTTTTTAATTTCTTGAATTCTTTATACATCCCAAATACTAATCCTCTGTCAGAATTGTAGCTGACAAAACCAGCAATAAAATTTCTGCCATCGCATTCCATTCAGAATTGCAATGGTAACAGTAAATGCCAATAAGGATGTTGGGGAAAAGAAATCTATTAATTATTGGTAGAAATGTGAATTAGTATAGCAACTATGAAAATCAGTATGGAGGTTCTTCAAAATATTAACAACAGAACCTTTGTATGATCCAGCTATATCACCTCTTAGGATTTGTTCAAAAATTTTGAAGACAGTGTACTTTAGAGACACATTCATTTCCAATTTTTTAGCAGCTCAATTCACAACAGCCAATTACGGAACAAACTTAGATATCTGTCAATAAATGGATGAATAAGGAAAATGTCACATACACACATGCACACGTGTTTTATTCAGCCATAAAATGTCACATACACACACACACATGAGTTTTATTCAGCCATAAAAAAGAACAAAATTATGCCACTTGCAGAAAAATGGATAGAACTAGACAACATCATCTTAAGTAAAAAAAAAGCAAACTCAGAAACAAGTGTCAAATGTTTTCTCCTATATTTTGAAACTAGAAAAACAAAAGGCAATAAAATAAAATAAAAGGTGTTTTCATGATAATAGAAGGAAGAAAATGTGTTGGGGGAAACAGCAAAGGGAAATTCCAGGGAGTGAAATTGATCCAATTATGTTATGTGCATGTAGGAATATGTCACAAGACCCATGATTCTGTATAATTAATATGTGACAATAAAATGTGGGAAAAATATTTTTTCATAAAAATAAATTTATTTTGCCTATTGTGCTATTCTGTTATCTAGAAGTGATTTTATATTTTTGAGTCTGGTTTTCAATATATATATCACACATATGTTTAAATACACACATATACACACACTACATTTATATGAATGAATAAATGTACTTGTTAAATCCAAGATGTTTAAAAATCTGTGGATATTCACAACACAAGATAGTTGTGTTGTTGCAATATGATACATCAAACTTTTTATTTTTCTGAAAATGTTATGAGATATTCAAAAAAGCAAGAAAATGTGAACATAAACAAAACAAGGCAGGCAACAGAATTGCCTGGGAGAGAACCCTAATGTCAGATTTTATAGGCACAGGCTCCAAAAGCACCATTAAATAAAATATTCAATGTATAAAAGCAAAACATGCTTGAAAACATAAAAGGAAGTATAATTATGAATCACATCACATAGAAAATATCAATAGGGGGACATAACTTGTATTAAAAGTAAAATTTTAGTAGTTGAAATGTAAAGTCACTGAAATAATTTCTCTATTTTGTAGATTCAAAGTGGTACAATAAAGAATTAGAGAACTTGAAAAAAGATCATAGAAATCTTTCAATGAGAAGAACAGGTAAAAAGTAAGGAAATATAAAAAATATGGAATATTCTTAAATGTATCCACTTTACACATAATGGGATTACCAACAGAGGAGAAATATAACAATTAATGTCTGAAAACTTCATAAGATTTATGAAAAACTTCAATTCTCACATTGAGAGTTTCAATAAACTATGATAAGAGATCTGCACCTGTGTGTATCAATATATAAATGTTAAGAGAGGAAGATAAAGAAGAAAATTTGAAAGAAGCAAGAGACAAACAGCTCATTGTGTGCAAGAGAACATGCATAATATTCCAGTTGATTTTTCAGAAAGAATGGAAACCATAAGGTAAAGGTATAACATATTCAAATTGCTGAAATACTCTTAAATCTAGCAGAGCAATAAACATTTCATTATCTTGATTACACACTAAACTAGCATGCAAGTTTAAACTTCAAAGGCATATTAAAGGTTCAATGTTTACAGAAATAAATTTCCTGTACTTCTAGCTTCTTTTTAGTAAGCATGTGATTTATATTATTACCTAAAATAGAAAGGCAAAAGACATGAGCAATAAAACATGCTCTATGAACACTTTTAATTGGTAATACCTGTCTATAGACAAGTAAAGATATCTGTAATGAGAAATAATGTAGTTGTGATAAAAGACATCACAGCCAATTTCCTGAGAGAAGGACTGAGATTTAATCACCCAAAGCTGCTTTTGCAGCTACTGCCAAAGCATGTTAGCTTTGCCATCGGGGAGCAGGATGCCTGTCAAGACTGCAGTAAAGCAAATGGAATCACTGCCAACACACAGCCTACGGACAACAGATGAGCTTCATACACCATTTATTTTACTTCTGCACATTTTGGTCTTATGTTGTGTTATCTATAGAACATATTGAGCCTGTATATCACTGCAAAATGATTTCTGGTGGGAAAAAGATTGCTGCTAAGTTAGGAAAACATAAAAGAAAATGCTTCTTCAGAGTGAATTCAAGTTGAGTCAGAATCTCACTGCTGAGTAAAGCAGACATTTATCTTGATCACAATGTCAAAACCAACTAAGCTTTAGATAAATATAATTAAAATATTTTTGCATTAAACAAGGAAGGTTATGTAAAAGTTCCCATCAAATCCTCTATAGAGTCTTAACTTCTAAAATATCACCATTATAGTTATTCAATAAACATTTGATATTTTCTTTATTAAGTTAGTTTATCAATACTTTTATATTCTAATTCTTATACAAGCTGACAGAATACAATATTAGAGATAGAAATGAGCATATTGGATAAAAGAAGGAGAATTTTCTTAGTATTGAAAAAACGGTTGTTTAAATTCAGCATGTTTAAAGGGATTTATCTAAATATTTTGTTGTGCCTACAGGAATGGATTTATTTGATATTGCTTTAAAAGGAGAGTGGGGGGTAATTCTACGTGGGTCTGTTCGAGGAGTTGGGGTCCAGAGAGATAGAAAGGGGTCCCCGGGGAAGATGATATGGAGTCTCTCCGGACGGTGGTGGCAATCCGCAGGGTCACTCACCCAGACCCCGGGGTGTAGGTAAAAATCTGCTCTGCTCCAGTAAGACGCAGAAACACCAGGAGCAAAAAGCAGAAAACACCATTTATTCCAGAAAGTATAGAAACTTAAATATACTCTTGGACCAATCAGGTCCAAAGGTCACAAACAAAGGGATGGATTACGGCAAGAGCACAGTCTATTAGCATAGAATGGGGAAAGATGGTAGAGAGGGGTTGAAGGTATTGGAGAGGGCTCCTACAATTTGAGATTTTGATTTTGGATCTATAGAAGACTTTGTTTAATCCTTTATTTATAATATAAAAATGACAATAATTGTTACCTAGTTGCATAGCTAAAATGTATATAGTGCAATAGACATTTTGACTTACTATCTCACTTTATTCTTATACTAATTATAATAGTGTATATTCATCAATATATATTTATCAATATATACATTATATATACTATAAAATATATATTTATTAATGCTAATATAATAGTATATTATTTATTTATTTTGTATATTAGAAAAGTCAGAAACAAGTAAGTATGCAACTTATTACAGACCACATAGGCTGTAAGTAATTGAAATAGGATTGACATGTGTCTGTCTCCATGGTTAAGCTCATGATTTTTCATTTATTACCTGTCACCTTCTTTCAAATTCTTGTGACAGAGACTGTACCTCCTGGTTGTTTTCCTACACTTTTTCACGAATGTTTAAGAATAAAGTAAGTTTACATTATCATTACATTAAGTATCTTAATTCTTAACTCACTTTGTTTTGAACCAAGAAGTCACTGAGGTGGGATGAGGAGAAAAGACACATTCGAGATCCATTTAATTAATGAACAAAGTACCATGAGGTCATCCTTAAAGTTTGATTGGCACCTCAGAGTCCAAGGAGGCACTACTGTCTGAATTTGTACTTTAAGAAACCTCTAGACTCCTAGATGATAGTTCCTGAAGATCTGGGAGTTGCCAGAATTATCTCTGACACAAATTGGCCTCACTAAAATTGTCACTGCATGAAAATAGTGGCTGCCATGGGAAAATTTCAAGACAAAATCTGACCTGCCAAACAAATCCAACCCTAGGTATCCACTTCTACAAGGTCAGTTGTTACAGATAATTTACAAATATGAGTCTGAAAATTGTTCCTTCATTCTTCACCATATTCAGAGAGAAGAATTTCCTATAAAGCTCATTTTAAGTACAAATTTTAAAATGTTATCTGGTTTGTCTAGAAAAAATATCTAAAGAGTAACATTTCATTACTATATACAAAAATGTAGAATATTAATTTGAGTGTCCTTAAAAATGAGGAAGGAGAATATAACCCAAGAAATGTGCACAGCTCTAAAAAAAGAAAAATGTAAAGGGATAAGTTTCTTTACAGACTCCAGAAAGAAGCAAAGTCCTGCTGAGAGCTTAATTTTAATGTAGTGAGACAATGTAACTTATGAAATCATAAGATAATCATTTCTTGTTATTTTAGGCTACTAAATTCATAATTTTTTTACAAAAGGAACAGAAACTAATGTAGTAGGTAAAATGTATTATTTGTGAAAGTAAACTAAAATCTCAGCCTCTAGTTATGGAACAAATCATGGATTTTTCTTCATTGCAACCATATTATAAACAGAAACTAAATTAACCATGCAGAGAAGAAAAAAATGTCTTATGTATTCTAATATATAACACTCTCCCTTCACTTCTGTCTTAATCCTTATTGAGTTGTTGAAATAATATATCATACATTAAGTGTCTGATGAACACCAGAAGTTTTATTTCTCTCAACTGGGGAACCTTGGAGTTCCAAGATCAAGGCACCAGAAAATTTGGTGTCTTTGGTTAGGCACTCTTTTCTGGTTCATTGATTGTATCTTCTAGCTATACCATCCCATGATGAAGAACACTGATCTCTTCATCCCTTGAAAAGATCCCAGTCCCATTCAATAGGGCTCTCCCCATTTTGATTTAACCAATGGCCCTCAAAGCCCCCTTCCTATGTCACCATTTTGGAGGTTAGTATTTCAATATAGGGATTTGGAGGGAACACAAACTTTCTGTCCATAAAACCCATCTAGTCAGATTAGATTTATAGGTATGTTTTGAACAGTACAAATTATTTAGGAAAAGTTTAACACTCAGATGTTATAAATATATTTTATAATTTCCAATGTGGATTCATAGAATAACACTTTTGGAGGCATTATTTTACACTGAATATTTTATTTATTAATTCTGAAAAAAAGGAAAAAAAAAGACATCCACTTCACAATGAGTAAAAGCAGTGATAAAATACTAAGACTATTGCTCTTTGGATTCATGCCTTATGTAAATGGAGTTGACACTAGAGAATTCAATATGTTAGAGAAATGTAGGGGTTAAAATTCTCTTCCCCATAAGACAATATCCTTAATTATGCAATGATTCTTGAAGAATTATATATTTTGTGTGGAGAAAAAGAAGTTAAGTCAAAAGAATGCAAAATGGTAATGCCTAGAAATTTAATAAAGCAAGTGGTTTATTTAGAAGCAAAGGAACATGAGAATATGAAGTTCATATTTTTTATTGATAATAATCCAGAAATTCAGTATCCTCATGAGGAATGCATGGAGAGATTCTTCTATGGAGAATGCCCCTTTTTCAATATGTCTCTCAAGCAACAAATTTCATGTGGATTTTTAGTGTACTTTGTTAAATGACCTGACAGGCAGTTACATAAGAGAATCTGATTCTAACCATCTCTTCCAGGATTCATTTCATGATTTTTTTCATATTACTTCTACGGAGACTTTTCATGTGGCATTTGTACTAGGTATTGAAGACATATTGAAGGACAGTGAAAGAGTGATCCAAGAAAGTAGAAATAAAAGGAAAGTTAATTTGAGAAAGTTTGTAAATACTTATACAATGTATAAATTATAATACATGATATTATTCTTTTACCTTATAGTCATTAATTTCTTACTCCAAATTTTTCAGTGACTTCTCACCATAAAGTTCATTGTACCTGAGATAAGCTATTTATGAATAAAGAGAGATTAATTTTGCTCATTGTTTTGAACATTCAAAGATGTGGTGCTGGCATCAGCTTATTTCTACTAAGACTCTCTTGACTGTGTCACATCATGATGGGTGGCAATATTGAACACATGTGAGAGTGAGGGATCTCACCTCATACAGGAAGCCTGAGAGATCTGGATGGAGCCATACTTGAAATTTTATAAAGCACTCTTATGAGAATCTCCAATGTATCACATGAGAACTAACAACACATGGACAACTGGGGAACAACCCACTTCCAAACCATAACAATATTCTTGACACATAGGCATTATTCAGTAAGTGCTTAAAGATGGGATCTTTGAGAAAAAGTAGTACCCAAATAATACAATTATTGGAGTGAAAATGCAGGGCATAGAATGAAGAAACTCTCAGGGCATAATCAGGCTAATTATTTTAGCTCAACAAATGACTATTGAATTGACACAGAAAAAACAGTAAGGAAATAATCTAAAAAGTCAGTATCAGCAAGAAATTTAGAATTTCTAAGTCAATCATTTTGCCACTATTTTGAAAACATTATGAAAGTTTGTTGTTAAAACAGAAAAGATACTCATATCATTCATATTTTAAAAGTGTTCTTATAACCTAATCTTTTATTATTTAAAATCATACACAAATGGTTTGTCAACATCTTTGAGTTTATTGTATTTATCAACACACTAAGTCATTCTCATGTAGTAGTGCTTCCTATTGTTCTTAATATATTATCAGAGCTTCTACCATTTAAAAAAATTGGCTTAGTTGTTTTGACCAATTGATGTACATTGTGCTAAATTTTAAGCTGTTTGCCTGGGTCAAAAAAGAACACAAGCAGTGCCATAAATTCCCAACTGAAGATACAGTGATTATGGACTCCTCCCTAAGAACAGTAAGAAATGTATCACTTAAACAACTGTGTTCCCTCCATCTTTATAATCACACAGTAAAACTTAGCAGGATAGTCATATCACTCTTATTATTTTATCTTGTAAAATCTCATGATTCTAATTGAAGACAGGACCAAGTTGGAGAGATCTGGTATATTTGGGAAAATTCTGTAACTTTCATAGGAAAATAGAAAGAATAACAGTAATTTTATATGAAAACATATACCCAAACTTGACTTATGTAGTAAAGTTTGCATGGTCCTGGGTTAAAAGAAAATAGAGTGAGAAATAAATAAATAAATATAAAATTATTATTATTGTATAAGTATCTTTCTCTGGATTCTGTACTTTGGGGTATAATCAATGTCACCCCTCAGTGGCTACTCAATTTTCTTATTTACAGATTAGCATAAAGGCAATTTTCCCATGGCTTATTCTCCATTATGGCAAAGGATCTACCTTAGAATTTAAGGAGGCATAAATGTAGGTCCTTTTCATTCTCCTAGATCACAAAGATTCACAAATTGTTAGAGGATTTCTCATCCAGTTTGGAAGGACACAAACTATGGATGTTACTCCATCACTTCCCACAAAGGTGGAACAGAAGATTACATTTTTTAATATTTTGTTGGTAACTTTCAGCTGTGACAAGAAGAGTATCAAGCCAAGTTATGCCCCATAGTGTAGCATCCACATGAGAATATAGCCCTCAATATGGCCAATATGACTGGTGCACCGGTATGCTTAATAATCCCTTATAGATGAATTGCAATGGGATGGTTCTTTCCTCAACTGATATTGGCATCTCATTATTACAGAGGCTACAGCCTCAGGATCAGCTCTGTGGTCTCCTCCTCTTTATCTTCAAATATTGTTTATGTACAATGAAAACACAAATTGAAAGCAATGAAGTCATTGAAACATAATTTAAACATATTGGTGTATATAACTGGAAGTCAAGAAACACGGCTGATTAAAACAAAAGCTTAATTTAGTGAGACAGATAATGTCACCAAATACTTAGTTTATTTCTCTTCTGTAGTGAAAGTGTGACCCTTAACTTTCAGACAAAAATTTCTTGTCTCTATGCTCATTCTCTAAAGTTTTCCTTTCATCTCCTGAAATGTGACTAGGTTATATGCTTATCCTTGACTACATTACCTACTCTGGTATAATCGCCATCCCTGGGGTCAGACTCTCCTTACTTGAAGATTATCTTTTGAATTGTGATTTGTATCTTATTCATGGTTTGTAAAATCAACACATTCTACAATATTTTTCAAAAGAATACACTAGAATAGAATAAAAAGAATACATCACAGTACATCATACTTCAGAATAGAAAATAATGTTTTCTAAAACAATTTGTTTGTGCCCTTGCACATGTACTTCCTTAGGGTATGGGCAAGAAAATTTGGACATGACTTACACTGAGAAAATGAAAGATCAGCATACGGTGAAATAGCCAACAATTAGATAACCAATGATATTTATCTCTTATTGCATTTACAATCTTTATTAAAGAAAATACAGAGACAAAGAGACCAATATTTACTTTTTCAAATTAACTATTAATTTTAAGCAGATTATTATGCAAACAATTGAACATTTTATTTATATATTGAATGACAATCCATATAAAACATCCAGCATATTTTTGGGGTAAAGTAATGCAACTAAAAGGCCAGGCATAAACCATCAGGATCATCAAGGGCATGACAGTTCTTAGGAACAAGACAAAAATCTAATTACCTGCCTTGGGCTACAGCCACTCTGACAGGAAGAACATCTGTGTACTGAACTAAGTGCACGATTCATCTCAGAACCTCAGGCATTGTTCAACCTAGATATTGAAGTATAAAGGGCCAGTTGTATAGATTGGATATCCAGGAGCGGGGATTAAGGGACATCATTATATCACAAAAATCAATAGAACATTCAGAACTTGGCTTATATGTGCAATTTGTGAGTGCAATGAATTTTTGCATTTTGAAAGTGCCTGTAAAGTTTAATGGGATTTATTTTTTTCTGTTTTGGATTACTTTGAGTTAAGTGATCTGAAATTTGTTTACCAAGGAAACTTAACCAAGTAGAACTCCCAAAAGAATATCAAACAAGCCCCAGAACATTTATTTGTTTATGAGAGTACTGCATTTCTCCTTGCCACATATTGTTAGTAAAATAAACTAAATGATAAAATTCAAAGATTACCTATGTTGGCTAGCAATACTACTTAAGAAGCAATTATGGTGCACTTGAGATGCCAAGCCACAGAAAACTTACATTCTTATAGCAGTAAGTTTGTAGTAATCACAAAGACTATTAACAGACTCAACATTTTTTTACAGAATATTCTCCTTTAAACAATTCTCACTATATATAAATTTTTCAATATGAAAAATAAGAAAAATATATCAAGAAAAAGTAAGATCAATATAGACAAAATGAATGGGTTAGGTTGGTGATTTTTTTGTATAAAGATACATTTTGAATTTAGTCTTAGAGAATGAATGAGATATGCATATGTGGATATGATATCTTATTCTACCTACTTAGTTGTGCAAAAAATGCAAAGCTGTTTTATTCAGGTTTAATGTGGTCCATGGTTGCCTAGTCTCTTGAACAGAGCCAACTACCATTTCCATACCAAATTGAAGAGGAAAACCTTTCCTTGGGCTAGGTCCCTGGCACCTGAAATCTCTTCTGCCCAGATGTAGCAGAAATAAGAATTTGCTACACATCCTTACACTTCATGGAGGAAGTGAAGGTATCTAATAGCATACACATGCCAATTTCTTTCTTTCCCTTCCTGTTGGTGATCATGCCCCTCAGGTTTTCTTCCCACTCTTTTTCCCTTAGCTAATTTATCCTACTGATTTTTCTTTTCCTTCTAGGTAAAAACATAAAAACCAAAGCCATGAAGACAGGGTGCCAATGAATGTAAACCTTCAATTTTCAGCAAGAGAAAAATACATTCTCTTAAAGAGAAATAAAGACTTGGTGCTTAGCATGATAAGGGACAATACTTAGATTTAAATAGACAAATTGATATTTCCAGATATGATTTATATATATATATATATATATATATGGATATTCCAGGAAGTCCAGGTAGGAAAACAATCATATAAAGGCTTGGCTAGACAAATAAGGTGAAAATACAACTAATTGATTATTTTCTACATTTCCTATTAAATAAATAAAGCAGGGAATGGTTTTAAAATTAAAGGAAAAAAATCGCACAGAAAATTCTAGAAAACAAAGAGAAACTTTGGGTTTTGTGCTGTAGAATGACCTAATCAAAGCATGCTTTAGGAAGAATTATTCCAGGTTAGAAAAAACAATAATATTAAAGGACAATAATGCAAAAAGGAGCACTCAGTGGACTGTCAAAAAGAACCAGAACTAAGGGCTTTATTTTTCTCGTATTCTTTTTATGATAATTGTTTGGCATATATGGATATTATTATTAATGAATATGCTATTGAGTTAACTGACACGATTAGAAACTCTAAGATAGAAGTGGAAAGGAGATTAAGAAAAGGAAGATAACAATGAGAAAAGAATTCAGAATGCATACAAAATCTTAGAGTTAATTTTGAAGATATGATCAATTACAGGTGGAGAGTTTAAAGTATAAAAGTTAGTGTACAACATTTATTTATTTATTTATTTTTAATATTTAGAGAACATTTTAATATATACTTTCATATATATATTTAAAGTTAAGAAAAATAAAACTAATTCAAGCCATGCCCTGTGCAAAAAAGAATAAAAAAAAGTTAAAGAAAAAAAAAAAGAAAAATTTAAAATGAGACCACTGTCTGCTGCTCAGGTCTCAACTTAAGAATCACAGTCAGCTTGTTACCTTTATTTTGGAAGAAAAGATGTAAAAGTTTCTTTCGATCATTCAGAAGGCAAGTGTAGCCACTTATAAAAACAGAATGGCAGGAACAGACTAGGAAAGGAAAGTCAGAAGTCAAAGGGCAGAGCAGGAAAGGAATTTTTCAAAAATAAAATTAACAAGGTGACTGTTCCAGAAGGGGGCTGTGAAAAGGACATGGTGGA
>CM053408.1:33726964-33740296 GCA_028644305.1 Xerus rutilus
CTGCAGTATCTTTTGGCTTTCCACATCTCTAAAATGTTTTTCAACTATTTTGCGTACATGGCTCAGTGCACTCCCCTCTTTGCCTTTATAGTTTTCCACTTGATATGGGGGTGTAATAACAACTTCTTCCATGACTACGATGTTTTTTTCTTGCCATTTACAGTCTTTAATGGTCTTGTGAATGGTCTGGAAGAGTTGCTGGCCCTCTAGGGAGACACCAGCGCTGATTGCATAGGCCTGGCTCAGCTTCTCCTCCTTCTCTGTTCGTGCTTTGCTGGCAAGCTTACTAACATTGAGTGAAGCTAGGGGAGGAGGGGTTTCTGTTCGGTCATTATTTCCACTTCTGAAACATACTGTAAGTTTATGAGCAAGATGTCTGCATGGTTGGACTTTCCACTGGAAGAGGAGCATTTTAAAGCATTTTAAGAGCAGCATTTTGGACTGGTAGTCGAAGGCTACCACCTCGCCCTGCAGCCGCTGCTCCTGGCACGTCCGGCACGACACCTGGCTCCCAACGCTGAAGTACTCGCCCGGAGGAGCCGCCATCTTGGGAGAGCAGCAGCGGCCGGCGGGGGCGGCGGCAGCAGCGGGCGAAAGCCGGAGTGTACAACATTTATAATTTTGATAACTGTAGAAAGACACAGAAGTTAACATTCTTAAATCTTCCTGGCATGATATAGACATTTAATAAATAGACTAAAGAGCACATAATTTTCATGTAAATAATAGTCTTTAAAAGTCAATGTTATTTGTGATACAAAAAAAAGGAAATGAATTTCTACATTTTGTGATTTCTGTTTTCAAGATAAAAATTTGCTTCAATATTAGTGTAAACTTTACAATCAACAGTATTGACTTGTCCTTGGAAGGTTTTGGAGATTACATTTAAGAGAAGTTTAGGATTTTCAGATTGTAGGATCACAAAACAGAATTTCAAATATCAAGAAATATTAATAGTTATTTTGTTTTTGTGCCTATGAAAAAATTAAAATGAACCTTTGGTGAAAATTTGGGATGACTAAGTTTTTCCATTAATATATGAAGGTGCACACGCATGTGTGTGTGTGTGTGTGTGTGCATGTGCATGTATAAAAGAGAGCAAAAGAGAAGAATGATCCGTGAACCCTCAATGTTGTTACCCATTTTATGACAAAGTAACTGTGATCTTGACTAGTTGCTTTACTTTACAAAATTATATATTTTCTAAGAAAAATGTATATAGTTCTAGAGCCAGAAATCACAAACTAGTTAACATCAGACATGATGTAAAAATGAGTTTGGATTTGGAGTTGTTTTACATAAATTTCTAATATTAAAAAATGAATCAAAAGACTTCACTTAAGAATGCAAATGTCTTGCTGGGCGCGGTGGCTCACGCTTGTAATCCCAGCATTTTGGGAGGCTGAGACAGGAGAATGGCAAGTTCAAAGCCAGCCTCAGCAATGGCGAGGCGCTAAGCAACTCAGTGAGACCCTGTCTCTACAAAAAACACAAAATAGGGCTGGGGCTGTGGCTCAGTGGTTGAGTACCCCTGAGTTCAATCCCCAGTACCAAAAAAAAAAAAAAAAAAAAAAAAAGAATGTGAATGTCTTGACTTATAAGTCATCATCTCTGTTCTCAGACTATAGTCATCAAGAACTGAACCACTGCTCCCTCTTTGCTACTTTTTGGTAGAGTCACATAATGTAAGTCCAACCTGAACAGTTGTACTTATTCATGTCACTTCCCTTGCTTGTGTACACATTAAATTTACCACTCCTGTCCAAAGTGATACTAAGTCCCCTATAATTTCTATACATTCCGATTATGCACCTTCAAAGATGAAATGTGATTATATGTTTATATGTGTTGATTTTTAGGATTCTATTAATAATTTGTTAATTGTTGTTAATTTTCTTTTTGAAAAGTGCATTTTCTCTGCTTGCTACGTAATTATGTATTGTGCTTTTAGTAAAAAAAATCACATATTTTGGAAATATTAATGCATATACATGCCTATATATATTCTTACATAGTGAGAGAGATGTTTCATCACATAGACTAATCAAATGATCGACACATGACTTTACAATAAATTCATTTCACATACAGTGCAATGGTAGAGCTGATACACAAATATTGGATGTTTGCTCTTATTTTATATAATAATGAATACAATTTGAATGGAACATGAAAAAGAACAAAATGAGGAAATAATTTTATGAAGTATTTCAACAATCTATTAAATAAAACATTAATTCCTTAGATAATACTTAATATTTTTTGTACGAGGCATTGAACCCAGGGCACTTAACCATTGAGCCACATCCCAGTACTTTTTATTTATTTATTTATTTTTAAATTTTGACACAACACACTAAGTTGCTTAGGGCCTCACTAAGTTACTGAAACTGGCTTTGAACTTGAGACTCTCCTGCCTCATTCTTCCAAACCGCTGGGATTACAAGCATGCGCCACCACACCCTAGGGAAAACATTTTAATTTTATAATTTTTAAAGCTTAAAACCAATTATTTTATGTATATGTGCACGTAAATTTTTTTCCAGGACATGTAATATGACTTCCACATGTTTGTAATTACAGATTATGTAATTTTTTTTCCTTTTACATTTTTGGCACTTAATATTACGTATAAACACTTCTGTATTTTAATATTTAAAAAATTACCAGTTGAGGACAACAAAAATACTATGAAATTTCTTTTCTTAAATTTATCAAATTTTTATATAATTTACATTAACTTTATTGTTTTTCATTATATGAATTCTTGTTGCCCACTATGGAATTATTGTATTACCCACTATGGAATTATTGAGGAAAAGGGTGTAAACTTTTCTCCGGTTTATGATGTACATTACCACATAGCTTTCTAAAATTATATGCTCTTTAATCTTGCTACAAATAAACTTATCTTATAGATGTTAAATGTACATTTATCTAAAAAGCTCTAATGATCAACATCTTAATATGAGCATATTATATTGGACAAAAGAGTAGGATAATCAGTTCTATAGTCTATCTAAGTACTCATTATGTATAAGAAATCCTCAAAATGAAATAAAATGCTAAATGAGAAAAGAATGGGTGAGATAAACCTTAATTCATCCTACACCAACATAAAATTGCTATTAACATAATTACTTGTCATAAAGTCATTCATCCACTCCCACAGTTATTTTCCTAACAGTTTTTCTCTTAATGAACTCTAATATCCTAAGAATCTTAAATGATCAAATACATTTAGCTACTAAGTCCCATTGATTCTAAAACAACATGGTAGTTAACTTACTAAAATTCCAGAAAATAAGTTTGTTTTAAAATATTCCTTATATATGCCTTGGAAAAGCAAAAACATTGGTTAGGTAAATGAATTATAAAAAGCAAGTGAATTAGAAATGTTATTGTTGTGCTATCTTCACCAATACAACTGAGCAATCATGTGAATAAAGCTATTTAAAATCAAGTACAAATGTAAAATATAATCTTTATTAATAATAACTATGTATAATAAAAATAACTTCAAAATATAGAAAACTAGCATATTTTCTTAATCTGTATTCCTAGATTAAAAGAAAATTTTATACACATTGATAAAGATCAAGTATTTTATCTATTTAATTGTAATTCTACTTAAAATTATAGTTAGAATTTAATACTTGAAAAAGACTAAGAAATTCATAAACTGAGCTTCTTCTAAAATAATAAAACAAAGTAATAAGAATTTTTGAAAAACATATCTTAAATACAAAAACTTTTGAAATGGTACATTAACAGACAAATATAGTGAAATATCCTATTCTATGTAAAGATTTAAAATAACATCTTATTCTATGTAAGGATTTAAAATACATTAAAATAATCATAGGTAAGTAAGAGATTTATTATTTTATATAGCCTGGAGTAAATTGATTTTCAAGTGAAAAAATAAAGCAGGATGGTTTCTCACTTCCATGATATTCTCAAATTTATACTATGATAAATTATGGCAAGACCTTGGCTAAAAATTATAATTAAAAGATATGAAAAACAATTTATCCTAAGATAAGTATAAATCAAAATAAATGTACTGATTAAATACAATAAAGTTATCCATAGTAACATATATTTTAAAAATCACCATTAATGTTCATTTTGAAAATTCAAGTTAAAACAACATTGAAATTTCTTTTTCAATTTCAGTTTTCCAATACATTAAGAATATTTTCAGTTAGTATGAATTCAATAAAATTTTTATTCCCATAAACTGCTCAAAATCATCTTTAAATATGCACCAGTTTCAAATATTTGTAGTATTTATGTAATGACTACTTTTATAGTAATTTATGAACAGTATATATTCAGATTAAATAATAAATAATTAAATATATGCAAGTAAATTGGACCATTACAACTTATATTGGCAAATACTGAAAAGTAAATAATTCTAGCAATGTATAAATGTCTGACAAATCTCACTTTTACATATTATAAGGTATATAAGATATAGACACACATAGCATATACACACACACACAGACATATATATAAATACGTGAATGAGGTAGACTACATGTTTGTATATTTTTCTCATGAATTTTATTACAACAGTTTGCTTTAATTCTAAAGTGATTATAAATGGCCATAAATAAAATTAATTAGATTTAAATTTTAATTGAATTTAGTTTATTTCTAAAGTTAAGTGCAATTTAAAAAGTAAAGTGATCTAAGGTCAGTTATGAATAATTAAAAACTGACAATTTTCTAATAGACAAATTAAGAGAATGGTATGTCTCCTGGAAGAAAGGGAACATGAAAGAGAGACTTCTATTTTGGAATTTTGAATTAATTTCCTTTATTTTTATTTCTTCTAGACTTTTCCGTCAGATCAATATGCATTAAATTTTGTATGAAGTATATGACTTACTTACTGAAATGGAATTAGCAAATTTACTTCTTCCCTTCAGTTTCTCCATCTTGATAAGGAAGAGAAGATTTGATTAGCTACTTTTGGTTTATTGAATTAACTTATTACACCCAAGGAATTGGATATTTTGTAAAAATAAAATTTGACCCTTTAACACGCCTGTAATTCTAGCACTCTGAGCCTGAGGCAGAATCGCGAGTTCAAAGCCAAATTCAGCAAGAGCGAGGCACTCAGCAACTCAGTGCAACCCTGTCTCTACATAAAATACAAAACAGGGCTGGGAATGTGGCTCAGTGGTCGAGTGCCCCTGAGTTCAATCCCTGGTATCAAAAAATAAAATAATAAAATAAATAAAATAACATTGTATTTATAATCATTTTATTTTTATTTAAAATTTTACCTTTAGATTATAGATCTACCTTTTTATTATATTTTTATTTAAATTTTTATCTTTAGATTATCATCCTAAATTCCTATAATGTGCTGTGAAATTAAATCTGTGGACACTAACTGCATAAACTAATAATTACACTGCATATTCATAATGCAATTTTCAGCTTTAAATTTTATTATCAAAATATTTTCACAGCAATATGATTTAAAGCAAATTCTTCTAGCAGTGGAATGAATTCTAATATACATGTCTGATAGTGGATAAATAGTAACAACAACAAAAAAGTTAAACACTTTTTATTGAACCAAACTCTGAGAATTGATGAAGATCCTAAGGAAAGAATGTGTCACTACACAGTCTCATAATTCCTTTTCGTCTAATAAAAAACAGAACACACTTAGGAATTCATGATTTATTTTGTGACTCCTCCATTTGTATCATACAGCTTTCTATCCAAGTACCTTGGACAGCGTTCACGTCAAAGATAGGAAATATTGCAGTTGGTAGATAAAGACATATTCCTTTGTCAAAAGTATAGACTTGACGTTTACTAATCTATGAAGAATATCAAGTTCCAAATGACTGAATTTAAACAAAATAAAGATATGACAAGGATATTTGCACTTAAAACCTTCCTAATGTTAGCATTGAATATGATTAACATAAACAAAACAAAAATGTTTGAGTCTTTTGCATTTAAAATTTACCACTATTATTTTCTATTACATTATGTAACATTATTGATAAATTCATTCAGTCATCTTTGGTAAAAAAACAGTGTATGATCCCTACATACCACATGCTGTCAGTGGATTGTTTATTAATTGCATCTACTCACTAACAATCTTTTCTAAACATAATTTCTGTGTCATTAACTGACTTCTGCTTCATGATAATTTAGTCTATCTTTTAGTCAAGATCTTTCTTAGAGATACTTCAAAAAATACTTCTAAAAAATTTAGAAGAAAATTTATTGCAGAAAGCACATGTTTATCAGTACTTTGATTAATGAAGATATCACATAGTTTGATAGTTTCGTAAAGGAAAATTAGAACAATAATACAGCACTGTGTGTGTGTGTGTTTCCCAGTCTGTCATGGTCTCTGAAAAAAAAAGCTTTTCCATATACCCACTTCTTTCAGTCTTTCCCCTGGGGAGGGGAGGAATCTTTCCATCTATATTTTCTTTTACTACAATAAAAATTTTAAAATATTTATTTAATGTACTAATATTTCAGCAGTGGTTTACAAATGCTGAAATGCTCTGATGTATGTGCTGTATTCAGACTAAAAATCTTTATTATTTTTACTAAGCATTTTAGGTGACAAATAGTATATTTCCCTGAATTGGAAGCCATGAAAAATGAAGCTAGGAGCTCATATCTAAACCAAGGTCATTGTGCAGCTCTTACAGATGGAAGAGTATCATAACAGTAATTTTAAAATGTTGGAAAATTAAATGTTAAACTGAAGTTGGTGCTTTTTAAAAAATTATTTCTTTATATAAAAAGCATTACCCCAAATTGAGTAATCCATACATTCCTAATTAAACATAAATTCTTCTTCCTGTATGTTGCTGATTTATCATCTGTTCCTTCCATTAACCTTACTAATTTTACATTTTTTAAACTGATCTCACTTCTGTAAAGAATTGCATCTGTAGGACAGAGTATGACTCAAATGTGTGAAGAGGACAATCCAATGACTTTAAGTGCCCCGATCCTAAATGCCACTTCAAATTACTAAGAAGTATCAATATCTATTCTCTCTACTTTCAACTTTACCTGAATTAAGAATAAATACACATAAAAATTTCAACTGTATTTTCATTATTTGTGCAAAGAAATTTACTCTACTGTTGAGAATAAACACAAAGGCATTGGTACAAAACGGTATTGCATTTGAAATTCGAGCTAAAATTATGCACTAAATTATGTTGGAACAACGTTCTTCTTTGAAGTTGTGGAGGATCTTCATATCTAAACAAAAGGGTAAAGATTCACAATTCTTCATCATCTCTACTTTAAATGCTTCACTCAGTTATTTCATTTTATGACCTCTTTCTGCTTAAAAATGGTATCAAAGTCTCTTCTATAATTCTGGGTTCATCATTAATGCTTTTTTGGATTTTTTTGTTATTTTTTGTTAGTTTTGAGTTCTGAAATCCAATTTATATGCAATCCATCTGTGGAAAAATTATAGAATATATTTGCAATGTTATTGTTAATTTGTGACTATTGCTTTTGTCTCTGTTTTAATCTCAGTGCTTGTCTTTTCCAAAACACATGTTGAAACACTACCCTCAAGTCATGTTTTAATGGTATTTGGAAATGAGGTTTTTCAAAAGTAATTGGTATTAGATGAGGCCATGAAGATGGGCCTTTTATGATTACATTAGTTACTTTTTTAAAAGAGGAAGAGAAACCCAATAAGCAAGCTTAATCTTTGGCCATTTGATGGCCTGCATCACCTCTGGAACTGAAGAGACACCACCCAAAAAAGAGCCTCAGCAGATATGGTCCCTTGACCATGGACCTCGAGAACTGTGGGCCAAATAAACATTTATTCTTTATAAATTATCCAATCTATAGTAATCATTTTATTAGGTTTTTTGTCTTGTTTTTTGTAATGAGCACTGGAATGCAAACCAATAATATAGCAGAGTCACAGGTTTGTTTTTTTTTAGGGTTGTCTTCAAAAATAATGAATAATCTAGCAAGTTGTAGAAAAGCAACAGGTATACCAACCGTGAAAATAAACAAGTGGAAACAAACGAAGACAATTAAGAAATATGTCAACAAGGTCCATGAGGTTAATTCTTCACCAGTTGACTAGGATCATAGTAAAGTTAGAATTTATGACTATCGGTTTCTCCATGTGTATCAGAAGGAACATTTCTTTAGTAGAACTGATGCACAGTCATTAAACACAGTATGTATATTAACACAGGATTGATTTGTAGGTAAAATTCCCTTGAATAGGATGGTCACCATGGCAGTTTTAGAAAGTTCCAACTATGGTAAAATACCTTCCTGCCCAATAGGGAGGCAGAGTTAAGCATCCGATTGTTAATAACTACAGAAGGTAGACCCAGTTCTTTTGGCAAACATAAAATTGTAATAAGTTTGGAAGTAGCATTAAGTTTCCTTTTGTCATTCTGAGCTTGGAGACAACCTATTCTCTTTTTCTTTTGAGAGTGTTCTTGCTTGAGTGTTCTCTTGTGATCTTGCTTGGCTTTTTGTGTCTGATCAAAATATTTTGTTGTTAGAGTACAAAAACTTACACTTTGAAATTTTGGCTCCCTATTTGCCAATGACAATGTATAGCAACAGAAAAAGTACTGAAAGATCTCTGCTATTTACACTTTTGCCAAGAATATAACACAACTCAGATTATTAGATATTTTATTGGAGTGGTTTTATTCCATTTATGTTGTCAGAAATACGAGAAATCTCAGGATCCTAAATCCTTCCTATATTTTATACAAAATGTAGTGCAATTAAATATGCACACACAGGCAAAAGGATTTGGTATAATATCTTCAAGAAAATAGACTATTATGAAACACATGGTTGACTTTTTTTCTTTTCATAGAGTAACATCTTAATAGAGTAATGGTAACAACAGAAACAACAATAAGCTTTAACAGTAAGGCATTTAAGACTCTTTGTATTCATTGGAGCTAGAAGAAAAATTTAGGTCCTTGCTGGGTAGGGTACCACATGCCTATAATACTGATACTGCCCATTACCTGTTACCTTGACGAATCCTGTTTCCTCAAATGTTGAAGTATAACACCATGCTGAGGCAAGTGTAGAATAGAAAGTAAGAAGCTTTATTAAACGATAGTCAAACAGACTTCTCCTGGGTGGAAGAAATGGACCCAAAGTCGAAAACCCTGGGATGAGGAAGTCTTGTCCCTTTTATACATCTAAAATTTCCCTTGTTCTCCTGCATTCTTCTCCCTTATCTTGTTTATTTCCCCTCATCTTGTATAGTGACTGGGGGATGTGGTGGAATTACCAGGGGATGAGCAGGTGAGCTGGGAGTGCCTAGGTGGAGTGCTAGGCAGGAAGGGAGTGGCAGTCCAGGGAGCATTAATTAGTAGCTCTCTGTCTGAGTAGGAGTTGCTTCATTAACAACCTTTTTGGCAGGGATAGTATCAAAGGGCTCTGGAGACATGAACAGTTGAATCTCCCAAGGGCAGTTTCCAACTTCCTGGACTCAAATTGGCCTACATTTTCTCTATCAGATGTTAAACCCAGGACACAAAGAAAGAACTAGCGACTTCAATTTTAAATCAAATTAAGCAAGCTTATATTGTGTGCACATTAGCTGTACAGCGGCTATCACTCTCTGCAAACAGGACCAGAGATCAGCAGCCTGGTCTCAGAGCAGAGAGGTTTTTATATGTCAAAGAGTTACAAAAATTGGGTTTTGGCAAGCATCATACAGAAGCAGATAGTAAATTAATGAACTTATAGTTTAACATATCTCGGTAGGGAGCAAACTCAGACTTTAACTTTGGCATTCAAAGTTGAGATTTTAGGGAGATTGATCACCCAGTCAAAGCTTTCTACTCGAAAAGCCAGGTGCTGAGGGGTTCAAGGAATGAGCAAGAATTCCTAATAAGTTGAACAAAAATAAACTTTTTTATAGCTGGGCATGGTGGCTCAAGCCTGTAATCCCAGTACTTAGGGAGGCTGAGACGGGAGAATCGCGAGTTCAAAGCCAGCCTCAGCAATGGCGAGGCGCTAAGCAACTCAGTGAGACCCAATCTCTACATAAAACACAAAATAGGGCTGGGGATGTGGCTCAGTGGTCGAGTACCCCTGAGTTCAATCTCCGGTACCAAAAATAAAAAAATTAAAAAAATAAACTTTTTTATGACCTAGGAACAAGATGGTTTCCAAACTTAGAATTAGACTGGGTCCATCACTGACCCAATTTACCTATCTATATTTACTGCCTGTCTTTAATTCTGGCTTCAATCCCAGCAACTGCGGAGACTTGAAGCAAGAGGATCACAAAATTAAGGCCAGCCTTAGCAACTTCAAGAGGGTTTAATCAACTAAGTGAGACCCTGTCTGAAAACATAAAAAGGATTGTGAATGTAATTCAGTGGTAAAATACCCCTAGATTCCATCCTAGTAAGAAAGAGGAAAGAAAGAATAGAAAAAGAAACTTTAGTAATCCTATAAAGTAGAAGAACGCGGGGTTGCAGTCCATCCCGAGCCAGTGAGTCGAAGGGGCACCCCCATATTCACCTAGCTGTGGAAGTTGAGAAGAATTGGAGCCAACTGGCTGTCCATTCCCAGCCCTCCGAGGACAATCAGACACACCAGGGAATACAGTCAGAGCAGGCAACTGTTTATTTGCGAAACAAGCATTCAACTTATAAGGCCATTCAGCCAATCAGAAAAAATGCACGTAGGTAACAGCTATCCATTTGGCAAGGCACATGAGCCCCCTGAATTCTGTCCACAAGCTGCACCTTCGGGGAACCAACAGTAATCCAATCACATAGTTCCTCCTTCTTTGTGCCTTTCCCATTTATACACAATGGCTAGTCATAAGGGCATAGCATAGAGCTAGCTCCCCACAGAAGCGTAAAAATCATTTATCTCATTTGAATTGTTTTCATTAGAAATTTGCAATCAGTTATATATAAATCTTATGATAAATTATCAAACAAAAACATTTTGTGCCAGGCGCGGTGGCACTCACCTGTAATCCCAGCAGCTGGAGAGGCTGAGGCAGGAGGATTACAAATTCAAAGCCAGCCTCAACAAAAGCCAGGCGCTAAGCAACTCAGTGAAACCCTGTCTCTAAATAAAACACAAAATAGGGCTGGGGATGTGGCTCAGTCCTCAATTGCCCCAGAGTTTAATACCTGGTACCAAAAAACAAAACAAAAACAAACAAACAAAAAACATTTGCAACTGTTTTACTAAGTATTCTATGTTCATTCTGGATCCTTGTTCCTATTCTTATAATAGCACATAGTAGATGTGTATGTTATATACATTTCCTAACAGAAGCACTTCAGTTTGAGTATTTTCACTTTTTTGAAGTATTTCTTAAATGTAAGAGCATTTGGGTACAATCAATATTCTCAGTCTTAAGAGTTAACATAGATATTTATTGAGAGTTTATGTTTTTGTCCATTCCAAGTGGGATGATGTCTTTATATGTTGTGAGATTTACCTGTCTCTGTTTATCATACTTTTCTCTACACCAAGTATTACTTCTAGGAGATGTGATGATTCCAAATCATTGATATCAGGAGTTTGCATTACCTGAAGTAAAAGGGCTGAAGGTGGACAATGATTGACTCTGCTCTATGGTACTAGAACCAAAAATAATCAAACAAAAATACAAAAACCTGACACATATCCTCCCAATCAAATGCTAGAATCATAGAATAAGACAACAAAAACACTCTTTTGATTGCTAGCCTTGCATTTGACATGGGGAACTAACAACCAGCTAACTACCTTCTCCCATCAGGTTATTCTACTTATTCAATAAAACCACCTGTGGTGTGTCTACTAGGTATACAAATGTTGTGCTGAAGACTTAGAAGCAACATTATATTTCCTTTGAAAAAGCTCTCAGTCTGTTTGTGGGATCAGAGAACTGAAAACCTGAAGAAGAGTGGGGAGGGGAGTCACTGAAAACTCTAGGAAGCTCCCTGCTTTCCTGTCACAAATTCTGATGAATTTTTTAAAGCCTCTCTTTTGTAACATGAGCTTCCCTTTAAAAATGTCTAAAATTGTAGTCAGTTTATTATGTTAATTTTTCCTTTACTGTCTGGATAGCAAAACCAAAAATATTTCTTATCTCTAATATCTAAATATAAATCAGTAGAAAACATTGAAATGGAAGCTCATTTCACTTAAAGTATCCAATCAGCATCATAGTTCAGAGTCCATCATTCTCTCTCTCAAATGATTCCAGTTCTAAAGGTGGGGATTGTTTTGGCTTTATTTTATGAAAACTATCTTTATTCTTGCCAACCACAGTACAGTTAATTAGCATGTCACAAGTTCACATCTTTCTTCCCAGTGAAATATATTCTTTGTTGGCTTATATTACTAAATTACTTTTAGCAATTTTAGGTCATATTTTTGAAGACTCCAAATATACATTTTTATAAGCATTATGGGAAAGATGAATATTGTTATGAAATAATAAAGTTATTAATTCTTTGAAAAATCCATATATCCTTTATTTACTAACAAATATTCTAGATGGCATTTTTCTACATTGTTTGAGTCATCAACCTTGGTGTGATTTTCTTTCATTTATGAATTGTTTTGTATGTGGGTATAATTTCCAATGTTGGCAGAAACAAATGCATAGATTATCATAAGTAGTGCTCTTCCTTGCTGATTTTGCAAAACTTTGCAGAAAGTACACTTTCTTATATAAATTTGGCTTTATTGCTACATGTAAATTAGCTTTCAATTACAGAAAATAATTAAACAGCTTTTTAAAAAACAGTAACATATTCCCTCAGGTTGATTTTGAGGAGGAAGATACAGATACTGATATAGATAAACATATAATTACAGAAACACATAAAGATACTTATATACATACCCAATAAATTCTAGGGAATTTCAGAACATAAAAAGCTGTCTAGTAAGAGTCAGTGAAAGGCACATTACATCATTGCATCATGACATTCTGAATATGTGTGATATATGTCTCTGCTCAAAGTGGTTGATGCCATTCACAATCTTGATATTATCACTCTCACAGTTTAAAATTGATATGAGTGATAGACATTGTCTATTCATTGAAAATGGTGACATAACACTTCACTGGTGGCTGAAGCTTCTATTTGTGACTTTGTGGTATGTGAGGAGCGATGGACTAGACGCCATTCCAAGATGGCGGCTGGCAAGATGCCAGGAGGAAGGTTCAAACTTGTTGTCCCGCTCTGAGGCTGCATCGCGCAGGTGCAAGTAAGACGCTGTAGGACGCGTGGCACTGTGTGATTGGTTGGCGTGAATGGCATATAAGACCGA
>CM053408.1:33740396-33789487 GCA_028644305.1 Xerus rutilus
TGAGAATATAAAAGTAAAAATGACTTCTTATGCAAATTTTCCACCTTGCATGAAGAATCACACAGTTAAGTCTACTTGAGGTACACAGTACTTGAAGAAGCAGTCGTTGATGTGAGTATATAAAGCAGCAAGGAATGCCCTGGGGAATTAGGGGAGATGTTCCAAGGCAAGAACATTTGTATTTAAAGCCAAAGAGTTGGGAAGTTAAAGCCCAACAATATATAAGAGGAAGACTCCAGAAAAAGGGAATGGCCTATAATAAAGTAAGAAAACCTGAAGCAGCAAAGGATTTGAATCAATCAGACAGTTAAAATAAATTTAATCTCAGCACTTTGGGAGGCTGAGACAGGAGAATCACGAGTTCAAATGCAGCCTTAGCAATGGCCAGGTGCTAAGCAACTCAGTGAGACCCTGTCTCTACATAAAACACAAAATAGGGCTGGAGATGTGGCTCAGTGGTTGAGTACCTCTGAATTCAATCCCCAGTGTCGAAAAAAAAAAAAAGGAAAAGAAAGCACATAATTTAATCATCCTAACAAACAGTTGGGGCACAAGGCACTGGGATTTACTAGTAGGTCAAGAATTTGAGTTTTAATTAGAAAGCGTAATGTAATTATGGATGATAAAAAAGGACATAAGTAATGACTATATTACTGTCAGTTCTTTCAAAATTGGGAAGGTCAGAGCAATCTTCACAGGGGAATTGTGTAAGGAGCTTGATTTTCTGTATCTACTATACCCTTCCCAATGCCTATTTAGTGGAACACTTAAGAGAAGGCTACACCTTTGTTTCTAATCTCCTACATCTCCTACAGAAGAAAGAGTGGCAACTGGAGTTTAGTGGATGTTGAGATTTTCAGGACAAATAGAAATACAGCAGGAAATGAGAAATAGTTGTTGCAGGGCCAAGTCTCGGAGCAATGGTGAAGCCGGGGGACAAAAAGAAGGTCAATGTAGATAATAAATAACTGGGTCTAATTGGGAAGGTGAGGGCTACTTGGGAAGAAAAGGAAATCAAATGCTGTGCTTTTCTCCTTCTCTTTCCCAAACCCTTCCCCCTCCTGCTCCAACCTGTTGCTAAGGTAACCTGCCTCAGGGATTGTTCTCCCTGCAGGGAGTTGTAGAGTTGCTAATTAATGTCTCCAAGGGCTGTTACCTTACTGCCTGGATCATTCTACCATCTGGCTATCACCTTTTGGCCCATCCTCTGGCCACTGATCATGTGTATGTAGGATGGGGAGAGAAAAGGGGCAGATAAGGGAAGAAGAGGTCACGAGAACAAAGAAAATCTAAGATGTATAAAAGGGGCAGGACACTCCTACTTCTTTGGATATGAACTGTATACCCCTTCTCTGCAGAGAAGTTTGTTTCTATCCTTTAAATAAAACTTGCTTCCTACGCTTGCCTGAGTGTTTCTCCAGTGTTCAGTCTTCACATCTAGGGAAGCAGAACTCCACCTTGATTGATTTTCATCACAATGGTATCAATAGCATGCTCAAAGAGTTCACTTCAAAAACTGTAATGGACTGCAATGAAGTAGTGTTAAAATAAAATAATTGTAGAAATTCTTGCTCTTAGGTGAATCTCTGCTATATCTATTTAAATATGTTAAACTGATCTGTTATGGTTTGGATTCAGGTATTGTCAGTCAGGTGACAATAGTTCACATGTGAGACAATGCAAGAAGGTTTGGAGAAGAAATGATTGGGTTATAGCCTTAACTAATAAGTGAATTAATTCCTGATGGGATTAGTTGAGTGGTGACTGGAGGCAGGTGAGCTGTGGTAGGAGAAAGTTAGTTCATTGGGGGCGTGGCTATGGGGTATATATTTTGTATTTGGAGTGGAGGCTCTCTCTCTCTCTCTGCCTTCAGATAATCATGTGAGCAGCTTCCCTAGGCCACACTTTTCCACCATGACGTTTTGCTTCAGTGTGAGCCCTGAGGAATGAGGCCAGCCACTTAAGGACTGAGACCTCTGAAATTGTGAGCCCCTAAATAAACTTTTTCTCCTCTGTAGATGTTCTGGTCGGGTCTTTCAGTTTCAGCAACAGAAAAAGCTGACTAAAACAAAATCCTCTCCCCAAGGATAAACATCCATTGGTAAGCTGGTGAAGGTTTAATCACCTCTTCTCCATGAAACAAAGAAAATATTTTTTGTTAACAATTAGATTTCCACAGAGTAAATATTCTCACCTTGAGCTCTCTAAGCCACCAATGTGAAGTCACTGAATATGAATTTGGGCAATGATGAAACAAACATTTCTCTTGAGCAAGTGTGAGTGGCTTCAGTGTGCAATGACATTATCTTTGTACAGGTTATGACCAGCTGGACATGACACACCTCATGCAGCCAGGAGATCTTTATTCATGGGGATCAGTGCAGGTGGGCGCCCAGGAGAAGGGAAGGAGGAAAAGGGAAGAGGAGTGCAGGGCATGGGATTTATAGGGCCCACTGCAAACACATGGTGGACTATGGATGGGACATTTCGAATAGGTGTGGGACCCGGAAATAATGTAGTCTAAGAAAAAGAAAAATAGCCAAGCATTACTTTCACCTCCCCCAACAATGTCTTCCTGATGTTAATTACGCTGGTAGCTCTCACCTCCCCCAACAAATGTCTTCCTGATGTTAATCCAGGGAGGAAGGAGCACCATACTGAAGTGGTAAACTGATTATCTCATTGATTGATAAACAAGTCCCAAATTCCTAAGTGTCCGAGAGAACCGGCACATTGTTCTCTAGATCACCTCCCAAAATAGCTTATAAAAAACACAGTCCCTTTCTTTGTTCACTGGCTCATTTTCCGTTGGGAAAATGGGTCCATCCTCGTAGATGTAGTCCTGTTCCTGAATAAAGCCTGAAATGACTTGTGAAGTTTGCTGTCCCAGTCTTTCTGTGCTAACAATTTCAAGCTGGCGGGGCAGGTAAGGATTGGTAGTTTGGCAGTAAGCTCTTTTGAGGTAGCTGAAAGGTAACCTGAGCAGCCAGGCTTTCTTCTCTAGGTGGGAAACTCAGGTCGGAAACTGCCCTGGACAGGGACTGCCTAGGCTTTAGAAAAGGGAGGGGCTGAAACGGTATGGGGAGGGCTGTTTCTACCTTACAATCTTTGCCTTCAGAAGGACACATGGGTAGTTTAACTGGAATATGTGAATTAGTATCTGTACATCTTCTAAAAGGTAAAAATGTCATGATGGCTTCCTAATATCATCATAAATCTTCAGAACAGATACCCTTTATATTTCTTCATAATCACAAATAATCAAGGAAGTAACGTATCTTTCACTTCTGACATGAAAAAATAAACTATAAAGTGCTAGTATGTGAAATATAAATGTAATAATACATTTTATATCCAGTTAAAAATACTAAATGAAGATTTTTTAAAAAGCTAAACTTATAGGCAGAGAAAAATATGAGGTTTTGTTTCTTGCAGGTAAAACTATAGCATTCTAATAAGTTTTGCAGTATTAGACTTAAAATATTATAAACTATCATTCCTATGAAGAAACCTCAGTTTCAATTAGAACTTCATTTAACACACATTATTTATACTTGCTTAAAATACATGTTGCTAGGTTGATATAGATCCATGATTAAGAATGTGTCTCTCAGATCCTTTCATTCCCTATATAACCCTTTTCCATTTTTAAATCCTGCTTTTTCTTCAAGGCTTCAATGAAATCCTACCTACCCTGAGAACAGCAAACTAGCTTTCCTAATGACCATGGTCTCTTTTTTTTCTTTTGTCATGATATATTTTAATCAGCACATTAGGCACTATCTTTTCTTAATAATTTAGATTCCTTGTAAAATTGGAACTGTACATATGTATATAAATACATATGCACATATACATATATGTACATATATGGGTATATATATATTTAGATATGTATAAACATGTATATATGTACATATATGTATACTTAACCATGGAAATAAGTTTGCATTAAATATATATTTATATATATATTTAAAATAACTGTTCAAGGGGCTGGGGTTGTGGCTCAGTGGAAGAGCATTTGCCTCACACACGTGAGGCACTGAGTTTGATCCTCAGCGCCACATAAAAATAAATAAATAAAATAAAGGTACTGTGTCTATCTACAACTAAAAATGTTTTTTAAAAGTACTCAATGAATTACTGAAATTATATAACTTTTAGGATAAATAATGCAATTATATGAGTTGCATTACTGAGACAGAATATGTGTCCTAGTTACCTATTGTTACTTAACAAACTATCTCAAAAGTTAGTGGCTTAAGCACCACATTTTAATATTTCTCATGGTTCTGTTGATTGTATTGGTTCAACTGGGCAGTTCTTTTGCTGATCTCTCTTGGATCTTCTGTAACTATAGAGAGATAGTGTTTATGGCTGGGTCACTGTGACCACTAGCATCTCTGTCCTGTAATTGTTCCCACTTTTCCTCTTTCATGAAGTCTTTGTGTATGCTCTCCAGTAGCACAGCTAAACAGCTTTCCAGGAGGCGGAAGCTGCACATCTCTCTTAAAGTACAGTCATGGAAGTATCTTCTTCCACATAGTTCAAGCAGGTACAAAACCAGCTCCGATTGCCAGAGGGAGGAGATGAACACAATTCCTTGTATAAGGAAATGGCAAAAAAATTGTGGCTATCTTTAATCTACCACAGTGTTCTTCACTAATAACCCCATCAGTGATTACCATAGAATTTTACAGTCAGAGTTTCTTCACAATCATTTCATCAAAGCTCATCAAATGACATGACTGTTGAAATTAAAATTTTACAACTAATAAGAGGCACATATAGAACAATGAGTTGTTTTAAACATTTATCATAACACTTATCAAACCACCTGGCATGTAGCAGATATAATGATCTAGATCCTTAGAGAGGTAGTTATGCAAATGGAATCAAATTGTTCAGGGACTTTTTAGAAAGAAACAACAGAGAGAGAAGATTGAGTAGGAGAGTGAGAAAGGCTGACCATGCAAATCTGACCCTAATTGGAAGAGAGAGGGCAGAAGAAAAGATGATTTTGTGGAAGTGCCTGCAGTGCTGGGAAAAGGTCAATAAGACTGGTGAAAATCCTCAGAGTCCTTAAACCAAACTCTCTCTCTCAAAAAACAAAAACAAAAACAAAAACAAAACAAAAAACTTTGAGTCTCTCAGGAATACCCTGTCTTAGTTTGCTTGCCATATTTAATCATTGGTTTGAAGCAGCTTGTGGGAAGTATGACTCCACACAAATACTTTGATGCATTTCAGAACTCAAGCTGGAGCTGTTAGCCAATTATTCTTCATTTGGAGATTTGAGAGGTGCATTATCATGGGCATCACAGAAGATGATCAAGAAATATGCAATAACATAAGGATTTGTTAATATGAAAAAATAAAAGCTCTAATATACTTTGCTTTAAAAAGCACCAAATCTCTAAGTTGTTAGGAACTTGTTAAATTTAAGGTCACTAAAATTGAAATAGCTTTTAAATAGGACATTTCATGAAATTTCAGCTATTTCTGTAAATATAAATGTTGTATATATTTAAAATACTTTTCAGTAATATTACATGAAGACATTGATTCTATCATTAAACATTTTAGTTATAGTAAATGCCACTCTCATGTTTTGTAACAGGATATCAATTTATCTCAGAAAGCATTCAGTATTCCAGTCACAATTTTATCTTAATGCAGAAGAAACTTTATAAATTCACATTTTTCAAATAATTTTAGATTCAGGGACCATATTTGGACTATAAATTGCCCATAAATTTATTGCTACACTAATTCAAACTGTAAATGTACTTGCAAAAGATAATGTGGTTAATTTTTTCATAAAAATCTGTTCTTTTAATTCAAACACTTAATGAAATATTTCCAAACATCCATGACTATTCAGTTTGTATAATTAAGTATATATAGCTGAGCTAAGCTTCATAGAATGCCTTACCTTAATGACTGAAAATGTGGTGTATTTGTGTGGTGTCATCTCTGGTGTATTAAATCTATATTAGGTATAGAATTTGGTGGTCATCTCAATGAGATAAAAGAAATTGCCTATCAGTCGGTCCAATATATTTTTGATAGTGGGGATAGAAATACAGCAAGGAGTCAGACCCCACTGTTAGTAGAGCTACACTGTTCTCAGTCCACCTTCCTCTGCCGTTTACTCATTCTAGACCTTCATGTCCTCATCCAGATCCAGGAAAAGGAAGGAAGCTCTCCAAACACCAGTTCATCTTTCTTATTGTCTGCTATTTCTTCCAGTAAACAGAACAAATGTTCTTTTAGGGCTTTGATGGATTCCTTTATAAATATAATTCTGCTCTTCAGAGCACCTTTTCTTTGAGTTCTGGCTGATTAATGCAGGTAAATATGTTCCAAAGGAAATAAACTACAGACAAACAAGAAAGCTGACTTGAATGCCATGTCTGTGTCCATTATTTTTTTACCTTTCTTTCCTACTTTTTTTTATTCTGTCGCAGTGGGAAAATTGAGGCAAGCATTATGAGTTTTATTATGTAACACTACAGAAGCATTCAGAAAACAACTGCACTTTTTGTCATCTTTGATATGCTCAGAATGATTTTTAATATGGCTTTATGCTGGACAATAGCCAAAACAGAGATATTAATAGTGTTCTGTGGTTTCAGAAATAGACTGTGGGAATATCTGATACCTGTCATAGATGAGCAGAAATGACACTTAGATTTCTTCAGGATGGACCCTATTGTTTGGACATTTTGTAGACAACTAGCAGTGTTCCATTTTTTAATACCTCACTTTGACTTTGAAATCAAGAACTTGGAAGTATCAATTAAAATTGCTCCAAGAAAGAAGGATCTTCCAAGAATTAAAGGTAAAAATAAGAGCAATATGTTTTTAGTACATATGAAATTATTTTAATATCTGAAAATTTAAACCCTTCTTACCAAAACCTTTTAAATAAAGACATATGGAATGCATTGTTGGTGTCATTTGATTCCATAAAACAATTGAAAAGATACTTCAGAATTTTCACTTGAATGTTTCCTGTTTTTTCAACTTAGAGAAAACTTAAAAAACAGATGTTTGTGTTTTTCCTCTGTGACCAAATTTTAATTATATTAATCAGTTTTATTTCTGGGGAGGGGTTACTGGATTTTAACCCTGGGTGCTTAACCACTGAGCCACATTCCCAGCCTTGTTTATTTTTTATTTTATTTTTTTTATTTTGAGACAGCATCTCATTAAGTTGCTTAGGGCCTTGCTAAATTGTTGAGGATGGCCTTGAATCCCTCCTGCCTCAGCCTCTCCAATTGCTGAGATTACAGGCATGTACCAACAAGCTTGGCTAATTAACTAGCTTTTAAAGAATCAAAATTTATACATATATTTTTGGAAAACAATTGTGCTATTTGTTTTTCACATTTATTTTAAGAACTAAAAATTGGCTTAGTAGAGTGATACACACAGTTTACATTTGTATACATATGTGGAATGCTTAAGTCAAGATTTAAGCATTCTATAGTAATACATATGAAGATAATGATACTGTATTTAAATTATATTTCCAGTTGCAAAAAAATACTAAATGTAAATAAAGAAAACAATTATTTGCACATGTTTGATATTTTGGATGTATGGTATTTTATAGCAACTAGAGCTTTGTTATTAATAAAATATAAATACAGTGAGGAATTCAGGAGGAATTTCACATGCCTGAATTCTTTATGATCTGCACATCATTGTCTGAAAACAGACTTTCTAAATTACATAAAGACTGAAAAAATGTTTTGATTTATTTGAGGTTTTATTATAATTTATACTGCATATACAATACTATCTTTAAAACCCAATTCCATGGACAGGGAGCCTCCAATGCTATGGAAAATTGTTATGATTTTGAACCACAAATATTCAGATGTTTAGTATTCATTATGGCTATTCCATGTGCCAAACAGTGGTGATTAACATGGTATGTAATCAATAAGGCAAAGCTCCCATACTAAATGAATTATGTCTTCGGAAGGAGATAAATAGTGGATAGATAGTTTGAAACAGATAAATAGATTTCATGTGTTAAATGTTATACTGAAGATATCTCTTTGGTTTTATTTGAACAATAAAGATTTTTTAAGCAGGTAGTGAGTGGGGAGAAAAAGTATAGTTCTTGCTGTGTTGTAGAATCTGTATGTGAGGAAAGAATCTGAAAGCGGCACTAGAGTAATAGGGTGAGTTAGAAATTAATCTGTCCCAGAAATTCACACCAAAGATGGTTACTTCTAAAAATTAAATAGCAATACAGTGGAAAAAGATGAAAAATGAACAATAACATTAATTAGAAGAACATATTGGTGATTGTGTGAATGATGCTAGTTATAAAGAGTCTAACTATTTTTCTTTTAAATATTTTCTTAGTTGTAGATGGACACGGTACCTTTGTTTTATTTATTCATGTGGTGCTGAGGATAGAACCCAGCATCTTATGCATGCAAGGCAAGTGCTCTACCATTGAGCTACAACCCTAGCCCTCTAACTCTATTTTTGATGTTTGACTGCCAACAGCTTTGAAGCCTCACTGCTGCTTCTCCTTATGCTTTACATCTGTGCAAGGCAACCACCTGTAGGAGATTTCAAACTATGCAGGTTTTCCATCTGCATATGGAAATCCTCACTCTGGGCCACACACTAACCACAGTGAAAGTCCAAGCCAGTTGGATTTCCTTGCTCTCTTAAACTGCTTTGTAGCAGATTGCAAGTTTGCCCAATTCTCCCTGGAGAAGACAGTTATGAAAGCTATGAATCCTTTTATAACTTATCCGTGGGGGGAGGCACATACACAACTGGTGTGTGGGGGGGTGTCATCAGCCTCTATGTTCAACATATTCAAACCAAACTGTGGATGGACTTCCTCTCGTTTTTACAAAGTAGTCTAACATCAATGATGTGAAACAGAAAATTTAAACAAGAATTTCTTCCAGATTTTTAGAGTAGGTAGAAAGCTACTGGTATCAACTCCCTTCCCTACCCCCTGCAAAATCTTATTTGCTCTTTTGCTTGTAGGAAACTGTCTTTAAGTTTGAAGAACTACATTCTATATTCTTTACTCTACCTTTAAATTTAAATTCAGATATTTTTAAATTCATACTTGTATTTTTAAAAAAATCTTAAATGTGTCGAATCAGCTTTCTAAAAGTAAACTTGTGTTTAGAAATTTCCAGTTTGGAAACATTGAACTTCATCTAATAACTATGTTTTACCTGGAGTTATGCAATCTCTGTGGCAGTAGAACATTTCATGTCAAAATCATTTCTTTTTTTAGTATGTAAAAGAGAAAATGCTTGAGTTCAATTATCAATAAAATTTGCCTGTTACTCAGAGACATGGACAGAATGTCTTTGATAATAAGCTTTTCACAAGTGGAATTAGTGAACCAGTTTCTATCATAGGGAGGATGACAGATTGACAGAAAATATATATATATTATATGTTCATTTTATATATATATATATATATATGATGTTCATCTCCTACCTGAATTAGTTTTAAAATGGTCTAGTAAAAATTATAGAAACAATATAGAGAATTCAACTAAAATAATCTTGAAAAAATTTTGAGAACCATCATACAAAAAACTTACTGTAATTAAATTGCATTAGCACCAAAAAATATTTTAAGATAAATTCAAATAGTTTGTCTAATTGCCAGTCTGCTCTAGTAATATAATATTGCAAGGCAGGAGAAAATCAACTTGTCTTGATTGGTTTTGTTTTTGTTTTTTTAAGTCTTTTTTTTTTTTTTTTTTTTGGCAATTTAGGTTCATAGCAAAATTAAGAGGAAAGTATAGTGTTTTGCTATATATCTGTTGGTCCCAATCATACATAGCTCCTTTTCTTATCATAATCCCCAATCTGAGTGAGACATTTGATAAAACTGATAAAATTACATTTAAAAATCATAATAATTCAAAGTCTATAGTTACACTAGGATTAATTCTTGGTGTTGCACATTTTATGGGTTTGGATAAATGTACAATGACAGGTATCCATCATTATTATATTATACAGAGTAGTTTTGCTGCCCTAAAATTCATCTATGTTGCACCTATTCATCTTTTTCTTCTCTTTAACCTTTGGCAACCACTGATGATTTTTGTCTCTATATTTAGCCCTTTTCCATAATGTCATACAATTGAAATTAAGCAGTATGTAGCTTAATAGCTCATTTATTTTTAGTGATTAATAATATTCTATAATATGAGTGTATTAGAATTTATTCATTCACTTACTGAAGGACATCTTGGTTGCTTTGAAGTTTGGACAGCGATGAATTAAGACTATAAAAAACATTCATGCTCAAGTTTTTGTTTGAATATAAATTTTCAAGTTTTTTGGATAAATACCTGGAGCATGATTGTTGAATCTTATGATAAGCATATATTTAGTTTTGTAGGAAACTGCCAAACTGTTTTCAAAGTGGACAGACTGTTTCATTACAATCAGCAATGAATGCACTCTTGTTGCTTTGGACTGTTATCAGCATTTGATGTTTAAATTGTCCTGGGTTTTGGCCATTATAACTGTATCATGTTCTTTCATTGTTAATTTAATATACATTTCCCTTATGACATATGATATGGCACATCTTATCATATGTGTACTTTGCATCTGTATATCTTCTTCAATGAAGTGTCTATTAAGGTTATTTGCCTATGTATCAGATCTAGCATTCTCTTCTTTATATAGGAGCATCTAAAGAATATTTTTATGTGAAGGATAAGAAAGAGAAGATTTGTGGAAATAATTCCAATTAATCATTAATATAGTGTTAGTTAATAGGAGGACACTGAATAATACTTGCAAACCAAATAGGGAAGTGCAAATTGGATTACCATTAAGAGTCTGAAATCTACAGAGGGCAGAGGGTATCATCAGAAGACTTAGTAACCAGGATTAGCAGGGACATTCTATCAAGGCAAAGAAGAACGAGTGACTACAAATTAATTATTGAAGTGTATTAATTATACTCAACATTTGACTGAAAGTTTGAATAATGATTTATAATGGATACTACTAAATTTGGGAAGAATTATGAATAGGACACATGAAAAGGTGATAAGAAAAATGTATAAAAAAACTAAATTATTTCTTCAATAAAACAAAGCCATTTTATTTATTTATGTATGTGTGTATGTATGTATGTATGTATGTATGTATGTACGTGCCTCAGTGTTACTCGACCACTGAGCCACAATCCCAACCCTATTTTTTGTGTTTTATTTAGAGACAAGGTCTCACTGAGTTGCTTAGTGCCTCACTATTGCTGAGGCTGGCTTTGAACTCCCGATTCTCCTGTGTCAGCCTCCCAAAGTGCTGGGATTACAGGTGTGCGTCACTGTGCCCGGCTTAAAGTTAAGCCATTTTAAATGAGTTATTCCATGGGAAAAGTGTACCTGTGTATATATGCACATATGTTTGTATATGTGTGTGCATGCATACACACATAAATACATATGAAATCATACGTATTTATATGATTATTCAGCATATTGCTGAATCATAAGATTCATCAATCATGCTCCAGATATTTATGCAAAGAAATTAAAAATTAATATTCAAACAAAAACCTGGGCATGAATGTTTTTTACAATCTTATTTATCATTGTCTAAACTTCAAAGCAACTAAGATATCCTTCCATAAGTGAATGGATCAATTTATTCTAATACACTCATAGAATATTATTCATCACTAAAAATAAATGAGCTATTAAAGTACATATTGCTTAATTTCATCTGTATGATGTTCTGGAAAAGGGATAAGTATGAAGACAAAATCATCAGTGGTTATCAAAGGTTGTCCAAACTTCAAAGCAACCAAGATGTCCTTCAGTAGATGAATGGATAAAAAAAAAATCATTTTGAGTAATACATTTCTTTAAAAGGCACTTGACAACTGTAGTCATCTAACTTTGACAAAACTACCAAAAACACTGCAGAAAAAACAGCCTCTTTAAACAATTGATGCTAGGACAACTGGCTACCCATATGTATAATAAAACTAAACCCTATTTCTCACCTCCAATTCAAAATGTACCAAACACTTTGGAATTAGACCATCAACAATACAACTCCTAGAAGAAAACATAGGGTTGTCGTGCCAGCTTTTAGGCACAGGCAATGACTTTCTCAAGGGGACCCCTAAACTCAGAAAATAATGCCAAGAGTCAATAAATGGGTTGGCATCAAATTAAAAAGCCTCTGCACAACAAAGAAAAATTAAGAGTGTGAAAAGAGAACCTATGGAATGGGAGGAAATCTTTGCTAGCTATTCTTCCAACAGAGGATTACTATCTAGAATGTTTAAATAGGTCAAAAACCTTTACACCAAAAAGATCAAATCACCCAATTAATAAATGGTCAAATTAAACAGACACTTTTCAAAAGAACAAATAAAAATGGCCAACAAATACAGGAAAATGTTCAACATCATTAGCAATTAAGGAAACAAAATTCAAAACTACACTGAGATTTTATCTCACAGCAGTCTGAATAGCAGCCATCAAGAATACAAATAATAAAAACTGCTGGAGAGGATATAGAGAAAAAAGAACACTTTTACACTTTTGATGAGACTGTAAATTAGTACAACCATTATGGAAATCAGTATGGAGGTTCCTCAACAGACTACTCATGGAACCACCATGACTCAGGTAT
This sequence comes from Xerus rutilus, assembly GCA_028644305.1. Taxonomy (NCBI): domain Eukaryota; kingdom Metazoa; phylum Chordata; class Mammalia; order Rodentia; family Sciuridae; genus Xerus; species Xerus rutilus. The sequence continues at coordinate 33,753,080 of CM053408.1, forward strand.
GCCACCTGTTGGTATTTATCCAAAAGAATTAAAGTCAACAGTCAGCATATTATAATGATACAATCATAACCTTATTTATAGCAGTACATTCATGATAGCCAAACTATGGAACCAGCCTAGGTGTTCATCAATGGATAAATGGATAAAGAAAAAAAATATATACACACAATGGAATTTTTTTTTTTTTTGGTACTGGAGATTGAACTCAGGGGCATTTGACCACTGAGCCACATCCCCAGCCCTATTTTGTGTTTTATGTATAGACGGGGTCTCACTGAGTTGCTTAGCACCTCGCAGCTGCTAAGGCTGGCTTTGAACTTGCAATTCTCCTGTCTCAGCCTCCCTAAGTGCTGGGATTACAGGCTTGCACCACCGTGCCCAGGTCACAATGGAATTTTATTCAGCCTTAAAGAAAAATGAAATTATGGCATTTGCAAGAAAATAAATGGAACTACAGACCATCACGTTAAGTAAAATAAGTTAAACTCAGGTCAAGTTTCTTATGTTCTCTCACATGCATAAGCTAGAGATAGTGGGAGCGGATCTCCTATAAATCAAAGGGAGATCAGCAGAGGAAAAGGCCTAAGAGATGGGAGGTGGGAAGGAAGAGAGAAAGTGATATTGGCCAAATTATATTCTTATATTGTGTGCATGTACAGATATGTAACAATAAATTTCATCAATATGCACAACTGTAATGCATCAATAAAAATGTGCAAAAATAAAAAAAAGAAAAACAATAAATGTATTTGAGTGCATACTGTGTACCCTGTCCACAACCAGTAACCAATCATGGGTTTAGAGACAATGTAAAAAAATTCTTGTCCTAATGAAACTTTTATCATTATAATGAGAGACAATAATTTTAAAAGTCAAACCAAGATGATTTCAGCAGTGTTAGGTGAAGAAAATAAAATACAAAATGATACTGTATGTCAGGGGCAGGAATAGGGGTTATTCTACTTTTAATATAGAGGTTAAGATAAGACTACTCGATGTAGAAATTAAGCTGAAATTTGCAAGAAGGGAAGAGATTACAATGCAAAATCATGTTAAAAGAGTTTAGGGCAAAGTGAAATGGCTGTAAGATGGAACAAGCTTGGCATTGTTAACACAGAGAAGGAAAGTCAATGTGAGCAAGAGTATAATAGATATGAGGGAGCCTATTAAAAAATCAGCTCAGAGCCTGGGTAGTGTTGCTCACCTATGATCCCAAGGAATGAGGAGACTTAAGCAGGTGGATTGCAAGTTCAAAGCCTGCCTCAAGAACGTAGTGAGGCTCTAAGCAACTTCGCAAGATCCTGTCCAGAAATAAAAAGGATTTAGGATAGGTCTCAGAGGTTAAGTGTCCCTGGTTCCTGGGTTTAATCTCCAGTGGGGGAAAAAAATCTCAAAGTTAGACAGGGACAAGTTCATGTCAGGAATAGTAGGTAAAGGAAAAGAATTTGAATTTAATTTTAATAGATGGTCATTGAAGGGTCTTTGCCAAGAGAAGGCCAGTTCTGACTGCCTGACTTTCATCTGGAGATTAGTCTACAGGAAATAAAGAGAAGAGTCTAGTTAGGCAGTCATTGCAGTAGATTAGATGATTTATAATGCAAGTAAGGAAGGATGGTGAGAATTGGCAGAGTTTGAGATACTCTTTGTGACTGTAGGTGAGAGGACCTGTGGAAAAGTTCTATGTGGGGAAGTCAAAAAAATATGGTTTGGCCTGTTTGCAGAGTGGTAGAGGAGACTTTGTGCTTAGGAAAATGGGATCAGAGGAGGCATTGCAGTGTAGGATCATGATTAAGGGCTTGGAGTACAGGCCAGATCCAGTTTGCCTCCCCTTCTCACCACTGTGGCAAGCTACTTAGCTCTCTCTCAGTTCGTACATGTATAAAATGAGAATCATAATAGCACCCATTTCATAGTTTTGAGAATGAAATAAATTAATGCTGGTGAAGTACTTATAATAGTGTCTTACTCATAGTAAAAGTTATGATTAAGGGAGAAAAATCAAATTTGAGCATGATAAATTTGATAAAAAGGAAGAGAATAAAATTTAGGCAGTTAAAATTGTGATGCCTTTTAGACATCCGGGTGGAAATGAGAAAGCAGTTTACACACACAGATTAAGGAGAAGTTATGAATTCATTATGTATCGATGGTACATAAATATATAACTGGATGAACTCACCTGAGAAAAGTGAGTGAAATTAAGAATAAGTAGGTCAAACTCTGAGTCAATTTAAGTTCATGGATTAAACAGCCAAAAGGTATAGTTTGGATCTTCAACATCCTTAAGTTTCATGTGTTAAAAACCCAAATGCCATTGGGATATAGTTTAGCCTTTGAGATATGGATTCTTGTAGTGGATTCTCAGGTCACTAGGGTGTACCCCAAAGAGAATCCCTCCTTCTTTTTTTGCTCTCTGGTTCATGAAAAGGTGAATAATTTTGCTCCAATATAGTGTGCAGCTTTTCCTCAGGCCCAAAGCCATCAGCGAATTTATCGTGGACTATTATAAACTCCCAAACTTTGAACCCAAATAAATCTTTTCTTTTTATAAATTCATTACCTTAGCAATTTAGTACAGTGATGGAAAGCTAACACGCCAAATGATATATACATGATTATCTTTTAAGGAAAAGTATATATTCCAAAATTAACTTATGATAAGGTACCATTTGAAATTCTAAATCACATACTGCTCTCCATTAACATTTCACACATATATCTTTTAATTTGTATACATATTTTTTAAAGAAGAGACATTTATAGGGGAGTGCTAGAAATGTAGGAAGCCTTCAATATTAACACACTTTTCAACTAATAGTTCAGAAAATCATGGTGAATGAAATATTTTTTCCAATGGCACCACAGGAAAGAGTAATACCTGAGGGATTGATTCCTTTCATTCTATTATAAATGCTAAACGGAAAAATTGACTCACTATATTTCTAACTCCTCTTCCTATCAAAGAAACTTCTTTTTGAAAACTGATAAGTTAAGATTTAGAAGTGTACCCTGTGTGAGGCACATGGAATCTTGTCTTTTATTGTACAGGGGTAAATGTTAGTGAACAAATAATGGGGCAGGGCTTGGGGACATCCATGGTCATGATTTAGATACACACTAGCACAAGAACTTTGTCAGTGCAACTCATTCCTTTCACACACACAAAAAGGGAATAACACATACCCAATAATATATGGATAATCAAGTGAGAAGGTCTGTTGCCAAATATTTGTTTTATTATCGATCTTTATAAAATATACTACATTTAGTGGGATGTTTTGGGCATTGACAAATTGCCATTTTACTCAGTATGCAGACTACATACATACTCTATCAATTTATTTCTTCTTATAAAATCCAATCTACTTTGAAAAAGATACATGTAGTTCAGTTTTATATATGTGAATGATATTATCTGTAGATATAAAAAGTACCTGAATTAGAAAAGATTTATTTTATTTATGAAATTACTTGTGTAACAGATTTTGGACATGAGAAGGAGGGATTTGTCTTATCTGTAGTAAATTTTACTGATGTATTCAGAGGCAAAAACTGTTTTAGCCTCAGTTTTCTGTTGCCAGGGGAAGGATTATGCTAATTAAGTACATTTAAAATGGAAAAACATGATGCCACTTTGCCTCTTCCTAGTTCGGCTTCTGTTTTTTTATTTAGTGATGCTTGTTACGATTTATTAACCATGAATTATACCTTGGAGTAATTGAAACCTTTCCTCCCTGCTGTCACAAACTCACGCAAGTTACCAGATATAAACATTTCATTAATTTACAAACCAGCCAATTGGCTTTCTGAGTATGCAATTAAGTTGTAAAGCGATTTTCAATTTTCTGTAGTACTGAACCCTGCAAGAATTTAACAACTTCCGTGAATCTAGTGCTGAGGCTCATTTTCAAGCCAGGAACAAAATATCTAAATCATGTTCAGCACACTACACCTGTCTTCAAATAATGTTTACAGTTTTGTGTATTTATTAGCTTTTCCTGATTTTAAAGCAATGTGTTTTATGTGTTGTTTTCCCTCTCTTCTTCCTTTTTCTCTCTCTTTCTCTCTCTCTCTCTCTCTCTCTCTCACACACACACACACAAACACACACACACACTTTGTCATCACCAAGTAAATGTGGTACAACACCAAAAGTTTCATTTATAAGAATGATAATTTAATTATCCATCTTATAGACTCATTCTGTTTCTGTAGATGGTACCCTAAACTGTATCTTTTTTGTCCATTAATGTTTGCACATTTCTTTTCTGCCACTGAAGTTTGTTTTCAAAGGAATTCATCGACAACTTAGCATTGTTTTCTTTACACATGCTTTGCAAAACTTTTGGATGTATTGCTATGTATACAATACCTCAAATTTCTTTTGTATTGAAGATTCAGTTATTTATAACTTGAGAGAAATACCTTTTATTTTTGTGACTCTGCTTTCTTACCTATAAAATGGCATCATGAGTGGATTAAATGAGATGATATATGTGTAGTACTTAGCACAGAGCTTGGCACATAATAAACATTGGAATTTACTCCAAGTTATGGACCCAAAGACTGGAAGAGCTGGGAGTCAAACTGAGGTGTGACTCAATTGATGATGATGTTGATGATGATGATGATGATGATGATGATGATGACAATAATTCAGAAGCTCAATGTTACTCATGGAAATATGTCTGAATTTTTGGATATCAGCTGAACATTCCATATTTCAAACCCTTGTTTATTCTGTATGCTTCACTGCTGTTGGAGACAAAGGTTTCACAATGAGATTTCAGGTGTTTCTTTTACCTGGGAGTGGAATGTTAGGAATTCTGACTTTTTTCTACAATGATGTCCACTATGGCTGAGGTTTGAACAATGTCACATTATTACTAGATACGCAGGGTCCATTAGTACTTTTTATTCCTTCACTGCTTATGTGATTATCTATCATGGTGTGTGTCTGTGTGTGTGTGAGTGCGCACACGCACGTGTATGTGTGAGCTGCTGTGATATTGTATTATAAACTACTATGTGGCAAATTTTCAGGAACCCTTAAGTTACACAAATATTACCTAATTAAGTTACAAGAAGGCAGAAGTTAATAACAAATGCTATATACAATTAAATCATAGTAACTATTTTTAACTCTGAAATGTGAACTCAAAATACTTCAGAAAGGACTCACAGGCCAATAGCTTCTCTTTTTTGTTATTTTTTAACCAGATTTACACAGAAAATACCTAATGGATTCTACACATTGACATGAAAATTGACTTAATAATTAATGGGAAAAGAATATACTGAAATCAAGTCCATTGGCAGAAGTGGGCTATAGAAACTTTTTCTGACTGTGACAGCAATAGTCTCAGATTAATTGTATTAAGTTCTGGGTCCAGAACATGATTACAAAACTTTCTTTGAATTTCTTGATTCAGGGAAAAGGAAAATTATAAGAATTGCTAATGTTATCACTTGTTCTTTTTTAACAAAGCTTGTATTAGCTTAGTCCTTCAGCATTAAATTTAGAGAATATTAGAGAAGCTCATATGAATCTGTTTCAAACTTAATGTTGAAAGCCACCCAAGTTTTCCAGACAAACAGATTTTGTCCCACAGGATATCTAGCAACTTGTTGCAACATTCATTTTAGGCTTGATTTAGATATAGAGATGCTGATAAATTAATGTCCAAATCATCTAACAACAGATGGTGTGAAAGGACATACTCAGAGAAATCCAGTAAGTATTTCCCAGAACAGCATTTAAACTGCCAATTTAATATGCACAGTAGGCTCTTCCTATTAAGTTCCTGAATGTTATGTTACAAAGAAAAAATAATGGTTTTTTTGCTCTTATTTGTTTGGATTCCACGATAAATATTATTAGCTAAAACATGACAAATTTTTGACAATTATCAGAGGTAGTTTCTAATATTTTGTTGATGAAAATGAAAGGTTATAGGATTATGGGATTGATAATTTATATTTTTATTACAAAAATTTTAAAGTTGTTTCTTTATAAATCTTTTTCTGTAAAAGGAAAATTGAGTCTTTATTCCTCGAAATACTTTCTTCAAATATTAATTTTAGGTCCCTTAATTTCTCAGCACAGAAAAATATTTCTACAGTATTCTTTCTGCTTAAAGTATCTAAAGGTGTCCTTAGCAGGTCCAGATTGAGGTCTTTAGTCGTGAGATCATCAGTTTATTCTGAGTCTTTTTGCTATTTTGTTTTGAGACAATGCTCAATACATGAGTGAGTTGGAGATATGGCATTGGTCTATAATATTTCTAATTTTCATATTGAAGCTCCTCTTTATGGCTAAAATCATTTAAAAAAGTGAGAATATTGATGATCCAAGTCCTTTAGGATCTATTCTTGCATGCTATATAAGATGTAAAGAAACAAGCTCCTCCCCCCTCCCCCACTCTAATTGAAACAACCATTTCTTTTTCTTTCAGGAGGGAAACAATTTATTTTTATAGTCAAGGTTTTGGAAATAATTTTCTGATGATCCCACCTATCATCTATATAGCTTTTCTAAAGTGTTTTTTCATGGCATTTACAGTTTTTAAGCCATTTTCAAAGTTTTCCTGATTTTTTTTTCCTGAATAATTAGAATTAGAGTTTCCAACTACCATTAAAAAAATAAAGTTGACCTGGACATAATCCACAATCTATGGATACTTTGTAGTCCCAGATTATTTATTCTTAAAATAATTATCCTAAGCACCTCTGAAAAGGACATTTTCATGACTGAGGCTTTGGAAATTCTTAGATAATGACTCTTAGATCTTCTTGAGAGAAACATTTTAAATTAACTCTAAAAATGCCTTCTGTCCTCAAGGGGTTAACATACAGGAAAAAAAGGAGCTTTGGGCTTTGTGAATTAAAAGAAAGCAAATAAAATTGATCAGAAATCATACAAGGACAGGGGTCATTAAGGAGCAGAGTCAGGAGATAATATGTTAAAAGCTATTAGAGTCAATTTGTCACTTGAAGGAAGATAAAATAGTATAGTTTTAGATATTTTACATCTTTAGGGGACTTGACACAAACGATTTTGAAGTCTGTTTTGGAAGCTTTCAATACAAAAATATATGAATTAAAAAAAACATTTTCTAGTTTTTTCCTTTCTTATTCTAAGTAGTCTTCCAAATAAACATTTTTTTCATCAAATGTCTCCAAATAATCACTGTAGTTATATGTTATCCTCAAAATGTCATTAGAGTAAGAATATAGGTAAGAGGTAGAAATCTGACCTGCAGAAGACAAAGTCTTAAGTTTTGACTGAGATAAACCAAGAGTCTGGATAAAGTTCTTTGTAGCATTGCTTGTGTACTTCATAGTTGGGGCATCCCCCAAATGCCCAGCCATCTTGGATTGCACATATTAAAAATCCACAGTTCTGGTTGGAGAAGAGACCTCTGTCTGGCTCTCATGAACAAAAAGGGAAAGAAACAGGGAAAGATCTCATTAGGTTTTGTCTGGTGACTTAAGGCAAATTTAACCCTACAAAGAAGACCTAGTGTGAAAGACCTTCAGCCTTTACCAGCCTGAGGGCTAATAAAAGGGATGGATTCATTGCATCTGTTCTCATCATCTTTCATATAAGTTTCCTTCTAAACTCATAGCAAAAAGTGAGGAGAACTGGCAGCATGATAAACATAATTACCTTACCCTCATAGTAGGACAAATGCCTGAGCACAAGTCTAAAGCAGAGACGTGGTCTGCTTTCTAGTCTCAAATTGAGTCCAAGTGGGAATTGCTTCATGATAGACTCTCACTACATCTCTTGCATTGTTGACAGAAATATCCATAAAATGAGCATCAGAATAATATGCTGGACAGACAAGTCTAAATTTATAAAACATAGAGGGTATTTGAAAGAGTCTTCCTTATGTATCACAGGATGACATTTAGTGGCTTTGTGATCTGGACACAAGTTATCACAGGCAGGTTGTCTTTGCCTTCCTTTTACAAATACCACATTCTTCTTTCAAACTATTCAGAAATTTTTCTTTATTTCCCAATTATTTGACAAAATATTTTAATTACCATTTAAATTATGCTTCAATCCTCAAAGTAACATATTATTTTATTTGTATTTATAATAGTTTCACTTAATGTATCCTACCATTTGACCTAATGTATGGAGCTTTGTTTTCTTTTGTCTTTTAATTAATATATGCACTTAAATTTATAAAAAGAAATAAAATTACAGAAATAACTACACATGTGTACTTCTGTACATCTGACTCTTAAGATATATGAATCAATATCATTTATAAGAAAGCAACACAAATGTATAAAATTAGAATTGGCATCCATCCTAAAACCCATTATTTCTTGTATTAGAATTCTTCAAAGAAATGGAGCTGATAGGATGTGTATACACAGAAAGGAAATAGAAAGGATAAATAGACTTATTATAAAGAATTGACTCACATCATTCTGAAGCCTGAGAAGGCCCAAGGTCTGTATGGTGAACTGTAAGCTAGAGACCCAGGAGGGCTGAGCTGTAGTTCCAGTCTGAGTTCAAAGACCTAAGAAGTAGAAGCATCAATTTTGTACTGTAGGTTGAAAGACTAGCCTACTGAAGATCCAGGAAGAGTAGCTATTCATCCAGAGCCCAGAGGCAGGAAATAGCATGTATCTCACTCCAAAGATGTGAGGCAAAAAGAATTCTTCCTCTGGAAAGGTCAGCATTTTGTTCTGTATAGACCTTCAATTGATTGAATGAGGCTCACCTACTTTGGAGAGGACAATTTATTTTACTCAGTCTATGAATTCAATTGTTCATTTTAATCCCAAACACTCAAAATAATGTTTGACCAAATATCTGGGCATGTTGTGACATGGTCAAGGTGACAAACAAAAAATTTCTCTTCAGTTTTCCATAGCATTCCTAATATTTGGCCAAATTTTAACTGTTGGTGCCTCTATTATTTTTTTTTTCAATGCTAGGGGTTGAACCCTAAGTATCATGCATGCTAAGCTAGGTCTCTACCATTAAGCTACATTTCTAGCCCTATGTCTCTATATTTATTAGAAGAAAGCTCAGTGACAAAAAAAAAAAAAATAATAATCTTATAGTACACTTCTATTTTTTTTTTTTTTTGTACTGGAGATTGAACTTAGGGGCACTTGACCACTGAGCCACATCCCCAGCCCTATTTTGTGTTTTATGTAGAGACGGGGGTCTCACTGAGTTGCTTAATGCCTCGCCGTTACTGAGGCTGGTTTTGAACTCGCGATTCTCTTGTCTCATATAGTACACTTCTTTACAAATACTGTTTTATAGTTTTGATCTTCACCTACTTTGTCTCACCTTTCCAGATGTGAAACACCTATAAAAATATATAAGCAACAAATATACCACTTATACTAACTTCGAAATAATTATTGTTTCAGGTCTATTCCTTTCAAAAATATAATAAATGAATGATTAGATCATTTGAAAAAATACATTTTTTCATATGTATTTCCATATAAATATATGAAAATATACATAAAATATTAACTGACTTATATTATGATTCCCAACCTATTTTAATGTACCTATGTACATTAAATAAAATCATTTCGCTGAATGATCCACAGAATTGAAAAATTGGGACTTGATGAGTTAAATGTCTACTAAATGCCCATATACTAAAGGATTCATTATTAGCTAGGCAAAACCTTTAGGAGGTAGGGTTTAGTGGAAGTAAGTTAGGTCATTGGGTGTGTGCCTTAAAATGAAATATTAAGACTTTAGCTCTTCCTTCCTCTCCTTTTGCACTTCCTGTCTTCCAAGATGTGAGGAGACCTCCTCCACCATGAATTCTAATGCTGATGTCCCCTGTAACCAAATGCCTGAAGTAATGGGCATTAATCATAAACTGAAACTTCTGAATCTGAGCCAAAATAAATATTTCCTCCTTATAAGTTATTTCTGGTGTTTTCTCATAGTGACAGAAAATTAGCACAAATGCCTTGAACCTTTTTTGTTTTGTTTTAATTGCCTCAGCATTATTGCTTTGAATAGTTTAAGAAAAGTTAGCTGTAAGTACTGATAATTTTGGAAAAATATTTATTTTCTTTCTTTTTTTTTTGGTACTGAGGATTGAACTCAGGGGCACTCGACCACTGAGCCACATCCCCAGCCATATTTTGTGTTTTTTTTTAATGTAGAGACAGGGTCTCACTGAGTTGCTTAGCACCTCACCTTTGCTGAGGTTGGCTTTGAACTCGCGATTCTCCTGTCTCAGCCTCCCTAAGTGCTGGGATTACAGGCTTGAGCCACCGCACCCGGCTAATATTTATTTTCATATTGAACTATTTCTCTGGCTTAGTTTTTAAATTAGTGGAAAATATAAATCATGTTGGATCAAATTTATGACAATTTAACATGTTGAATTTCTATACTCTCTAAATTTACAGTAATTTGGATAATTTATTTTACTTTATACAATGCATTTGAACTATGCAAATGAATTCTCACGTTCATGATAAAATACAGAGAGAATAGGTTGAAAAAGGAGAGGACATTAGATAGATGTTCTGCTATGGTACCAGGATCCCTGTACTTGATAATGAGCCTATCATAAAATGAGCAGATCATAAAATATTAGGAAATATTAGAAAAAGTTAGCATCTTTAAAAGAATAAAAAACTTTTTATACTAGTATTTGCATTGTTTTCTAAAATACATGAAACATTTATTTTTGATAATTTGTACTGTTATATTTTGTTTCTCATATGAAGTCTAAAAGTAAATCAAGGAAAAAAATAGATTCAGATGACTGACGTTGATTTAAATAATCAAGGATGAAGGGCTTTTCTACCTTTTCTTTTTTTCAGGCCTACAACACATTTTATTAATGATAATAGTGTGCAGGGCTTTACTTCTGAAAGAATTCTTCAGTTGAACGTAATGTGTTTGGTTCTCAATTGATCTTCACTGATAGCTACTAAATCAAAATCCAAATTTTGTCAGAATCACTGGATGACGTGTGTGGACACAAAGTTTGAGAAGTGATAATTCACAGTAGGTGGAGCCAATGGAGCAATGGCGCATCGAATGAGATTAGACATGTTTCTTAGTACCATGGTGCAGGAGCAGTAGAAACAGATGATTGAATCGAGGCAGCATCAGAGGAGCCTGAGAAATCCTTACAGGATTTCCCATATCCTCACCTGACTTGGAAGTACCCTGAACTTCCTGATCCAACCAACTTGGATGTGTATGTTATTTATAAAACCAGTGGTCTAATTAAAGGAAATCTCATAGTTTTGGTAGAAGAGCACCTGTGTTCAATATTAGCATAGACTCCCTGGCCAATACCACACAGTATAAAGGACACCTCAAGATTTAACAGGGTTGCCAGAGCTCTCCACATTTAAATACTGATCTTCCCAAATCAAATGCCAAATACCAGGATCACCTGTCCCTGCAAACCTGAAGAAAATGAAATAAGATAACAACCACAAATATGAATGGGAGCATCATTATTTGACTGAATTTTTAATGAATAATTAAATTGAACTTGTTAGTAATGTTTCATGGAAACTTTATATTTGTTCACTGGGAAATATAACATATAGTACAGGCAAATATGAGAACCAAGATTAATTCAGTAATTGCAATTGCTTGCCAAAATCTTATTTTATATTAACAACTAGAGACTATTCAACCTTAAAAAAGAAATGCTATCATTTGTGAAAATGTGGAGGACATTATGATTAATGAAATAAGACAGACACAGAAAGATAAATATTGTATGATTTTACTTAATGTGGAATTAAAAAGGTTAAACTCATTAATAAGTGTAGACTACTGTCCGCCAGAGGTTAGGAAGAGTATCACACAGGAAGATATTTATTAAAGAGTACGTAGTTAGACAGAAGGAATATGTTTTTGAGAATAGTTGGAGCATGGTGACTATAGTTAATAACAATGTAGTGTATGTTACAAAATTAAAAGAGAATACATTTAAAATGTCCATGTGCTCCTTATAAAAACAAACTAAGTATATAAGTTGGTGGATATAATCAATTTTGTTTACTCATTCCATAATGTACACATACCAAAACATCAAATAATACCTCATAAACAAATTATTAGTGAAATAAAAATTAAAAAAAATATATAAAATAGTTTCATTTCATTATAATAAACTGCATCCTCTTTTATGTTACCAAACTTTCCTTGGGTTGTATCTTCACCTAACAATTTGAGAAACATTCTATTAGCTCAGCTGCCATAACAAAATAAGACAGCTTGGATGATTTTAAACAATAGAAATCTATTTTATCACAGTTATAAAGGTCAGAAATTCAAGATCAAATTGATGTCTGATGAGGCCTCTATTCCTGGTGTAAATAATTTATTGCCCACAGCAATAAATTATATAATGGTAAAAAATGGTAATAAATGGCAATAAATAATATAATGGTCTTTCCCTTGTGAGAGCATAGAAAGAATGAGAGAGAGGATGTGTGCTTTCTTGTGCTGCTTCCTTTTCTCATAAGGACATCAGATGTGAGGATTAAGGCTCTACCCTAATGAACTCAACGTTTATCACCTGCATCTCACCATCACAGGAGGGTTAAATCTTCAACACATGAATTTGAAGAGGGTCACAATTTAGTCTCTAACATACATCTTATGGAAGAATAAAAAGAATAAACTCATTTGCAAACTTCTTAGCTAACATATTAGTGTCTTTATGTGCTGTACCCAAAGATGTCCCATGTCACAGCATTAAATTGTCTGACATTATTTTTTTGGGGGGAGCAGGGATTGAACTCAGGGGTATTTAACCACTGTACAATATACCCAGCCCTTTTTAATATTTTATTTAGAGACAGGGTCTCACTAAGTTGCTTAGGGCCTTGCTAAATTGCTTAGGCTGGCTTTGAACTGGTGATTTTCCTGCCTCAGCCTCCCCAGCTGCTGCTGGTATTATAGGTATGTGCCACCATGCCCCACCTGACATTGCATTTTGATATCATCAGAGGCACTTACAGTTTCAAATCCTGGAATCATGTTGCATTTCATAAGAAGGAAGCATCTGTTGCTATCTTTCCTGAAATGCCTAGTGTCAAGGGTCAATTTGGAGATTAGAGTTCAAAAAGAAAAAATAAAACAAACTTCTATTTCCACTTTTTCTTGCTTGTTGTGAGGTAGAGATGTTCCTGCTAAACATTTGTGAATTGTCTGCTAGATGTTCTTACATGGTAATGGGAGATTTTCATCATGATTCTCTGCTTTCTCTATATTTGAAATTTCTTACTTTTATTGCCTAATAAATAAAGATCAGATGAAATTCATAATAAACCATCTGAACGATCAATATTTTCTATAGTTTATTCATGATCATACATATAAAATATTAGGTATAATTATATAAAATATAACGAGTATTAAAAGATGTGAGCTCATAACACAGGAGCAGTTTGCAAGACCAACTTATTTTTGTCGGTCAAATCTTTATTGGCTTTGTTCCATTTGCCTTAGAAATCCTACAAATGTTTTCTATTTTAACACATATCTATTCAACACCTGTAAAATACTAGAGCTTTCTTCTAGGTAATTTATTTTATTTTTACACAGAATCTTTTCTTTGTAGATAGAATATAAAATAATCCCTACTAACTTTCAAGAAATAGAGGAAGAAAATGGAGATTCTTGAACAATAAAATGTGGGCTGTCTCCAGAAAAAAACTTGAATAAATTGCACAAAAATCCTTGCTTATGTCTGGTCTTTTCTGTATTTCAACTTCATGCTTCTCTGTGTAAAAACTTCTTCTATTTCTTTCATCTAACAGCCCTATAAACAACCTCATGTTTATATGTTATAGTTTAAAACATATAGCTCTTAAATTGGTGTATATATAAATTATATGTGTGTGTATATGTATGTATATGTGTTATGTATATATATACATACACACACACACACACACACACACACATATATATATATATATGTGTATAATTTAATTCCATTCCAGCATTCCCAGGGAATCCTGTCTTTACTTGAGTCAGGGTATAACTCCTAAACTAATCAGCTCCAACCAAGGTTTGGGGCTGTGATTAACCCATTTGAGAGAATTGCCCTAAGCAGGAAAATATTATATGAAAGGGAAAGCAAGGCTATTATTTATAATAAGAATGGAGTGGGGAGATAGGTTTTAGAAAAGAGAATGAGGCCCTTCAGGCAAACCATTTTTAAGTACCACCCTGTCCTAGGTTTCAGCAAGCTCTTTATGAATTATGAGTTATATACTGTTGACTTTTTAGTACTCACTTTTAGAATCCTCTGATCAACAGGACTTGATCCTATTGATTTAAAATTTAATATATCATTTAAAATTGCCATTATCTTCTATCTTATTTTGCCACTGACTAGATTTTGCTACCATGGCACTATAAACATTGTGAACTTTGTTATTGTCTTTTCTTGGAAAAACCTTTAGTAAATATTGTGCACTCACTAGAATGGGATCATTTTTTAGGGAAAACAAGCCACCTAGATTGTGTCTAAGACACACTGAAAGGTTATACATGTTCTAAGATGCAGTAAGCTGCAGAACAAGAAAAAAAAAGTCATTATAATTGAAAAGGTCCCGATACTCTGGCATTCCCAATTTCTGGATGAATAGCTATAGGAGTCTAACATTATACTGAAGTCTCTTTACAGCAATGTTTTATTTAACACTGTGTCCTCTAGTCTTTGCACTCTACCTGGTTTACATTTAAGTTCAATAACATTCATATAAAGCATGTTATTTTTTTAAACAAATTCTATCAAACTGCAACTTCAAAATCAGGTGTTAGATGATTACTGAAAATAATTATAAAAGTCTTTTAAGAAACATAATTAAGATTCTCAACAAAACTATACTTACATTCGACTAGCAATTTTCAAATTTTTTATTGATTTCTTAATTATACACTTGAGTTTCTATAATTTTATATGTAGTAAAATAAAGCATTTGAAAATTCAAATATTTGTTTAGCATATTAAAGTAGTAATTATCACAGTATGATACATAAACTTCTAAATCCTTTAGTTAAATGTTTCCCATGTGTTCAACTGTTCTTGTGTACATTTTCAAGAAATTTTTTAAATCTGCTTACTAGATTAAAAAAATAAAGATTTTCAGCATTAACAAACTAAATCTTTAAAAATATAACATAGTTTGTCATTAAAATAAGATATTAGTACAATATGGCATGAGATTTTTCTCCAAACATTTTTTTTCTGGCTAGAGAGTTAAAATTCTCCATTAATTATTTATTCATTTATCAATCATTGCTTTAAATAATAGCCTTGAGTATTCCAGAGATTTAGTGAATACTAGTGAAGGACATCTATTATGAATGTTTTACATCTGGACTATGGAAGGTTGGTTACAACATAGACCACATATGAATTAGCAGAGGAGACTAAGATCTTTTCTGATTGTGTGTCAAGGGAACACCTGCCAGCATGGTATGGAAAATGTTAACTATGAATTGACAGAAATTTTAATAATTTTTTCTGATAATAACTTTTTAAAAAGGAATCCAGCTTTGACATTTTTACAGGAAGTAAAACCTTAGAAATATTGTGAAAAATTCATAACTGCCCAACATATCAATAAGTAATAGTTTGAAGCTATTAATTTTATTTTCAATAACAAAAAGTAACTACCCAAGATACATGTTTATGAATACATATTTACATGAAAAGAAACTATAATTACTAAAAGGTCACATAGAAATTAATTCCCCTGAAAATTTTATCATTATAAATCTAATGGCTAACTCTGATTTTGTTTCCTTTTATTAACAGTAAGTGTAGTAAAAGAATTAAAACTTTAAGAAATATCTCATAATGTAAATCTAGATTAAATTAAGCATTGCAATATATACAAATCCAGAGATAGTCCCAAACCATTCTTATTCTCTGGGTCGTAATTCTACACTGATGATTCTTTCTGAGCCAACTTTGCCCATGACTTCTATTGTTATGCCCAAGACATTTTCAGTATCCACACTACCTTCTCAGTAACAATTTTGGGCCTTGTGTACTCTTAATATCACTTTCGACATTTACAGGGTCATTTACCTATTTTTTATGCCAGAAGTCTACAAATTTATTAGGTATTTTAATTTTTACTCTGCTCATTTTCTGCATTTCCCATATTGCCTAGTTTAGTTTCTACCATTTCTGTAATCAACCTGATTGCCACCATCTCTGCTTTCTTCTACTGGTTGGGGGAAACACATAAAAGTTCTCAAGCCCAGTCAATATGTATTGTTCACCTACTTTTTGTCTTCAGTGAAGCAGTTATGGTGATTGGAAGAAAGTATAGCATGTTGCTAACTGTATGTCACTTTCAATTTAGGACTTAAATTTCAAGTGGGACTTCAGCAGTACCTCATGCATTTCCCAGAACTATCACACAATTTTAATTTTCTCTTAAATCTCCAAAAACATTTCCTATCTTTTGAAGCTTAAGCAGATGACTTTGTTTTTGTTTTTTTTAAGAAGAAAATAAAAAGTGAGGAGAAAATTGTCAAATCATCTGGTTATAAAAACCATGACTCTATCAGTGTTCTTACATACATCCATTGTTTTCTCTTCTGTTACAATGGATTAAATGCCTCTGCTCCATGCAAACTTGTGCTCTTACTTTGAATTCCAGTGGCCAAAATTACCAAATGATCTCACATCAAATAATCATCTCAGTCACTTCAGCAGCGGTGTGTGTGTGTGTGTGTGTGTGCGTGATGGGGGCTATATTTACACATTTTTTCACAGTTGATTTTATGATTGTAATGATTTTCAGTAGCTGTATCTTGGAAAGGCACCAGGAACACCGAGTTAGGGAATATTGAATCATTGCTTCTTGAGCAAATACAGAGTAAGTTCCTTGTGAGTCTATGGTCACAACATCAACTGGTCATTGTTTTATATGTGTTTATGTTTCTAGATACATTACAAATCACATAGATTATTAATGAACTTATATATAGCATATTATTTAACATTAGACTCAAGTCCGACAACACTATAATTTATGTATAAAAAAAATTTATTTACCATATATTTTTCTGTAAGATGTATGACATCCTCACCCTCAAGGACACTAGAGGGCCATTCTAAACCAATAAACAACACAAAAATGTAGAAAAAAATGTTACAATACAGATACTTCACTTATATATACATAGATATTTGTGTGTAAATGTATACATATATGTGTATAATACATATATATGTGTGTATATGTATGTCTATGTGTATATATATGTATATGTGTGTGTGTATGTGTGTGTGTATAAAATGACAGCTTAAATAAGAAGCCAGAGTTATCATTTTGCTAGATCTCAGGAAATTTATGTACCGAGACTCATTTTTTTCCTTCTATACATGGGCATGTCCATATATATTTATCAGAGCCTTTGAGTATTGATTTTGGTATTAAAAATTTTAGTGAAGAGGAAAATTGTTTAATATAGAATCTGTGAAAGATAAACATCAATTCTCTATAGAATTTTCTTTTGATACTGAGGATTGAACTCAGAGGTACTTGAACATTGAGCCACATCTCCAGCCCTATTTTGTGTTTTATGTAGAGACAAGGTCTCACTGAAGCTGGCTTTGAACTTGCCATTCTCCTGTCTCAGCCTCCCAAAATGCTGGGATTACAGGCATGCACCATCTCACCCAGCTTATAAAAATTTATAAAAAAATACATGTATAATTTTTATTTACCCATTTACTCATGCTTTTATTACTTTTTGATAGGTAATGTGAATGTGTTGAATTGTTTTCTTTTCAAAGTAATATGTTGACATCCTAATTACCAGTACTTCAAAATGTGACTTTATTTGTAAATATGGTTATAGGAGATGCAAATACTTGAGATGATGCCATACAAGAGTAGGGAAGGCTCCCAATTATTTAGAAAAAAAGTGTACTGTAGAAAAAGAAGGAAATTACACACAAACACACAAAATGAGAGGGGTGCGAGGTCGGGGGGAGAGAGAGAGAGCAACACTTAGAAGAATATGTGAGTATGAAGGAGATATTAGAGTGATGTGGCAGAATCCAAGAACACAAAAGACTAAGAGCAATCTTCCAGAAGCTAAGAGAAGGACAATGGATATTTCCTTCACAATCCTTAGAAGGAACAAACCCTCTGGAAATCTTGACCTTGGATTTTTAGCCTTTAAAACTGTGAAACAATACATTCTGTTGTTGAAGCCACGCATTGTGCAAAAAAATTGCAGCAGTACCAGCAAACAGTGCAGGGTGTGGATGTGCAAAAAAATTGCAGCAGTACCAGCAAACAGTGCAGGATGTGGACAATATGGAATTGCCAAGCATGCCAGCACACCATCAGGAGATGAAACCTATTCTTTCCCACTTCATTCGCATCCAGGTAATGCATGTGATTCATTTTGAAAATATAGATCAGAAAACTAACAAAAACACTCACAAAAAACTGACACACATACTTGTAATAACCAAATTCTGTTATTTTAAATCACCAACTGCTGAGGAAATATATATAATTGAAAAATTTGCATGTTTCTAAAGCTTAGTTTAATATGGAGTTTTCTATTTATCTGTGTTAAGCCATTCTGGTGAGTTTATAGTTGCATCTCATCAAGTGTTTAACTTGATTTTCTCTAATAATACTGTTGAGTCTCCTTTCTTATATACTTCTTAGCCATTGGTTCTTCTTTTTTGAAAGATTCCAATCAATTTTTTACCTACTTCAAATTATCTTTTTAAATATGGTGAATGATCTTGATTAATTTCTAACTGTAAATCAATCTTGAATTCTTGAATAAAACTTATGAAATTTAATTCTCCTTCAAATTTAACTTTCAAGGAAAATTTTAGACATAATAAAAATAATTATCTCAGTCTTCATAAAACAAAAACTATCTACAGGATATAGTTTATTTGATTAAAAAAGAAACAAATTATAAATGAACTATTAAAAGTTTATTAATATCATAGTTAATGGGTTTAAGATATAATTTAAATGTTGTTTTGGGGTAATTATTTATGACAATGGAAATTTTAAGGTTAACTTACAAGCTTTCTTCATCAGCAACATGAATAGAATAGGCTGTACTTATGTATAAAAATATCTCAGGCTGAACAATGTAGTGTTCAGAAAGAAGTCATTGTAGAAATTCTTTCTGAGATTAAACTTCACTCTACTGCCTGCTTATTTTGTGAATTGGACAAATAACTTAAGCATTCTGTGCTTTACTCTCTTAGTTTGTAAAATGTGAAGTAATTTAAGGCTTCTGTTGTTAGCATTAAATTATTTAATTACACATAAAAGACTTATAATAATTTTCATTACACACAGGAGTACAAAGTCTATTCTAATAGTAATACTAAGGATTAAATAATTATCTTCCTAGTGTAGGAGTACATATAGAGTCATTAACAGTCATAATAATCCCAGATCTCAATAAAATATTTTATGCTTCATGATATAAGTTGAAATTTTCCTGAGTTCATTTTTTTTTAAAATTCTGATAACTAAAATATTTTGAGATATTAGGCTGCATTATTTCTGAATGTGCGTCTTGGGAAGATACATAGACTTTTCTATTGAAAAGACTTTGGAAACCAGAAAATGTGCTGTTTCTTGTACACATACTATGATGTGTACCAAAGTACCAATTTCCACAAAATAATTTTGAAAAGAATCTTAGTGTTCAGAGGAATCATATATATATATATATATATATATATATATATTTATAACATATACACATACATATATATGTAAATTAGCAGAATGCAAGAATACATACACACAATTTTACATTTAAATTACTTTTAAAAAATGTAATGACCAATATTGTCAAAATTAGAACTATAGCATATTTATTTATCTAGGCTTTATAAAGCAAAACTCACACCAATGTATGCCCCTTTTAGTGTATGTTCGTAGTTACTATTTGCTATTTCTTGCTTAACACTGGTATTCCTTCTAACATTCTTTTGGGTTTTTCTTATGATCAACATCTTTCTCATACTATTAATGAGACTATTATTCAAGGTGCTATTTGTCTTCTGGACAGAGATGGGCAAATAAGCAAGCTAGGCAGATAGAACATTCACTTATTTGAATATTTTGTCCCTTCTAAGAATTCTGAACAAAATATTTGGAATCCACTAACAAGATATAGTCATTCATCAGCTGGTGCTCAGAAAAGATGGTAGAACATTTACTGACCATGAAATTTCCTAATGAAGTCCTAGTTCCTCATATACCCTTACTGAGGTCATTCTTCATGTTCCTCTACTTCACAAGGTAAAAAGTACTGTCATTGTTTCTCTTTAGTTTGAGATTTCTTTTATGAAGAGTGGGCAGAAGGATCTGTGATTCTCCTTATTATAACAGAGTTGAAATTTAACATCTTGCCAGATATATAGTGAAACAATGATCCTCTCATTTTTGATTTCTTGAAATCTTGTGCTTTTCTCAGAGAAATTTTCAGTATCCTTTGCATGGTATCATAGAATGAAAAATTATGTGATAGGTTCTGTTTTTTCACAGTATAGTAACTCCATTTGGTCCTACAACAAGTTCATGTTCTTAAATTTTCACTTCAAGACATCGTGTGAAACCAGAGATTCTCAATGACTACATTACTTCTAAAATTGAAATTCTTAGAAAACAGATTTTTTTTTCAGTTCTGGGGATCAAACCTAGGGTTCCACACATGACAGGTAAGTGGTTTACCACTGAGCTAAATCACCAGTTAGCAGAAGAACTACTTTTTAAATTCAATATTTAGTAACAAAACTAAAATTTAACTGAATATTCACCACAGAAAATTTTTATTTATTCCACATATTATATATATTCTTACGCTATTAATATTCATAAAAGTGTTAGTGTTGGAGAATCTGTATAGAGCTCTACTTTGTGTGTTTTGATTATATATGTGTAGTACAGTATATTTGTAAGAGACGCAAGGTTTAAATACAGAAATATATGTGGGGCCAAGGATTTCAGATAAGATATTAGAGATCTTTTTCTGATTTTTAAATTTGATTATTTTTTAATTAAATATGATCACAATGGAGCAGAGTAAAAGAAATTCACAGCTGTAAGATATGGCTCATGGATTTTAAAGATTAAGTCTCAGCATAGAAGTATTAAAAAAGCAAGCTGGAGAAAAGAAGAAAAAAATGCATGACTGAAAATTTGTTGATAATACTGCTGTAATACAGAGCTATATACTGTCTGTAGGAAACAAACACCAAACTAAATACCTTCAAGCAGCCCTTTGAGAGCAAGCATCCTAAGAGTCCAATTTCTCCAGAACTGACTGGTGTTAAAGAATAAAATTGTACACTTGGTGAATCCATGACACCTTGTATTCCTCTATTGTCTCAGACCTTAAGTAACAAACCTGCACCTGCCTTTCTAACACACTGCTAATCAACCAAACAAAAAGACTACAGAAACAGTTTCTTTCTCTTCCATTTTGGGCTTCAAAAACAGAAAATTCTCTGTAAATGATGGTTAGATCTGATGTAAATCGGAAATTGTTTGCTATTTTTAAAAATGTATTTATTCTAATTAGGTATACATGACAGCATAATGCATTTTGATTCATTTTACACAAGTGGAGCAAAACTTTTCATTTCTCTGGTTGTACATGATGTAGTGTCACACTATATGTGATGTCAAATGTGTACCTAGGGCATTGATATACATCTCATTCCATCATCTTCCCTTATTTCCTATATTTCTCTATGATTGTAATCATATTAATATAGTGTAAAAGAACTCATTCAATGGAGTAATACTTTGATTTTATAGTATTATACATACACAAAAGGTAAGAGATTAAAAGGGGAAGAATTATACGAGATGTTTTATTTTATCAAGAAAGACTAAATATTTGGAATTTGCATTTGTAATCAAGGCAAATTAAGTAACAGAAACAACACAGATTGAATACCTCAATAAAATGACAGTAATATCAATAATGATACAAAATAATCACAACAAACATTCATTAAGTATTGTGTCTTCTCAGATATTGTTAAGGTCTTCACATGAATTAAGATATGTATTACTCAAGAAAAGACTTCATCCTAAACTTAAACATAGAGTGTCTCAGACTACTCAAGTTCAAAAAGTAAAGGAGTGGAGATTCCAATCTCTCTAACCTGAATTATATCCTATTCAGTATGTATTATATACCAGACAAATACACTTTGGTCACATATAGATTCACTGAAAATTGATTAGATATATTTCTTGCTTCCTTTCAGATAGAAATTTTTGTAAACAAAAATGAAGTTTTGTGGAAGAAAATGCTTTCACTAATTTTTTCTTTTCTTTTTCTATTTTTTTTTTGTAGCAGGGATTGAACTCAGAGGTACTTGACCACTGAGCCATATCCCCAGCCCTATTTTCTGTTTTATTTAGAGACAGGGTCTCACTGCGTTGCTTAGCACCTTGCTGAGGCTGGCTTTGAACTCATGATTCTCCTGTCTCAGACTCCCAAAGTGCTGGGATTACAGGTGTGCGCCACTGTGCCCGGCTTCACTAATTTTCTTGACAAGCTCACCCAGTCCATGAAAAGACAAGATGACCATTGCTTTCAAAATAGCTAATATATTTGATAAGATATGTCTTATCAAAACAAGAAATATTTGTCTTCTATCATTTTATTATTTTTCATTCATCTTGTTTTCTCACTTCGATCTCATGTTTTCTTTCCTTAATCTTGTGATCACAAATGTTGTAATTTAACCAGTGTTCTTACTTTCACTATTTTCCTAGTTGTCAACCCATCAAATAGTAAATTATTAATTATATTTACCTTAATTTTCAAAGAGAAGACTACTATCGTCAGAGACAACTGTCTAACAAAGTTGCTAAGTACAACTATTTTTTTAAAAATTAAGCAAAATTCTCTTGAAGAATAATAGAAGCATTTATTTTAGGGGCTTATTGACATAATTATCTTTCAATACTTATAAAATGGTGATCTAGGTTTTTTAAAAGAATTAAAGTTTATCAATTTTCAGAATTCTATTTAAACATACAATTTTTCTGTATTATGTTGATATATCATCATATACTAATAAAATCTGCGTGAAGAAAAAAGAGAAAAGTTTAAATGACTGAAGAAGTGAAGCACTATAAACATAAGTCAAATATTGATTAGTTCCCAAAGTGTGATCATACTGAAAGCATTTTACACCCTTCAGTGTACTGGAAGTTTCAAAAATTCTTAAACATGAATTTAAACCAGATTTTCTTACCAAAGATATGAGATTTAAATATCATAATGAGGTCGTATCAGTTCTTTGAGCCAAAGCTCTTTTTATTTCAGAACTTTGAAGGACAGATTGTTGTTTATGTAACAACAACAACAAAGCAGGTATTTTGACTTTCAAAATTAATTGGCATGTAACAGCAAATGAATAAAGAAAATGGCAGTGTCTTCAGGAAGAATGGAGGAACTTTGGTCAAAGGAGAGAGAGAGGGGAGGGGACATGGGAACAGTAAAGATGGTGGAATAAGATGGACATCATAGGCCTAGCTTCATGTATGACTGCATATATGATGTGATTCTATATCACGTACCACCATAGAAATGAAAAGTTGTGCCCCACATGTGTACAATGAATCAAAATGCATTCTGCTATCATGTATACCTAAGTAGAATAAATAAATAAATAAATAAATAAATAATGGTAGTGTCTTCATTTAGGAAAGAAATTTAACCATTTAATGGTTAAATGATTAATGATGATTGCAGAAAACTGTAATTAATGAGAGATTTTAATAGATGTATTACTAATCATTTTTTAAAAAATCCATAAACATATGTCTTCAGTGAACATCTGTTAAAAACTCAGAATTGAGCAGATGTCTTTTCTTAGAGGGCATGCAAACATGAGGGTACACCTGAAAAATAATATTTGTTCTGTACCTGTGTTCATACATCCTGCCCTTACATCTTGACAACCTAGCAAGGAAACACCCTGAAGATGGGAAAGAGGAGGTGGTGGTGTGATGAGGGTGGTGTAGAAGGAAAGAGCCTGGAAGAATAAAAGAAGTGAGAAAAATCATACTATGTAGATGCAGTTATTATTTTTGAAGTCACTACCTTTGCTCCAAACTATGTCACAGCATACTTTATGTGTGCATATTTTTTCATAGCCTTTCAATAGTGGAGAAACCATTATATAGAGACAAGAATGAAAATGGAGCAAACACATGTGAAATATCAATAATAATAATTGTCAACCTAAAGAAATAGTATATATCAAAGTTTCTCAAAATATTATGTAAAGATATGAGCTTTAGTACAGATGTATAAATCATGAAATAAAAATTCATTAGCATGATATATTGCATTTTTGTTATAGTATATCTTACTAAAATGTTTACAATATAGTCAGTATTTACTGAAGTTATTATTTTTTTGCCATGAGACATATTTTTGAGATGTTAGATGTCTATTCTTAACTTTTTTGATTTATTTCAGAGTCTATGCTCCATGTTAAGAAGATCAAAATAAACATCAAACAACATTTTACATTGTGTGAAAATGAAGAATAAACTTAGAAAGCAAAGCATGACTGAAATTTTAAAATCTCATTTTATAGTGAGGTTACTTCTCTTGGTAGGACATTAGTTATATTTTTTCTTTTTAGCAAACTTTTATTGACATTGATCACCTTGATTGAACCAGGCGTTCTGTAGATGCAGCAGAAGATGTAAGATGTGTTCTAGCCAAACAGCTAGAAATTACTCTCTCACAGATGAATGACTATGAATAAAAATATCAGACAAACCAATCTTATATTCCTATTATAGTAATTTACCAAGGAGACAGTCTAGCATACTATTTAAACTTTTCTGTAACTGGAATAAAATAAATATCAGTTTTTCTTAATAGGATTCATACTTTTCACAATAATTAAAGAAATATGTGAATATCTTGACAAACACAGTCATGTGTTTATAAATAAATAGCTTCACAATGTAACATAGAGGATTTTGTTTCAAATGTGGCACTCTTTGGATCTTTGTGTGCCCCGTGTGTGTGTGTGTGTGTGTGTGTGTGTGTGAGAGAGAGAGAGAGAGAGAGAGAGAGAGATGAAATATTTATTTACATCCAGTGATTTATGCACTTTGCTTAATTCTGTGATCTTAGTACTACAAAAGATGTACAGAAGAAATGGATAACAGATAACTGATCATCTCATTGCATATTTGGATATTAGAAGAGAAATGATAAAGGTTCAACTTAGTGATATACATACACTCCATAAATCACAGAGGAAATTGAGATTTGTTAAGATGATAATGAAGGGACTTAAGACAATGGTAGTAATAATTTTGAGTAGAAACTGGAGAGAATGGAATGGAAGATGGTTGACTGAAAGAAGGTTAGATGGAATGTTTGAGGAAAGTCCCTCCAAAGAGAAACCTTAAAATGGGAAAGAATGAGATATTTTCCTTGCAATACATGTTGATCATACATACAGTTAAGTATTCTTTACAAAATGCACATGTAGAAATTGGATCAAATGGTGTATTTAACCTAGCAAGTGTTGTGACACTCGTATATTGGTTTTGACTCTTAAGTACATATGACTGGGCACACACATATGAATGGGTAAATCAAGAAATCTTCATCCTGAGGGCATCTGGATGGGTAAAAATAGTAATAGGAACAAGGATAAAAATCACATCATTCTTCTCAGAAACTGATCAAGAAGGCAGCTGTAGAAAACTAACTCTACTTGAGTAATCTTTTTAAAAAATCTTTGCCTTGTAGAGTCTGGGCTGCTTATGATTCTATAACCTTCTCTGATCAAAGAAAGAATCTGACTATGTTTTCTCATGCTTTTTCCAAAAAGTATATTTGCTATAGTGGAATGCAGAACAAACTTATGGCCTGGATATAAGTTAAATGTAAACCTAGTGATAATTAGGTATGTGTATGTTCTCTTCCTAAGGTATGGTGGTATTATCATTTCTACTGAAGAACCAAAAAAACATTTTAGCTGCCTTTGAACATAATGGTTGTTTCATTTTTCCATTTGTGTAAAGTAATCAAAACTGTAGCATCATTAGAGGTATTATTTCGCAGAAAAGTTATGGTTTGGGAAATTAAGCTCCTGAAATACTAAGTCTGCGGTCAGGCCCTTCTTTACCACACAAATGACATGGTAAAAAATGAAAAGGGAATTTTCAATCTGGGTGTATATACAAATGACCTTTGTCTTCATTTTATTTTAGTCTTCTATTTGTTCAATAGAATGAAGCATTATTTCTCAAAGTAGTATCTTTTTAAAAATAAAAAAAAACTTTTATGCCAGGAGTTTTCTAAATTGTTCAATTATTTTAGAAAGCTTAAAAACCATAAGAAGTTTCATATAATTTGAATTTCACAAACATATGGATATTTTAAATATTTTGATTGGAATTACATTGAATTCGTATAGCACTTTTGGTAGTAGGGCTGTTTTTGACAATATTAATTCTGTCTTTCCAAGAACATGGCAGGACTATTTTCTAAGGCCTTCTTCAATTTCGTTTTTTTAGGGTTCTCTAGTTTTCATTGTAGAGATCCTACACTTTTTTTGTTAGATTGATTTTCAAGTGAAGGAGACCTGGTCACGTAAGTGTGGTTATAGGAAGTGCTGCCAGGCTGAGCAGGCCAGAGCACCCTGCTCTCTCTGGTCTTGGAACACCAGGACTTGGCCCCAGCCCCTTGCCAAATGATGTGCCCAGAGACCTCTTTCCCTAGCCCTGGCTTCTTGCCAGCTTCCTCTAGCCCCGAATGGGATGTGTTCTGTAACTGACCTTGTACTTTTAACAATGAGCTTTATGCACGCACACTGTTATCATTCCCCTTGGCTTTGTACCATTAAAAAGAATATAAAAGGGCCTGGAAAAAAAAAGTGTTAGATCATTAAGAATAAAGCAGCTGTCTTTATATTCATTCCATTCGCAACACTCAAGTATTTTTTTTTAGGTTATTATAAATGTGATAGTTTTCCTAATTTCCTTTTCAACAGATTTTTCATTGGAATGTAGGAACATGATTAATTTGAATGCTGATCTTGCTGTTTGCTCAATACATTCATGAGCTCTAGAAATCTTGTGGTGGAGATTTTTGGATCCTCTAAATATAGATTCATGTCATCAGCAAACAGATAATTTGATTTCTTATTTTCTTATTCATATACCTACAGTTCCCTTCTGTTTCCTGATTGCTCTGGCTAGAGTTTTAATGTTGAATAGGAGTGGCAAAAGTGGGCATATTTGTCTTGCTCTGGTTTTTAGAGGAAATACTTTAGGTTTTCTCCATTCAGAATAAGGTTGGCCTTGGGTTTGTCATATTTAGCCTTACAATATTGAGATAATTCCCTTCCATCCCTAGTTTCTCTAGGGTTTTAAACATGAATGAGTACTATATTTTGTGAAGTGCTTTTTCTGATTCTATTGAAAAAATCATGTGATTCTTGTCCTTAAGTCTATTTATGTGGCAAATTACATTTATTAATTTATGTATGTTGAACCAACCTTGCATACTTAGGATGAAACACACTTGATTCTGGTACACTATTTTTTTAGTATGTTTTCATATGTGTTTTGCCAGTATTTTATTAAGAATATTTGCAACTATGTTTATCAAAGATATTGGTCTGAAGTTTTCTTCCCTTGATATGTCTTTGTCTGGTTTTGACAGATAATACTTCATAGAATGAGTTAGAAAGTATTCTTCCTTTTCTATTTCACAGAATAATTTGAAGAGAACTGGTATTAGTTCTTCTTTAAAGGTCTGATTGAACTCAGCTGAGAATCCATTCAGTCTTAGGCTTTTCTCTGTTGGAAAGCTTTTAATAAGTACTGAAATTTCATTACTTAATTAGACAAAGCAGTAATTAAACTCATTTGGAAAAACAAGAGTCCCAGAATAGCCAAATAATCCTTAGCAAGATAAACAAAGCAGGAGGTATCATAATACTGGACTTCAAATTATACTACAGAGTGATTGTAACAAAACCATCACCATATTAGCACCAAAATTGTCATAAAGACCAAAAAAATAGACTAGAGGACACAGAAATAAAGTCTCTTGAATACAGTTATCTAATACTAGACAAAGGAGGTAAGGAAGCCTTTTTAAGAAATGATGCTAGGAAAATTGTAAATCCATATGTAAAATTAAATGTAACCCCTATCTCTCATCCTGAATAAAATTCAATGTAAATTGGATCAAAGACCAGAAATCCTACATCTGCAAGAAGAAAATGTAGGCCCAACACTCCAACACATCAAGTGAGGAACTGACTTTGTTAACAAGACTCCTAAAGTACAAGAAATAAAATAGAAAATCAATAAATGGGATGCTATCAAATTAAAAAGCTTCTTCATAGCAAAGGAAACAAGCAAGAGTATGGAGAGTGAAAAGAATGGAAGAAAATCTGCCAGGCATACCTCAGATAGGACATATTAATGCATATTAATTCAGGATATACAAAGAACTTAAAATACTTAACATCAAAAAATCAAATAACCCAATTAACAAATGGGCAAAGAAACTAAACAGACACTTCTGAAAAAAAGAAATACAAATGGTCAACAAATATATGAAAAAATGTTCAATATCTCTAGCAATTATGATATGAAAATTAAAACTGCAATTATATTTCATGTCACTCTAGTCAGAATGGCAATTATCAACAAATAACAATAAATGTTCCTGAAGATAAGAGAAAAAAGGTACACTTATATATTGTTGGTGGGAATTTAAATTACCGCAACCATTCTGGAAAGCAGTATCCAAAAATTTTAAAACAGCATACTGTAGTGCCATAGCCACATCAATATTTGTAGCAGCACAATTCACAATAGTCAAGCTGTGGAATTCATCTAGGTACCCTTTAACAGATGACTGAGTAAAGAAAATGTGGTAAATATACACAATGGAATATTACTTAAACATAAAAAGAATGATTTATGGCATTTGCCAGTAAATGGGTGGTACTGGAGACTATCATACTAAGTGGAATAAGCCAGTCCCAAAAAGTCAAAGGCCAATATTTTCTCTAATATGTGGAAGCTAATCCAAAAGAAAAAGGGGTTGGTCAAAAACATAACAGAAAGATCAGTGGAATAGATGAAGGGATATGAAGGGAAAGGAGGAAGAAGGATGGGATAGGGAATGACTCTGACCTAACTTTCCTATGTACATATATGAATATACCATAGAAAGTCTCACCATCATGTATATGCACAAAACACCAACTGAAGAAAATATATAGGTAAATTACAGAGAAGTCAGTAAAGTAGAGGGAAGGGAGCAGGGGAGTTTGGAGGAGATAGGGGAAGTACTGGGACTGAAATAGAACAAATTGAATTCCATGTTTTTGTAATTATGTCAAAATGAATCCTATTGTTATGTATAACTAAAAAGAACCAATAAAAATGTTTTTAAAAATGAAGGAATGGGGATTATAGCACTATTCTTTGTTGCCATGGTTTTATTTGTTGTTTTATTTATTATTATTGTGGTAAAGGTGTGTGACTGTTTGCATTTGTCAAAACCGTCAAAACTATAAACCAAAAAGAATGGGTCCTATTGTATAAAATTATATTTGAAAATATAATAAACAAACAAATAAATAAATATTTTGAGTTTTACTTTGAAATGAAACAAAAATTTAATATTATTTCCATCTTATGGAATAATGTAATTCTTTTTATGTAACAAAACTTCTTGAAAGTGAAAAAATGAAAACAGAAACAATCAACCAGATACGTTTTTCTAAATAATTAAAGCTTTCATGTGTTTAAAATAAATTTAAGAACACTAACTCAGTCTTTCACTGATTTATCTCATAACTGATTTAAACATATGTAGACACAATTTCCTTACTATTGTTTTTCTGTATTACTTATGAATATTGTATTTCCGTGGTACAGATTGCTCTTAATTAAAGTACTGTTTGTCTCATTTTCTTAACATTTTACTTATTCAGTTTTTCTTTATATTCATGGTTTCAAGTAATGTTATTAGAGATATTTGCCATTTCTCATTTAATGCAATCATTTGCTTTTGTGGATGACTTTGTAAACTATGTTGAGATACTTGCATATACATTAAAATAAATGTTCATCTAAGCTTTTTAATATAATCATAGTTATGGATTGCTTATGTATCAAATAATAATGATAGCCAATGTCTGGTAAGCATACATGTATCACAGACAGTCTCCAAATGTTGTTCATGTGTTAAAATATTTCATCTTACAGCCAGCCTATAGGACAGTTATTCTTGTTTTCTCCATTTACAGTTAAGAAAAATGAGACATACGAAGTAGTATAACCACCAAATAATATCTAAGTAGCAGAGATAGAGATTTTATTTGGCATCACATCATAGCCAGTTTTCAAAGCTCTTGACATTTTGCATCAACCAATTTGTCATATACAGTCAAAAAGTATCTTTGATTCATAAAAAATATTTGTCTCAATTTTCATAATTATATCATTATAATGTAGCATAAGTTAAATATTAATATGTCAAAAACAATGTGTATACATTTGACCTATAAGGTGTGTAGATTTACTGATTATTTAATTTTTCAAATTTCTTCCAATCATTCTGTCACATGATTATAACTAACATTTCATTTGAGAAAAGTAAATATTGAGGAAGTTGACTAAAATGCTTCTCAGTGTCTTTTTAAGCCCCTCTCTTTCCTGAGGAATTTATGTGTTTAATATTATTTAAAAATATGCTTATAAATGTGAATACAATTTCAGTAAGTATAACAAATTCTGCTAAACACATCTTAAGATATATCCTTCATTATCTTATTTAGATTCTCTTCAATGTCACATTTTTAGTTAAAGTTCTTATGTAAGTTTTAGCAGTTAAAATTCTACATTCATCAAAGGCATTTTCATTTGACTTAGATTATAAACTTTATTCATGCTACTGTCACCATCTATTAGAGAAATTTCTAGTTTATCAAACACAGCTTTATTAATGATGTTTGTAAGCCATGGTATACTTTCAAGATTTTGTTGAATATCTATTTATGTAAGCCACAATTTACTTAATAAAATTAAGGTTTACATAATATATTTTACATGATATTAATTTTATTCTTGATATATCTTAAATTGTATATTCATGAAAACATTATTAATCCTAACAATTATTTAAAAACACAATCACATAACCTTACATTTTTAAGTAACTCTTGCCTTAAGTATCAGCAAACACATGGGAAAATTCACAAACCTCAATTCTTTAGTTTCAAGGATTTTTCAAAAATAAACAAAGTCTTGTTCCAGTACAAAGATCAAGAAATTCCATGTCATAACTGGGCATAGTGGCACACACCTATAATCCCAGTGGCTCAGGAGGCTGAGGCAGGAGGATTGTGAATTCAAAACCAGTGTCATTAACTTAGGCCCTAAGCAACTCAGTGAGACTCTCTCTCTCTCTAAATAAAATATGTTTAAAAAAGAGCTGGAGATGTGACTCACATGGATGTGGCTAAATGTCCCTGGTTTCAAAAAAAAAAAAAGAAAGAAAGAAAGAAAGTAAGCAAAAGAAATTCCATTCCATGTCTTGTCCATCACATATAGTATACATCTAACAACGAGTATTAGATTTCTCCTTTGTAAAACCCTTTCTCTCCCAAGATGGTGCTTCTATGTGTGGGAAACAGCTTTCTGGATAATACAATTTTCCTGTTTTTGAAATTTACTCATGAGAAATCTGTTTTGTTCTGCTTTCTATTGTTATAACTGAACACCACAGGCAAACTTATAAAGAATAGTTTATTTTGCTCATGGTCTGGAAACTGGAAAGGCAAAGAGCAAATAAATAAAAAAAAATAAAAAAATAAAAATAAAGAATAAAAAAACACATATTCCCTAGGAGAGAAATAAAGTGCAAAACATTGATAATGTAAAATAATGGAAATAGGAAGTTGATTTAAATTTGTCTAAGTTTCTAACATTATTGAAAAAATACAAAAGTATCAGTTGGTTTATACTGTATTAATAGTACTGATACATAGATAAATCTCTACCTTAATAACATGGTAGCACAGATAATACTCCTCACCCTCTAGATACCCACTACCCACATTCTAATGCAGTGGTCCTCCCTTAACCTATGTGAGTATGTTCCAAGACACCCAGTTTCACCCAGTGGCTGAAATTGCAGAGAGTATCAAGCCCCTCATTAATGTATGCTAATAACGCAATAGTCCATATGATAACTGAGACAGTTTGTAACTAATGGGAAGGTAGCAAATAGAGCTTGGATACAATAGTTAAAGTGATAATTCATGTCTTGGGAAGGAAGGATGGAGCATGATTACATAAGATTGTATTAAGCTGCTCAGAACAGTGTACAATTTAAAACATGATTTTTAAAAAATATTTTGGGACTATTTCATTTAATATTTTTGTATTGCAACAACATATTTAATAGAATCTTTGGAAAGCAAAACTGCACATAAGGGGGACTACTGTGAAATATGTGAATATGTTACCATAGCATAGCATGTTCTTTAAATTTTGGACAAATGTATAATGGCCACCTTAATGGTCATTATCTGCTATTGTGGTTAAATATATCCAGTCTGTATGATATGATATTCATACAGAATATATATCATACTGAATGATTTTATTACCATAAAATCCTCTCTAATCTGCCTGTTCGTGTATCTTGTCCCCTATATCCTAGTAATCACAGACCATTTTATTCTGTTCCTAGTTTTACCTTTTCTAGAATGGCATACACTTGGAACCATGCATTATCTAGCCTGCCTTTCCAGATTGCCTTATTTCATTTAACGGCACTTGTTTAAGTTTCCTGCATGTCATTCCTCGTTTGTTTTTAGTACTGAATATTACATTGTCAGATATAACAGTTGATTTATCTATTCACTTATGAGTGTCATCATGTAGGCTTTTGTGTGAGAATAAGTTTACAACTCCTTTGGACAAACATGAGGGAGTGTAATTGCAGGAGTATATTTAGTTTTGTCATAAACTGCTATAAAACTTGCTATATTGTTTTCTATTCTCAACAGCAATGAATGTGAGTTTCTGTTACTTCATATACATGCCCAAATTCAATGTCATCAGTGTTCTGGATTTTGTCAATTCTGATAGGTGTGCAGAAACATTTTATCATTGTTTTAATTTACCTGTCAATGCATGATGTGGAGAATATTTTCATGTGATTTTTTATCAACTGCATATTTTCTGTGATGAAGTGCCTGTCAAAGTGTTAAGGTCTATTGCTTATTCTGAAATTGGGCTGATGAGTTTCCAATTGTTTAGGTTGGCATTTTCTCTGTATATTTGGAGTAACAGTCTTTTATATGATTTGTCTTTTGCAAATATTTTCTCCCAGTACTCCCTTTTTAAAAAATCATTCTCTTGATGTTATGCTCTTTCCCAGAGCAGAAGATTTTATTTTAAATAAATTACATCATATTATTTCTTTCTTTTATGGATCATGTATTTATTTTTATCTAAAATGTCATTGCTTTACCCTAGGCTTTCTTATGTGTTACATTATAAAAGTTTAAAAGTTTTTCACTATACATTTAAGTATATGACCTATTTTGAATGAATTTTTCTGAATGCTGTAAGGACTATGTCCAGATTTATATCTTGGCCTGTGAATGTCCACCTGTTCAGCCCTACTTGTTTAAGAAATGTCCATTCTATTGTACTTCCTTGGTTCTTTGTTGAAGATTAGCTGACTTGTGAGTTTATTTTTGAGATTCTATTATTTTCTATTCATTCATCTGACTTTGCTTTTACTTTCCTGGGATAATGTAACTTTAGAACAATACAAGTCAAGTAGTGTTACTGCTATGACTTTTTTATTTTATTTATTTATTTATTTATTTATCCTACTTATGTATACATGATAGCAGAGTGCATTTTGATTCATTGTACACAGATGGAGCACAAATTTTCATTTCTCTGGTTGTATGTGATGTAGAATCACAATATACATGAAGTCATACATAAAGCAAGGGCTATGATATCCATCATATTCCACCATCTTTACTGTCCCCATGCCCCCTCCTCCATCCTACCCCTGTGATTAAGTTCCTCCATTCTTTCCATGTCCTCCTCATATTATGGATCAGCATCCACTTATCAGAGAGAACATTCGGCATTTGGTTTTTGTTAAGGAAGTAAGGACCTAATATGACATGATGAAGATTTGGGCCTATTTATTTTTCTACCAAGTGTTGGGTCACTGGTCTAAATCCCAGGTCTTTGATCCACTTTGAGTTGAATTTTGTGCATGGTTAGAGATAGGGGTTTAGTTTCATTTTGCAGCATATGGATTTCCAGTTTTCCCAGCACCATTTGTTGAAGAGGCTATCTTTTCTCCAGTGTACATGTTTGGCTCCTTTGTCTAGTATAAGACAATTGTATTTAAGTGGGTTTGACTCTGTGTCTTCTATTCTGTACCATTGGTCTACATGTCTATTTTGGTGCCAGCACCATGTCATTTGTTACTATAGCTTTGTAGTATAGTTTAAGGTCTGGTATTGTGATGCCTCCTGCTTCACCCTTCTTGCTAAGGATTGCTTTGGCTATTCTGGCTCTCTTATTCTTCCAAATGAATTTCATGATTGCTTTTTCTAATTCTATAAGGAATAACGTTGGGATTTTAATTGGAATCTCATTGAATTTATATAGCATTTTGGGTAGTATGGCCATTTTGACAATATTGATTCTCCCTATCCAAGAGCATGGAAGATTTTTCCATCTTCTAAGGTCTTCTTCAATTTCTTTCTTTAGTGTCTTGAAGTTTCATTATAGAGGTCTTTCATTTCTTTTGTTAAATTGATTCTCAAGTATTTTTTATTTTTTGAGGCTATTGTGAATGGGAGAGTTTTTCTAATTTCTCTTTCAGTGGGTTTATCACTGATGTATAAAAATGTGTTTGTTTTGTGAGTATTAATTTTATATTCTGCTACTTTGCTGAATTCATTTATTAATTCCAGAAGTTTTCTGGTAGAATTTTTTGGATCTTCTAAGTATAGAATCATGTCATCTGCAAATAATGGTAGTTTAAGTTCTTCTTTTTTTCCTATGCATATCCCTTTAATTTCTTTCATCTGTCTAATTGCTCTGGCTAGTGTTTCAAGGACTATATGTTGAATAGCAGTGGTGAAAGAGGGCATTCCTATCTTGTTCCTGATTTTAGAGAAAATGCTTCCAATTTTTGTCCATTTAGAATAATGTTGATTTTGGGTTTAGCATATATAACTTTTACAAAGTTGAGGTATGTTCCTACTACCCCTAGTTTTTCTAGTGTTTTGAACATAAAAGGGTACTATATTGTGTCAAATGCTTTCTCTGCATCAATTGATAAAATAATATGACTCTTATCTTTAAGTCTATTGATGTGATGGATTACATTAATTGATTTCTGTATGTTGAACCACCTTGCATCTCTGGAATGAACTCCACTTATCATGGTGCAGTATTTTTTTTAATGTTTTTGTATGCAATTTG
Source organism: Xerus rutilus (assembly GCA_028644305.1). Lineage (NCBI taxonomy): Eukaryota > Metazoa > Chordata > Mammalia > Rodentia > Sciuridae > Xerus > Xerus rutilus. The sequence goes on from CM053408.1 coordinate 33,788,675, forward strand.
CCAAAATTTTATTGAGGATTTTTGCATCTATGTTCATCAGGGATATTGCCCCCCTCCCCTTTTTAATGTAGTTCCTCTCTTTGTATATTTTCATTGTTGGTTGTCAGTTCCTCCTCATGGAGTATTTTGTTGACAATGTTGTATAGTGCAGGATTTCTTGCTGTAAATTCTTTTAACTTTTATTTATCATGGAAGGTTTTTACTTCATCATGAAATCTGAAGCTCAGTTTTGCTGGATATAAGATTCTTGGTTGGCATCTATTTTCTTTCAGAGCTTGATATATGTTGTTCCATGATCTCCTGGCTTTTAGGGTCTGGGTTGAAATTTCTGCTGAAATCCGAATTGGTCTCCCCTTATATGTAATCTGATTCCTCACTTTTGTGGCCATTAAAATTCTATCCTTGATCTGTATGCTGGGCATTTTGATTATACTGTGTCTTAATTTATATCTGTTGTAATTTTGTACATTTGGTGTCCTGTAAGCCTCTTGTATTTGATTTTCCAATTCATTTTTCATGTTTGGGAAATTTTATGATATTATTTCATTTAAGAGTTTGTGCATTTCGTTGGTTTGAAATTCTGTGCCTTCTTCTATCCTGATAAATGTTAGATTAAGTTGGTGCAACCAATCTGGAAAGCAGTATGGAGACTGCTTAAAAAACTCGGAATGGATCCACCGTTTGACCCAGCTATCCCACTCCTTGGCCTATACCCTAAAGACTTAAAAACAGCACACTACAGTAAAGCAGCCACTTCAATGTTTATAGCAGCACAATTCACAATTGCAAAACTGTGGAAGCAACCCAGATGTC
>CM053408.1:33789987-33815599 GCA_028644305.1 Xerus rutilus
GTTTTCAGTGAATAATGTGTACAGCTTCTGATAATTTGTTTTTTTCTGTTATGTTTGCCAACATGTATTAAAATGCAACTTTTGGGAAAAAAAATAAAATAATAATAAAAAAAAATGTTAGATTTGGTCTTTTGATGCTGTCCCATAATTCTTGTATGTTCTGTTCATGATTTCTTACCATCTTCACTGTATGGTTAACTTTAGTTTCAAGATTTTATATTTTGTCTTAATTATCCAAGGTTCTGTCTTCCAGGTGATCTAGTCTGCTGGTGATGATTTCTATTCAGTTTTTTATTTAGTTTATTGTTTCCTTCATTTTAAGAATTTCTGATTTTTTTTCACAATCTCTAGCTCTTTCTTAAAGTAATCTTTTGCTACTTGTAATTGCTCTCTTATCTCTTTGTTAGAGTGTTCAATGGTGCCTTTATTTGCCCTCCTATTTCTTTATTGGATTGATCAATTTTTTTCTGTATTTGCTCACTGAAGTCATTCTTTAATTTGCTGATCATTTTAATTATGTACATTCTGAATTTGTTCTCTGACATTTCATCAATTGTGCTATCAATGGGTTCTATTACTGTGGAATCTAGGTTTATTTGGGGCACTTTCTTCCTTTGTTTTTTTATGTTGGTTATGTATCTTCCTTTCTTTCAATGCCAACCTGAGGTATTGTGGTTTCTATCCTATAATCTTGTAGTTATACTATAGATTACCTGTATCTCACATTGGAGTTACTTCCGGTCCCCAGCAGGTGTTCCCAGATGGACACTAGTGCCACTAATGTTGGTGTTGGCGGTAGTGGATGTACCTCAAAAGGGCAGTGGGAGTGGCCTTGGCTGTCGCCCCTAGCTGATCCCTGAAGGTGGGTTTGGGCCCGCTTTTGTGTTTCCGCCATTTGGCAGGAACTCCAGTGTGGAACTAGTGGTAATCCCAGGCCCCATTTATGCAGGGTCTCCCTCAGGAGTCTCGGGGCGATCCTTACCATGAGTGTGGAATTCCCTGTACCTGGCGGTTAGCAGTCTCGGGTCTGGCCTTGGCTGGGCTCCTGTGGTGGTCCCTAAAGGTGGTTTTACGCCCTCTCTTGCACTCCTGCTGGGTAGGCAGGAACTCTGGAGGGGCGCTGTGACTTTTTATCTTTCAATATTGAACTGTATGTTCTAAGTATTTTGTCTTTCACATAAACTTTAGTATCACATGACAGTTATCAAAAAATTGCTTTCTAAGTTTTTGAATGAGACTCCATTTAATTTGTATATTAATTTCAGATGACCAAAATTTGACAAGTATTGAGTCCTCTTATCTATGAACATGGAATATATTTTCATTTATTTATGTTTTATTTGATCAAAGTTTTGTACCTGTACTCATATAAATCTGGTCCATATTTTTAATTTATATCTAAATCTTTATGTTTTTTATGTACTCTTGGAAATGATAATGTGCTTTGGATATAATATTCCACTTTTTCTTTGCTGTTATGTAGAAAAATTATTAACTTTTCTATATTAACTTTATATTATGGAATCCTTTTATAATCTTTTCTTCAGCAAGATTTTTGTGCATTTAACAAAATCTTCTGCATAGACAATCACATGTAAATAGTTTCTTCTTTCCTAATCAGTGTAAATTTATTACATTTCTTGTTTTGTTGTTTGATTGTTTTCTAATATTTTGTTTGTTTTTCAGCATAAGCTAGGACATTCAGTATGATACTATAAAGGTGTAGCAAGAAGAGAGATCCTTATTTTGTTGCTGATCTTAGTGGAAAAGCTTACAATTTCTCATCATAAGAATAATATTGGGCATTGCTAGGTAATGGTGGATTTTTTTTTCAAGTTTAAGATTTTCTAACTATTCCTAGTATGCTGAGAGGTTTTTCTCTTGAATAAGTTGTGGATTTTGTCAGGTGTTTCTAAATCTTTGTCTTGGTCAACTCAGCTTCCTGATTTCCATTCTGTGCATCCATGCCCACTTACCCCTACAAGAAGCCTCAGTGGTGGGAATGACTGAGTGGACTAGAATGCTAGCAGCAAGCACTGGCCACAGCTCACATCCATGTAGAGGTTGCCAAGCTGGAAGACCTGAGGTACAGCAACTTAGGGCCCAGGCAAGCCAGGGGTACTGACCTGTTCCCTACAGTGGCCCCCTGGGCTGATAAGCAATAAGAGGTGAGAAAATGGAAGTGGGGGCAGAATCCAGTGAGCTTTCATTAAAGTTACTCAAGGACTAGGCAACAGCATTGATATTTTCCAAGACCTGATTAGCATTAGTTTTGACCAATAGTATGGATACTTTTCCAAAACCTGATTAGCATAAATTTGAACCAATAGCATTGACCCACAAGTTATATAAACTCCTAAACTATCAATCAAGTGACAACCAGCTATTGGGTTCACTCTTACCCAGTGAAAGTTCTGTCTTTTCTTCCCACTTTAATAAATCCTACTCTTCTTACCCTAATGCTTTCTCATCTGTAGATATCATTCTTCAAATTCATAAGACAAGAAGAAATTGGCAATGAGCTGCTGGAGTCTGCTGAGACACTGGAGGGCATAGCTGGACATTAAGAGCTGCAACATGCCACTCAATATTCGTTGAGAAGAATCCAACATGCCAGCTGTGACCCTTGGAGCTAACACTGTCAGGCATCCCCTGCCTTGATTTGCTGCTACCACTAAAGTGGGCCTTTTCAACAGCTGAGGCCTATAATTTACACAGACCCTACTTACTAGCAAAAGTGGAAAACATAGTTTTATCTCAAACTTTAGTTTCTATATAATTTATACTTTCAGCCTATTTATGTATTCAATTATCTTTTTATTTTAATGTCAAACCAGTCTTACAAATCTGAGTAAACTCTTTGTTGTCATGTAGAGTTCTTTTTATACACTGTTTCCTTAAATTGATTTTGTCATACAGCTGCTGCTGCTGCTGCTTTTTTTTTTTTTAAGAGAATAGCTTTGCTCACAGTATATTCCTAGATTTACAGTTCATGCCTCTTTTACCATTTACAGTATTATTTCATAGTTCCCTGGCTGTGGGGAGCAGCGATGTGAATTAAGGTGTCTGATTACTTAGCAGTTGTGTTGCGCTTGTGCTGGGATTTCCCTGTATAAAAGTACAGGGTTAACATTCTCCTGTGTACAGGGTTAATATTCCTTTGTGCAAAGGTACCGGTTTAACATTTCCCAGATGCCATGGCATGCAAGTCCTTGGTCTCTCTGAGTAAACATCCAGAGAAATTAGTTTAACCTTGAATTGCAGATATTGACTCCAAGAGGATTACGAGCATAACAAGATAACCATAACGTCTCCTCTGCTCTGTGAGCTTCAAGCCTGACTGCTTTGCAGAAACTTTCACCTTTTGGTGAAAAAAACTATATAATAAATGTGTGGAGTCAGCTCTGGGTCACTGTTCTCAGAGTTCACTTTCCCACCTGATCTCACTTCACTCTCTCAATGTTCATGTGTTTTTCTTAATCCCGCATCCCCCTTCTCCAGTTTCTGAATTAACGGCTGCATAAGTGGAGGCACCTTGCTTGCATTTTTATAAGCCAACTCTCAAAGATTTTATTCTTTTTAAGACTCAGTATTTTTTAATTGGTTTTAAATAGTTAGACTCTGTTTTTTCTTTATAAAGTGTAACAAATTATGTTTACCTTATTTCTAAATAAAGGCAGTGCTGTAATACTTGGCATCTTTTTAGTTATATAGAACTAATTTTGTATATGATAACTATAGAAAAGATATGGCTTAATAATGATCTTTGTTGAATATACATTTATTGTTTTTATCTTTGAAAATACTGATTTTTTTCCACAATACAGTAGATAGAAATCTATATAGCTTACCAGGATTTGTAATTTCTACTTTTTATTTTGCCAAAAAAAGTATAGTACCTCATCTTGGTGATTTGATATCATATACAGCTATAAGTTAAATATACTACTACCTGCAGACACAGAGATTTATTTATACACTATGGTTATAATGTATTGATATGTGCTAATATACAAATTTCAGTAAAGTTGCAAATCTTATAATATACATGTTATCTCCAAGTGTTTTTCTTTTTCTATTATTAAAGCATAGGAACATTTGCACTATTATACAAACATGAGAAACAATGTTTATCATTATTGCTGAAATTCTTAGTGAAAGTTTGAATATATGGTTGTGAGTTCATTTCCATTAATGCATAATTTTAATGATTGCTATAGAAAAAAATAGCACATAAGTTAGGTATGTCCAAGAAGTGTTTATTGTTTGCAGCCAATATTGTATATTTAAAATTTTTTATTAATTATACATAGTTATAATTAATAGTATTAGTTCATTTTGTATTTGAGTTCATTTTGACAAAATGATACATGGAAGAAATATGATTTCAATCTCCATTCCTTTCCCTATTTTCCTCCCTCGCTCTGTTTCCTCTCCTCTCCTCAATTGATCTTCCTTTCATTTCTTTTTTTTAGTTTTGATTGGTATTTTCTATGTATAAATATAGATGAAATTCTTTTTAATACATTTATATATGTACATAACATGATATTGTTAAATTCATTCCATATTTATACGTTTTTCTCTTTTCCTCTCTCCCTCTTGTTCTCCATCTTATACTCTACTGATCTACACTATAGCTTTATGATACTATTCTCCTGCCCTGCCTTCTTTCCCTCATTTTGCTTTAGCTTCCACACATGAAAGAAAAGATTGAACTGTTGATTTTCTGAGTCAGGCTTATTTCACCTAGTATGATTTTTTCCCATTTCTATACATTTACCAGCAATGCTATATTTCATTATTCTTAATAGTTTGGTAAAACTCCATTGTGTATATATACCATATTTTGTGTTGATGGGCGTGTGAGTTGATTCCGTTATTTGGCTATGTGGATTATTCTGTTGTAAACATTGAAGAGGCTGTAACACTACAGTTTTTAGTTCTTTTGGATAAACACTGAAGAGTGGGATAGCTGGTTCATAATATAGTCCCATTTCTAGCTTTTTGAGAAGTCACCACACTGTTTTCCATGGTTGTTTTACTAATTTAGAAGTCTGTCTGCAATGTGTGAATGTACCTTTTCCCTCACATTTATTTGAGGAAGTGTGTGGTGGCTCATTTATCATCTCTAATTTTATTGATTTGAGTTTTTTTTTCCTCTCTCTCTCTTTTTTTTCTTTTTTTGGTCAGTTGGGCTAAGGGTTTATCAATCTTATTTACCTTGCTTATATATCTTATTTATCTTATTTTTCCTCACCAGCATTTATTATTGTTTGTGTTGGTAATAATTGTGATTCTGTCTGGGATGAGGTGAAATCTTAGTGTAGTTTGGATTTGTACTTCCTTCATTTCTATATATGTTGAACACTATTTCATATATTTGTTGGCCATTTGTATTTACTCTTTTGAGAAATTTCTATTTAGATTTTTGGCCCATTTTTTAATTGGATTATTTGGGGGAGGGTTAGCATTGAATATTTTATGTTCTTTACATATTGTGGATATTAATTCTATGTCAAAGGAGTGACTGGCAAAGGTTTTTTTACATTCTGTAGGCTCTTTCTTCACTTTTGTTTCTTTTCATATGCAGAATCTTTTTAATTTGAAGGCATCACACTTATTGATTCTTGGTTTTATTTCTTGAGTTTTGGGTGTAATGATGAGAAACTCAGTGCCTATATCTATATGATAAGAGTATTGAACCTATATTTTCTTCTAACAGTTGCATGGTTTCTGCTATAATTTCTAAGGTTTTGATCCATTTTGATTTAAATTTTGTGCAGGGTTTGTAGAGACCTAATTTCACTCTTTTACATATGAATATCCAGCTTAGCAGCACCATTTGTTAAAAAGGTTGTCTTTTCTCCAACATATATATTTTGGTACCTTTATCAAATATCAGATAGTTGCATGTATTTGAGTTGGTCTTGGTGTCTTCTATTCTATTCCATTGGTATTCATGTCAATTTTGATTCAATATCATGTGGTTTTTGATAATATAGCTTAGCAGTATAATTTCAGATCAGGTATTGTGATAACTTCTGCATTGCTTTCCTTATTCAGAATTGTTTTGGCTATTATATGTCTCTTATTCTTCCAAATGAATCTAAGGACCGATTCTTCTAGTTCTGTAAAGAATGTCATTGGTATTTTAATGGAGACTGAATTAAAAGTGTACATTACTTTTGGAAGTATAGTCATTTTGCAATATTAATTCTGACCATTGAAGAACATGAGAGGTCTTCCTTATTCTGAAGTCTTCGCTTTCTTTCTTTGCTGTTTCATAGTTTTCACTGTAGGTTCTTTCACTTCCTTTATCCTTGATTAGATTAATTCCCAGGTTTTTTGTTTTTGTTTTTGTTTTTTTTTTTGGTACTGGGGATTGAGCTCAGGGGTACTCGACCACTGAGCCACATCTCCAGCACTATTTTGTGTTTTATGTAGAGACAGGGTCTCACTGAGTTGCTTAGCACCTCGCTCTTGCTGAGGCTGGCTTTGAACTCGGGATTCTCCTGTCTCAGCCTCCTTAAGTGCTGGGATTACAGGCTTGAGCCACCGTGCCTGGCCCCAGCTTTTTTTTTTTCTTCTTCTTTTCCTTTTTGAGGTTAATGTGAGAAATAGTTTTCCTGATTTCTTTCTCAGATGAATCACCATTGGGGTGTAGAAAAGCTATGAATTTGAGGGTGTTGATTTTATCGTACTACTTTGCTAAATTCATTTATAGCTATAGACGTCTTCTGGTGGAATTTTTGGGTCTTCTCAATATAGGATCATGTCATCAGCAAACAGTACTGGTTTGATTTTTGTTCTTTTCCAATTTGTATTCCTTTAATTTTCTTCCATTGCCTGATTGCTCCAGCTAGAGTTTTGATAACTATACTGATTATAAGTTGTAATATTGGAATCCTTGTCCATGATTTTAGAGGAAAAGCTCTCAGTTTTTCTCTATTATGTATGTTTTAGGTTTATCATATATTGCCTTTATAATGTTGAGGATAATTCCTTTTATCCCTATTTTTTTCAGTGTTTTTGACATGAATGGTTGTTGTATTTTATCAAAGACTTTTTTTGTATCTATTGAGATGATCATAAGATTCTTGTTTTGATTCTATTTAAGTGTTGAATTATGTTTATTGATTTGTATATGTTGAATTAACCTTGTATCCATTGAATGAAACCAACTCCATCATGGAGTATTGTCTTTTTAATATGCTTAACTACAGTTTGCTAATATTTTTTTAAAAGCCCTGTGCATCTACTTTCACTAGAGATATTGGTCTGTAGTTTTCTAGATATATACTTGTCTGGTTTTGATATCCAAGTATCTTCATAGAATGTATTTGAGGGTGTTTCCTCCATTTTAGCATCATATAACAATTTGAGGAATACTGGTGTTACTTCTTAAAATTTCTGGTAGAACTCAAATGAGAAACCATCCGGTCCTGAGCTTTTTCTTTGTTGGTAGAATTTTAATTGGTGTTTTAATTTCATTACTTGATATTTGTCTCTTTCTTCTTTCTAAATACTTCTGGTCCATTTGGGCAGGTCATATGTGCCTAGAAATTTATCAGTGACTTCTAGATTTTGCATTTTATGGAAGAACACATTTTCAAAATAGTTTCTATTTCCTCTGGATTTCAGAAGTGTGTGGTGGCTCCTTTATCATCTCTAATTCTATCGATTTGAGTCTTCTCTTTATTTTGATCAGGTAGGTTAAGGGTTTATCAATCCTATTTATCTTTTTGAAGAACCAACTACTTTTTGCATTGATCCTATGTATTTTTTTAATTTGCAATTTCATAAATTTTGACCTGATTTTTATTATTTTCTGTCTTCTACTATTCTGGAATTAGTTTGTTCTTTTCCTAAGGACTTTGAGATGGATCATAAGTTTATTTATTTGTGATATCTCTATTTTTGAAATGTAGGCATTCAATGCAATAAAATTTTCTCTTATTGCCATTATTATATTTTGATAGTAATTTACAATAATATCTCTTAAATGCAATTATGTTGTCATGTTTGTTGAAATTCTTTTGTTAGAGCCCAGCATTCTGTATGTTAGCCATTATCAAAAATTTTCAGATTTTAAAATAAGTTATAATATTTAATTTCTAAAATATGTGCATGTTTTCAACAAAATATTATACCAATTAAATATGTACTGAATTTGCACTCAAGAAATCTCTTTCCTGAATACAATTTATTCTGATATATCAATGATTGTCTCACATAGTTTTAAAATATCTTCCTTATTTTGAAAGAGGAATAAGTGTTTGACAATTTGTTATTTATTTATTCTTTTTGTGGATTTTAAGGTTTCTGTGGGGTAGGAAGGTTGTAAATAACTGTATTTAAACATAGCATAGACTACAAGATCAAAGTAATCATGACATAATTTTCCTACATACATACATGAATACACCATAGTGAATCTCAATATAGTGTACATCCACAAGACTGGAATCTTAATTAGTATAAGATATATTTCACACTTCTGTAAATATATTAATATGGATTCTACTGTAGTTTATATATAAAAATATTAAACTATTTCTAAAACATTTACCAATGAACATGATTGCTTTGTTATTTTACTGTGTTTTAAAGTCTATCATATAAAATTAAGTGTATGAATGTCATTCTGTATAGCTGTTTATTTACATTTCTGAGTTCGGCATCTTTGCTTACATATAAAGTAGAGGGCTTTTTGGGGAGTAGTATCTTTTGGCTTAACTATAGAATCTTTTTTTTCATTCTTAAAATCACAAACTCTTATTTCATTGGTGTTTTATACTTATACATTGCTCATAAGCAAGTTATCTTTATTTGAAAGAAGAAATCTACCTTTTAAAATTTAATTTGCATATAAAACTTTTCTATTAGTAGCTTATAAAACTATAATCCTTTACGTATTTCAAAAACTGATCAACTTTTTTTTTATAGAGGACTGGGTGGTACTCAGTTTAGAGTTTGTAGGCTAACGTGTGCAATCAAATCTATTATCTTTTTGTTCATATAACATGAGGAAATTTTGAAAAATAAAATTTTCAAATCTATAATAATTCTAATTTTGTACTTTTTAATAGTTCAGGTAATTAATTCATACAGGTCTATTAAAATAATACATTGTAAAAGATATTTTACTTAAAAAATTATTTTTAAAAGTACATTGGATCTAAAATGGCATGATGCTTTAAGTTAAATTATTATTATAAGCAAAATGGTCCACTAGAAATTATATACTATATAACAAGATATTAATTTCTCTGAAGAAAAAAATGTCAATGTTCTCAATTATGCACTTTGATATTTTAGCCTAGGAATTCTTCATGTATATGGGTGTACTGTGTATTGAGGAAGTATATTTAACAGTCTTCCTGTCTCCTAGATAGCACTGGTAATCCTCTGCTGTGATGACCAAAAATATTTCTGTAGATGTTGCCAAGTCTTCTAGGGAAAAAAACTTCTAGAACTTTGTATCTCATCAGTATATATTTCACTAATTATGGTTAAATTAAAAACTTCTTTTAAAAATAAACATTGGGGCTGGGGCTGTAGCTCAGTGGTAGAGCATTTGCCTAGCATTCGTGAGGCACTGGGTTCAATCCTCAGCACCACATACAAATAATAAATGAATAAAACAAAGATCCATCAACAACTAAAAAAATTTTTAAAATAAATAAATAAATAAACGTTGACATAATTTATCACTAATAAAATTTCACTTCAAAAATAAAAAGACTTCTTCATGAAGAATGAAAATAATCCCAATATACACTGAACTGTAGGGTAGAATAAAGACAAAAACAAAGGGGCAAGTATTTGAGTATTTTCAAATAAACATTGATGAAATATTGACTATATTTAACAATAATAGCATGTAAGTATCAAATTAAACAAACAGCACCTTTCCAAAAGTTGGGACAGATAGATGGATGGATAAATAGAGAGATAGTAGATAGATAGGGAATATATAATAGTGGATTTTTTAGAAATTATCATAATAATCATTTTATTAGACTTTAGTAATCCAATGATGCCTGAAGGACACTATTTAAGACTAGGAAAAGAATGAATATTTCCAAAAAAAATTCAATAATACCTATTTGCTTAATATAATGGAATATAAAAAAGATATAAAGGAACATAATATATCAAATAGAAAACAAATAGTACAGTGTTAGAGAAAACATATCCATACTAGACGTTATGGTGAAGGTAAATGAACTAGTACTTCAAATGACAGATTTAGATTGCCTCATTTAATTACTCAGACTATGTATTGCTTAAAAGAACATTAAATATAAAAACACAAATATATTAAATTATACCATCAAATACTAATAAAAAGACAGCTGGTTCAACCACCATACCAAGCAGAGAGTTCTACAAGGCAAGAAGCCTTGGTAGACATACAAATAAAGGACATTTCATAGTTAATTTTATAGTGACAATACTATCTGTTCATATACGGTTTTTCAAACTAAATCTGTGCACAAAGCAACATGAGTTTAAAACATAAAAGAGTAAAAGGCAAATAAAAATGGTAACCACAATGAATAACAATAAAGCCTCCCAATAGCTGACAAAATAGAAAAAAAATATTGCTAAAGATAAAGATCTAATAAATGCATTTAAAGTATAAAAAAGTTTTCTTCCAGTGCCACATGATGTTACTGTGTTCAACCTCTATGTGCTATATTTCAAGCCCCCTGATATTTTGATTGACAAGGAAAAAAATCAGAAAAATCTAACTGCCTAAAAGTTTCTGCTGGATAAATGAAAATGTAACAAATCTTACCTTCACCTATGTTTTAAAACTCGAGAGAAAATACAATATAGATAAAAATAAGCAAATGAAAGAGTTTTTATAATAATCATAAAGCAAAACAAAAAAATATTTTTAATTCATTGAAGTTGATTGCTTATCAGGTTATTGGAAGGGTAATTGATTTTCAATTTGAGTACAATGGGAGAAAGTAAAAAACAGTGTGTGAAAATTTGAAAAATTGAACTCCAGTTCTGCAATGAACATTATAATTAAAACATCAACTACAAGCACAATAAGATAAATTCTACAACAAATAAAATGTTTGATAAATTTGATACTTTATGAAATTAAATAGTAAAGTGAATAAATCTCAACTTGAATATTGATTAACCACAATATCGTAAAATAAAAAGACATTTGTTTTGTCTCTCACCGCCCTCTAAAGTTTTTATTTTGTAAGAAATGCTTTTTGCATGCCACTACGTAGTGTTCTGTTCACTTGTATAAAACAGCTTAACTCCTGAAACACGTCTCATTTCAGAAACTGAGTCGTCCACTCTAAGTTCTTTTCACTTATACTTTCATACTAACAACTTTTTCATCACTAGTTGGCATCATTTCCACTGTAGATGGTAGCCGCGTGTCTCTTGAAGAAGTCATTGTGGTTGGTTTCTGTTTCTTCCTATACTTTCCTTATTTCTGTTTAAAAAAGAAAGAATGAAAGACTATTTAATGTCATTAGAGTTAAAATATAGGATGAGAGAATAACTAAGAAAATGATTCACAAAAATTTTAACTTCCTTGGTAAGCAGGTTTAATGTTTTTGTGGGTTAACTAGGGGGAACCTTCCAGGACCTCTCTCAGTATTGTCTTTAGTCTGTCTTTCCTATATCTCCCACACACGTCCATTTCTTCTCACTGTTGGTATTTCCAGGCTCTCTTTTTGGCATATAATTACTTCAGGTTGATTCTCCCATTTGATCTACATTTGTCCTGTGCTATATAATCTGTCATTAGTGAGTATATAATAGCTCCCTAATTGTAGTGATGATTCTTTCCGTGTTGATGTCCTTCCTCTACTGACAGCAACAATATGCAATATGCCTGTATTAAATCTAATTCAATTATTAACATATTAGCACACACTTACTAAAATTGAATGAATGAAATATGGAAAAATTTTAAAGAACATTACTCATGACTATAAAGAAAAGCTTATCTGAGGGTATATCAATGAATTTAGCAGCAGCCAATAATGTAGATCTAAAAGAGAAAATGCATGGAGGAAAAATGATAAGTAGACTTTGTGAATTTTTGTTATTTTATCTCTTTCTTCCTCAGTTACCTTCTTTGTAAAATGAGGATTCTATTAGCACTTATTTATGAGATTGACTTGAGGATTAAATGAGCCAATGAATGTCAGACATTGCTACATGAATGTGTAACAGGGGTTCACTTGATGCTTTGACTATATCCTTTGTCACTTTGAAACTTATGTTTTTTTTCTTTTTCTCAGCCTTCTCCTCTGTGAACTTCTCTTCTCTAACCTTCTCCTCCCTGATCTTCTCCCTGATCATTTCCTTCTTGATCTTTCCTCTCTAATCTCATTTTCTCTGAATCATCTTTTTAAAAGCCCTGTTCCTGCTGATGGGCAGAATCACAGCTTTTGGGACAGGAGTACCCTGTTTTTCCTTTGCTAGCAAAGTAATAAACTGTCTTTTTCCTTTTTCTCAAAACTGTGTCCTTGTTAATGGATTGGCATCTGGGACAAAGACCAAGCTTTTGACAACAAATGCATATATCTATTTTTCTATACCACTATTAGAAGTTTTATAATTTTGTTTGAAGCAATAATGTGTCAGGCACAATGACTGCTCTTCACACAGGGAATATTGAAAGGACACTTGGAGGACTAGAGACTTCAACAAGCATTAGAAAAAACGTCAATATTCAAGAAAATTGGACATAAACCCTAGAATACCTACCCTGAAATCCTTTGTATGCCCATTTTGTTTTTTTTCCTGTTTGAGGTAGCTATATAAATCCTTAGCAAATGATAACATGTGAATCACTAGGAACAGTTGCTGCTTTGGTTCTCTTTAATGTTAGCTCTTAATAAGTTTGAAAAAAAAATCTCTGTAGTGAACTTAGATTCAGAGTACATGAGCTCTGGCTGGATAATATGATGACAGTCATTTGTGTGAAACTTTGTAAGTCTGGATTTTCTCAATATATGAATGAAAAGAAAACAGTAATGAAGGAATAATACTAAGTAAGATATGTGGTATCATTGATAAAAATTAAAATAATGATAAGCTATGACACAAATGATAATATCTAGAATTTTAATGATATATATCTAGCTTTTGTTTACTTATTTATGCTATGTTGTATCAGATTTTTATTATAACATTCAATTTATACAAATCTATATCTTATATGTACAAAAGAGACAATATGTATTTAATAAAAATATATATTTTTAAAATATGTATTTAATAAAAATACATATGTATTTAATAAAATATGTATTTAATAAAAATGTGTATTTAATTTGTATTAAATTAAATATGTATTTAATTTAAAAAATACATATTTTTATGTATGTATTTAATACAATATGTATTTAATAAAAATACTTATTTTTATAATGTTATGAAAGCTTTTGCTAAGGTTTCAAGGAACACCTGAGTGGAGACTATTCAATTTACGCCAGGATCAGAATCCTGCAGGCAGCCCTTGAGAGGGCAATATGTGCAGCTGAGAGTGAAACTAAAACTACAATAGAGACCCCTAGAGGTTAGAGATGCCAGGAACAGGAACTTGGAATGTGTGCTGAGGAAAGCAGATCCAGCCCAAGAGAATGTCCATGGGGGCTGAACAAGAAAGTTCACAGGAACAAGGCTGCCAAGCCTTTGGGGGTCTACAAATCGACACCATATGTTCCAAATACTGAACAGTGAGCTAGGGGATTTCATATTTTTCCTACTGGATTTCAATCTTACCATGGTCCAAGATTTTCATTATATGACCCTATTATTTCCTTTGGAAATGTGAAGTTTTACTTTGCCATCATACATTGGAAGTGTGGCTTTTTGATATAGAGGATCATAGCTAAAAGTTTGCTTTGAGTCTCAGGGGAGACTGGGCTTGGAGTTTTGGCAATGCTAGGAAAATTAAGACTATAGGGATTCTTGAAAACAGAATGTATTTTGCATTGTGAGATGAACATCCCTATATCTATCCCTAACCATGATGCATATGATTTGGATCTGGAATGTCCCCAAAGTTTCATGTTTTGGAGCTTTGGTCCAAATGCAACAATGTACAGAGGTAGGAATTTAGGGAACTGATCAGATCATGAGGACTCTGATCTCACCATGAAAATTCTGATCTTATCAGTGCATTAATACATTGATAGCTGAATGGACTTCTCAGTGGTGGTAGAAATTATAGGTGTTGAGGCAGGTTTTGAGGAAGTCACTGGGGTATGTCCTGGAAAGGTATTTTTTGTCCCCAGCCCCTTTCTTTCTCTCTGCCTCCTAACTACCATGAGCTGAGCAGTTTTCCTATCCATGTCCTTTCACCATGATGTTTTTGCCTTGGAACCAGCTAATTGTGTAATGAAACCCCCTAAACCATGAGCCAAAATAAACTTTCTGCCCTTTAATTTGTTTATGTCAGGTATTTTGGTAGTAGCAATGAAAAGACACACACATGCCATTCAACCATCTTAAATATCAATAACAATTAGCACAACTAAAGAATATGTGTATGCCAGGTACATGTTACATTTCTATAATCTCAGCTACTCAGGATGCTGAGGCAAGAGGTCACAAATTCAAGGTCAACCTTAGCCACATATTGATACCTTGTCTCAAAACAAAAACTAAGAAGGACTGGGTATGTAGCTCAGTGGTAAAGCAATACTGGGCTAATCTCCACCATGGGAAAAAAAATATGCAGACATGAACTAATCAGTGTTATGGTTTACAGATTTGTGCCCCCTCCAAAATTTACATTGAAACTTAATTCCCTATGTTACAATATTAAAAGGTGAGGCCTTTGCAGAAAAACTCGCCCTGGGGCTCTTCTCTTATAAAAGGGTTAGAAAGCACTAAGTAGGTCCAGCTGCTCTTTCCCTTTTTGCTACAGGAGAACCCAGCATTCACTTCCTCCAGAGAAAGCAGCATTCAAGGTGCCATCTTGGAAGTAGAAACACTGAAAATGTTGGTGCCTTGAACTTTGACTTCCCAGCCTCTTGAATGGTGAGAAACATTTCTATTATTTATAAATTACACAGTCTGTGATATTTTGTTATAGTAGGCAGGACAAGATTAAGAAAATCAATACTGTAAGCCGTGCTGTTTTCTGCATATGATGTAAAGTAGATTGTTTGATTTTCATTTCTACCACACAGGAAGTTGCTTCTAGCTCATCTAATAATAGTTTGGCTTTTTTGGTAGCAGATGTTTGAGAATTATTTTCCGGAGAGATAAAAGTAGAATGATGTGGAATATTTCCAGATACTGGATTTAAATGGCAACTCAATTAAATAGCATTGCTGTTTTAAAAGTTTACAACCCTATAACTATCTGTGTAAAACTGCTGACTGTACTAAAAAAAGATTATACATACTGATCTATTTTTTACAAAATTTTTGTGCAGGTGAAAAAAATCCATAAAGTAATCATTCACTTTATTACTCACTGCTGTTGGGAGAAAAAAAAAACTCTGAATCACTCAATGGCATCATAAAACACAGCACAGTGCTGGGGTTATCTTTGTCATTCAGGCAGTCAAAAGTGCAGAGTAATCAAGCACATACAGAGGCAGAGAGGCTTGCTTAATTTTACCACTAATCCTTTTCCAATAATCTCCTGAATAATTTTCTTCATTGATGCCACTCTAAGTACTTAGGAACCTAATGCTTCTCAGCCTTAATGCTATAAATAAATCCGTGTGCCTGACACTTTAGGGAAAAAATAAAATAAACTGCAGTCTCAAATTTGCTTTTATGTACCTTAAATTTTATTTACTGTATAATTATTGGAACTGTCACAAAGGTAATAAAGTAAAAGAGATTAAATGTGAAATAGAAAATACTCAAAATGGTCAATATTATTTAATCTATTTATAAACAGAGATGAGGTTATAATTTCTATTGGTTTGGTGGAGATGACCTTGAATATAGATGTATACAGCTAGACTAGGAGTTCAGATTAAGGAAATGAACTTGTTCAGGCCATTTTAGTCTTATACAACATTAAAAAAAATAGACCCAATATATCAAGAATCAAGAACTATAAGATTAAAGGAAAGTCCATTTTAAAAGCTATAAAAAATATGTAGGAAACAACTGTTTCACAAACTGATCTTAGATTTTAAATACAGAAACTACCCTGAAAAGAGAAAAGATGTTAATTTGCTGGTTAACCACAAATAAATGAGCATGTTCAATTACTATGAAAATTCTATAATAGAGCATTATTTTCTTCAAAATTTCCCTTACCTTACTCCATGTGTAAATATATAACATTACATTGTTTATCCAGAAATGAAATATTTTGTATAATACAAATGAGAAATAATATAGTTTTTTTTTTGTCCCTGAAAAACTTTATTTTATTTGATTATTTCCATTTATCTGTCCATTCTGAAAGTGGGTAGATTCTAAATATTTTTGAATATTTAGAAATATAAATATATACACACACATATATTTTTTTATTTTACTTGAATAATGTTTAGGTGTGATTTAATTTTCTTCCTTTATTTTCATTTGTTTACATCTTTATGCACTAGAGACAGGTGTGGTTCATTAACACATATTGACAAAGACTCTATCCTTGACTAAATATGAGAAAATGAGACAGGCTTCTCTGAGCCCAATTTTCAACTAGGTCTTACCCTTGACACGTCCTTGTTGAGTTTGCATCATCCAGTTGGACAGGAAATTTCCTAAATGTGTATAAAGAAAATTTCAACCCTTGATAATCTGATTATACTGGCCTGCCTTCAGAAAGAATCTTGTTAAGTCAGTTTATCAGGAGTCCTCCTACTTGATATCTTCTCTTAGTGACTTTCCATCCACTGACAATAACCCCTACACCCCTCAAAATCAGCCACTAGGCTGAAAATCCCCCCTTGTTCTTGGATGAGAAATTGAGCCCAGTTCTACACTATTTATTATCCTTTTTTACAATATTTCTTGTGAAATATGTTCTTACTGCTTTGACAGCTGCCAGGCTCTGGTTTTCTTTACCAAAATATTTTAGGTAATCTACTGCACACAGTTGACTGCTCTAGTAAGTGGCCTCCTTTATCTATTTGCAGAGCATGTTGTGCTCAAGGGCAAAAATGGGTCTGCAGAATTACACCAAACTGTAATGACTCATCTGTTCTGGAGTAAAGCTAACTGAATTTGGTTGTCTAAAACAGCAGGTAAATGTCGGTAAACTCATGATTGCCATAATTCCTTTTATTTACTCAATTTTTCCAGATATTTTAAAACATCTATTTGGTACTAGCACTATACTAAATATTACAGTAAATAATCAGATCTTGTCTCTCATATCTCACACCTATATTTACAAACTCCTCATCTAGGAAAGAAATATATTTTACATATATATGTATGCATACAACTTTCTCTCAATCCCTTTTTCAATGATACTGAGGTCATAATCTTCTTATTTAGTTATTTTGAAAGTTTCAGTGTCTCTTGGACATGTTAATATGGTTTATATATCTCTCAGCTATTAACATTGTATATTTACATTGCTTAAGAGATAATCTCTTTGCAATTTATTGAAGGTATGTAGATTGGATTAGAATTAATTCCTATGCTGCATACCATTTTAAATCTGATTTTCTGAAATGGAATTCTCTTTGATATCTTTATTTATTTTATTTTTCCCATGTGGATTTGTTTTTTTTAATATCAATAGGGAGATTCAACTCTCAGTACAGTCAAAAACAGTTATATAAGTTTCCGTTTTCATTTCCAAGTGACTGGTGGGGCAGTCACTACACATGCAATCTGTTTTGTTGTTGTTGTTGTTGTTTTTTAATCATCTCAATCACATTAGGGCAAAATTAAAGGCATTGTTTTCTCCTTCCCTCAAAGGATATGGATTTTCCACAAAAGGACATTTAAAAAACCTGGGAAACATGTACAGAATAGGAAGAAAAAGTAGATATAGATACAATAAACACATTAAATTAAAACTAGGTCTTGGGATTAATAAACAAATAATAGTAGTGAAAAATAGAAAAAGAGCAAGAGACAAGGACATAAAACTCTGTATCATAAATTAGTACAATTTTGTCACCTAAAATGCACTTTGAGCAAATATAAGATGAAACTTATTCATGTTCAAGATTTACAATTTTATCACAAACTAAAATTATTTTTATTCAAACTCCTGATTATCCGTTTGTTAATATAATGTTTAATAGTATTTAAAATATTTCAATTAAAAAGTAGTCCTAGGAATATATTTGAAGATTCTAGTCAGTGTTGTTAAGGTTATCAGTTCCCGAATATAGTGGTCATTGTAAGGTTATCAGTTCCCTAATATAGCTTGTTACTGATTAAGTACATTAAATGATACCTTCATGTTGAAATAATTTAAATGTGGATTCAAAAAGATCTAACTGATTCTGACTATAACATTAAAGTTAATTACAATTTATTTAGTAGTTGTAAGATGTTGGGCAGTTAATCAAACTGGAAAAGACAAGGTTATTTAAATCTGAGCAGAAACATAACTTATCCTGACTGATCCTATTACCAATTAAGAACATGTTACTGTACTAACATTCAAAGTAATCAAACCCAAGATTTTACATTAATGAAATATATACTCTGATTTGAATAAGGGACAGAAAATTATGTGTAGAAAAATATGCCTGAGAACAGATCAATAGATATACAGTGTCCAGGAAAAAAAGGAGACAGATAAGGATGAGATAGAGAGAGAGGAAGACGGTGTGGTGTGAACACTGACTCTGCTACTAGTGGAGAAGATGCAGGACTCTCTTCCTTTTAGCAATAATTGTAAGTGATCAACTACCTGCTCATTAATAAAACAAATATATGCTAGTATTCTTGATCCTATCATCCTATCAAATCATTACATCATATTTATAGAAACATGGGTATATTTTTTTTGAAATTCTGCAATGTTTATTTTATATAACATATTCAACACATAACAGAAAAATAGGCTGGTTTGCCATAAAAATGTTTTGTCACATGTTGATCATTTCCAAAGTCCAGTAAAATCAAAATGGGATAATTACTTTTGAGAAACAAAAGTAAATCCAAAGTTAAAAAATATCAAAATCTAGGCTAATTGAAGTTGAAATGTCTAAGTATTTGAATTCTATTCCTTTTTTTAAATTGTTTCAAACAATTTTAATTTGGAGAGCACTATCTTGTTAAAGTGCTCCTACACTTTATATTTTAAAAGACTTGTATACTTGGAGAACATGAATAAATCTAGTATACAAAGGAGCCAATAATAATTAGCATCACAATTATACAGATGTCCTGTATATGTTAATTTAGCTTTAACCTTTAAAATGAAATTTAGACTCTGTAATGTAGGTGTTTATTTAAGCAGAGTTATAAAGCAATCTTTTAAAAGACTTTAAAACAAGACAGGTATAAACCCTAATTCTTTTAAGACTTAACTTCTCTAAGTAATAAAACCAAGTAGACACAAGAAATTATCTCAATAAATAAGCAGATCAATGTTTTAAGAAACCTTTGTTGTTTTAACACATACAGGATTAGATTCTGGTTTATCAATTCCTTTTAACTCTACTTATGTTCAAAAACAATGTTCAAATTTTTAAAATATTTTTTAGTTGTAAATGGACACACAATAGCTTTATTTATTTATTTCTTTTAATGTGGTGCTGAGGATTGAACCCAGTGCTTCACACTTGGAAGGCAAGTGCTCTACCACTGAACTACAGCCTTAGCCCAATGTTCAACATTTTTGACATGCTTAAAGTAATATTTATACATGTGATTTTTCTTTATCAACCAACATTCTTTATGAAACAATACAATTTTTCTTTTAAAATAAAGTTAAAGATCCAAACTAAGGCCATTTATGGAGAACAGATGTACATGAACATGGAATTAAAGGGAAATGTCTTCATAAAAAAACTAATCTTGAGGGGCTGGGGTTATAGCGCAGTGGTAGCGTGCCTGCCTAGCACGTGTGAGGCACTGGGTTCGATCCTCAGCACCACATAAAAATAAAATAAAGATATTCTGTCCACCCACAACTAAAAAATAAATATTAAAAAAAAAATCTTGAGAAAAATTACCCACAAATTCTTTGACTAATTCTATGACCTTGGATAATTCTTCTGTTTTATGTAAGATCTACTGCATTTATATGTAAACAGAAGATAACTTTAGCTCCTGTCTTAAATATTTATTTCCAAGGTAGAAAAAAATAATTCATGTAAAGCCCTTAGCATTGTGTCTGACATCAAATAAATATTTAAAAAGTTATAGCTTTTAAGTAAGCTGCAGAAAAGTGCACGACTTCTTGAAACAAGATAATTACACTCAATAGGACTTCGTTATTGTTGGATATGCCAAACTAGATGGTGGTAATATATATTATTCTTTCCTCTGATCTTTACAGAAAATTGTTTCATACTCTTCAATTCTGTATCTACCCTCATTTTCTTTCTAAGTACTTCAAATAGTTGGGAATAATCACAAAAGCTGAGATAAAATTCAAAGAATCAATCAAGGAAATTTTGCTTATGAAGAATACCGAAAATACAGTACCATGTCCTTTTTTTCTGTTTCAACTCTCTCTTTCTTGCTTGTATAAATAAATACACATTAGTGAGCCTGCAGTAGTATATTATGTGCTTCACTATACTTCATCTGTATCTCAGTTTCATCCCCCAGGAGAGGTGTGTTCAAGCTAAGAAATCTAAGTTTTCAGGATGCTTGGGAAAATTATTGTCTTGTCACTTTGAATCATACTTTTTCCTGAAGTATATAATGACCAGTACTAACTCATTTTTGATGTTTTCTTACATTTTCTAGATTTGCCTAAGTTAATCGAAGTGTTTATCTTTCCCTATAGCCTGGAGTAAATTAAATTCCATATCTATAATTTGTAGACATTTACCAATTTAATGAAAGGAAAACAGAATCCCAACAGAAGTTTACAGAACAAATGGCCACCCTTATAGGCATCTGTATACCCAAGAGAAGAATGTGAACATCCATACATGTCAACAGAGAGGTTTTGAAAGTTAGAAATATGAAAAAATTGAGTTAAAGAGGTTATTTATTCAGCTAACTTGGTGTTCAGTACACATCTCACACTCAGAAAAAAGTGAATGTGAATTTTGGGCCAACACTTAATTAATTATTCTTACCTATTGAGCAATTGGGTACTATATATAATTGTGTGTCCAGATTTCATAAATCCCTGAATAGAACTTTAAATACAGCAGTTAGAGTTTCTATTTGGCTAATTGTGCTTAGAAGCCTGGAAAACCTGTATAATGTTTAAAAGTACTTTTACTTTCTAAGTGATTTTTCCCATATTTTTCATAATTCATAGCAACATTAAAAGCATTAGTGGAGATAACTGTCATAAAGAAAATAAGAAAATTACAACTACATATGATGTAGCAAAATTTAACATTAAAATCAAATATTTAAATGATGGCATAGAAAAAGAATGAAATGGATTTGATTTCATCTTCTTTTCCACTCAATGTAGATTTACATATGATCATAGTCAAGGATTATATATATAATAATGTATACACATAATAATGTATAGATACAAAGATTTCTTTGATAAAAAAGAAAAAATACTAATATGACAAAAGACAGTCATTTAAACTAATTGTAACAAATCATTTTAATTTAAAAATAATGTCAATAGAAAATAAATATTTAGACAATACAGTTATTCTCTGTGAGAAATAACTTCTGATTATTTATTGCCTTTGTATAATGTGAAACTATGTGTATAAATTTTCCTTTTTACTACATTTTCCAATGAGTTTAAATCACAACAAAAGTTTAAAAAACATTCAAAAATATTCTATTCTTAATTAGCATCCTTGTTTCTTCTAGAAATTGTCTCATTTGAGAAACAATATTACAAAGAATCTTATTTTTGTATCATAGTTTGTATTTTATATATGAAAAATATATTTTATTGTCTGTAAATTTGTTGAGATTTTCATAGTTAGCTAGATATATTCTACATTGACTTTAGTGGTTTGAGGGCTTGTTATGGGTACATAGCAAATTAGAAAGAAGCCTGTTATTTGGTAGAAAATAAGTGATTTCTCTTAACTAATTACGTAGTCTCTAAATTTCAAATTATCATAAAAACTTTACCAACTACTGACTGAAATTTAATACTTAAATCAATATTCACTTCTAGATAGTCATATGTGTATATGGTAAATATACCAATGGGGTGTAATGATGTACAGCATGAGTTATAATACTTCAAAATGTTCACTGTTTATTTTTAGATAAGTGAATTATTCATAATAAAACCTTCCATGGCACAAAGATTAATTTATTTAATAAATGATGTCAACAAACCAGATTTTCATATGCCAGATGATGGAGTTGGACAGCTTCTTCACAATGTACAAAAATTCACTCAAAATGGATCACAGATCTCAATTTAAGCACCATAATCATACAGTTCTTATAAGAAAACATAGAAGTCTTTGTGATCTTGTGTTATTATTCCTTAGCTATGATGCCTAAAACTCACGTAGCCTTTGAAATACCAAAAAAGTAAAAACATTCCAAATTTTTATCAACTGAAGGAATAAAATGTGCCAATGTTCATACAAAGCAATATTATTCTTGCATAAAAAGTATTAGAGTACTGAGCTGAGGTTGTGGCTCAGTGGTAGAGCATTTGCCTAGCATGTGTGAGGCATTGGGTTCAATTCTCAGCATTGCTTATAAATAAATGAGTAAAATAAAGGTTCATTAACATCTAAAAATATTTTAAAAGAGTATAAAATAGAGTACTTATATGTTACATCATGAAATGAGCCTTGAAAAGATATGCTAAGTGAAAGATGCCACAAAAAATGAACCACATAATATAATATTCTATGTATAAGGAATATTAATAATAGGTGAATCTATAGGGACAAAATGTGAATTAATCATTACCAGGAACCAAATGGAATATTAGTTGCTATTGGATGTAGGTTTTGGGGAGTGATAAAAATAATATGGAACTAGATAATGGTGATAGTTTCAAAATTTGGCAAATATATATTGGTAGTTTGTGAATTAAATCTTAATAAAATTATTTGAGAAACAATAAAGTATTGTGATACTTAATTTTATGTGTCAAATTAATTGGACTAATGGGTGCCACATAGCAAGTAAAGCATTGTTTCTGGGTATATTTGTTGGGGTACTTCCTGAAAAGATAAGCATTTGAATGGATAAAATGAGTAAAAAGATTCATGCTCACAGTGGGAACCAGAATCATCTAATCTATTGAGGGGTTGTATAAATCAAATACTAAGAAGAAACGTAAATTATCTTCTCATGCTCTATTTTTTTATTTATCTATTTTTATTTGACAAATAATAATCATATACATTCATAGGTTATAATTTGATGCTTTGATCTATGTATGCATTATAGTTTATGTCAAACTAATTAACATATCTATCTTACCAATTTATAGCCATTTTGTGGTGACAATGTTATAAATCCATTTTTGAATTTCAAACTGTACACTACATTGCTAATAACTGTGGCCAACATTGAGAGCAATAGATCACTAAAACTTATTTATCAAGTTTAACTAAAACTGTGCATGCTTTAATATCTTTCCTCTCCTCATCTATCCACCACCTCCAGACTCTTGTAATTACTTTTCTACTGTTTCTATGGTATCAACTGTTCTAGATTTCACATATAAGTGAGCTCATATGCTGTTTTTCCTCCTGTACCTGAATTTTTTCAGTTCTGTGCAAGTTGTCACAAATTGAAGTTATTTTTTTTTGAGGCCATATATTATTACATGGTGTGTGTGTATTTGTGTGTGTGTGTGCGTGTATTTTCTCTATTTGCTGATGATCAGTCAGACTGCTTCTGTATCTTGGCTATTGTAAATAATGGTGAAATAAACATGGGAATACAGATATCTCTTCAATGTACCAATTTCAATTCATTGTGATATATACCCAGAAGTGGGAATTTTATATCACATGTTAACCCTATTTTTAATTTTTTGAGAAACTGCAATACTCTACTGGACCAATTAGAACAGAGCTCTCATAATATAATCACTTCATCTCCAAATATTCTTGAACTAACAAAGGAGTTTTTGAGGGGACACTTCATAGTCAATTCCTAACACACATGGAAATCTAAATTAAGTGAATTCCTTGAGGTGTCATTCCCATAAGACTTCAGTGGAAGTCAAAGTACATGAAAAAGTACAAGTGGTATCTTTACTATAACTATTTGAAACTTTCTGATACAATTCATAAACAAATTTCCATTGGACATGCTTCCATAATTTCTAAGCAAAAAAAAAAAAAAAAAAGGAGAAAAGACCCTAAATGTATATCTTAAATCAACATACATTGACGGTCCTATACTTCTCTAGTTCAGAAGTCTGAAATGGGTCTGGTAAGTCTAAAATCAAGGTGCCAATGGAACTGAATTATTTTGTGGAATTTTTTTTTTTTTTATTTAGGCTTACATGTTAACAGTGTAAATGATTCATTGTACATAGATAGAGGATAACATATCAATTCTCTAGTTGTGAGTTGTATAGAATCACAACATATATGCAGTCATACATAAAGTTAGGGCTATGATGTCCATCATATTCCACCACCCTTGCTGTCCCCATGCCCCCTCCTCCCTCACACCCCTGTGAACAGAGATCCACCATTGTTCCCATGTCCTTCCCCACATTATGGATCAGCATCCACTTATCAACGAGTACATTCGGCATGTGGTTTTCTGAGATTGGCTAACTTCACTTAGCATGATATTCTCTAACTCCATCCATTTACCTGCAAATGCCATAATTTTATTCTCTCTTATTGCTGAGTAATATTCCATTGTGTGTATATACCACAGTTTCTTTATCCAGTCATCTATCGAAGGGCATCTAGGTTGGTTCCACAATTTAGCTATTGTGAATTGAGCTGCTATCAACATTGAAGTGGCTGCATCATTGTAGTATGCTGTTTTTAAGTCTTTTGGGTAAAGACCTAGAAGTGGATAGCAGGCTCAAATGGTGGTTCCATTCCAAGTTTTCTAAGGAATCTCCATACTGCTTTCCAGATTGGTTGTACCAATTTGTAGTTTCACCAGCAATGTAAGAGCATGCCTTTTTCCCTACAACCTCGCCAACACTTATTGTTGTTTATATTCTTGATAATTGCCATTCTGACTGGTTTGAGATGGAATCTTAGGGTAGTTTTGATTTGCATTTCTCTGATTGCTAAAGATGTTGAACATTTTTTCATATGTCTGTTGATGGATTGTATATCTTCTTCTGTGAAGTTTGTGTTCAGCTCTTTGGCCCATTAATTGATTGGGTTGTTAGTTTTTTTGGTGTTAAGTTTTTTGAGTTCTTTATATATCCTGGAGATTAGTGCTCTATCAGATGTGTGTATGGCAAAGATTTGTTCCCAGAATGTTGGCTCTCTGTTCACTTCATTGATTATTTCTTTTGCTGAGAAGAAGCTTTTTAGTTTGAATCCATCCCATTTGTTGATTCTTGATTTTACTTCTTGTGCTATAGGAGTCTTGTT
>CM053408.1:33816099-33867654 GCA_028644305.1 Xerus rutilus
GTGCACTATTTTTTTGATATGTTTTTGTATGCGATTTGCCAGAATTTTATTGAGAATTTTTCATCTATGTTCATCAGGGATATTGGTCTGAAGTTTTCTTTCTTTGATGTGTCTCTGTCTGGTTTTGGAATCAGGGTGATACTTGCCTCATAGAATGAGTTTGGAAGGGTTCCCTCCTTTTCTATTTCATGGAATAGTTTGAGGAGAATTGGTATTAATTCTTCTCAGCTGAGTTCTACAAGACTTTCAAAGAAGAATTATTTTGTGGAATTTTAAGGGAGAATTCATTTTGTGTCTTTTTCCACATTTGTTGGCTTGTGGCTCACTTCCTCCATCTTCAAAGCCAGCAAGAGTATATATTCTTCCCCAATCACATTCCTTGGACCTTCTCTTCTGCCAGCCTCTTTCAGATTGAAGAATCCTGTGATTACATTGAGCCTACCAGATAATCTATGGTAATCTCTTTAAGGTTGCATGATTAGCAACTTCAGTTACATCTACTACTTTAATTCCCTTTTTCCCTGTTATAATATATTTAAAAGTTCTCTATTTGAGGACATAGATATGAAAGTGGGATTTCGAGGGATTATTTTATCCATGATAATATCTAGTCAGATTTGGAAAATTGTAGTCTGGAAAATTCCAAAGTGTAAAGCTAATCTACTCTAATCTACTCTAATGTGTTCTCTCCTGTGGAAATTTTACTGCATAAATAGTGAAATGGTAAACTTGGAACTAGAACCTGATTTTTAGAGTTTTATGAATTATAATTCTCAAAGCTATATTGGAGAAGGTCTTAAGACTCTTTATAAAGAAGAGTCTCAAAATTCTTTAAAACTGAAGGGACACAAAATACGCTAAAATGGAAGCCCCCACATATCTTAAACAGGTAAAGTAAGATGTCCCCCATGTATGTATGTATGTGTGTGTGTGTGTATGTGTATACATATACACATATGTATGTGTGTGTGTATCTTACAGTTTCCAAAGATGAATCAATTAACAAATTGTGAATTATATTGTTTTAGTAAGTGTTTTGTCACTGTGATCAAAGGATCTTACAAGAGCAATTTAGAGGAGAAAAGATTGATTTTGACTAATGGTTTAAGAGCCTTAGTCCATGGTTGGCTGGGTCCAACGCAGAAGCTTCACAGCAGAAGTGTACAGCAGAGGAAAACTATTCAGATCATGGCAGTCTAGAAACAGGGGCAGGAGGAAGGGGCAGGGACAGAGAGATAATCCCCCAAACCATGCCCCAGGTTACTT
Organism: Xerus rutilus; assembly: GCA_028644305.1. Lineage (NCBI taxonomy): Eukaryota > Metazoa > Chordata > Mammalia > Rodentia > Sciuridae > Xerus > Xerus rutilus. The sequence goes on from CM053408.1 coordinate 33,817,366, forward strand.
AATTCTTCCAGTCATGCCCCACTTGCCTACAGTTACTACCCAGTAATCCATTAAAATTATCAATCTATCAAGTGGAATTATCCACTGTTGGGATTAGCAGTACTGACAATTTGTTTATTGTCTAAAAGCCCCACCTCAGAATCTTGGTGCAATAGGACACATGTTTCAACTCATGAACTTTTGTGGCAACATTCCATATTCAAACCATGAAACACACACACGCACACAAATATTCTTCAGCATTAAAAAAAATGAGATCCTTACTTTTGCTGCAACATGAAAGATATGCTAAGTAAAATAAAATCCAAACACAAAGAACAATATTGTAAAAGAAAGAACAATATTGCATGATTGTATATATGGAATCTACAAAAAGCAGAATGCATAGAAACAGAATAAAATGATAGATACCAGGGGTGAGGAAGGGGGTATAATAGGAAAATGGCAGTCAGAAGGCAAAAAAAAGTTATATATGTGTAGGATAAATAAACCTATAAATTCTATACATTCTAATGTATAGAATGATTATTACAGTTTACATTACTGTAATATGAACAAAATTCACTAACAAAGTAGATGTGAAGCATTTTCACCAACAAGAATATGTGGAGAGAGGGACTGTAATTTGTTTCATTGTGGTAATCAGTTCACTTGGTATCTGTATATCAGGGCATTATGTTATACATTTTAAACATACACTTTTTATTCAAAAAGTAAATCAAATATATGAAACAGGCTGGGTGCAATGGCACACACCTATAATCCCAGCACCTTGGGAATCTGAGGCAGGAAGATTGCGAGTTTAAAATCAGCCTCAGCAATTTAGAGAGGCTCTAAATAACTTAGCACAAGCTTGTTTCAAAATAAAATATAAAAAGGGCTAGGGATATGGTGATTAAGTGCCCTTCTGTTCAATCCTTGGTACCAAATATATATATATCAGAAAATAGTTAATAAAAGTAAATCTTCAATGACCTATATTTTTTAATTAGCGTGTAATGAATTTGTATTTAACAGTTGAAACAACAATTAAATGTCATAGTCATTCTAACTTTAGCATATTTGCATTCATCAAATTGTTGAAAATATACAGCTATTCAGTAACTAAAAGCTTCTTATAAGACTAATTTTATATATACCAGAGTGTATTGATAGAATGTCAAATTTGTTAAGATTAGATATTTTAAAGTCTGACCAAATTTTGGTTTTCATATTTTCTGGTTATGCAATTATGTTGCCTATATGTAAGACCATCCTTAGGCTATTTTATTCTTGGGATGGGCTGACAGTAGCCAAAAAACATATTATACTCATGTATATGGTTTATTAAAGTAAAGATATATAAGGGAAAAGGTGCTTGAAGTGAAATCCAGAAAAATTCAAGAACAACAAGCCTACAGCTGTAACCATAAAGAGGAGTTGTGTGAAGATTTGCTTAATTCAGCAATGATGAATGACAAAACATGTTAAGTTTTATAAGCCAGAAAAACTAGCTTACATGTTATTTCTGCCTTCCTGACATCAACTAGCACAAGTAAGTCACATTCTTAAACAATCTTATCTGGTCAATTGATAAAATATGATTCAAGGTCTCAGATACCCCAAAACACTCTTAGGCTATTCCAAGAACTTAGGGGTTATGTCCAAGAACCTGACCTAGACATTCATTTCCTTAGAATCTACAGGTTTCAAGAAACTATGTCTTACTGAGTTACCCATTTTTTTTTTGCCAGAAACAGGCAAATTATTTTATTCTTACATAATGAGGATTCTTTTTTTTACAAATATTACAACATTTACTGTAGTATATGCCTATAACTTAACCAAATTATATAATGAACTGGTTCAAATAAAACAATTTGAACAATACCTTGGCACATTGAAAACACCAATAACAATATTGTTAGTATTATTACCACTAGTGTTGTTGTTTTTATTGCTACCCTTTTAATGAAATGTGACATAAAAATCAAATCATTTAAAAACTCTAATAAATCCTTCTATATTCAAAATTATTTGTAAAAAATATGAATATAAGTATGAGTATTTATATATTTTTCTTAAATTTCTGATAAATATATATCTGTCTATATATGTGAATATTTTCAACTTTAATGTGTAAAAGTAAATCCAAAATATTTAGATTTACTAGTGTATGTATTCAGTCATTAACAATTCTTAATCAGAATGATCTTAAAAGGAATTTAATTCTGAAAATGTCATTTTTACCTAGTGAATTTCAAATCAAATAATAACAAGGCATATTTAACAAATTTAAAGTGTTATTTAACATATTTAAAGTGTTATTTAAAAAAAAATGATTGAATTTACACAAAGTCACTGAATTCATGGATGAAAAAAGGAAGAAAAATATTAGTTGTGACACTATTGTAATTGATGGATGAATAAACTAAAATTTATAAGTATTTGGCAATTTAGACCTAAATAGAATAAATAGGAGACATTATCATTCTAATATATTTCCTTAATTAATTTATTATAATTCAATTTCTACTTTACCAATTAATAGGAGAGGACTCACCAAAGTACCCCTCTTTTTTTTTTAATTTTTTTTAGTCATTAATGGATCTTTATTTTATTCATTTATTATTTTATATGTGGTGCTGAGGATCGAACCCAGTGCCTCACGCATGCTAGGCAAGTGCTCTACCGCTGAGCTACAACCCCAGCCCCAGTACCCTTCTTTTAATGATAGAAAAAACAATGATTATAATTGTATTCTGAGGGCCCATCTGAATTTAGAGTAATTGGATTATGATTTCTCAATCAGTTAGTGGACATTGTACATCTACCCAAATATATTTCTTATTTTGAGAACTAGGTCAGTAAAACAAATATATTCATTTGCTGGTTCCAACTGAATGTTAAATGTTACCAGAATTTCTGTGTTGAAAAAGATTTTAGAACTATTCACAATCAAATAATTCAGATAGTTTTTCACTTAAGAATTTGTGTAATCAGGCACAAAGATTCTCACACAATATGTAGCCTACAATTCTTTTAGTATATTTGATTATGAAAATCATAGTAAATTTTCTTTAATGTTATCTAAAATAACCTCAAAAAATCCACCTATATATGAGGATGTTTAAAAACTCTCAAGCGAAATAATTTATATTCTTGGCTACCCTTTTGAGGTACTGACAAAACATAACTGTATTTAAAACTGAAACAAATGGGAAATTGTCACAGATTTATTCACATTCACCTTGCACAGTAGTATACTCTCTAATGTTCCCTTTCACAGAATCCTATTTCAGCATCATTATAACTGACAGATAGTATTAAACAAGGCAGTACTAGCTTTTAGGAATACATTATACATTACTAATCCATTATTTACAATCTCAGAGAAAGCAAAACAAACCTTCTAAATGCATACAGATTTCATCAAGGCTTTAGATATTGAGGTTGCTAAAAGAAGTCAAGCAGAAGATAAATTTTATTTTATCATAAACCAAAATTATAACTTGCCTTTGTAAACTGGGAGAATCATGACTTTTATAAGACATACTTTTTAAAAATAAATATTATAGTTTAAAATGTAGTTAACTAAGAGAGCAATGACAGGTGATAAATAAAATTAAAAATCTATGTTTTTTTTTATATCTCTGAAGTATCTTCACTATTTTTTAGATATTTTAACCAATCCAATAATCTAAGAAGGTAATTGAAATTTGCACCTTTAACTTTCAATTTTGTGTATGACATCTATATTTGGTATAAAATAATATATAGTTATGTAAAACAGTGCTCTCTAAATCTAGCCTACATGTTGATGATTTTTTAAAAGAGCTTTTATAATCATAATATTGATTAATTGAAATAATTTTTCATAATTAATATATTTAAAATTTTATCAAGCTCTCACTATAATTCTGAATTGACTATTACATGATATAAATATATATGTGTGTATATATATATGTATGTATCAAAACATTTCATGGAACTCATAAATATAGAAAACATTTTTGTGTCAATTAAAAAAAATAAAAGAGAAAACTTTGGAAATGACAGTATTTCCAGTACATTTTCTGTACATGAGAATGTCAATTATAAGCATGGTTTATATACTTATAAATAGGATTTTAATTGAGCCATTATCCATTTTACTAGACAGAAATTGTTTGCATCTTACCAAACAAAATTCTACCTATTCACCTCTGCTCATGCATTGTTGTAAACATCTCAGAAAATAAATCAAACCCAGCATTGGACTAAAAGAACATAAATATTTGCCTTTTCTTCTTTGCAAGTTTTGTTTGCTTCTCATAGTTTCCCCCTGATCATATAAGTAATTTCCAACAATAATTCTCATCCCAGAAAGGCTAATATAAATTTGTGTTGATGGTCTGCATTTGAATGTTATGGGCACTAATACATTACGGACTTTGTAGTTCACTTTGCACATTTCTGTCTCACTATTGTGAGACAGAAGCAATTTTTATGCCATATAATTATCTCTGTAAATTTTCATAAATAATTTCATACTATAATTCTGAAAGCCCATGTTGTTTACATTTATCTTATAAGTCTTGGAAAGCATGGCCAGGGCCCACTCTTCATCAGATTGCAACATTAGAACTTATTGAATCAAGTGAATTTTTCTCTTCTTGAGTTTCAGTTTTCCTGGAATCTCAGACTTTCCAGTGAGAAATATTTATTATAATTTCTGAAACTGCATTTTATAAGTAAGTTCCCAATTCTTGGGAGGGAAGTTTCAGGTAAAATATACCTATAAAAATACAATTTTTTCCTGACAATTCATACCTAGTTAAATAAATATCATTTTAAAATATATTAGTTATAGCATCAGTTACAGAACACATCTTAGAAAAATAACAGTTTTAAGCCATGAATTGGTGTGAAAGAGAGGAAATCAAGTTAAAACATTTATTTCTAAATTTCAATGCTCCATCAAAAGGTGATATCTTTAAAAGTGTTTAATGAACAGACATCCCATGTTCATGAAATGGTTGACCTAATATTGACAAGATGGCTCTAAAACCTAAATTGATCTAAACATTCCATATAATCCCTATGAAATATCCCTATGTTTTTAGCAGAAATATAGCATTACATCCTAAATTTTATATGAAGTCTAAAGCAAATAAAATAGTCAAAACAATTTTGAAAAAAAATTGGAGGACTTACATTTTCTAATTTCAAAATTTATTTCAGATATAAAGTATTCAGATTAGTGTAATGGCACTAGACTGTAGACTACTGGATTAAAATAGAAAGTCTAGAGGTAAAACTTCATATGTGTTGTCATATTATTTCTTCAGAAGTACTGAGGCTTTCCAACAGAGAAAAAATAAGCTGCATAGACTGTAATATTACAGTTTAAATGCTGTTTGTATGCTCTGATAGCTAGGATGAGCATGAGTCTTTCAATTATCTGAATATCTCTTCTTGGTAAAACAGTTTACATGGTCCATCAGGTGCTTCTACAAAGATTATCTGTTAGAATCTCAAAAGTTGCTGAACTTTAATTTTCAGGTGGTAAAAATGTCTTAAACATAAAAATATGCAAATTATATTATTTTCCTTACTAGCTAGTGAGTGAAACAAAGAGATGTTAAATGCATTCCCAATAGCATGTTATAGTTTGCATATGAAATATTCTCCAAAGGACAAAGCTTAGTTCCTACTCCATGGCACTAATGGGAGCTGGTAGAACAAAAGAGGTGGAGCCTTGTGGGAGGGAGTGTTCTTGAAAGATCCTTTTATTCCCTTTGCTTCCTAGCTGTTGTGAGATGAATAAGACTCCTTTATTCTTGCGCTCAAACTATGATGTTCTGCATTGCCATATGCCCAGGGCCAATGGAGTAAAGTACCATTAAATGAAATCTCTGAGAATATCAGTCAAAATTAATCTTTCCTCCTTACATTTGATTCACTTAAATATTTTGTCACATAAGAGAAAGCTAACACATAGCATTATAGAAGTTAGGTATATGTAGCAAATTTTTTATAAAAGTAATGTTTCTGGCCTAGTGCGGTGGCACATGCCTATAATCCCAGCGGTTTGGGAGGTTGAGGAAGGAAGATGGAACGTTCACAACCAGCCTTGGGTATGGTGAGGCTCTAAGCAATTCAATGAGAACCTGTCTCTAAATAAAATACGAAATAAGAATGAAGATGTGACTCAGTGGTCAAAGATTATGTTCCCATAATCTTCAATCCTTAAATCAGCTGTTGCATTAGACAATTTATATCTGAAGTTATCTAAAATCTCTAAGTGAACCTATTACTACACTTACCCAGACCAAAAAAAAAAAAAGCTAAGCTCAGAATATGGTAAAAGAACACTCAGTTGTCATGTTTGCTTATATCAAATATTTAATTTTTTACATCAATTGAACATGTAAGAATTTTCAAATATTTCACTTCAGTTGCATTTCAGTCAAAAGTATTTCTTTAAAGTCAACAAGTTGTATCTCTAAAATTTAACAGTCCATCATATTACCATGTCAATGACATTAAGTATAAAACTTATCTTCCCCTTGTTCCTATTACATCTGAACTCATACAGTATAAAACTGTCAGATCCTTGATTGTATTATTTGCAACTAGTTGTCAACCAGCCACTGACTTTACTTTCTTTTCACCCTATCTGTATCTGTGGTTTCACTCTTAATCCCCTGTAGGGTAGCATCTTCAGGCTCTTAAACTGCTAAATGTTTTCACACTGCAAACTTATTTTTTCTGTGCTTTTGCATCTTTTGTGCTGTAAAAAGTGGTAGGGTAACACATATTCATGTAAATCATTGTTACTTCAAGTACTCCACTGTACTTGTCCTGATGCTTTGTCATCATAATTATATCCCATATTGTTCAAATAGAATTATGTTTGGTTAAAACAAACCCAACGACTTACTATTCTAGATTTCTGAGGTTTTGGTGTAATCAAAGTACACATACTCATTCTCCAAAAATGGAAAGAAAAGGGTAGATCCTGACCATCTTTGTTTCATTTTTTAAATGAATGTTTGGTAGCTCCATCAGTGATATTATTCATATCTTATAAATTAGATAAATCCAATCCTAATGTCTCTTGGATACCATTTTTAAAAATATTCCAGTAAGTCAAATAGATAAAAGAATGCTGTTGAGAAAATTTGATATTGATATACAAAGAAAATATGGCTACTTCTTAAGCCAATGATCTAATTACTGATAATAATACATATAAAAAAATTACCAAGAAACATTCATACACAAGAAAATTGATAATTTCCTAGAACTGGGAGCAGAGAAGATGGGAGAGTGTTTGCTTTTGGTACAGGATTTCCTTTTGGGGTGATAAAAAGTTTTATATAGTAGATAGTAGTGATTATTGTATAATTTTAACAGTATACTAAAACTTTCAAAAGACTGACTTTTATAATATGTGAATTATAGCTCTGTAAAGAGAAAAATATCAGCAGTCTCAAAATTTAAAACCTGTACTTACCTTGGTCTGTTTGTCATTTGTTATCCAGATAAAATTAATCTTAAAGGCATATAGTAGAAAAACATAAAGGAAAATAAAGAAAAAAGATTTCTTGCTTTCAGTTAGGAAACCACCAAATTTGTTTCAGTTGTCCCTGGTATGTAATCAATCATGAATGTACAACAAATACAAGGGAATTTTATTTTCTTTAAGATTTGTTGTCACATTATTTCTATTAGTCATTTTTTAAGGTATAATTGTTTTTTTTTTATCCTTGTTTGATGTGTACCATGCAGTTGCCTTTAGGAGACCACAGAAGATACAACAAAGTATTAGCTGTTCAGTTACCCTAATATTTACTCTCTTCATTTTACTTTCCCCAAATCATTAAAGAGCAATAATAAATTTCCTTGGCTCCCCTTCTGCTAAAGTAGTATCTTAAGATTGTGTGATATGTGTGTGTGTATCCATCTTAATAACACAAGTCTTCCTGAAAAACAGAATTCAGATTTAAACATGCTGGGAATCCTAAACAGTGTTTATAAACAGGAGGATATATTAAGATGTGCAGTGTCAGAACAAATTTCTTTATTAATATGCCTATGGTGACAACAGAACTAAACTTTCATGGCAGAATGAAGGCAATTCCTTAGGAAAATCTACAATAAACACTATGGATAAACCACAATTCCAAATTATAGCTTCCTGAAATTTATGAAATAAAATTTTTATGGACAGATTATACACTATATTTACTCTTTTAGGGGAAGTGAAATTATGATTAATTTTTTATCAAAGTAAAAATTCTCTCAAAAAGTATTACAGTCTCATTTTAGAAGCTAACAAGCTTTCTACCCTTTTACAGAAGCTATCTATGCATTTATGTCATAAAACCACTGTGATAGACTGTGAGAATTTGACATTTCAAGGACTCTCTTGGCACTATCATTGCCAAGTTGAGGAACTGAGAAGATAGGAGATAAGTGGTAAAGAAAGAACAAAGTTTAGCAAGTAGAAAGAGAAACATCAAAACAAAATCTTGAAATATGTCAATTTTTACATTTTTATAATTAACTATTTTAATTGAAAATATTTTTAGAAATCCAAACATTTCCTCCTGGGAATTATTAGTATACTATTTTTTTATATATTTTTTTAGTTGTAGATGGACATAATGTCTTTATTTTTTATTGCTTTGTATGTGGTGCTGAGGATCGAACCCAGGGCCCCACGCATGCGAGGCAAGCGCTCTACCGCTGAGCTACAATCCCAGCCCCTATTAGTATACTATTGAAAAGCAAAAAGTGTCCTCAACCACTTTAAATTTGATGAGTCAAAACTTTCACTTTTCACAGCTCATTAAATTTTTAAAATTAAAATCTACAAAGTTGGCTTTTATTTTTAAACAGGATTTAAGGTGCTGATTAATAATTTATAATAATACTTATTACTGGATAAACTATTTTTTTCTGTACATTATGAAGCTATCTAACTTAAATTCTAATGTCAAAACTGCTTATTCAAATTTGCTTTAACATTGATAAATTCTATCTTACTATAGGAGTGGGATAAATTAAATGTGTTAATTTAAATTGATATGTAGAAAAAAGTATAACTCATTACATAAAGAATGCTATGTTTTATAATTTTGTAAATTAGTTCTGTAGGGTGTTTTAATAATACAAAAGAATAGAAATTTTAGGAGAAAACATATCCAAAAGCATTTTTCTATCAATAAAAATGTTAACACTAATTGTGTCTTTTCAACCATGTCAGATATTTAAAACTCTTCTATGTAATAAATCTTCAGGAAGGTGAAACATTTAAAGATATATATTGTGTTCTATATTTTGTTACTAAATATTAGTGGACTGACAGTGACTGACAAGCAGCAGCCAGGATCACAGATTAGCTAACCTATTCAGGGTTGGACATTTTTCAGTCTTCTTATCTTTGAAAAAGAAACCGTGTGTCCAGGTTTAGTATTTTCAACAAGAGAGAAGTAGTGACCTTATCTCCTCTCCTCAATATAGCTTTTTCATTGACATTTCTTAAAGATACTAGTATCTGTGCTCAAAATTTCTCTTAGGATGGGCAAAATGAATAGAACTCTATAAGGAAAAACTCCATTAACTTTAATATTTGTTTTATTTGCTTTTTAGTAGGAGTGTTTTACTTAAGAAAAAAAACTCAGTAGGACTTGTGATGGCTTTTTAAAAATTTCTAGAAAGTGTATGAATAATTGACTACACGTTTCATAAGAATATTTTCATACTTTAGAAGGAGAAACTTGTTGTAGTACTAGTAGATGAAACTTGTTTTAGTTCTGTGTTTTCTAAAAGTAGGAATTGTTCTTAAGGTTTTAGTTACCAGAATGAATGAAAAAACAAAGTGTGCATTGGCATTAGTCACATAAATCATTAAGGCTGCTTTAAAAAGTCATTCTAATGGAACAGGTCTCAGACGTTAGCAAATGTCCTATTTCCAGAGTTGTCTAGTTTTTGCTTTTGAATATTTACAACTATAATACCTAAGTTTAAAAGTTTCCATAGATATCAGACAGGGTGAATAGTGAACATTACTTCTTTTTATATGATAGCAACCAAAATGAATTTATTTGTATTTTAAATATTATCTATATTTAAGGAAAAATAATAAAATAATCCTTACTACTACTACTACGTCTTTAGGTTTATATGACAATTTATTCCTCAGACTAATGTGTGAGTATGTGTGCAAGCATGTGCATGTGTGTGTATGTTTGTGCATCAGAAACATAGCTGGGAATTATTAGTAAATCAAGTAAAATAAGTCATGCAATGTGATTAATATTCTTACCTGATCAAAACAATTATTCAAAATTTATCAGATTTGAATTAGTTGAGCTTGAATTGTGAATAATTTGTAATCAACTAATGAATTTCAAATGTCTTTAGTATACATTTATGTGCTGTGTACCTAAGAGGAGATAGCATAATATACCCAGTAATGGTTGATGTATAATATTTCCATCTCAACAGAAAAACATAACTTTAAAAAATGATCAACATGTATATATTCAAGTTTTTTCTAATGACAGTTAACATTCTATGCATAAATTAGACCAAATATTTATCTAAAATTAGAAACTCTGAAGGAAACAGATAATCATTTAGAGTGATATGAAAGAGTTAAGAAAAAGTAAAAATAACTGATTTTTAAATGAAAAATATTTTACTAATCAGTATAGATACACATTAAACTAGACAGTCACTAAGAATTCCTCAAAATTTTATATACTCACAAAACTATTCCAACTAATTTTACAGACATTAGTGAAATATTGGTTTAGCTACTTGTTCAAGATGTGCAAGATTTCTTATGTTTAAATATACATACTGTCATTATGTCTGAAGACAATAAAGAAAATAGAATCCCAATCATGTCTCAAAGCATCAAAAGCAAAATAAAACTCATATATTCTGTAGTACTAATTTATTTAGAGAAAAGGATTTCGTGTTAACTAACTCTCCTTTCATCTCACCCACTCTACCTCTCATCTATTAACAAATAATTTGTTCAATTCATATGAAATAAAAATCCAATTATTTGCATTAGTAATTTTTCCAGATGTATTACAGAATACATGAGATAATAAATTTATGAGGAGGAAATCTTTATTTTAGCTCATTATTTCTGAAGTTTCAGTCTGTGATTGGTCAGTCTTTTGCTTTTGAGGCTGTGGCAAGACAGGAATGTATGGCAGAAGAAATTACTCACTTCATAGTGTCTAGAAAGCAAATAGAGAAAGAGGAGGTTCCGGGTCCCTGTATCTTTTTTGAGGTTGCCCTCAAGTAGGTCTTGTTACCTTATAAAAGTTCTACCACTTCCCAACAGTGCCACAAACTGAATATCATGTCTTCAATACATGGACAACTGAAAGAAATTCAAGATCTAAATTATAGCATTATCCATTTTCAAAGAAGAAAGATTATTAAAAAATAAAATTTGCTATGTATCAAAAGACATATGAATGCAACACCACTGAAATTATTTAATGAACACTAATGCAAGATCTGCTATTACTAAAATCTTTATTTGCACTTTTCCCAAAACTTCTCATAAGTACATCCCATTGGAATTTCCATTAGATACTGAGGTATATATGGAAATGTTTATCTCTAACAGATGAAAACTAAGCATAAGGCAATATTGACCCTAATGTATTTCATTGTTAATATGAAGAATTAAGATTAGAAGATAAGTCTTATTGTTAATCTTGTTTAGCAACTGCTTGCCTCCATGTTCCAATATATTCATTTTCCGTGAATGCTACTGGGTATGCCAGTAATCATTTATGCTCATGTACTTAAACACATTTTGGAAACGCTGGAATAAAGTCAATTATGTTCCGAGACCCTTTAATGTTCACCATAACTCTCCAGTGTGAGTATAGAGAATAGAGCTTGCACCATTAACTCAAAATATGCATGGAAGGTAGCAGGAAGGGAAAAAAAGGACTGAAGGACTAAATGATATTATGTCAGCAAATGATCACACAGGGATGTAATCCAAAGTTGTCAGGCCTTACCATGGAAGCTTCAATTTTAAGTATCTTGTTTATTCATGTTGGCTTAAAATTTTTTTGTTTTACACATATATATATATATATGACAGTAGAGTATATTTTGACATACGTATATGGAGTATAACTTACTCTAATTAGGGTCCCATTCGTCTGGTTATACATGATGTGGAGTTTCACTGGTCATATATATTTATATATGAACATAGGAAAGTTTGTCTGATTCATTATGTCTTTCCTATTCCCATCCTTTCTCTTTACCTTCATTCCCCCTTGTCTGATCCACTAAACTTCTATCCCCCAACATTAGGGGGAATCTGCATATCAGATAGAACATGCCATCCATGTTTTTTTGGGATGGGCTTATTTCACTTAGCATGATATTCTTCAGTTCCATCCATTTACTGGTAAAATGGCTGGGTAATATTCGATTGTGTATACATACCACATTTTCATTATCCATTCATCTGTGTGTCAAGTGACTGACATTCACTGATGTGTCAGTGACACAGACACATCAATGTTCATAGCAGCTCAATTCACAATAGCTAAGCTATAGAACCAACTTATGTGCCCTTCAAAATGTTAGCTTGAATTTCAAAGAAGAAGAAATGTTCTTGGAAGAAAATATATTTCTTAGACTTTTTAACTGTATCAGGCTTATGATGCCTTTTGAGAACCTGGTTCACAATCTTCTTTTCCCATAGAAAATTTATTCAGAGGACCTATTAATTTTCTAGAACTTTGGAGAAAGCAGGGATTCTGCCTTCTTAGGCAATTATGGCTTATGTATTTCTGAAATCTAAGCATGAATTATTTTGTGGTGTCCTTAAATTGAAATTAAAATTAATTTTATGACTTTTTAACTGTGTAGAAATATTTCATTTTTGACAAATCTATCTCTTTTAAATGTTTATGAAAATGGACTGAACACACTTCTGAGCAATCATTAAAGTGACTAAAGATATACATATAATAGGCCTTTATTTATCTCCCTTGGCAAAATATAATTATTTGTATTATGAAATAAAAAAACAAATGAAATCGATTAGATGTGAAAAAGACCATTAAGGTATTTATAACATTTGTAAGTGTCAAATATATATGGAGGAATATGTGGGATTTAAAATTTAGAATTACAGTCAAAACCAGTGAAACTCTCAATTATACTACTATAGTTCCAAAATAAATTTTCTAAGGCAAACAATTTTTGTTTCATACTCCAGCCCTCTCTTTTTATCTTTCATCTCCTTTTCTGTAAATTTCTACACTGTCTTATTTTGAAAATTACTTCAGATATTCTGGCAGTTGGCTACAAATTTGCCTAGAACAAACAGCATGAAAATGTAAAATCATATGGCAAATGCTTTTCTTTTCTTTCTTGTGTTTACATAGTCCACGTTTATAATCCTTAACTAGAGATAGCACCAGAAATTGAACGTGAAAAACATTATAATTTCTTCTAATTGCTAAAATACCAATCCTGATCCCAAGAAAAGCATGGAATGCTTCACATTTCAAATCTTGAGTAATGTATAAAAGAAAGGATATAATCAGTAAATGCATATAAATAAAGCCCTTTGAATTTCAAATCAGTTTTAGTGATTGAAAATTCTCTCTTCTTGCCAACTTGATGACCAGAGACACTGAGTTTGAGATTTATGCTAAAAGCCACTTGGAAATCATGTCACAGTGCCATTCCCATCTGTTAGGCTAGAGTTCAGTGATGAACTGGTGGGATTATTTTTCTTTTTCTCTATAGCCTTTTAGACTGGGTTGCTGTTGACTGCATTGGAGAAGTTCAAGTTTAACTTGTTATTTTCTAACTGTGTCATTCCTTGTGAATAAAGATGTTAAAACAGAAGACCTTAACTGATACTGGGTTAATATCAAGTGCTTTCCATACCATCAAATCACTCCTCATGCTCTTTGCATCAATATAACAGGTTATTGTCTCCTCAGATGTATCCTCCATATTCCAAGACACATTTCTTACCAAAAGGAACCCCTTTACTGGAAAATATCTACTCTCTGGAAAGCCACATGGTATTCATTAGTCCATACAATCTTCTGAACATTGAGACACAGAACAGGTTCCTTCTTGCCAATACAGGGAAGTGACTTCTATATTAGCCACTGAAGAGATATGAACCAGCATGACAGGCTGACGCATTGATATGTGGATAAAAATGTTATTAACTAGCCGGCCGCGGTGGTGCAAGCCTGTAATACCAGCATTTAGGGAGGCTGAGACAGGAGAATTGCAAGTTCAAAGCCAGCCTCAGCAAGGGCGAGGCACTAAGCAACTCAGTGAGACTCCGTCTCTACATAAAACACAAAATAGGGCTGGGGATGTGGCTCAATCTCCAGTACCAAAAAAAAAAAATGTTATTAACTGTCAAGGAAAATATGAAGCATCAGATGATTCCTTTTTTTTTTTTTTTTTTTTTGATACCAGTGATTGAACTCAGGGGTACTCGACCACTGAGCCACATCCTCAGCTCTATTTTGTGTTTTGTTTAGAGACAGGGTCTCACTGAGTTGCTTAGTGCCTTGCTCTTGCTGAGGCTGGCTTGAACTCACAATTCTCCTATCTTAGCCTCCGAAAGTTCTGGGATTACAGGAGTGTGCCACTGCGCCTAGTTCAGATGACTTGTTAATGAAGCAGCATTGTACCAAATTTAATAGTCATTTATAAGCTTTCTTTCCTTCTTGTGGTCTGTTTGTACAAGAATTATTTTAACCACTATATGTGATTATTCATATTTAATAATCAAAATTATTGTCTCAGGTTCTAGTCAAGTTGAATTCAAATCCTGGAATTATCATATATTTATTGTATGACATTGTGCTATTTTTCTTTGTGAAACTTCATATTAACACTATCAATAATAATGGCATTTTACTAAAAAAGGATTATTGTGTGATCAATTATGTTACCAAATATAAAGCAGTAATATATTTTGGTACATGTGATTACAGCATAAATTGTAATATTACAAATAACTTGATGATGATGATGGTGTTATTTTATGTTTGTAAGTTTAATCTACAGTTTTCCTAACATTCCATTTTATTTCTTAAATAATAAAATGCATTGTTATCATTTCTATCATCACTTTGTTATTGTGAAGCATTCTGCCAATGCTGCTACTTCTAGTTAATTTTAATAAAATCTCAGCTCTTTATACCTATGAGAATTTTGAAATGGAACAAACTCATATACACATGCTTAACTGAGGTGTTAAGTACTATTTCTAATGTTACAATTTCATAGGCAAAATCACTGGGTGATTTGGTCTGTAAAACTATAAATTTCAAACAGTTTTTTTTTAGGTAAACACTAACACTGGACTGAGAAGTCATGAGTTATATGGTTAGGGTTAAATTTATGTTATTCAATGTTTAATGATTTAGGGATAAAACAATTCATACATGTCAAATTAACATCACCATCTTTTGACACATAATTGAATGCAGTAGCTAAGGCAAACTTCCCAAAAAAGTTAAATATTCATACATGGTAATATGTTTTCTATGTTTTTTCTTATAATGGAAAATCCATTTTCCTGCATTTCTTATGTAAAGATAACTTATTTAATAAATTTTAATTGTGAAAATGTTTTAATGAATTAATATTTTAGTTTTAATTCTTTCAGCTACTGAAAATATGAGTAATAAGTGACACATTTCCAGAGCTCTGAGAGAACATTTGTAACTTTTCATTTTCACTTATTTCATAATTGTATTAAAATTTCATATTAAATCAATATTTCTAAAATGTACTAAAATAAACATGTTTTAATAATAAGTTATAAACGTGACCATTTCAATAGATGAATTAAAGTCTTTGACAAAATTCAATATTTCAAAATAAAAACCCTGAATTAAACTAGATATAATAAAAAGATCATATCTCAATATAATAGAGGCTATATATGAAAAAATCCTTCATAATTAATGGGAGAAAAACCAAAAGCATTTCCTCTACAATTTGAAATGAGACATATGTCCAATTTATCACTCATATTTTATATAGAATTGGAAATTTTAGCCAGAGCAATCGAGCAAGAGAAAAATAAATGAATACAAATAGGAAAGAAAGTCAAACTATAAAGAATCCACCAAATGTTTCTTAGATTTAATAGACAAATAAGCAAATTTACAGGATACAAAGTCAAAATACAATAATCATCAGATTTCCTATAAACCAGTAATGCACTCACTGTGAAAGAAATCAGAGAAATCCTATTTACAATAGCCTCCCAAACCATAAAATAACTAAGAATAAAGTTAACCAAGGAGGTGAAAGACCTCTACAAAGAAAATTATAAAACAGATGAAAGAAATTAAAGAAGACACTAAAACATGGAAAGACACCCTATGTTCCCATATTGGAGAAATTAATATCATTATGATGGCCAGTCTACTATAGAGATCCACAGGTTCAATGCAATCCACATCAATATTCTAGTGACAATTTTTATAGAATTAGAAAAAGCAATCCTAAACTTCACATGGAAGCAAAAACAAAAAGAAAAAAGAAAAAGAAAAAGAACATCAGTGGCTTACGTAGTCCCAAGCAACAAGAGAATAATGCTAGAGGCACAACAGTGCCTAGTTTCAAAATACAGTATAGAGCCATTATAACAAAAATAGCATGGTACTGGCATACGCATGTAGATCAATGCAATGGAATAGAGGACCCAGGAATAAACCCATACGTTTATAGCAATCTGATTCTTAGCAAAGAGTCAGTAACATACATTTGAGAAATGATAGCTTCCTTAACAAATGGCACTAGAAAACATGGACTCTCACTTGTAGAACCTAAAATGCCATCTCTCAAAAAAAAATCAATGCAAAATGGATTAAATATTTTAATGTAAGTCCTGAAACTTCTGAAGTATGAGAGGAAAACATAGGGAAATGCTTACATACATGTACATGAATGTGACTCAAGTAGCTCAAGAAAATAGCAAGAATTTACAAATGGGATTATATCAAATTAAAATAGAACTGCACAGAAAAGGAAACAACCAACAGAATGAAGAGACAGCATTCAGAATGGGAGAAAATCTCACAGTTATTGATTTGATAAAATATTTATATCCAAATATTGAAAGAACTAAAAAAATTGAATATCAAAGAGTAAGTAATCCAATCAATACATGGGCAAATAAACTGGACAAATATTTTCTAAAAGAAGTACAAATCCTCAACAACTTTAGCCACCAGGGAAATGAGAATCAAAATTGTAATGAGATCCCATCTCATGTCAGTCAGAATGATTGTTATCAAGAAAACAAAAAAATAATAAATACTGGCAAGGATGAAGGGAAAAGGCAATTATGCCGTTAGTAGGAAGGTAAATTAGAACTACCATATGATCCAGCTACATCACTACTTGATATTTACTCCAATGAATTCAAGTCAGCATGCTATATAAATACATACATACCCATGTTTACCACAGCACAATTCACAATAGCAAAGTTATGGAGTCAGTCTAGGTGTCCATCAACAGATGAGTGGATTAAAAACTGGAGCTTTATTAATGATGGGCAAAATAAGCTAGCATCAGAAAAACAAAAATTACATGTTTTCTCTCACATGTACAGTCTATGAAAAAAAGACATGAAACAGAAGGGACAATATTTGCTAAGGAGTAGGGGGGTCAGGGGCAAGGGAAAGGAAACATATGAGACTGTGATACAGTGGGGAATATGATCAAGTAAATTATATACATGTAGGAAGATGTCACAATGAATTCCATCATTTTTATGATAAATATATGATAATAGTCACTTAAAAGTAAAAATAAAAGCAACAAAATTCAGGAAAAAACTTATGGAGAAGCTATTCATCAATAGAACATTAGAAATTCCATTTTATATTCCACAACAAAATTTGCAGTAGAGAAGTGATTACATTTGAAAACATTGGTATGTTTGAATGCAATTACAAAATCATGAAAAAAACAATGCTATCATTTTCTGTAAAATACAGTAGGAAGCAATGCATTACTAACAGTCATTTGAGCACTACAGTTCATAACTACTCATGGTACAATTGACATATGTCTTTTCTCATAGAGAGAAAGATGCCTTATGATGCTGCTGTATTCAGAATTTCTTTATATCTAAGCTAAACAGAGGAAACTTGTTCTAAGATATAATAAAATGAATCCCGATAGAGAGATCCTGTGGGAGATTATACAATAATCTTACCAACATAACTAATTTTCTTCTTAAGAAATTGTGATTACCACTACACTTTTACAGCTATCAAAAGTAATGTTTAACATCATCATTTCCACATTATTATTTCTGTAAATTACATAAATATAAAATTTAATGTAGAAGATGAAATGTTGAGAGTATACATTTTCACTTCTGATTTAAAGGTACTATAAATAAATATTAAGCATGTTGTATATTGCTTGCTGATTCTAAAAATGTTTCTTAACAAAATCAATTTTAATAAAAATAATTATATGATTCTAGTGACCATAACACTAACAGTAATGTAAATGGTTCAATGCAACAAAAACTAAGGTAAATTTATTTTCCAATCATTAATTTATAGCAAATTCCTAAGCATATATAAGAATTCATACAAAATTTCTGTAGAATAGCAGACCTGCATTTAACTATGTGCCTATATTATTATGATGCCTATCACAAATAGTCCATTGAATAAAAAAATGTTTAATTACTATATGAGCTCAGGAAAATAACTTGAAACTAAAATGTTCTTTCTTAATTGTGAAATGGGAAAAATAGCTAACTTTCATTATAGTGAGGTTTGATTATATATGTAATAAAACATCTAGTTTATTTTCCTATATGCAACATATTCTTGATGTTGAATGAATATATTCTATTCATTGCTTTGACAAGGAAGGGACTAGATCTTCAAATAAGTGACAATAGGAACATCCAAAAACATGCAGGCTTGTGAAAAATGAAAATTACAAATGGACTAATTAAATGTTTCATTTTTCCTGTGATTGCCTCATATAAGGTTGAAAGCTATAGTTGATAATAAGTATTCATTTCTATGGGCTTTTAAGCATATTTCTTAAGAATAGATAATGATGAAAGTGATTTTTTTAAAAAAGCAAAAGATTGGAAAAGCTTGAGGCACAAGGAGTCCAATTTCTAATTTTATCCATTATTTTGCCTAAGATATGAGAATATTTAGGGTAAATTAAGAGGAGTTTTACTAATTATTATCATTAACTGCCTGTAATAATTTATTACACAGCTTGGATTTTTCTCTTTAATGGATCCCCCACATAATACTATTCTTCATCCTGAAATTTGACATTCCTATATGTTTTCTGATAAAATTTTAAGAAATATATCAGGCAGAGTAGCACACACCTGTAATTCTGTTAATTCTAGATTCTGAGACAGGAGGATCACAAAGTTGAGGCCACTCTGGGCAACTTGATGAGACTATCTCAAAATAAAAAAATAAAGAAGGCTGGGGATGTAGCTCAGTGGTACAGCACCCTTGGGTTCAATCCTTAGTACCATGCACGTGCGCACATACGCACACATACACATGCACACTCACAAATGTATTTAATCTCTTTGTATGCACTAAATAACTTCTTATATAATTGCATAGAGAATTTAAAAGTAATAGGTGTTTCTAAGAATAATAATAATTTATTACTATTCATGTCAATTTCATGGAAATATTTGATATACTACTGATAGAAAGAAGCTGGAATCCAAAAGAAATATAAATATGAGAAATAATGAAGGGTGAATAAAATAGAAAATAACTTCAAACAACATATGGGGAAATATAATTTTACATGAAATGATATCACAAGAGCACTGCTAAAATTTAAGCCTGTTGAATCTAAATTTTTACAATTAAAAAACCTAAATTACTATATTATTCTTTTTATTTCTGGCGTAAACAAAGCAAATAATCCTTTAATATGAAATATTTGACCAAAAATATAATCCTGTAACTAAGGGAAATAATCTTCTGAATATGTCACAAATCTGTGATTTCAAATATGCTTTTCTTTTGCTCTCAACACATGTACTATTATATCTAACAATTCAAGCAGAAAAATATGGGAAACTATTAGGTAGAAATTTATGTAACTTGGACATATCATATATAAAGCTTGAAACTTTAAACTCATCTCAAAATACTTAATATATTATTTTTTATATCTACACACAAAGAAAAATAACTAATTGATCCTCAGAATTTGAAAACAGCTTGCTTATATGCTATACAATCAAACCCTTGTATTTTACATGGCAGTAGTCTCAAGGTAAAAGATAATTTGCTTCATTCTGTCTTTCTTTCTAGGGTAGTTTGTACTTGAATTAGAATTAGAACCTACACTATCCAGCACAAACTGTAGTATGTTTGCACTACATTTTATTTTTTAACAATGAAAGCCTTTAAACTTCAATAACAAAGTTAAAGAAAATGCTTTACTATGCTGTATTTACTGCTATGACTGGAAGACCTGACAAAAACATTAGAGAAAGAAAATTTTATTTGGCTCATGGTTTCAGAGGTGTCATTTCCTAGATGGGTGACTCCATAACTCTGGGCCTGAGAAGAGGCAGAACATCACACAAAAGGAGAAAACCAACTGAAGACATGGCAACAAGGAAGCTGAGAGAGAGCTCCACTCACCAAGTACAAAATATAAACCCTAAAGGCATGCACCAGTGACCTATCTCCTCCAACTGTTTTCATCCTTCCTTCAGTTACTACCCAGTTCATTGATTGTGTTACAACTGTCATCATCTAGTCATTTTACCTTCTTGCATGGGCTTACACATGAGCTTTAAGGAGACACCTCTTATCTAAACCATAACTGAAAACAATACATACCACTAATAAAATGAGAGTATCATTAAGAGTAGTTTTTTTCTGTGTATTAAACTAATATCTGTTAGTTCACTTTATTTTTTTTTAAAAACTTTAATTCTTTAATATGTCCTAATAATATAATGATTTTTATTCTCCAAATACATAAAAATGGCTAAATTTCAAGTTCAACAATTTCAATTTAATCTGACACCACTGTATTAAAGTATTTGAAAGAAAAATGTGGAAATATTAACTAATTTTCCTTTCTTCAATTCTATTACAAGCATTCTTTCTCCATACACATACACACACACACACACACACACACACACACACACACACACACCAAAAAAATAGTTATTTTAAATGACTCATTAGGTTGTATAAAGAAATTGAAATATTAAGACAGGTAGTCAGTTGGGCACGGTGGTGCACACCTGTAATCCCAGCACTTTGGGAGGCTAAGACAAGAGAATCGCAAATTCAGAGCCAGCCTCAGAAACGGCAAAGCGCTAAGTAACTCAGTGAGACCTGTCTCTAAATAAAACACAAAATAGGGCTGGGGATGTGGCTTAGTGTTTGAGTGCCTGAGTTCAATCTCTGGTACCAAAAAAATTTTTTTAAAAAGTAGTCAGTGTTCAGCTTTTTTTTTAATATGATGAATTTTATGTTATGTGAATTATATCTTTTTTTCGTATTTTATTTGTTCTATTTAGGCTTACATGTTAACAGAGTGCAATTTGATTCATTGTACATAGATAGAGGATAACATATCAATTCTCTAGTTGTAAGTTGTATAGAATCATAACATATATGCAGTCATACATAAAGTATTTTTTTAATGTACATGCTGATGCTGCATATGCCTTAGAATGCAGCAGTTTAATACATTTACATTCTATATACATTAGGTATATATTCATTTATTCAATTAGCTTGAAAGTGCAGGCATTCTTCTGTGCACTTATGGTCTATTAGTGAGAAAAAGTACAAAGGATCTCTGTGCTCCACATTCTACAGGGAAAGAAGAGAATAAAAACAGTATAATGAGTAATGTAATATGTTATAAATAAAATTTCATTCTTATATGACCTATTAGGTTATAAAACTACAGAAAAATATTGGAGCAACAAAATAACAAGTTAGTTATGGTAAGGAAATGTAGTATATAAAAATAGTATAATAAACTAAAATAAAATGTAGTATATAAAGATAAAGATAAAATGTAGTATATAAAGATAAAGCAGTAAGGGATGGGACTAACAGAAAAAAATGTGCAATTTGAGTAAAGTGCAAAGGGGAATAAGAAGTTGGAGAAGTATAGGTATGGAAAGGACATTCCAGAAAGAATCAAGAGACAGAATAATGTCTCTAAGGCACAATGATAACTGGTATGTTTCAGAATCAACAGGAAGTTCAGTGTTTTTATGGCAGAGGAAGAGAGGGAGGAGGTAAGGTCAAAGCAACCCCAGGAGTTTTTCTGCATCTATTGAGATCATCATATGATTTTTATCTTTAAGTCTATTGATCACATACTATTGATCACATACAATTGAGTTAAAAATATTAACTCAATTGAATCAAATACATAAACATACTAGCTAAAAAAATAAATATATGAATACATAGAGGAAAAGCTTTAGGACATTGGATTTAGCAGTGTTTTATTGAATTTGTCATTGATAGATAGTATGGTCAGCAAAAGAAAACAAAGGAGGATATTTCAAAATTTAAAAGTGTGTGCACTAAAGAACACTAGAATAGGCAGAAGAGGCCACCCATAGAATAAAAAGTAAATTTTCAAATCATATATCTGATAACGAAATAATATCCCAAATATCTAAAGACCTTATACAACTCACAACAACAAAACCAAACTAATTTTTAAAAATGGGCAAAAGACTTGCATAGACATTTATCCAAGTAACATATACAAATACCTAATAAATAATAAAATTTTTTCAATATCACAAACCCTTAGGGAAATATAAATCAAAACTATGAAATACTACCTTTATATTCTTTAGTGTGGTTATTATTTTTAAAAGGGGAAGAAAATAACAAATACTGGCAAAGACAATGAAACAATTGAAACCCTTGTGCATTATTAGTGGCAATGTAAATTGTGTGATTGTTATGGAAAATAGTATAGTGATTATTCAAAAAGTGAAATATAGATTATCAATGATCATATAGCATCATAACATCAAGAAACCCACTTTGGGATATATATCTAACAGAAAACAAGTGATAGATATTTATACACCCATGATAATAGCAATATTATAGCATTGTTTATAATAAACAAAAGAGGAACACAATTCAAATGTCTATAAGTGTTTGTACTAATAAGATATGGTATATACCTACAATGAGATATTATTCAACCTTAAAATGCAATAAAATTCCTAGGCATGCTACAACATGGATGAACCTTGAAAACATGGTAAGTGAATTAAGCCAGATTAAAAAAACATGTATAATTCCACTTTTGTGAGGTACCTGAAATAGTCAAATTCGTAGACACAGAAATTAGAATAGTGGTTAACAAGGGCTTCAGCAAGGCAGGCAAGCTATTGAATATTTGTTGTTTACCATTAAATATTGGATATTTGTTGTTTATCATTACAGAGATTAGTTTGGTATGATGAAAAAGTTCTAGAAATGGATGGTGGTCATGTTTGCATGACACTTGTGAATTTACATAATGCTAGTGAAGTGTACACTTAAAGCAGTTGGAAGGATTAATTTTATGTCATGTATAGATTGTAACAATAAAAGAATTACATTCTGTTAGTTTGTGTAAGTTCAAATTTGTTTATTGCTTTATCAATTCATTCTTAATAATTGGACTTTTTTACAATTGGCTTAAACTATAGGTAAAAAAATACAGAATTTGCAGTTTCTATAATAGTTTATATCTTATTAATATCATATGAATTTATTTTTTAGAAAGCTATATTTATCAATTTTGTTAGTAATATTCTAAGACCATATTAGTCTTATGTGAAATTAAATCTAATAAAATTATGTTAAATCTTGTCAATATATCTTGAGAATCAGTTTTCAAATTTTGTGAGGTACCTGAAATAGTCAAATTCATAGACACAGAAGTTAGAATAGTGGTTAACAAGGGCTTCAGCAAGGTAGGCAAGCTATTGGATATTTGTTTTTTACCATTAAAAATTGGATTTAATGGTAAAACTGAAAATCAGTTTTCAAATTTAAGGCACCAAAATAGTTCCTAAAAGAAGACTTTAAGTAAATGACTTATCATGTTTATCATTAATGTAGCTTTGAAATATAATTTAAATTTGCTAAATTTTAACCAAATTGTCACAACTTCACATAAAGATGCACTTAATCAAAACATCCACTTGAATTGTGGAAGAGTCACATGTACAACAATCATGGCATTGTGCTATATTCAGACAAATACTTACAGCAGTTCTTTAATAAATAAAAGTTTTATTACAATTATAAGATTATCTTCTAATTGTATTAATTCATTTATTTTTTATTTTATATTTATGTCTGCCTTTTACTTTCTTATGTGAAAGACCTTGTTAACTATGTTCTATAAGCACTCTCATTTATGGGTAGCTTCATGATGCTTTTTAACTGTTCTTTCCAAAAATATTTGTCCATTACTTTCTTTCAGTTCTTAATTTTCACTTTGGGAAAAATCAAATTTCATTTTTTATTTTCTTCTGGAACTAGACACTAAAACTTTTCCTTTAAATTATACAAATGATAAAAATAATTATAAAAGAGCCAAAATCAATTTTTGTCATCACATCAAAATAATTATTTTGGGAAACATAATTATTTTGAGTGTAAGAAATATATATTTTAAGTATAAAAATATGTTTGAGTATAAGAAATATAATTACTGAACATTTATTTAAATCCTATGAATTTTTTAATATATAAATGTAATATTCTGGGGCTGGAGTTGTGGCTCAGCAGTTGAGCGCTTGCCTTGCATGTGTGAGGCACTAGGTTCCATCCTCAGCACCACATAAAATAAATAAAGATACTGTGTTCTTTTACAACTAAAAAAAAAAAAGGAAAAGTGATATTCTGTACTTGTGTCTTTTCCAAATTATTATTTCATAATAATAATGGAAAGATGTATGAATATACATATATAATAAAAATATGTAATTAGTATGAGGCATTCAAAATAATAATACAAATTAATATATATATGATTAAACTATGCTTTGAAACAGTATTCATTATGTTTATAAAAGTTAAGGGTTATCACTCTTACATTATACATGTATTACAATATTTTGAAATTTGTGTCCATGGGCAGTAACAGCAATATCAGTAATAATAACTAATATATATATATATATATACATATATATATTAAATTTTTAGTGTAAGCCAGACACTTGTTCTAGTTATTTAATTCTTAATCGATCATATAAATGTCCCATGTTATCTAGGAATGGGTAGAGCTAAAATTTAAATCCATTAATATATTTTCTATACTGTCACTATTTTTAGTCTGGGTTCATTCCCTGGCATATTATATTCTAGTTACACAAGAGTTTGTACAAGAGTGGGATTTTTTAGACATTTTACAGATATTGTATAAATTTAAAAAGCATTGTTATGTATTTTCAATAACTGGTTTTATACATTGGTTAAAAAAGTAATATATTCCAAATGTCAGCTGTTCATCATTATTAACTTTAGATATTACACATTACTGCCATACCATTCATACTTTTGATGGTCATATCAGTGGGTATATATTCAACAAATAAAATCTTTGCTTATAGAAAATGGAATTCTTTGACTGTTTTTAATATTTTTAATCAAAGTATATTTTCACTAGATATTTAGTCAATAAGACTAATTTATTTTCTGTATAAATGTTGTGGTGCCATCCAGCTCTGTGAATTTTTGCTACATGACCTTTATTATTAAAATGATTTGATGAACGAGAACACAATATGCAATATAGGTAATGGTATAGGTACCAATAAAAATGAGGTTAAAGGCAAGTTGTGCAAAGTTTTCATCAAATTGTAATATATGTTTAATTGTAATATACTCTTTCTTTCTGGCTTATCTTTTGTTTTTCTGTGATAAAACTAGAGTTTACTCATATTTTTAAGTATGAAGTCATGTATGATTTTGTAGAATTCAATGGTCATTTTTCTGTCTTGTTTAGAACACTAATCTCACAATTGCATGGGAAATAGATTTTCAAGCTATAACTGATGGTAATTAATGTTACAGACATATTATATATCCATCTTGGAGATTCAACATGTATAAAAATACAAATTTACAGACTATAATTTTATGTTTCCTAAGACAAGGACTAGTGAGCTTAATTTTGCACTAAAATTTTTAAAATTAATATGCAATGATAAAAATATATCATAAAGAAAATCTTGTTATAAAATACGTTGCAACCTCGGAATTGCAATTTGCTTTAGAATCTGCTGGCATTTTGTTTGTAAATACTAATTTTAATCAGTTTTTCGGTGTTATGTTAGTATGGATTGTTTCATTATGAGGAATGTGGGACTCTTTAATCCCAGGCATAATTAGTTTTGATCTGTGGATTCTAAAGCTTATCAAAATCAGAGGATAATAGATCGAAGAGTAATTTTTAAGCAAGTTTCTTGCCCATAACTTTGAAAAATGGCTAAAATAAACTTTCAAAAGTTATTAGTACCTCAAATGTTTTCTCCTACAAATAGTATAGACAAACTTTTTCACTTTTCAATTCCATTTGGGAAAAATATCTGCCTATACTTTTTTCAAGTTTATTAGAATCTTGTTCTAGGAGTTGGGAATTCTGATTAAAAAAACAGTGCAAATGAGAAAGAAACATAAATTGTAAAATATTTCATACTTTCCTTCCTGCCTTCCCTTCTTCTTTTATTTATTCATCTTGACAGATGGGTTAAATTCCATCAGATAAAACAACTTTACAAAAATTGGAATTGAGATTGCTTTATGACTTTAGTTCTCTTGACAGTAAAGACAAAAACATGATGGTAACATAGTATTTACTATCCAAAAGTAAAATATCATATCACTTTATAGATTAGACTTTTCATTTAGATCTCATATAAATTTTATCATGAGTCTTCCCTCATGGAACATGAAGCAAGATAGTAATCAACCGTATAACCCACCAGAGGTTCCACAAACCTATGCATATGGTCAGGAGTAACAGAGGATTTCAAAAAGATTATTAAACAAATAATGTTGAAGAAATAAATTTCTAGGTATTCAAATTTCATATATTTTACATTTGACTACAACATGTTTGTGAAACACTTATTAACTCACCAGTGATTGTAAAATCAATTATGTAGAATAAATCATATATATGTTGGAATATAAACATAAATAAAATTATAATATTCAGAGGAAAGGAGAAAGCTTGGCTATTGTCTAGGGAGCATCTTTCCTGGATCATTTGTTTATGATGTTATGAATGTCTCCAATAGATTTTTCATAATACTATGGATTCCCATAATACAAAAAAGTCCAGTGTATTTTCCATAATACAAAATTTTTTATAATACTAGGCTCACAAGGATGCATATATTCTGAGCTGGACGCGGTGGCTCACGCTTGTAATCCCAGCACTTAGGGAGGCTGAGACAGGAGAATCGCGAGTTCAAAGCCAGCCTCAGCAATGGCAAGGCACTAAGCAACTCAGTGAGACCCTGTCTCTACATAAAACACAAAATAGGGCTGGGGATGTGGCTCGGTGGTCGAGTGCCCTTGGGTTCAATCCCCAGTACCAAAAAAAAGGATGCATATATTCTGTTACAGTAAAAATCTCTGTGTATGCTGACCTAAAAATCATTCTGCAACTAAATATCAAGGTGGTGAAGAGATTTTACACTTCCCATTTCTCAAGTACCTTTCCCAGTCTTCCATCTTAACACTTAATAAAGGAAAGACACATCTCACATTTATCTCAAATTCTCACTTGGAATTTTTAACTAAGGTTAAAATACACTTCAAACTTGAGGCCCATCTGAAATATTAATGTCAGTGACAGTACTGTATACTATATTACTAGTGCATGACATGAAAAAGATATTGCCAAGTTGATGATGATAGCAATGACAGAAGATTCACCTTATTGTTGCAGGAACACATTAGTTATTCTAATAATACCAATCTAATAGTTAATTTCTACTATCACAGCCAGCAAATAATCTCACCACTGAAATATGTCACTGAAACATCTTAAAATGCAAGTAGAGAACTTTTCAATTGTGATCAATTGTATTCAAATTTGTATTTGTTAGAGTTCAATCAAGAACAAAAAACATGGCAGAAACATGAAAAATATAACCAAAAATTTGGGTACAGATTTAATAACACATAAAAAGGGACTGACTATGCAAAGGGACCAATAAAACTCTAAGCAATCAAAGAACAACAAAAGTAGGGAGAGCTACTAACTATAATGTAGGAAGTGTAGAAAGAGAATTGGAAGATGCCTTACCATGGCTATGATTCAGAACTCATTGTAAAATGAGAGGATACTGTAACTGGAAAACAGAGTAGTTTTACACTAAGAGACCAGCAGAACTCCCTAGAGCATGGCATCACTGGGTCACCAGCATGTTGTCAACAAGGTATCTGCCCAGAGGGTTGCCAGCAGAACTTATTGGAAACTGCCAGCCTGTTGCTACCAAATATATTTTTGTTAAGCAAGGAGAGCCTGCAAATGCCTCAGGGGAACAGAGAAAAAGACTATGTCTAACATCGCTCTGTTATTATCTGCATAAAGAGAAAGTGAAATCTAAATGTGAAAACACTAAAGTGTTCTCATAGTGTTCAAACATTGACAATACAAAAGAAGCCAAGAAGTACACATGATTCCTTTACATAAAGTGAATTGGGGATTTTTTTTCCCTATGAGAGATGCTTAACTGAGTATGTCATAATTATTAAAAATATAAAATATTAAAATAAAACAATATTTGAGAAATAGTTTTATAAAATTATAATGCAGTTGCCTTTTTGATCTCTTAATGGACAGTACAGATATTACTTCATGGAATTTATATAGAATTTTCCATAACCATGACTACTGTATATGTTATATATATATGTATATATATATATATACATAACTATATATATATATATATATAACTCTATGTATATAACTACAAGGTTATATACTCATAACTCTTTATATATTTATAGTTGTATATGTTTGCATGTTGTGTAAACACATACACAAACACACATTCTCTAGCATGAATGTATTTCAGATTGTGGTCTTTTACATAACAATGTTCTTTTAGTGTAGTTACAGGTGATCTAATGGCTCATTTCTTTTAATTGCTAAAAGATATTTGATTGGATGTAGCACAGCTTATTTATCTGTTCATCTCTTTTTTTTTTTTTTGGTACTGGGGATTGAACTCAGGGGTACTCGACCACTGAGCCACATCCCCAGCCCTATTTTGTGTTTTATGTAGAGACAGGGTCTCACTGAGTTGCTTAGCGCCTCGCCGTTGCTGAGGCTGGCTTTGAACTTGCGATTCTCCTGTCTCAGCCTCCCTACGTGCTGGGATTACAGGCTTGAGCCACCACGCCCGGCTTCTGTTCATCTCTTGAAGGATGTCTTGGTTGCTTCTATATTTTGATAATTATGAATATCCTTACTATAAATATTCTTATGCATATTTTTGTGTGTATTTAAGTTTTCAACTCCTTTGGATCAATACCAAGAAGTGTGATTGCTAAATCATACAATAAGACGATGTTTTGTTTTTTAAGAAATACTTAATTGAATTGTTTCCAAACTGGCTATACAATTTACATTCATGCCAACAATGAATAAGATTTCCTGTGGTTCAAAGTTCACTGTAAATTTTGGAAAACTATCTATGTCTTGGTATGATCAAGTTGTTATAACAAAAATACCATAAACTTAGGGTTTTATTAAAAAAATTTCTGACAGTTTTGGAAGCTTGAAGTACAAGATGAAGTACTGACAGAATCAGTGTCTGATGAGGACTATATTCACAGTAGGTGGCATTTAGCTCTATTCTGAAATTCTAGAGAGGGTGAATAGGCTCCAAAATTCCCACTTCATAATGCCATCAACTTGAGGGTTAGAATTTCAACATATGAATTTTATGTGGGTATAGGCATTTACAATACCAGAGTCTTTTATTAAAGAGACTTTTTGCAAATATTTTTTCCTGGTGTGTCACTTGTCCTTTTATTATCTTAACAGCATTCTTTAGAGAGAAGACATTTTTAGTGTTAAGGATATTGAGCTACTCAATTCATTTATTTCATGGATTTTTTTTCGTGTCATCTATAAAATATTATCACCAAACCCGAATTTATCTAGGAGCTTCATATTTCTATGTTTACATTTAGATATATGCTCCATTTTGAGTTATTTTTAACGGATATACTGATTGTGCTTAGTTTCAAATGTTTCCCTGTAGATAACTAAGTATTCAGGATGATTTGTTGAAAGGAGAATCCTATCTCCTGTGTAGAGTCTTTGTTTATTTGTCAAAGATTAGCTAACACAATTACTTTGGGTATATTTCTGGATTCTGTGCAGTGTTCAACTATTCTTCTGACAATCTCACATTGTCTTGATTAATGTAGTTTCATAGTATAATTTGTATTTGGATATTATCAGTCCTCCAACTTTGTTCTTCAATAATTTGTTGTCTAATAATCTGTTCAATAATTTGTTCATGTTTATTCTCTCATCATATAAACTTTGAAATCAGTTTTTGTCAATATGTGCAAAATGACATGTTGAGATTTTGGTTTGGATTGCATTAAATTTAGTAAGAATTGACAATATTTCCGGGCACAGTGGCACACACCTGTAATCCCAGTGGCTGGAGAGGCTGAGGCAGGGGGATTGTGAGTTCAAAGCCAGCCTCAGAAAATGTGAGGCTCTAAGCAACTCAGTGACACCCTGTCTCCAAATAAAATGCAAAATATTTTTTTAAATTAAAGGGCTGGGGATGTGGCTCAATGGTTAAGTGCCCTGGGTTTAATCCCCAGTACCAAAAAAAGAAAAGAAAAGAAAAAAAAAGAACTGACAATACTGTCTTCTGATCTATGAATATGTAATATTTTTATTTTAATAATTATTTTGTGACATCTTTCTCCTTAAGAAATGTTGTTTACCTCATGTAGTTCTTATACTTTTTTATATTTAAAACTTGGTATATCATTTTGGGGGAATGTTAATATAAATTATATTGTCTTGTTTTTCCAATTTCTATGTGTTTGCTGTTAGCATTTAGGAAAACAAGTCACTTTTCAGAATTAACCTTGTAACATGCAACCATGTTATAATTGCTGTTAGTTTCAGGAATTTTTTATCAATTCTTTTAGATTTTACACATAGATGATGATGTATTCCACAAATGAAATGCAGTTTTCTTCCTTTACAACATACATTATACATATATATATATAAACATACATATATATGTATACGCATATATCTATACATACACACACAGAGTATTCTTACTGCAGTAGGTAGGATTTTCCTTAGTTGAAGAGGAATATTGAGAGGGGACATCCTTGCCTTCCTTACTTTTATGGAAAGCTTTGAGTTTCCCACATTTACTATAAAGTTCTGTGTAGATGTTTGCCGACATTCTTTCCCAAGTTGAGGAATTTTCTCTGCATTCTTAGTTGACTGAAAGATTTTTTATCATGAATGGGTGTTGGATTTTGTTTGAATTTTTTTCTGTATCTAATGTTATAAAATGTGATTTTTCTTCTTCAGCTTAATGACATGATTTTTTATATTAATTAATTTTTGTATAAAAGAATCAACATTGCAAGCCCTAGGTAAGTTCCACTTGGTCATGGTGTATAATTATTTTTATACATTATTGGCTTTGATTTGCTAATTTTTTAAAAATATTTTCTTTTAGTTGTAGATTGACACAGTGTTTTTTAAAATTTATTTATTTTTATGTGATGCTGAGGATTGAACCCAGTGCCTAATGTGTGGTAGGCAAGTATTCTACCACTGAGTCACAACTCCAGCCCATGATTTGCTGATGTTTTATTAAGGAGTTTTACATAAATGTTTGCATCAGAGATAATGGGTTTCTCTTTCCTTTTCTTTTAATATCTTTGTCTGCAATTGGTATTATTTTAGTGTTAGACTTATAGGTGAGTTGATAAATAATCTCTCTGCTGGCTGTATTCTGAAAGAGATAGTAGAGAACTGGGAGAATTATGCCCTGTTTGCTAGATTCACCAATGCATCCATACAGTGCTACTGCCAATTTAGAAGTTTACTAATTATTGATTTTATTTTTTAAAGGTGTGAGCTTATTGAGATTTTTTTTAGAGGGCCTGGTTTTGGCAGATTGTATCTCTAAAGGAATTGGTTCATATCAACTATGATATCAAATATATGGGCATAGAAATGTTCATGGTATTGACTTGTCCTTTAATGTCTATGGACATATAATAGTGACTTCTTCATTTCTGATACTAATCAATTGTGTCATTTCTCTTTTTTTCTTAGTTAAGCCAAGTTAGAGGCTTATCAATTGTATTAAATCTTATCAAAAAACCCATCTTTGTTTTCATTGGCTTTCTCCATTGATTTCCCGTTCTCAAAAATTGATTTTGTTCTATTTCTTATTCTTTCTTCTTCCTTTGGATTTAAATTGCTCTTCATTTTCTGATTTCCAAAGGTAGAACCTTAGTTGATTGATGTTTGAGTCTTTCTTCTTTGCTAATACATGTATATAGTGCTGCAAATTTCTCCTTAGCATTGCTTTTCTTTTTCTTTGCATTTCACAAATTTTGATATATTCTGTTTACATGTTAGTTATGCATAAATATTTATCCATGTATTTTATAAATTTTAATGTATTCTAGTTCTGATATATTCTGTTAAATACTTATATATGTTTTTGGTACTGAGGATAGAACCCAGGGGTGCTTTAACACTGAGTGACGTCCTCAGTTCTTTATATTTTGTACTTTGAGACAAGGCCTCACTAAGTTATTGAGGCTGGGCTTAAACTTGTGACCTTCTGCCTCAGCCTCCTGAGTCACAGGAATTACAGACATGCACTATCATACTGGGCTAGTACTAATATTTTTTTATATTCCTCATCTCATGTATTATTTTGAGGTATGTTATTTACTCTATAGGTATTTTTTAATTTTCCAACTAGTTTTTATTATTGTAGTTCATTTCCATGGTATCTGAGAATAGGCACTGTATAATTTTTATTTTTTAATTTATTAAGTAATGTATTATGGCTCAGAATGTAGTCTATTTTGTTTTATATTCCACATAATTCGAGAAGAATATGCTTTCTGTTTTTAGATGAAGGAATCTAAAGATGTCCATTACATTCATTAGATTGATGGTTTTACTGAATTCAACTATGCCCTTACTGATTTTCTGCCTGCTATTTCTGTAAATTTTTGATAGAGGAGAATTGAAGCCTCCATCTATAATTGTGTACTCATCTTATTTTTCCTTTCAGTTCTATCAGTTTTTGTCTCACATACTTTGACACTCTTGTTAGGTGCATGGACATTAAGGATTGTTATGTCTTCTTTGAAGATTGGCTCATTTATCATTATGTAATACCTCTCTTTACTTTGATAAATTTTCTTCATCTGAATTTTGCACTGTCCAAAGTGATTATAGTTATTTCTACTTTCTTGTGATTAGAGCTGTAATAATATCTCTTCCTCCATTTATTTTCAATAGATATGTGCAGTTATATCAGCGCTAATATATTAAAAGGTATATTATGCTATTTTATAGATATATTATTTTAATAGTCATACAATTAAAAACAGTTTTTACACTATATCATTTGTGTAGACAACATTTAGTTGAGTCTTGTTTCTTGATGTACTTTGACAGTTTCTGTCTTTTAATTGGTGCATTTTAACCATTGATGTTCAAACGGACTATTGATATAGTTAGGTTAATTTGTACTTATTTACTATTTTATATTTGTTGCCATTATTCCTTGTTTCTGTTTACTTTTGATTATTTTCTTCCTTTTATTCTTTTATTTGTAAATTTTATATGATTACCTAATTCTATATTTTATTTGTGTATCAGGTATATTTCTTTTTATTTTAGGTGTTCTCATAGAGTTTGCATTATACATTTGCAACTAATTTAAAAATACTTTCAGATAACACTATACCAATTAATTACTAGTGAGTTTTTTTGGGGGAGTTACCAGGGATTGAACTCTGTGGTATTTGACCACAGAGCCACATCCCAAGCCCTATTTTGTATTTTATTTAGAGACAGAGTCTCACAGCATTGCTTAGTGCCTTGTTTTTGCTGAGGTTGACTTTAAACTCATGATCCTCCTGCCTCAGCCTTCCACCAAGCCTCTGGGGTTACAGGCATTTGCCACTGTGCCCGGCTGAGACTTCCTTTTAATAATAAAATAATCTTAATGCCTTTGCCTGGTTCTTGCATCTAGGTGGATAGATGATTGATAGATAGATAGAGAAATAAATAATAAATTATAGTGTTCACGTGTATTTTCCTAATGACTACTGACAGAGAATATCACTTTATGGCTTCTTTGCATTCTATATATCTTCTTCTTTGAAAAGCCTGTTCATATACTTTATGGGTTTTCTAATTAGATTGTTCTTTTCTTTGCCAGTTTTGAGAGTTCTTTCTGAATTCTAAGTACTTATCTCTTGTCAGACATGAATTGCAAGTGTTTTCTCTGTTGTGAAACTTGACTTTACAGCCTTTATACATGAACTCTCACAAATTAAAATAATTTGATTTTGATGAAGTCCAACTTAAAAGTTTTCTTTTTATTCACTGGTGTGGATGTCAAGTCTAAAAACATTTTGCATAAAACTGGATCCCAAAGACTTTTTTATTTCTTATTTGTTTTATAGTTTTTATGTTTATATCCCAGTATAGTATCCAGTTTGAGCTAATTTTTCAAAAGATGTGAGGTTTAGGTAGTTTATTTTTGCCTATGAGTATTACATTGCTGTAGCTGAAAAGACTATCCTTCCTTTAATAAATTACTTGTTTGTATTTTTTAAGAATAATTTAAACATCAATAGCAGTCCATGTAGAGGTTTTTAGTATTATTTTTCATTGCTCTAGTTACTTATTTCCAATAACAGTACTGATTTCTGCATTTATATAGTAAGCCTGATTAGAGTGATTTTTCCCACTTTATTGTCATAACTACTTTAGCTATTCTTTTTTTTTTTTTTTAAATATTTTTTAGTTGTAGATGGACACAATGTCTTTATTTTATTGCTTTGTATGTGGTGCTGAGGATCGAACCCAGGGCCTCACGCATGCGAGGCAAGCGCTCTACCGCTGAGCCACAATCCCGGCCCTACTTTAGCTATTCTAAGTCCTGAACCCTTTAATATAAAATTTGGAGTAAGCTTTTGTAAGCCTAAAAAATTGATCATATTTTGGTAGGAATTTAATTAAACCCAAAGGTCAGCATAGGGAAAACTGACATCTTTATTATTTTAAGCTTTTCTATTCATGTATTCAGTGTCCCTCCATTTGTTCATGTGTTAATTGGTTTATCATATTGTCATCTTTATCAGAAAAATAATCTTATGCATGCTATTAACTGCATATTAAAGTATTTTCTTTTAGTGATTGTAAATGGCACATATCTTGAATTTTGGTTTATGCATGCTCATTTTCAGTATGTAGAAATGAGACTGATTTTAATGTGTTTGCATTTATCTTGCAAACTTCTTGAACTTAAATTTTAGTTTTAATGTTTTGTAGATTTCTGATGATTTTTAATGGAGAAAACTATGACTTTTGAAAATAGAGACAACTTTCTTTCTTCCTAATTGGTGTGACATTTATTTTTCACGTGCCCTATTTCAGTGGCTAAACATTCCAGCACTATGTTGATGAAGATTGATCACATCAGATCTCCTGAATATTTTCCTTGATTTTAGGGGGAAAGCACCAATTCTATTATTGTTAAGTACAATATTGACTGTATGTTTTTGTATATTTCTCAAATGAAGGATGTATCCTTATATTACTACTTTTCTGATTTTTTAAATTATGAATGTATGTTGAGTTATATAAAACAATGTTTCCCCATTCCATGACATAATACTATATAGTTTCTTCTGTAGCTAATTGGTATGGTAGATTACTAGATTTTCAATTTTCTAGTAGACTTGCATACCTGGAATAAATCCCACTTGCACATGATGTATAATTTGTAGTATATACTGCTAAGTTATCTTTGATAATATTTTGTCAAGATGTTTTGTGTCTTTTAAAAAATATTTTTAGTTATACATGGACACAGTGTCTTTATTTTGTTTATTTATTTTTATGTGGTGCTGAGGGTCGAACCCAGTGCCTCACACATGCGAGGCAAGTACTCTGCCACCGAGCCACAACCTCAGCCCTGTTTTGTGTTCTTTTTATGAACAATATTCTTTTGTAGTTTATTAGTATTATGTTTGTCTGGTCTTGCTATAAGAATAATATATCCTCATAACATCAATTGGTTTGTATTCCATTCTCTCTAATATTTTGGAAGAGATTGTGCAAATTTGCTGTTAACTTGTCCTTAAATTTTCTGTGAATACTTGAGACCAGGACCTTTTTGTTGTTGTTGTTTCTCTCCAAAAGTTTTTTTTTTTTAATTGTAAGTTTGATTTCTTCAGTCTTTTAGGCTAGGCCAATTCAAAATGTCTATTTCCTCTTAGTTAAGTTGGCACTCTGTTATTCTTTTTGCTATTTATTTTATTCCTAATTTTTTTAAGGAACTAGTCCATTTCTTCTAGGCTATTTAATTTTCACTATAGAGTTTTCATAGTGTTTTCTCATATCTTTTTTTTATGATTATGATATTTGTAATGATGTCTACTATTTTAATCCTTATACTGAAGATTGATGTTTTTGCTTTGATCAGTTTTGTTAGTGATGTCAACTTTGACTTTTGTCAAGAGCTTTTATGTTTCAATGGTTTTCTCTATTGTTTGCCTTTTTCAGTGTTGTTTATTTCTGCTGTTGAATTTATTATTTCTGTTCTACTTTCTTTCAGGTCAGTTTTGTGATATTTTTCTGGATTCTCAGGCATGAACTTACAATTTTATTTATTTGGACTCTTTTTATCTATTGTAATGTAATAATAAAGCAGAAATTTTTCAGAAACCATTTCTTCAAAAAAATCACACATTTTGTACATTGTGTTTTCATTTACAAGTCAGTTCTTTTTAGAGCAATTTTACTTCTTTGACATACATATTATTTAAATGGTTAGACAATTTTTGTAATTTCTTTATTAATTTTTGGTTTAATTCTGCTTTCTTTGGAGATTTTACTACATTTTTAAAAATTGGGATTTGTTTTATGGTCTTTATATGGTCTTTTTTGGTGAGTGGTCAATGTATGCTAAAATATAATTATAAATAAATATATAAATAAGTTAGTTCTCATTTGCTCTGTGGAGTGTCATAGCTATAAATTATATACTGCCAATTTATCATCTCATTTAGATCTTGACTTGTTTAAATCAACATCCTTGCTGATTTTACGTTGGGTGTCTATCAGTTGTTGACACAGGGATTGTTAAAGCCCCACCTGTCAGTATGATTTATGTATGATTTTCATAACAGATTTATTTATATTAAGAAACAAGGAAAATACCTTAAATGTTTATCACAAGTGAATGAATAAAGACATTTGGATATATTCATAGTTTAATTAATTAAAAGGGATGAACTATTTATAAATGCTATGACATAGATGATTCTTTCTGTTATTGTGCTAATAAAAATAAGGAGGAGAATATAGAATGCACATTATATGATTTCATTTGTATATTCTAAGAAGTTAAAAATAATATAATGTGGCAAGAAGCAGATTTGCACTTCTGTAAATAGAGATAAAAAGTGGGTAAAACAGAAGGATTAAAAATGAAACAAGACAAATTTTACAAGTGAAGAATACTTAATTATCTTGATTGTGGTGATGGCTTCAGGAGGTACAACTGTGTCCAAACTTACTAAGATGTGTATTTTAAATATATGTAGTTTACTGTATGTAAGTTATAGAAAATAACTAGGAATAGTAAACTCAAAACAATACTTGAAAGAAAAATATCAGCACAAATAGTCTTGAATTGTGTTAGTACTATAACATTAGTTCATGAAAAATAATAGACTATTAGTAAAACGGAGGAAGGAGAAAAGTGGGAAATAACAGGATGAAAGTGAGCAGAACAAGAAAGAAATACATGTTTTTGATAGAGTTAGTAATGAACTTATACTTTTAAAAAATGAAAGAAGAAAGCCTGGAATTTTATATGACTTTTAACATTCTCTAAAAAGATTATGGAGGAAAATTAAGATGATTCATTATAATGCAATGACTTTGTTTAATGAAAATGTGTTTGCCTATGATTAAAATTCTTCTTGTTTTTTCTACTTCATTGGTTTTTCTCCTTGCTAACTGTTATCAAATCATTTTCAGACTTCAGTTAAAAACTTTTCAAATGATGATAGCACAGCAATTTAATAAAGCAGTACCAACTAAAAAAATCATTGGAGTATATTTTATGAGTCTAAGTATTACATTACTTCTTTCTGAAAATAATTTAATGGAAAGAGATTAGAAAAGAAGTCATTATACAATCCAAGTACCTGACTTTATTGCATCTGGAGTATTCCATTAATTTAGATATGATTCATTAAAGAATAGTTCCAGTCAATACACATTAACGCATACTTTAATATGTATTAAAATGTATTTATATTTGATCCATAATAACATTTCAATATTATAATAAATGTTCTTTACAAGTTCATGTTAAGGCAAAGCTTGTACTTTACACATTTCATAGGAACAAAAGATGGAGTTTGAGGATTTGTACTTCTGTATTCAAGCACTTTTCCAGTAAGCATGTCTTACAGTTAATGTTAAAGAAGTTTTTTTAGAGAAAATAAAACTTACATAGGTTAGAGAATAGGATCTACATAGAGAAATGAAGAGTATTAGAAAATAAATAAGTGGAAGTAAATAAAAACTTTTTTATTTTTAATTGATATAACAACACCTTAGTCAAAATAATATTAGTAACAATATGTTGATAAGATTTATCTTCCAGGACAGTTCTGTTGTCCTACATTCCCACTGCCATGAATTTTTTTTTTTTTTTTTTTTTTTTTGGTACTGGGGATTGAACTCAGGGGCACTCGACCACTGGGCCACATCCTCAGCCCTATTTTGTGTTTTATGTAGAGACAGGGTCTCACTGAGTTGCTTAGTGCCTCGCCATTGCTGAGGCTGGCTTTGAACTCGCGATTCTCCTGTCTCAGCCTCCCTAAGTGCTGGGATTACAAGCGTGAGCCACCGCGCCCGGCTCCACTGCCATGAATTTTCATGCACTCCATCACATCTTTTACAAGACTCTCATTGACCACTTTCCTAATATTTATAAATCTTTTTTGAATAAAGTGTTGTCTTATAGTTTCATATTTCTTTTCATTTTTCTAGTTACAACTGGATCATCTATTCACATATTTGTTAGTGATTTGAGTTTGCTGTGAATTATTTGCTTATATGACAACTCTTTCATCATTTTTTTTTATTATCTATAGAAATGCTAGTTGATGAAATTGTATGGGCCAGTCATATATTGTCTATTTCAAATGGTTTTCTAGTTTTGCCTGTATGGCCTGTGTGTGTGAGTGTGTGTGTGTGCATGCACTCACATTTATTTCCATCCCAACAGCTTATCTGATACAGGATCACCAGTCACAGCCCTATTACTTTGATGGAACATCAAAGAATCTGTGGCAGTGTTTGAACAGCATTGTAAAAGTGCTGTCCAATGACAAATTGCAATATTTGTACAGAGAAAGCAACAACTCGTTGCAGAGCTGAGCCAACAGGAAAGTCACTAGCAAAATACTCCCACTTGGTATAAGAACTAAAAAGATTTTAGGTAAAAATGAAAGTCTTTCTACTTACTACCAGCAATACAAAAAAACAACTAGAGATTATCAGAAGTCAGCAGGAAAATTCATAAGGCATTTCATGATTCTCCAAACTATTTAATTTTAAAATTTGCAAAGCGTATTTTTTAAAGGAAAGGAACATCCTCATCATAATCATGGATGTTAGATTTTTAGGTAAAAACTAAATGCTACTTGCCTATATTTTAGATATTTGTTTTCTTTTTCTCATGATAGACATGCAATTCCACAATTTCATTACATAACATGCAACAACTGTGACTCAAATAAGCAGCAGTTCTTGACTTCAAAATGGGTGTAGTCAACTGGCTGTATATCCATGCTGATTGTATGAAGTCTACCCTAGAAGAACACAGGATGTCAAACTAGATGCTCTGTGAAAATATCATCTTTTTTTCCTTATTAGAGGTAGAGGCTCAAGAATAATTTTAATCTGTTTTCTTTTCTTTTTTTTAAATATTTTTTTAGCTGTAGATGGACATAATGTCTTTATTTTATTGCTTTGTATGTGGTGCTGAGGATCGAACCCAGGGCCTCACGCATGCGAGGCAAGCGCGCTACCGCTGAGCTACAATCCCAGCCCTTAATCTGTTTTCTCATCTCAAAAAAATAATCTCACCCCAAAGATATTATACACTAAGTTAAAATCAAGGTAGTATAAGTCTGGAATAATTGATTACAGAAATTAAAAGGCAAAATAATAGGAAAAAATAGGATCTTAAAATTACACATAACTTTATTTAAGCCTTACAAGTAATGCCAAACTTTACATTTGATAGAGTCATGTCATAGGGAACAATATGGAATTTTGAGCTCTACAATTCTGATGATCAAATATTTGCTGTATTACTAGTTGTGTATCTTTAGTAATATATTTAACCTTTTATTTCAATAATTTTCTTAATCACTACCTGATCAACATCATAGGTTTTAGGTGATAATTAGGTAGAATGTCTTTAAAGTACTATGTAATATCTGTCATATTTGTTTAACATTAACATTTTGTTTTACATTAGAAATCCTTTTACCCTCTACCCTACTCATTTGCAAGCTGATACTTTTCTTTCTTTCTATAAAACAAAAAACAACTACAGATCACTGAGTATTTGTCTTTAATACACTGCACTTCAACAACCTAGTTTTCTAATATTTCTATTTCAAATATCATGTTATGTTTATTTCCATAAATTTTTTTCCAGTTATACTTATGATTATAGTTCATAATTAACTATGGTACCACATCAACAGTTGCAGTACGACTATAAGGAATGTTTTGTATTTAAACAAAATAGTCTGTTGAGTTAACTTGGATTTAAACATATTTGATGTGAAAAAAATGTAAATGGTAGGGTGGTCTTTTAAAAAATCATGACTCATTGTTTTACTTATATACCACTTCTATTAACAAGCTTATACTAAAACAAAAAGACTTGTTTACTACATTAATGCCAATATATGAATATGTAAGTATTTACAATGCATTTATATCCATTTTTAGACTCTCCTGCTTTAAGTGCACTTACTGGTTAGTTAACTATGCTCATTATGATCAGTTCTTCTCTTTGCTTTCTGGATGTGACATTTATTTGTTTATTATCTCATTGAAACTTCCACATTTGCTCCTCTTGTACTAAGTCCCAGTGTTTAGTGTATTAACCTTTGCTAAAGAGTATCTCCAATTCTATCCCAGAGTGTCCATAAAGTCTTAAGTACTTATATTAAGATCTGATCTGACATCTTCATTTGGATTTTGAATTTCAGATGTCTGAAATTGACGTTTTTTTCCTAGTTCACAATGTTCCAGGCACATTTTTTTTTTCCACTGCCTTAAATATACTATCCCTCCTCTCCTTCCTCCTCCTCTTCCTTTTTAAAATCTTACTGGCATCCTAGTACCTCTTGTAGAATACTTTCTTCCATATTTTCTCAATCCTCATCAGGACTAATTTAATTTTCTCTTTGAATTTCAATTTCTTGGATAGACTTTATCAAAGATCCTTCCTTTAGATACATTAGCCTTCATATCCTAAAACAGCTATGTATTTCCTCATAGCATTTTTCACTGCTTATAATCGCAATACACACTTATTTGATTTACGGTTCACATTCACAGTTTCCATTTAAACTAAAGTCTTCATGAAATGGGTCTATTTATTCATTATTATTATATCCATACCTTAAAAAACCTGAAAACTAGACCCCCTGAAGCATTTTTAATGAATTTCTTCCTTTGGTCTTTTTAAAAATATTCCGTTTGGTTTTACTTGTGTTTTAATTTTAGCTGCTTTTTAAATCAATTGATATACTGTGAATAAATCTAATTGTGATAGGTAAAATAACAACCTCCCAAAGATGTCTACTACCTAATCCTTGAACCTGTGAATATATTACTTTGCATGGAAGACATGATTAAGCGTAAGGACATTAACAAAGAATAATTATCCTGAATTAGCCATGTGGGTTCAATCTAATTACATGAATCATTAAAAAGAGAGGACCCTGGGTGTAGTCAGAGAGAAATGTAACTATGAAGGAACTGTGATCAAGATGCTACATTGCAGGGTTTAAAAATGGAAAAAAGAACCATAGTTTTGGGGCTGGGATTGTGGCTCAGTGGTAGAGCACTTGCCTCGCATGCGTGGGGCACTGGGTTCGATCCTCAGCACCACATAGAAATGAATAAAGATATTTGTGTCCATCTACAACTAAAAAAAATATTTAAAAAAAAAAAGAACCATAGTTTTAAGAAGTTGGGAGAAAACTAGGTGCTATGGTTTAGATAATAGATGTCCCCCAAAAGCTCATGTGTGAAATAATGCAAGAAGATTTAGAGGCAAATGATTTGGTATTGAGAGCCTTAATCTAATTAGTGCATTAATCCCCTGATAGGAATTAACTGAGTGGTGACTGTAGGCAGGTTAGTTGTAGCTGGAGGAGGTGAATTTATGGGGGCACAAGTTGGGTTTTAATTTTGTCTGTGAGAGAAGCTCTCTCTCTCTCTCTCTCT
This sequence comes from Xerus rutilus, assembly GCA_028644305.1. Taxonomy (NCBI): domain Eukaryota; kingdom Metazoa; phylum Chordata; class Mammalia; order Rodentia; family Sciuridae; genus Xerus; species Xerus rutilus. The sequence goes on from CM053408.1 coordinate 33,860,290, forward strand.
TTGCTTCCTGGAGCCATGTTCCCGGCTACTTTTTTCAGCCACACACTTCCACTATGATATCTCACCTTGGTCTCCAGGGAGTGAAGCCAGCTGTCTGTGGACTGAGACCTGTGAAACTGTTAGCCCCCAAATCAACTTTCCTTCTCAGGTCTTTGAGTCACAGAAGCGAAAAAGATGATTGAAACATTGGACAAGCCATGGAACAGATTCACCCCTAGAGCCTCCAGAAAGAAACAGAGCCCGTAGGACACCCTTATTTTTAGACCAATTGTTAGATTCTTTATCATATATCTGGAAAATGATGAATTTGTATCTTTTGCAACACCATTTTTGCTGTAATGTATTACAACAGTAATAGAACATAAATGTATTAGTTTTATTGAATATTGTGATATAATTTAATAGTATATTAACATTATGATTATTCCTAAATATAAAAACTAATTGATTAGTATTATAATTTTGACTATTATAAATAATAAATATATATCATAGTGTATATAGATTATTATCATAGGTCTTACTCTTACCAAGTGAATGGTAGTATAATTAAGATGATTTTATCAACAGATACAATTTGAGGGGTAGCAGTGTTTAAATAAATGCCTGACAAATGGAAGTACAAAGTGATATGGTGGCCCAAAGGAGGGAAAATTGACTTTCTGAATTCGATATGGAGAGGGCTTTCTAAAGGAAGATACTTTCAAGGGAGATGTGAAACATTAATGAGATTTCAAAAGGAAAAATTACAGAGGTTGGGTATTTTAGGGCTGAGGAAAAAATGACACATAGCAACAAGGACTAGGATAATGTTTTATTTTAGCTTGATTTCAACTTTAATTTCATTCTAGGAATGAATATAAAGTTACCTGGACCTAAACAGCTCATAGGATTCATTTCTCAGACAATTTGATTTAATTGACTTGGGAAAGTGTTCTACTTATATTCCTAAAACCCAAATGTTCAAAATAATGTAAAAATTTAGAAACTTGCATATCATTCTATATTAAAATATGTACACAATGAAGATTTGTTTAAACCTGTAATGAGAGATCTATCCAGATAATAAAGTTGATTACCCCTTAGATTCTTATTTTTGTCTGAAGTTTCCTGAGTAGCAGTTTTATGCTCCTTTCTCAGGAGCAGTTTTATGAAAACTATATGGCTTTCAAAAATGAAAGAGAAAATAGAATCAAGAATTGTTGTTTTGGATAAGATTAATTATAGGGGCTGGGGCTGTGGCTCAGTGGTAGAACGCTTGCCTCGCATGCCTGAGGCACTGGGTTCGATCCTCAGCACCACATAAAAATAAATAAAGATATTGTGTCCATCTACAACCAAAAAAAAAGATAAAAAAAAAGATTAATTATAAATACTATCATTCTGGACAATTATGAAATAATTGTTTTATTTTAAAGAGAGAATTTTGCACAAACCAATCAATGGTTTTTATGGAAAAATTATAAAAATTTTAACATATGACTTATAATTTTGGAACACAACCATGTGTCAAGCAATAGCTACTTTTATGCACGGGATTATATGTCTATCAGTCATACACCTATAGGTTGTTATGTTTAAAACCATTATCTGGGTTTCAAAGATTTTATTTGCCCATGTAGTTCTACCTTAGCTTTCTATATTGCCTTAAAATTGCAATGTTTATAAGTTTTTAATCTCATAATTTAAATATTTTATAATGTTTCAAATATATAGGTATATAATCTAATCTTAGTGATTTTAGAGTTATTGTTAACAATTTAAAAGACAGGGAGAATTTTATTTGTAGAATTTAATAATAACAATCCCAATGCAAAGATTATGCATAAGTAACTTAATAGCAAAATGTTTTAATTAAAATTATTAATTTTACATTTCCAATATCTTTTGTGTTGCCTTCCTGTTTTTATTTATTTATTTATTTATTTATTTATTTATTTATTTATTTATTACCAGGGATTAAACCCAGGGATGCTTTACCACTGAGCCACTTCCCCAGCCCTTTTTTTGTATTTTATTTAGAAACAGGGTCTCACTGAGTTGCTTAGGGCCTCACTAAGTTGCTGAGGCTGGCTTTGAACTCAAGATCCTCCTGCATCAGCCTCTTGAGCCCCTGGGATTACATGTGTGCACCACTGCACCTGGCTACTGCTTCACCATTTTAGATTGAGTATTCCCATTATGAAATAATTCAACCAATTCACATACTCATTAATACCAGGGAAAAACAAAGAAGTGTAACTACCAGCTAGTCGAAAGCATGGCACTGTGAATGCAGGTATAATTTCAGAAGAATCAAGTATTTCAAATGACAGTTGGGCCTAGACTGCATTTTCTCCTTAAGAGTTACTTAAGGCATTGTCTAAAAATTCATGAGACCCCTAAGAAAGTTAGAAAATTCAAATGAAAAGAATAGGAATAAATTATTTACAGGTCTAATAGCAATACTTTTTGCAGGATTGCATGCAATGTTAATCTAAATACTACATTTCTAGAATTTGTATAGCTGTTTTTAGAAACTGCTATGTCATAATGTACTGAGAGATGCTATTTAACATGACATTTATGAAAGATGTGTGAATGACTTTATAATTTAAACATTTACTTTCTATAATTGGCACAATTAACCCAGAAACTGAGTTACTTTAATAAAAACAAATGTGATGCTTAAAAAAGAGTACATTAAACATTTAAAATACCATATATTTTAGTATAACGAAATTTAGAATCTAAAAGTAAACTTTGTTTAAAAAAATGCATCAACTCTATTATCGACAATAATATCCTGGAGAAAATTTACAAAAATATGGAAGATAAACTTTGGAATATAATAATGTGAACTATCTATAAAAATGATACATCCATTTTTACTATTTTAGTATTAATGTATTTTTTTCTTTTTGATCTATGTGATCGATGATTGACCATTCACTATTATGATCTAAAATAGTAAAAATGACATCCTCAGAAAATGTTTGAATTGCAGAAATATTCAGATGTAGAAATAGATTTACTCTAAGGAAGGGACTATCACTTCAATTATTGTATAACAAAATATGTAGAAAGTATTTTAGAACTACATGATGATATCAAAATTTATAGTAATTAGTTGCCAAAATATTTTTAATTAATGTATATAACAATAATATTCAAACTTCTCTTTAGTGATTTGATCTTAAATTCCATAGTCTCCAAAACTGAGAAAGTATCCTTTTGTTCTTTACAAATTGCCCTGTCTGAAATATTTTATTAGAATAGCACAAAGTGAACTAGGTAATATTAGTCTTCTATCAATGTGGAAACAAAAGCTAAATGAAATTTTCTGATTTATTTCCAAAAACAGAAAACTAATGGAATTTGTGACTTTCCCAGTGAATGCTCTTTGACTTATACTGTTCTCCAACCTCATCTCAGAGGTATAACAGACTTCTATTTCAAATGCATATTCTGCACTAAACTCAATTTCCAACAATAATAAGCAATTTGTTGCATCTTTTGAGATATAATATGTATAGAATCTATAAAAACAAATTGCATCCAGGGATAAAAAATTAATAAAATCCTATAAAGCTATCTTTTAAACTAGTGATTAAAAAATTGATAACATAAAACATTTTTACTCACTACGTATATTTAACCCATAGATGCCAGCTACCTTAAATCAAATGGAAGTTTAAAGGTATAGTTCCTACATTATGCAGTTAATCAATGAAGTAAAATCTGTTTTCTTAATATATCAAATATAAACAGTATAATTTTAAAAAAACACACTAGACTACATACTAATTGTCACTTCAATTAAATCTTACAACTATAACTTTTATTGCTGCAATAATTTACTATTTTAATTAAATATGAACTATATCTATTTTGAAAAAATGTCTTTCATTCTATAATATTACATAACTAAATCAGTAATAAAGTGATTTTCTATCCCAATCAAAAATATCTTACTATAATTTCAATACCATTTCTAAGCAATTTAATCCTATTATTAAATTTAAACTTTGAAGAGACAGAATTGAAGAAAAAAGCTCAGGTGGGTGCAGTTGTGAATTCCTCTAACCCCAGCTACTAGGGAGGTTGAGGCAGTAGGATTGCATGTTCCAGGCCAGCCTCAACAAATTCATAAGACGCTGTCTCAGAATGAAAGTGCTGAATATGTAGCTTAATAGTAGGGTGCCTCTGGTTTTAATTCTCATTATCACAGTAAATACGTACATAAGTAAATAAATAAATAAATCCTCAAATCACTGACTTTGAAGACCTTACTGTGGGGATCAAAATAAGCATTGTGTATATATATATATATATATATATATATATATATATATATATATATATATATATATATATCTTTTTGTGATAATCCAAAATTAAAAGTTAGTGAATGACATGGAAATGATTCTCTTTTAAGTTCCTTGGTCAGTAAAGATTTCTGTTCTGAAATTTGAACAGAGAGCCTGGTTAACTGTGGATCCCCTTCACGCGTTTCCTGGCATGAAGTACTTCCAGTTGCACTGATGAATGCATACAGGGAAGTATTGACTATTAGAGCTAAGCTAAGTTGGTACAATTGTTTTCTTTGTATTTTTCACTAAGACAATAAATATTCACAAAGTATCTCTTAATTAAAACACATTAAAGCTCTACTTATCAAAAAAACTGCCATGAAAGAAAACCATGATAACAGCAATGCCAAATATGACTCCATACAGAGAAGATTGCTGTGTTCCTCCAGGCTTAAGGTTTTTAGTCATTGATTGGTGATGCCTAGAAATTTGGGTTATTATGTAAACAAGAAGATATAAAATAGCAAGATGAAGAATCTTAGATGGAAATCTGCACTACACCAAAATTTAATTGCAAATGGAAGAATATAATGAAAATGATGGAGTCCATCAATAGATGAATGTATAAAGAAAATATTGTATATATACACAATGGAGTTTTATTCAATCATAAAGGAAAATGAAATTATGGCATTTACAAGAAAATGAATGAAAATAGAGACCATTATGTTAAGTGAAATAAGTCAAACGAAGAAGGTTTAGGGTTGTATGTTTCCTCCCATATGAGGAAGCTAGAGAAAAAACAGAAAACAAAGTCAGGCATGGATCTTCTAAAAATCAAAGGGAGACCAGTAGAGGGAAGGACCAAGAGTGGGAGATAGAGAAGGAGAAGGGAAGTTCTGGGAGTGATGTTTGCCAAATTATATTATTATATTGTGTGCAAGTATGAATATGTAACAACAAATCCCATCAATATGTACTAAAATGCACCAATTAAAAAATGTTAAAAAAATGGAATAGACATGTTGGTGCATGCCATATGTACTTAATAGTATAATACCAATGCACATAAAAGTGACATTATATTCTGTATATTGACTTAAATATTCTGTTCATTACTTTTCAAGGATTCAAATATGTATTGTCTTTTATTGCCTAAATGACTTCATAAATCAGTTACTATCAGCCATATTTTACAACTGAGAAAACTGAGGCTCCAAGAGATTGATACCATTCAAAATCACACAACTGGCTAGTGGCACTATCTTGAGTCAAACTGATGCACTCAGGCTCCAGTTCCTGAGGTCTCCATGTCTTTGTTTTACTTTCTTACCTGTGTATGTCTCCTCAATATGTTATATATACACATATATGCTCAAACTTTAACTCCCTTGGATGCTACCTATCAGCCTTAATCATGGAATTCATTTGTTTCTTCAGGAAATACTCTTTGTATTTTTATACATGCCCAGTACAATAATAGATGTTAAGTTTAAAGTAATGAAAAAGGTGATAAAAGAAAATCTTTCTAATGTTTACGGAAGACTTTTTATCAAGACTATTATAATGGGCATATTGTAATAGGGAAGAGTTTAGGATAAACTCTGAATAGAGCAAAACATGGCTAGGGATTTATAACCAATGAGCAGAGTGAAGAGGATCAGTGGAAGCATGAAGAGCATAGAGTTTCTCATCAAATGGACTTAACAGTTGTCTTAGTTGAAGGAGGCCAGAGTTATCAGATAGTAAGAGTATAGGGTAAGGGATTTGATAACACATTGAGAATGACAGGATTATTCCTAATCTGACCTAACAGGACTCTTGCCAACACTGGACTAGGCAGGTTGAGGACAGGCCCAAGGAAGACACCTAGTAGAAAAGAGCTGTTCTTTCTCTCTAATATCTCAAAATTAGGTATAACTTATGGTAGGAAGCATATGAGAACTTGGAACATTTTCTCTCATGAAAACCTTAAAAAATCCATCAGAACTTTTTCAGAGCAATTTTTTTTCAATTTCTTATTTTATACTACCTAAGAGAGGAAAATGATTTAGAGAACTATATTAATCCAAAAATCAATTATTTTAAAAAATCCATAATTAAATATGATAAAAACTTTGAGGAAACTTTATAGTTATAGAATGAATATTATTTTAAAATAAATCTGAACAATAATACTAAGGGAAATAATATCTCCAACTATCATTACAAGGAAGGAAGTAAAGGAAAGGCTAAGGCACTCAGTTATAAAGGGCAAGGAATGAGTATTTGGAGAATATATTCAAAACAATAGTAAAATTCACCTCTAGAAGGAAAAAGTTCAAGAATAAAAGTTCAAGAACTAAAATAAATCTATCACTACATGTGTCCTAAGAATATTAAAATGTACCCATCAAATATATCAAATTTGTAGTATTATCAATAAAAAGAGTAATGTAATTAAAATAAATAAAACCAAGTATCCATAAGCTCATTGATGATAATAAAGTTTTACTCACTAAAAATTGAGATGAAGTATTTATTTTTCATCCAAGATAACAAAAAACTAATACATGTAAGATATAAAAATAAAATAAGCCACTGTGACAAACCGAAGTTTTGCTAAATACTATAAGCTTTCACTTATGTGAAACTTAAGTGCAGAAGCATGGTCTTTTCATTTTCCAATTTAGGGATGTATTTCATATTTAATTCCCTATTGGTGCTATAATATATAATGGTCTTTGCACTTGGAGCTAGGCATTTCCCCTTTTCCTCTCAGTTTGAAAAACCAATCACTTTATTTCTTTTGCTTTTCACATTATTAAAACAATATACATTTCAAACTCTTACCTAACACAAATACACTTTTTGAGGGTCAGATAAAAAGCAGCCAGAGGAGCCGGGCGCGGTGGCTCACGCTTGTAATCCCAGCACTTAGGGAGGCTGAGACAGGAGAATCGCGAGTTCAAAGCCAGCCTCAGCAATGGCGAGGCACTAAGCAACTCAGTGAGACCCTGTCTCTACATAAAACACAAAATAGGGCTGAGGATGTGGCTCAGTGGTCGAGTGCCCCTGAGTTCAATCCCCAGTA